>CM060075.1:45302718-45902718 GCA_030533445.1 Cyprinodon diabolis | reverse complement strand
TCGTAAATGGTATCTAAAAAATTCTTTTTGTATAAGCGTAAGCTATCCCTTGTCTCCGATTGGGGTAACTTTCATGTCTGTAGCTGTTTCACAAGCCTAATGGGAAGAAAAACATAATGGTTTGTCACACCAGCTTGTCTCATTGGATTACATGCAGCACCTCAGCTTCACGGAGCTTTCAGCTGCTGAAAAATCCCTCCGAGCAAATGAGTGGTGAGCCGAGCTAATTTACAAACCGTAAAAGGTATTAAAAAAATTCTTTCACTGTTGGCGTCAGACATCCTTCGGCTGCGACTCTGCCAACTTTCATATTTCTACTAAAACCTATTTGGCCACGCTGACTATGTAAAAATGTGTTTTTTCTGAGTATTAGGGTTTTTCTCAGAATCAACAATTCCCTATGCCCGAACAACTCGCTAAACAGCTAAACCATAAATGATATTGAACAAATTCCATCAATGTGAGTGCTAGAAGGGTCTGAAGATGTTTTATACCAAGTTTGATGTTTGTACATAAAACAGTTTAGAAATGGGAGCGACACGAAAACATGTGTCATTTTGGATTTTCAGATGTGATTTTTGGAAACTCTCACATTGGATTTCTATTGGGGAAGTGTGGACTTCTTCGTGGTCTGGTCCAAACTGCAGGAAAACCGTAAATCCCACACAAATGAGGATTAGATTTCCTGAATCCTGACAGAAATCCCTACGTTTTGATGTATATTTCATTTCAATTGAGTAAAAAATGAGGGAGTGAGAACAATTTGTTCGGAAAAACCAGAACAGTTCAAAAGCTAGAGCATGCACTCTAGCAGTAGAAGAATTCCGTCCATAAACTTCCATTATAAATCTGAAAAAAAATTTCTTTTAAAGTTTGAAGCTTCACTGAAGCAAAACTGTAAAATTTAGCAAAAAGCTGAGTTACACAGTAATAGCAGAAAGATACGGAAACATTTTAAAAGTTGAATGGTGTTTCTAGCTGAAAGTATGCTGAAGTAGTTAAAGGTCAAAGATGATGAAGTTTTAGCTGAATTTTGCTGAAATCTGAGAATTCTACAAACATTTGCAAAAAATTGCAGAAAAAGCTGAATATCGCGAAAGCTACAAAAATATCTTATACAAAACATATAGCATAAGTCTCCTGAACAAGCTGAACGTTCTGATACCAAATTTGTTGAAATGGGCTGAAAACTGCGGAAGTAGTTCAACGACCCAAAACGTACGGAAAAATAATAATAAAGAAAAACAGAAAAATACATAAGCATTCCCACTTGATTAAAAAAAATCCTGGTATCCCGTCTCCAAATAATCCCAACCTGCTACGTTCACACCAAAAGCAGCAGAGGCAGCAGAAGCAGCTAATTTACATGCAAAGTCAATGGTTGACGCGCATCAAAAGGTCCCGCAGCGTGTTTTGAGCAGCAGGTGCAGCGTCAGAGCAGCTGAAGCAGTGAGTCGTGAGCCTTTGAGCATCTGACACGCAGGACTCGCTGCAAACGCAACTACTGCTGGAAAAATTGAACTTTTGCTGCTGGACGCAACACTTCAACCAATCAGAGAAGCTGATCTGGGAGCTGGCAGGGAGACAGACACAGCACTGCTGATGCAGAGCGCTATGATCACTCCTCTGGAACAGTTTATTAACGCCTAAATTAACTTAAAAAGCCAAAATATGACTGCAAAACATGTTCGCTTTTATTATCCTATTGCCTGCAGTTTGGATTGCATACATGAAAAACGCCTTCCAGCCGCCAAGGCAAACGGCAAAGAGGCGACCAGGCCAGAGGCTCTTGTTGAATGGGTTTCCCAGTGACAGCACACCGCCGGTATGTGGGGGTCTGAACGGCTCTGACAGAAATAATATTCGAAGGCAGGATCATAATCTTGATGAACTGACTGCGCTGATGAAGTTATAATGTGGACTTTCCCACTTAAAAACATATTAAAACTACTTTATTCCCACTGATCACAGCATATATAGCTGCTAATTAAAGAAAGGATAGGGTAGCTCCGCCCAATGCGCATCAGACCCACTTTTCCACCCCGCAGCTAGAGCAGCAGAGATGCTTCAGCCGCGCATCAGAAATAAATACTTGTACAAGCATCAAATATAAAGCACCACGCATGTTTTTGCTGCCTTTGCTGCTTTTGGTGTGAACGTAGCATAATGGTGGGCTAGTGAGAATGACTAAGAACAACAGTGGTTATTTAAAAGGCGACCAACAAAAGAAAAAATGGATTGCTTTTTTTTTTGCTTTGTTTTGTTTTATTAAGAATCCATCAATAGATAATTTTTTTTGCATTGGACTCTAAGCAAAATTCGCTGGTCCGCAGATGCTTAGGGACTGTCTACAAGTTGCAACACCAGAAAAATAATCATAGACAAGCATTCACCTAGAAGGGGAGGATTATTATCAAATTAATTTCATGTGTCTCTGATCTCATGTCTTTCATACTGCATTTATTGGATTGGAAAATAACGCATTACAGTAGGTAGGATAGACTGTTCAACAGAGCTATGGCTCTGGGGGAGTTTGGCAACGGTATTAAAAAGATAACTTGGATTTTTCATATTCTTTACTATTAAAAGTAATATAAAATGAAAATTTCTAGAGCTATTCTTAACAAAAATTTCTTTTGGTTAACTCTTGTGTATACAAAATTACAAAATAAATCTAATTCTAATGAGCTGTTGCTGCTCTTGCTTTACGAAGGGTCTTCTTAAAGCTTATTTATACTTCAAAATAGGCCATCTGGTGAACGCTGAGATGTCCCCACCCTCTCAGCAGACACTCTGGTGCACCTCTCCCAAATTGTAGGTCACTGCAGAGAGTGCTGCAGACAGGAAGCCTCTGATTGGTCAAGTCTACATCTGCTCTACTCTATGCTTATGTCCTGTTTGTTACCTTAACGGCTTGTTTTGTTTGTGTGACCACCATTGCAAAAAACAACTCGTGAAAAGATGGACCAGTAGAATAGCGAATCTGCGAAGAAGTGAGGAAGTACCCACTTCTCTACTACTCAAGTTCTCCATGCTATAAAGACAGCACATATTCCAGCAAGACATGGAGGGGGTTGGCAATGAATAAGGGTGTAGAAACGGCCGAGGCGGTGAGGAAGTGGAAAAATACACGGTATAAGTTTGTTCGACAACAGAGGGACATGAGGGTGAAAAAGAGCAGCGATCCAGGAGAGAAAAAGGTCCCAGCGTTCTACATCTTCATGTCCTGACTGGAACCCTTCTTCAAACATCGACAAACTACGTTGAACTTCCCTTCAGAGGTAAACTTGATATACTTTTGTACTTGAACCTTGTGCCTAGCATGCTAACGTGATTGAACATGTATTATCCTTATTGCGGCACAGACATTACTGATTGTCATTCAAACCAAAGTAACTTGCTAACCTATTGTTTGGTGAACATGGCGCTAAAGTCCTTTGTTTAGATTTTGATTAAACATATACGAAGCTACAGCACCAAAGCTCCCCAAATACAATGCTGTGTACACGTCCCAAGTGCCTGCACGCTAAAACAAAGGGCAGGTCACTACTTTTGTATTGTGACGGTAGCAAAGTGGGTGTAAAAGACACTATATACTCTATACTGAATGGTAGTTGTGCATTGGTGCTGTTCTATACATGTACACTGGAGCTTGATCTGTACAATGACCAATTTTTGATTTTCTTCTTGTTTACAGACACAGACAACAGAGGACACAGATCCCAGTTCTGAGCTAAGCTCAGATACAACACCTGAGCCCAGCTCTGAGCCACCTTCGCAGACCATGCAGCGTCTGTATTCCTCCAAGCTGTCCACCTCTTCTGCTGCTGCTGTGTCTTCTGTGTGTGGGCGTCCTGCTGGCAGCAGTTTTGCCTCACCAGCTCCCTCTGTGCGACCAGCGCCAACGCGATTGCAAGCCCGACAGAATAAGCGCATGCGCACAGATGGTTTAGACTTTGAGTCAAGCCTGGACCATCTAGCTGAAATAGGGAAATTCTCATCAGAAGTACAATAAGCTTCTATTATTATTAACAGCTGGATTGGCTGCAGGCAGTAGCACAGACTCCAAAGTAGCATGCTTCTTTTTATAACAAGTTGTTCGATATTCCTCTTCACTACATGGTAACAAAACTTGGTTCAATGATAACTCCACTAATTTTAGCTGCTGTTGCACTCTCCTTTTTGCACTACTTCTGCTCTCTCCTTTTTTTTTTTTTTTTTTTTTTTTTACATTACCGTGCTGTTGAATATTTTTACATGTGTACATTTTTAAATATTCTGTTTTCATTGTCAATATATTATTTTTATAATCTGTTTAGAAATAAAACTAAAACTGTATGGACACAATGTATAAGTTTTATTATTCTGAAAATGATATAGTATGCCAAAGTATAGACATTTCTTAAATGGTCGGCTAAACATAAAGCATCATACAAATAAACAGACAAGCACCCAAAAAAAAAAACAGTGTGAACAACTTGGAAAAAGTAATTACTGAGGTGCCATCATTCTTCAAGTGTTCCTAGTGCACCACGGGTCACCACCTCATTCTACCATGGCACAGATTCACACTCTGTCAGGAAGAAGGACATCAGGTCTTTCCTTACTGCCTTAAATGCTCTGGTGGCTTTTTATTTTAATAGTCATGTAGAAGTACAATGGGACACGTTTTATTTATATAGCATCACATCAATACCTAATAAATAAATACACTATATTGCCAAAAGTATTTGCTCACCCATCCAAATTATTGGAATCAGGTGTTCCAATCACTTCCATGGCCACAGGTGTATAAATTCAAGCACCTAGGCATGCAGACTGTTTTTACAAACATTTGTGAAAGAATGGGTCGCTCTCAGGAGCTCAGTGAATTCCAGCGTGGAACTGTGATAGGATGCCACCTGTGCAACAAATCCAGTCGTGAAATTTCCTCGCTCCTAAATATTCCACAGTCAACTGTCAGCTGTATTATAAGAAAATGGAAGTGTTTGGGAACGACAGCAACTCAGCCACGAAGTGGTAGGCCACGTAAACTGACGGAGCGGGGTCAGCGGATGCTGAAGCGCATAGTGCGAAGAGGTCGCCAACTTTCTGCAGAGTCAATCACTACAGACCTCCAAACTTCATGTGGCCTTCAGATTAGCTCAAGAACAGTGCGCAGAGAGCTTCATGGAATGGGTTTCCATGGTCGAGCAGCTGCATCCAAGCCATACATAACCAAGTGCAATGCAAAGCGTCGGATGCGGTGGTGTAAAGCACGCCGCCACTGGACTCTAGAGCAGTGGAGACGCGTTCTCTGGAGTGACGAATCGCGCTTCTCCATCTGGCAATCTGATGGACGGGTCTGGGTTTGGCGGTTGCCAGGAGAACGGTACTTGTCTGACTGCATTGTGCCAAGTGTAAAGTTTGGTGGAGGGGGGATTATGGTGTGGGGTTGTTTTTCAGGAGCTGGGCTTGGCCCCTTAGTTCCAGTGAAAGGAACTCTGAATGCTTCAGCATACCAAGACATTTTGGACAATTCCATGCTCCCAACTTTGTGGGAACAGTTTGGAGCTGGCCCCTTCCTCTTCCAACATGACTGTGCACCAGTGCACAAAGCAAGGTCCATAAAGACATGGATGACAGAGTCTGGTGTGGATGAACTTGACTGGCCTGCACAGAGTCCTGACCTCAACCCGATAGAACACCTTTGGGATGAATTAGAGCGGAGACTGAGAGCCAGGCCTTCTCGTCCAACATCAGTGTGCGACCTCACAAATGCGCTTCTGGAAGAATGGTCAAAAATTCCCATAAACACACTCCTAAACCTTGTGGACAGCCTTCCCAGAAGAGTTGAAGCTGTTCTAGCTGCAAAGGGTGGACCGACGTCATATTGAACCCTATGGATTAGGAACGGGATGTCACTTAAGCTCATATGTGAGTCAAGGCAGGTGAGCAAATACTTTTGGCAATATAGTGTATATGTATGTGTATATATATGTATATGCAGATGACCTGGTTTCTGAGCGTAAACAAGCCTTAAATGGGAACACCATTATTTTCTTTTTTACATTGGGCCCTTGATTTTACGTTATCACATCAGGTATTACATCATGTACCCAAATGAGTTTTGTGTCATTTGGAGCTGTTCCAAAGATATTCGCTTGGGTTATATCCAAGTAACGTCTTCCAATGGGCAAACAAGTTGAAGGCAAAAACTAAATTGTTCATACTTTATCATTTATGGTACGCCAGCATTCATAACATGTAGGCTAATCACTGTCCCCTAGACATTGGCGGTTAGATTTTTTATATTAATATTTTTTTAAATGGAATGCAGTGTGTATGACGTCAACTGCGCGCCGGCTACAATTCATTCATCCTGTACGCTGAACCGCTGCTAGTTTTGCTCACATGCCTGGAAGATGTCTAGTGCTACTACCACAGATGATCTCGCTCTCAAAATGGAATTGAACGATTCAGATTAGCTAACCGAATGAATATAAGGGCTAGAGCGTAGCCCGGGCTGCCTATCACAACTCCAGTCCGCCGCGCGGATGACGTCATAGACACTCCGTTTGTTTTTAAGAAATATAATTATAAAAATAACATAACCGCGGATGTCTAGGGGAAAGTGATTCGCCTAAATGTTATGAATGCTGGCATACCATAAAGAATAAATTATAAAAAGTTTAGTGTATGCCTTCAACTGGTTGCCCCTAGGAAGATGTTACTTGGATATAGCAAAACCGAGTATCATCGGATCAGCTCCAAATAACACAAAACTCATATGGGTGAGTAGAACATGATGTAATAACGTAAAATCAAGGGCCCAAAAACGGCATTCCCCTTTAAGGCAGTACCGCAGAGAACTAGCAACCCCATAAACAAATTCATCAACCTGTGAAGTGGAATAAACTAAACACTAACACTATCTAATAATGATCTGCTAAAGTGAAACCTTCTTTTGGGGTAGGAGAACTCTGTTAAAGTAATCCTGAAGGTTATTAAAATGTGGTTAGAGAGGACAGGGTTGTGAGGAAATACTGTTATTTCTTCACATTCTATGCCATATGTCAGCACAAGGTCTAAAATATGAAGATAAGACTGTGTGGGACTATTCACATTTTGAACAGAGCAAATAGATTCTAAGATAGCATTAAAGGCTGCTCTTAAGCTATGGACCTGTAACTATTAATTGCCTTTGGAGTAATCATTAAGTCAGACTGAAAGATTGTTGCTGGTACTCCTCACCCATGAATTCTGGTTTTTGAAAATAAATAACTTAAAGGAGTTGCCTTCAGAGCGTTAAAGCAACCTGACCACAGTGTAATCTAGTGTCCAGATTTCTGCGTCTGTGCATTTTTGATACCCACGTCTCCGGTGTGAATGCAGTATTACAGCGTGTGCAAACCACTCTATCACCATGTGCCCGAAAGTATTCCCGTACTTTGGATACTTTTGGTCTTCTATCTAGCAGATGCCTCCCGCCTCGATTCAGACTCACCCGACTGTGCCATTTTCATATCACGCTCAAAACAAGAACCAACAGTAACAGAAGCTCGTGACAGGAGAGGAAAATTGAGCCAATTTATGGAGCCAAAAATGTGCTGTGGAGTGGAATTTTCTGAACTCAGATGAGTCTCAGACGTGACCAAAATAAATAGATGATAACAGGCTGAGAAAAATTAGGATGAATTTTCATTGTCGATTTATGTCGTCTTATCTCGGCAGCACTAGCTCCTACGTCATGCTACTAGATAGAATTGAGGTGGCACCGCTTGGAGAGAGCAGAGCTGTGACCACCAAAGTTGTTTAACTTTTTTTCTTTTTTTTAACATAAGATGTAATATAGAGAAAATAAAGTTAACAAAGGTAGAAATAAGGAATGGTCTCGGTTTTGTTTAGGTGGCTTTAAAAATACCTTTTTTAATTTAGCCCTATCCACTGGGATCCACAGGTCCATAAAGGTATAACCTTCTGCCTTTTATTCATCAAATAAAAATTTTCTAAACAGAATTCAAGATCCACTTGGCCCCATCATTTTGTCAATAATTTTCCTTGTCCAATAATCTGTCTCGAGTCGAGTTTGTTGACTAAATATATATATTTTTTAATATATTGTTTTTAATTAAATGCAGGGGACTTGAATCACTGCACCCTCAAAGGTTTCCAAAAAGATCTTGTACACTTATTTAAATTCATAAAAGGAAGATATCTATGGAGACAGTTGGTGCATTTAAAATCTCTTTAGAAAATAGAAACATAAGAAAAAAATCAGGGTGACAGAGGTAAAACATTTTGCCCCCTCCCTTACCTTCACAATACTTTCCAAGCAACACCCCACAGTGTCATGTGTAGGGAACCTTAAACCAAAGATTAAATGACATAACTTACAAATAACTACAATAATTAAGTATAATTCCCCCAATTTAATAACGAATAATGTCTAATAACTCTTAAGAGTAAAATAAAAAATAAAGCGTCTCAAATAAGTTCAAATATCAAAATAACACAAAAAAATGAGTCTCCTACACTGCTCTTTAACAATTAGTGGTGTGAAACATTCTGTAGTTGTGCTCTGTGTTAACACAAGTTTGTTGGTTCACATTTAATGTAATGGTTCACATTTAATACCCAGACTCCGGCCATCTCAGGGAAGATGGCCTAAGTTTATTAACTGTATCCTGTGGCTGTGGAGTTTGCAAACATTTGATCTTTTCATCCTCTGACCACTTGATGACTCAAGTCAGGCTAAAGCTAAGACTCATGCCACCCTTTGTGGCAGTTATTTCAACTTTTCAATTACAACAACACATTTGTTAAGGAAGACTGGCGGCCTAGTGGTTAGGACATAGGGCTTGTGAGTTCGAAACCTACTCCCACAGACTGCCACTCTGGATCTCTGAGCAACCCCCCGATTACCAGGTGTTTTTTCAGGTATGGGAACACCTAAAACAAACTGGACATTATGTCCCCAGAACCAAAGTTAAAGACCAGGTGAAGTCTTTGCCTTTGTAGTGTATTAATCTGCACCAATGATTAGAATAAAACAGAATTAAATGTTTATACATGTTTAAAGAGTTGTTTTCATAAATACATTTATGGAGGCCAAAGGCCAAAGGCCCCCATCATGATTACATCATGATTACTCCAAAGGCAATTAATAGTTACAGGTCCATAGCTTAAGAGCAGCCTTTAATGCTATCTTAGAATCTATTTGCTCTGTTCAAAATGTGAATAGTCCCACACAGTCTTATCTTCATATTTTAGACCTTGTGCTGACATATGGCATAGAATGTGAAGAAATAACAGTATTTCCTCACAACCCTGTCCTCTCTAACCACATTTTAATAACCTTCAGGATTACTTAAAGGGAGAAATAGAGAAGCAGTGTGTGTATGATTCTCCACCTGGCCTTTTGAAGTTTGGGATCCAGTCAAAAGCAGGTATTGGGTTGAAACCAAGATTGGGAAATGCTGCAGAGATACATGGATGAGCCTTTCTAGTGAAAGAGGCACACTCATTAAAAATGAGTTATTTGTCATATCAAGGTTGAACAGCTCAGCTAAGCTCAGCTAAACTAATTGTGATGAACTGAGTTGTCATCTTCAAAACACACTGTGCAGTATTGGTCACAGAAAGGATGATGTTTTACTGGGACATGGAACACCAGGGTTATGCTGACCTGGTTTGAAGTAATATTATGATCTTAGATCACATGGGAAGAAAGGCTTAGTTTTGATATATTATCGATTGAAATTGTCATATGTTTCTGATTTAAGTGCACCAGATGTCATCATGACCTGTAAGACCGTTCTCAAAGAAATGATTAATCATAAGTTACATTGGATGAAAGCTTTGTTTTGAAAGATTAATAATTAAGAAAATGATGTGTTTTTGATTTAATGACAATATATGTCATCATGATTTGCAAAGAAATGTCACCATGACCTGTAACAAAGACTGTTGATTAAATATATAAAAATATGCTTTGAAAGGGGTTTTCCACCGGTAAGATAAAAATAGTTTTACCCGAAGAAAAAGTACCTAGAATAATGAAAAAAGGAGGGGGCTTGTGGGAGGAGTCCACAGGCCCCAAGAAGTGTATAAAAGAGGGCCATTTTTCATCATTTGTTCAGTTGCACGCCGGCGGTCAACTCGTGTGTGATTCTTTGTATTTTGCTATAAATCACATTGGACCTGGAGTTCAGCTCCTTCTGCCTGATTTTTTTGGATCATTGTTTGAAGACTTTTCTGCCTTTTAAGAACTTTGAATTTTTACAAAACTTAGCTCCAATTTTAAGTTGTTGAAGGGATTTTTCAACGACACTTTCAATGCAATAAACGTAGTGGTGTGTGACCCCTTCATCTTGTCCAATTTGTCTTGGTTTTATGCTGACAGCTCTGCAGGACAGATCACAGCTTTGATGCAGTCATGGTCTTCCAGTCCATTAGAGGATCACGTTATCTGATTGGTTGTCACATGCCTCAAACTAAAAAACAGTCTGACAGTTTGGACGCAGGTCAACACTTGAAAGCTCCCAATGTGACGAAGAGGTGAAACGGGCCTATATGGTAGAATTTCATGTAAACCAGTAGCCCCTGACACTAAAGTAATTTCGTCCGAATGCAACATGAGGAAAAGACTCTAGCATCAGAGTTTATAAGACACTAAAATTAATTTAACATGTCTGAGATTTCCAGAAAAAACCACATATTTTATAATCTGGTAATGCACTTATCAACCAGATATGTTTAAATGTTTCATTGCTCACTTTCAGCTGCTACAAACAGCTAGCAGGTAGCGGGAAATATCAGATATGACTGCCATCAAGCGGATGATAGCGAGTAAACACTCCAACCATCCGCCTAACATGTAGCCACCGTGGCCTGTGGGTGGGGCTACACTGCTTTGACACCTCCAAAAGTCATTTTAAAGTTGGCTCATTCTTGATTGACTGGTGAAAATTGTATGTCTACTTTCTCCCCTGAAAACATCTTGAAAAAAATGTTTAAGTTTATATTTCATAACTTCATTTACTCTGAGCCTTCTTTTATTACATTCTTATGACTGTAACAGTACTTTAACCCCTGTTGATGAAATTTCAAAAGTACGCAAGTTTACAATTACAGAAATGTAAACATAAGCTACACCCTGAACCATTCAACTAAAAAATATCTGTAAAGTAGTTTAAACAAGCTTTGATGACAAAGTGGAGATCCAAGTCTTTCTAGACAACAGCACAGCATTGCCTGGTCCTTTCCAACCTCTGATGTGATGTCAGAGCTGCAGTGAATGCTGGGAAATGTAGTTCTACACTGGTTATATGCAGCTTGATCAAAACATGGATGGTTAAAGTGAAGTGTCCTGTCTTTAACCTGCAATTCAAAGTCTTTCTCCTGTGTTTGTTTTTCCAGACCACCTGCAGGATTATGTTGGAAAAGAAGAGGTTTTCCCTGAGCAGCAGTTCTCTGAACAGGAGAGGAATTCCAGTTTGGACCAAGCAGAACCAGAACCTCTGCAGATAAAAGAAGAGAAGCAAAAGCCAGAACATCCCTGGATAAAAGAGGAAACCATGGAGCTCCCCATAATTAAGCATGAAGAGCAGCTTGTTGAGAGTGGAGATACAGGAAGGAACCCTTTCCCATGTTTGAGATGTGGAAAAGGGTTTCTAAAGAAACAATATTTATTGGTTCACATGAGAATTCACACAGGTCGGAAGATTTACAAATCTTGGTCTTGTGGAAAAAGCTTTACCAGAAAAGATTATCTTGATCAACACATCAAAACTCACACAGGTGAGAAACCTTTCAAATGTTTGTCCTGTGGAAAAAGCTTTACAAGAAAAGAAAATCTTAATAAACACATCAGAATTCACACAGGTGAGAAGTCATTCTCCTGTACTGTTTGTGGCAAAAGTTTTTCTAGCAAACATAGCCTGACCATTCACACGAGAATTCACACAGGGGAGAAGCCTTTTAAATGTGAGTCCTGTGGAAAAAGCTTTACCGTAAAAGGCTCTCTTTATAATCACATCAGAATTCACACGGGTGAGAAGTCGTTCTCCTGTACTCTTTGTGGCAAAAGTCTTGCTAGCAAACAAAGCATCACCAGTCACATGAGAATTCACACAGGTGAGAAGCCTTTTAAATGTGAATCCTGTGGAAAAAGCTTTACCAAAAAAGGCTCTCTTTATAATCACATGAGAATTCACACAGGTGAGAAGCCTTTTAAATGTGAGTCCTGTGGAAAAAGCTTTAGCCATAAAGGTTCTCTTGATAAACACATCAGAATTCACACAGGTGAGAAGCTATTCTCCTGTACTCTTTGTGGCAAAACTCTTGCTAACAAACAGAACCTGGCTTCTCACATGAGAATTCACAGAGGTGAGAAGCCATTTAAATGTGTGTCCTGTGGAAAATGCTTTAGCCAAAAAGGTGATCTTGATAAACATATCAGAATTCACACAGGTGAGAAGCCTTTCAAATGTGTTTCATGTGGAAAAAGCTTTACTGATAAAGGTTATCTTCCTGTACACATGAGAATTCACACAGGTGATAAGCCTTTCAAATGTGAGTCCTGTGGAAAAAGCTTTAGCCAAAAAGGTGATCTTGATAAACACATGAGAATTCACACAGGTGAGAAGCCTTTCAAATGTGAGTCCTGTGGAAAAAGCTTCACCGATAAAGGTAATCTTAATAAACACATCAGAACTCACATAGCAAAGAGTTTTAAATAGGAGTCCTTTGGAAAAAGCTTTAGCCATAGAGGTATTTTTGATAAACACATCAGAATTCACACAGGTGAGAAGCTTTTCAAATGTGTGTCCTCTGGAAAAAGTTTTACCAATAAAAGTACTCTTAATAAACACAATCAGATTTCATACATGTGAGAAGACGTTCTCCTGTACTCTTTGTGGCAAAAGTCTTGCTAACAAACATATCCTGGCTTCTCACATGAGAATTCACCTAGGTGACAAGCCATTTAAATGTGAGTCCTGTGGAAAATGCTTTAGCCAAAAATGTGCTATTGATAAACACATAATTCACACAGGTGAGAAGCCTTTCAAATGTGTTTCATGTGGAAAAAGCTTTACCGATAAAGGTTCTCTTCATGTACACATGAGAATTCACACAGGTGATAATCCTTTCAAATGTTTCTCATATGGAAAGAGCTTTATCAGAAAACAGCATCTTAATAATCACATGAGAATTCACAGAGGTGAGAAGCCATTATCCTGTTATCTCTGTGGCAAAGGTCTTTCTAACAAATGTATGTTGACTACTCACATGAGAATTCACACAGGTGATAAGCCTTTCAAATGTGTCTCATGTGGAACAAGCTTTACCAGAAAAAGGCATCTTAATAATCACATGAGAATTTACACAGGTGAGAAGCCATTTTCCTGTACTCTTTGTGGCAAAGGTCTTGCTAGCAAACAACACATGATTTATCACATGAGAAATCCACACAGGTGAGAAGCCTTTCAAACAGGTGTCCTCTGGATAAAGCTTAAACACTTCAGATCTCACACAGGTGACAAGCCGTTGTCTTGTACTCTTTGTGGCAAAGGTTTCATTCGAAAGCTTAGCTTGGCTTCTCACATGAGAATACACAGAGGTGAGAAGCCTTACAAATGTTGGTCCTGTGGAAAAAGCTTTACCCAAAAAGGCACTTTTGATAAACACATTAGAATTCATACAGGTGGGAAGCCGTTCTCCTGCACTCTTTATGGAAAACGTCTTTCCAGCAAACAAAGCTTGATTTCTCACATCAGAAATCAGACAGGTGAGACACCATTCTCTTGAACTAGGTCACATCAGTTAAACGCCAGAGGAATGAACAGTAGAGACCTTTTCTATGTTTTACACGTGATAAAAAGCTGTAACACACCGAAACATGTTTGCTTAAAGAGCTGAACAAGGTTCAAATTGCTTATTTTGTTATAATTTAATATTTTGCTGATATATTGCTGATGAATTTGAATCTGCTATAACTTGGTAAAAAGCCTTTGGCTTAATAATGTATTACAGAAGACTTTCACTCCTGTAGGAGTGCATTTTTTTTTTTTTTTTTTTCTTTTTTTTTTTACATCTTTTAAATAAAACTGTCAACAAAAACATAATTCACTCCAACATTTCTGGACCATAGGGATAAAAGTAAAAAGTTACAAATTGCAACTAAAACTTGTCTACCAAAAAGTGTGCATTGTTGTAAAATATCAAAGGATCAAGATTGAATGTGTTTCTTTGCACTAGAATGGATAATTTGGAACGAAAGTCAAACCTTGGACAGAAATTTGACATTTGAGATTTACAATCTGTGTTGATATTCACTTTAAAATCATATTTTCTTTTATGTTTCTGCTTTTTAAAGATCTTTTAAAGTAAAAATGTTCTATTTTTGTTCCTATAGTTTTGTTTCTGATTCTGTTGATGTTAAAATAACCTGCTGTGATTTAGAGAAACTATCATCTGTTTTCTGCACTGGATGTTTTCCATGAATGTGTTCACTTCTAGATTGATGAACCAAGCAGAAATAAAAACATGGATTGTAAAGATTGCTTCTGTATATGGTTTCATGTAAGTCATTAACAATCTTTATTGGTGTTTTCTCTCTCAGCACTCATACCTCCACGGTACTGGTTAAGGTACACTAGAGACGTTAATGGTAAATGGCCTGTACTTTTTTTTTTACCTCAGGGGACTTCACCAAAGTGCTTTAAACTACATTCAGTCATTCTCACACACACTGAAGGTGGCAAACTATATTGTAGCCAAAGATCCCCAGGGGCTCACTGACAGAAGTTAGGCTGCCATATGCTGGCACCACCGGGCCCTCTGACCACCATCAGTTTCAAACACCTGTTTCTGTTGCTGAAATTTTCATTTGGGAACCCGTCATAACACATTTATTTATTTTTTACAGTGTCCTGTCTGGCAATGTGGCAATAAGAATAATTGTCTTGATGCCAAAAAGAGCCCAACAGATTTTACTTTCACAAGTGGAGCAGTACGGCTATCGCCATCGTGCTCCGCTTGATTTATGCATATAAATTGCTTTATTATAATTATGCAGGTAGTTTTACAGATTATATGGACACTGCAATGTAGGTAGAACAGAAGAGGGAAAAAAGGAGAAAAGATGAAAGAAAGAGGAGATAAAAGGGAGATAATGATAAAACATTTTCAGTCTGCTTCATCACCTGCAAAGAGATGTAAAAAGAACAGCACAGCCAACAAACATGGTACAAGACATACAATAAAGTAACACCTAGATGCTGTCGCTGAAGTAGTATTATTTAATCTGACATGTATTCTGTGTTACCTGAAGATAAGAGTGTGGGCTTTCTGTATGAAAGTAAATCTCTGATTACCTGGAACCAAACACCTGTAGTTGTTTGTGAGAGTGCACTTGTGCATGTAAAGTTTATCCATGGAGAAAATGCTCAATAGTGGTTGTGGAGAGGCGAAGAGGCGCACCCCCAGAGCACCGATTCCAAATCAATCAATCAAATCCATTAAAAAAAAACTTCTTATTACAGGAATGGATGAAGAGATGCTGAGTTTGGGAGTAGAGAACTAAAAAAGTTCTTTCGAAAAAGGAGTTTTGAATGATCCTAGTTATTGCCGTTACAACAGTCTACAACAAAAAAAGTATTTGTGCAGAAAATGAACATATGCTGGATGATGGTGGGATTTTTTTTAATATTCCATATTAAATTAAGCGTTCACAGGGTTACAGGAATGAGTGACTCTAATTTAATGCTATTTTAATGCTATTAGAAATGATTTTAATGCAATCAACAAGTACCATGTACACAAGTTATTAGTGTACATGAAATATGAAGGAGCTGTAAGCACAGTTCCATGACTCTGGTATGTATGTAAACACACACACACACATATATATATATATATATTTTTTCTAGCTTTTTCTCCGCCTCGAGCTTACTTTCCGAACATACGGCTTTATGATCAGTTCCACGCAAATAAATTGCGATATAATATATCTGACAAAATTGTTTTTATAAACATTTTTATTAAAGAATTATAAATGCCACGATAAAAATATTTAATAAATTTTAGTCCCAATTAAGGCCTTAATTTAAAAAAATTGATTAATTTTAATAATTTTTAATGATCTGCATGTTTGGCTGCTTTGAATTTAATCATCTCGCGCATGCTCTCTACGATCTCCAAGGAACTCAGAGCGGAGCGGACGGGAGCCACAGCGGAGGCTGTAGGCTTTGCTTTGCGCAGGCGGTCTGGAGCGCAGCGGGGTGGAGCAGAGCTCTGACGGAGTAGGTGGGATTTCGGGGTTAGTCAGAACCTCAGACATTCAATGCACAGGGACAAAGCAACATACCACAAAATCATGCAGAGATGAAGCTAATCTCTCTGAGTGTCTGCTGTGGAAATAAAGAATTAAACCTGTGCACAATTTTACTACTAGTGTGTCAGACCATGTTTGGACCCTTTTTTTTCTCTCTGGATTTGCCTAAGTTTTCATCTCCAGGTCCTTCCATAACATTATGGAACATGGTGAAAGCAGAAAATGAACAAAATGAGACCCGTCCTGTTTTTAAACAACCACGTTTTGCTTTCCAGTCCTGAAGCCGACATAGGAAAAGGTAGTTGCTGCTGTTTTCCCCATATTTTAACTCATCATTTCCATTCGGTTGCTGTGATGGTGTATGTGCGTTGGGGGGTGGGGGGAGATTGATGCTTGTAGCAGCTTGTCTTTCTCCGGCGGGCTGACGGGAGGGGGGGCACCTTCTCCAGGTCTGAATTCGACAAGAAGCAGCTCCGATCAGGGAGTCCATGTTTAAAGGGCAGGGAGTAAAAAAAAAAGGTTAGTGGAGAGAAACGTTTTCAATGTTGCAAATGAATAATAACAACAACAAAAAAGTTGTTACGACACACAGCGCTGGTATGAAATGTCCTTAATGGAGGGAAGAGAGGGAAGAGTAAATAAAGTAATCCTGACGTTTAATAAAAAGTGGTCAGAGAGGACAGGGTTGTGAGTAAATACTGTTACTGCTTCACATTATATGCCATATGTCAGCACAAGATCCAATGTATGAAGATTAGAATGTGTGGGACTATTCTCATTTTGAACAAAGCCAATAGCATCTAAGATAGCATTAAAGGCTGCTCTTAAGCTATCACCTTCAATGTCAGTGTAACCGGGCTGTGCTTCCCTTCACTGTACCAGGCCGGCCCAAGTAACCCCTCGACTCTGCGTTGTGTTGTTTTTTTTTTAATGAGGACAAGGAGTTTCTGGGTGATCAGGCAGTTTATATATACTGAATGAGAATATATTGGGGTTGGAATCAGTGCAACGGCTCAGCTTCACTCAGCACACTACAACAGAGCTTTATTATTTTAGCTTTTAACTTAGTATATGAAGTGTTTTCCAATATTAACAAAAGTACAAGAATGGCTGCCAAGCACTGATCTACTAAACACTGTTACATCAGCATGGATGTTAAAATCTCCCACTATGATGAACCTGTCAGTATTTAATGACAAATCAGAAAGGAACTCTGAAAACTCATCTAAAAATTCAGAGTAAAGACCTGGTGGACGATAGAAAGTTAAAAAAAGAAGAGATTTTCTTGCTTTGCAATTTGGATTAGGGAAACTATAGGTTAAATGTTCAAAAGAGTTGTAGGTATTAACTGCCTTTGGAGTAATCAGTAAGTCAGACTGAACGATTGTTGCTACTCCTCCTCACCCAGAACTTCTTGGTATGTGAAGATTTAAATAACTAGAAGGAGTTGCCTCATTTTTGCTCACATAATCCTCTTGCTGCAGCCAAGTTTCTGTAAGGCAACATAAATCAATGTAATTATCACAAATCAAGTCATTAACTAGCAGACTTAATTAGATTATCATGATTTACTCCTTTGGGAATCTTTGCTAATTTATTTCATTTTGGTCGTAGACAAGACACTCTCTGGACGGAGTAATGAGTGGGTAACAGTAGAGAAACTGAAAAAAACTTCAGAACTTGAAACTGCAGAGTCAGTTTGGCTACATGTCAAAACTTGAACGCTGTGCTTTCAATGTGCACAATGCGCTGAACTGGTTAAACAGGCCTCAGGACCCCTCAAAGCCCCTGGACGCTCGCTAACCATAGTGTTTGCATGTAAACCAGCAGCCCCTGACACTCAAGTCATTTAGTCTGAATGCAGCATGAGGTAGAGACTTACATTCATTTAATAAATCAGATTTCAAGAGAAACCATATTTTACAAACTGGGATAGCAGTTATCAACCAGATATGTTTAAATGTTTCATCACTCACTTTCAGCTGCTACAAACAGCTAGCAGGTAGTGGGAAATGACAGATATGACTGCCATCAAGCTGATAATAGCGAGTAAACACTCCAACCACCAGCCTAACATGTAGCCAAAGTGGCCTGTTGGTGGGACTACGCTGCTTTGAAACCTCCAAAAGTAATTTTAAGGTTGGCTCATTCTTGATTGACTAATGGGTGAAGTTTATAGGTCTACTTTCTCACCTGAAAACACCTTGAATTCAATTAATATTTTCAACTCTTATATTTCAAGACTTTGTTTCCTCTGAGCCTTCTTTCACAAGTATGCAAGTCTACAAGTATAGAAAAATACAGAAATGTAAATATAATGTGGCGACACTAGATGGAGATTCAAATTTTAATTCTAATAGATTGCTCAACAACGCCACCCTGTGAATTTCACCCAGAGAATATTACCCTTTGTCTAAGGCACACAGATTCTGTTATGCCACGCCACCGCGGAAGGCGGAATGGGCGCGCCGATCCCACACCCCAAACACGACTTCACTCAGGGCAGATAATGCCGCTGTAGTCCAACTTTAAAACAATTGTGCAGAAATCCGGGAAACGAACACCGACAGAGCAGCAATGGTCCAACTGTGGGGGACCTGTGAAAATTAGTCACCATTTTGAATGAAACTGAAATAAACTGGAGCTTAGATGAGCGTTAAAGTCTTACCTGCTGATCCACAAACATGCGCGCACACACACACTCGCAGACCGAGGAAGAGAGGGAGCGCAGCGCTGAGGCGTTTTACCTATAATCACAATTCAATTTAGATTTTCTGGCCAAGATCAGCTAAAGTGCAGGGAGAGAAAACACCTACCACCAGATCATCAGCGCAACATGCACCAGCCAGCGATTTGTTGCTTTCCGCTGCCAGAGTCCACCGGACGCAACTCACACAGTGGGAGAACCACGACGACACATGCGTGACTGAGCGCCTCAGCTCCCTTATGTACACCACGCCCACCTTAAGAACCGGAACTTCTCACCTGGGAACTATTTGTGAAATTAGGTATATTTCTATAACACTACATTCTACCCCCCCTTCTTGCATCGTCGACCTGACGATGGCCAATTCTAAACCAAAACTCAGTTCCAAGGTCTAAACAAAGCCGAACCAACGGACATGGATGCAGAAGAGCCTCCAGGAAGAGCGTCTCCTGCTGACCGTGGGAGATGGTACACATTAGAATGTTGTCCAGCAGTTGGCCGTTTAGAGCGACGGAGGGCCACCGGATCAGGACAGCTGACAGGTGGGACAGTCACAGATGTAAAGGGTTCACCGGATACAACTGGTTCACATGGTGACCCCAGTTCCCGGGACGCAGATTGAGGCTGTGATCCACTAGAAGGTAAGTCAGACGCAACCACCAGAGGTGGCTGTTCACAAACAAACAAATCATACTCAAATGGGCCATTATCCTCAGACAGTCCCTCTTCCACATGAAGCAAGTTGTGAGGAGGAATGCGATCAGGAGGAACAACACCAACCACAGGCTTTAGCATGGTATGGTGCACCTGTCTTACTTTAGTCTGATCATTCACTGGTGCAATGGTATTAACAGAACCATCCTCCTTTGATGCCCTCAACACTTTATACTTAACAGAGCTCCAGCGGTCCCTGGTCTTATGAGGCCCCCTGGCAGTGAAGTCACGCAAAAACACAAATTGACCTTCCTTCAGTGGCAGATGTTTCACTTGAGTGTCATGGGCCTGTCTTCGGCGATCTGCAGCGTGTTTCAGGTGCTCTCTAGACCCATCCAAAGCTACCTGCAAACAAGCTTGATGCTCTTGAACCCACTCATGGACAGAACCACCAAGTGGACTCTCAACTCTACCCAACAGGAAATCTAGAGGCAGTCTAGGTTCCTGACCAAACATTAAAAGGAAAGGCGACTCTCCAGTAGATTGGTGAGGAGTTGTGTTGTAACAGTACAGAACCTGGGGCAAACAGGCATGCCAATCTCGTTTCCGAGACAAAGGCGGCGTCCTTAACAGATTGTGCAGTGTCCGATTAAAGCGCTCACATTGGCCATTTCCTTCGGGGTGGTATGGAGTGGTGCGTGATTTTACAATACCATACAAGCTACACAGCTGCCGGATTAGTGAGCTCTCAAAGTTACGACCCTGGTCGGAGTGCAACCAAGCAGGAACACCAAACTTATAAAACCATTCAGACACCAAAACCTTAGCCACAGTGGCCGCTCGCTGATCCCGTGTGGGGACAGCAACAGTGTATTTACTGAAAACATCTGTCAAGACCAAAACATTTTCCAACCCATTCTGAGTGGGCTCTAAGGTGGTATAATCAATAGCCAAAATTTCATTAGGACGTGATGCTAGTAGATGTCATCTGTAGCCGTGAGCTTTAGGGTGGATGTCCTTTGCCACCTGGCACCTCTCACAAGCCTGGCACCATTGGGCCATATCAGAGGCCATATAAGGCCAGTAACACCGAGAACGCAAGAGCGCCAAAGTTCGCTCCACTTCCTGGTGACCATGTTCTTCGTGAACTTAGGTCAGAACATCCTTAATTAGCACACTTGGTAGCACCAACTGAAAAACAACATCACCACCATCAGATCTACAGCTGGGCCCGCTCCTCTTGACTAGGATGTTGTCCTTTCCTCCAAAACACTAACACGTCCTGTAAAACAGGATCCGCCTGCTGCAAAGCACAAAGTTCAGCAGTAGTATGCTGTGGCAAAACTGCAACAACTGCTTGAATTGCCTCAACCTTTTCAAACCCCAAAGCTTCCTGCAATAATCTAGGCATAGCTGTACTCGGAAGCATGGCTTTCACATCTGGTGGATCAGGTGAATGCTGAAGAGAAAGTGCGTCAGCATTGGCGTTACTCCAACCTGACCGGTACTTTATCTCAAAATCAAAAGATGCTAGCTGAGCAGCCCACCCCTGTTCAGTGGCAGCCAATTTAGCAGTGGACAGATGGCTAAGAGGGTTGTTATCAGTGTAAACAATACATTTGTTCCCCAACAGATACTCTCTAAACTTGACAGTCATGGCCCACTTAAGGGCCAGAAACTCAAGCTTCATGGAGCTGTAATTTGCCATGTTTCGCTCTGTGGGTCTCAAACCTCGACTGGCATAAGCAATCGGTCTCACCTTGCCTCCTTGCCTCTGCGAGAGGACTGCTCCTAGGCCACATGGCTGGCATCAATCTCCAAGATAAATGGCTCCGTGAAATCTGTGGTGCCCCAGGGATCCGAGGCTCCAGGGGCACCACGGCAGGTGCCACAGCCAGGCCCCAGGTCAGCCGGGCCCCGCGAAGAAGCCGCAAGGATTTAGCTGAAACATCCCATCTTGCTGAAAAAATGACTGGTGATTTGACTTCATTTTATATCGCTTTACTTCTGAACTGCGGTAACATACACACAAACAAAAAAGTAAATTTTCTAGAAACACTGACTGCTCCTAGGCCACCATGGCTGGCATCAATCTCCAAGATCAATGGCTGAGTGAAATCTGCATAGGCTAACACTGGTGTTGTTGTTAGCTTAGCCTTCAGGATTTCAAAGCTCTTTTGACACTCGTCCGTCCAACATGCAGCAAGTCCACTATCTGATTTCTTATCAGCCCTGGCACCACCACACTGAGCCACAGCTCTATGCAAAGGAGCTGCCAGTTTTGCAAAACCTTCCACAAAACGACGGTAATAACTGGCAAAGCCAAGGAACGGCCGAAGTTCGGAAACTTTAGTGGGAGTTGGCCAGTTGGCTACAACTTCAACTTTACTAGGATCTGTGGCCACCCCTTCACCAGAGATCACATGTCCTAAATAGTGTACCTATTTCTGAAAGAAGGAACATTTACAGAGCTTCGCTTTGAGCCCCTGTTGTAGAAGTCCATCCAGCACCACTTTCAAGTGCTCCAGATGTTGATCCACACTTGAAAATAAAACAACAATATCATCAAGATGTAAAAGGACAGACTGGCACTGTTGATCCCCAAAAATGCGCTGCATTAGCCGTTGGAATGTGCTAGGTGCATTACAGAGCCTAAAAGGCATCCGGTTCCATTCAAACAGCCCAAAGGGAGTACAAAAGGCAGTTTTTGAATGATCTGCCTCCACAACCGGAACCTGATTGTACCCGCTAGCCAGATCAAGGGTGGAAAACCAACATGCACCAGACAAGGCATCCATGACTCTTCTATTCGAGGAAGAGGAAAAGAATCTTTTCGGGTCTTGCTATTTAACTGTCTATAGTCAACACACATCCAAATGCTTCCATCTTTCTTTCTCACCAAAACTATGGGCGAAGCATATGGGCTGCTACTCTCTCTAATAATCTGTGAAGCCAGTAATTGGTTGATATGGTCCTTCACCACCTGATAATCAGAAGGGGGAATACAACTATAGCGTTGTTTAACTGGGACATCGTCAACCAAAGGAATGTCATGAGCTATCACACTAGTACAGCTCAGGTCACCATCATGAGATGAGAAAACTGTCATGTACTGATGGAGCAATGATCTCACCTTACCTTATTCTTCCGCAGACAATGAAGACAAGTCCAAGTCCTCCACCTGCTGTTCCACACTAGCTGAGGCTGTCTGGCACCCCATCGTGGCTACTTTTGCTGGAACTTCAGTAATTCCTATAGGAAGACTCACCACATTAACAACATTCAGCGTGCCAACAACAGTGCAGGGGTATAACACCACTTCAGTCAAACCAACATTAATAATGTGTACATAAGGCCTTGTCTGTTCCATTTTGGCTGTGACGTCATCCTGGAAAGAAACATCAGCTGTGCTGCTTCCATCAACACTCTTGTTTATAGATGTTGGAGATCGGCCTGTTTTCCAGTGTGGTCCTGTTTCTCTGACCATGACTGAGTGGATGTGCTCTCTTCGTCCTCTGGCATGGGAGTTGGCTCGCAGCTCGTCTGCCTGGCTGTGTGTTTCCTGGACGGGGCCACCTTTTACAGCTGCTTTTTGTGTCTCTGCTTCTGTCTCCTTGAACCCCAGTCAGCCTCGGCAGATGGCCGCTCACAATGAGCCTGGTTCTGCTGGAGGTTTCTTCCTGTTAAAAGGGAGTTTTTCCTCTCCACTGTCACTACAAGCATGCTTATTGTGAGGGATTGTATTTGAATCAATGAGTCAATGCAATCAACTGGTTTTCCTTAGATACAAAACTTTGTATCAATTTGACTGTATGATCTGGTTGAACTGTAAAGTGCCTTGAGATGACACGTGTTGTGAATTTGGCGTTATATAAATAAACTGAATTGAATTGAATTGAATTGAATAAGCTGTACCCCTGATTACTGGAACCAAGGCAGTGGAAGCAAGCAAACCAGAGGGCAATCCGGACTCTAAAGGTTCAAACAGAGCGGTAACGCCTAGTACCCATCAGAACATGTGGCAGCCACAATTTTCGTGAGTCCACCAGGAATTCGACAGCCCTTTTTACCCCTGACCTTAACCCTTCCAGGACTATGAGGCTCTTTTAAGTAGGCAGACTGACACTGCTGCAGTGCCTGCATGACTGACTGAGGTGCTTCAGTAACACCAGACACAGAAGACCAAGCTACACCATGCAGCCCAAACAGTTCCTGATAGCACTTCCTGATCACATTCATCCCCAAAACACCTGGGACCTTAGCTGGGAGCTCACCACAAGGGTCCCGCACAACCAAAACACCACAGTTGGGAATCAATTTGCCACAGAGTTGTACATCAAGTTCTAAATAGCTAACATAAGGAATTCTAAGACCATTGGCGGCTCTAAGCTCCAACCAATGACACGAATGGAGGTGATCCAAACCCAAAGACTCCATATGCTGACGGAAAAAACTTTCAGAGACCGTGGACACCATCGAACCAGTTTCCACTAAACATGTGACTGTTACACCACCCATGATTACATCTGCATGAGGACACGCTGAGATCAATTTAGAAGCACCCAAACTTCCAATAACGGCTTGTGAGCCAGTAGCACCTCCACCCAAACTGTGGCTCTGTAGTTCGGTGGGAACTAGTTTTCAGCAACTGAAACAGACTGAGTCTGAATAGCTAAATCTGACTGAACTTGGGTTCGACGAGGGGCACGCACCCCATCACACTGTCGTGCAAAATGACCAGGCTGATTGCACCGCCTACAGATAGCTGGGCCAGCAAAGGGTGGAGGGTTAGGACAACGGAAATTCTGCAACTGAGAATTGCTCTCACTAAGCTGCTGAAGCTGCTCTTGCTGACGCTTTAGCATTTCTCTTATCTGACTAATTTCTGTTGCTGATGTCACCGAAGCTACTTGAGGACCGCCATGAACCCCATACTGGACACCATAAACTGAAGGAACTGGCTACGGCTTCTCACAGGATGAGGCACCGCTTCGCGTTCCCACTGGATTGCTGCAGTCCTGACATCTAGCAAAATGCTGTCCGGCCTTGTGCGTACCAGCTGCTTCAGCTCACGATGCAGGGAACCATCCAACACCTGCTCAACAAACTGATCTCTTAGCACGTTGCTTTACCTTCTCCATAAGACCCATTAACGCAAGGGAGAACTCCTAAAGACTCTCTCCCTCTTGTTGTCTTCTGGAAAAGAAGGCCTCTTGCAGAGCAACGTACGAATCCGAACAACCATATAGATCCTGCAAGATGTCAAATATTTTAGCAGGGTCCTCCCTCTCTGCACTGGAGCGAAACCTTATTTCATTCCTAGCCTCTCCGTCCAAGTGATCGAACAGGAAAAACGCTTGGTCCGCCACAGATAGATGTCGCGCTCTCATACACACCTTCGCCTCCTCCATCCACTTACTTAATCCTATGCCTGTCCTTCCTCTAAAGATTGGACATTTCCTATCTCTAGGCACAAAAATCAGTATCTCTGCTACAGGGAGACTAGGTGTAGGAGGGGCATTAGGCAATGCCGAAGAAGTGGACGGCTGAGCACTTAAGCTAGCCTGCCCTTGTCACAACTGCTCATTGTCAGCTCTTAAGCTTGCTACCAGCTCTTTAAGTTCCTGAATTTCTTCTTCCATTATCACAAGCTTATGCTGCTTCTTATTATTACTGGCAGTGGAAAAAAAAAAAAGAATACAACCTAAGGTTAAACTATTAACACCTCACCCACAACTTTGAAGCTCTACATGGAACCACTGCTGCTCTGTCTCTGCCAATCTGCACAAAAGAAAAGGAGAGAGAAAAAAATACACAAAACACAAATATTGAAAAACACAAATATTGGTCTCAGATGTTCATAAAAAGCATAATCCTACCAGCCTACGCCAAAAATATGGCGACACTAGATGAAGATTCAAATTTATTTCTAATAGATTGCTCAACAACGCCACCCTGGGAATTTCACCCAGAGAATATTACCCTTTTGTCTAAGGCATACAGATTCAGTTATGCAGAGCTCTAAAACATCTGAGACAATTTCACCATTATTACAAAACTTTTATTAAATTCTTTTTTTTTAAAAAGTTCTTTTTAAAACCAGTTCCTTTTTGAAGAATAACAAAAAAAAATCAAAGAAATCAAAGAAAATTAAAAATAAAAGAGCTGCAGCCGCTGAGGTTACCGGCTGGAGGGGGTGCTATGGGACGACATCCACCAAACACAGCAAATCACAAAAAAAACTTTAACACCAAAGGCCGTGAGACACCCCAAACTAAAGAAGCACAGCAAGCAGATGAGGAAGACACCGTCACAACACCAACACCACCACCGGACCTCAGCAACTGCAGACAAAAACAGATAGTTAACCAAAATAATCTTTAAAAAAAGAACAATTTCAGCCCGACTAAATCAACAAATGGGCCATAAATAAAAAAAAGTAGAAGAAATGAAAAACAGACAATACAAGTTAAAAACGTCAGGACCAAGCGTAGCCCTATTGCCACGCCACCGCGGAAGGTGGAATGGGCGCGCTGATGCCACACGACAAACACGACTTCACTCAGGGCAGATAACGCCGCCGTAGTCCAACTTTAAAACAATTGTGCAGAAATCCGGGAAACGAACACCGACAGAGCAGCAATGGTCCAACTGTGGGGGATCTGTGAAAATTAGTCACCATTTTGAATGAAACTGAAATAAACTGGAGCTTAGATGAGCGTTAAAGTCTTACCTGCTGATCCACAAACATGCGCGCACACACACACTCGCAGACCGAGGAAGAGAGGGAGCGCAGCGCTGAGGCGTTTTACCTATAATCACAATTCAATTTAGATTTTCTGGCCAAGATCAGCTAAAGTGCAGGGAGAGAAAACACCTACCACCAGATCATCAGCGCAACATGCACCAGCCAGCGGTTTGTTGCTTTCCGCTGCCAGAGTCCACTGAACGCAAGTCTCACAGTGGGAGAACAACGACGACACATGCCTGACTGAGCGCCTCAGCTCCCTTATGTACACCACACCCACCTTAAGAACCGGAACTTCTCACCTGGAAACTATTTGTGAAATTAGGTATATTTCTATAACACTACAATAAGGAGAGACACGCAATGTTTTCCTCAAAAAGAAATGAATGATGAGAAAGAGACTTTAGTTAAGTATCCTTGAGTTAATGGGCTGATCTTAATGAGGCTTCATAGGTATGTTTCCCTGACATGTATGTCCACCTGGTCTGTAGACTTGAACACCTCCACACCTTTCCCCAAAGCTAGATGAACATTTATGAAGCTACATTGGGGTCATAACGTTTGTTCAAAACAATTTTATTTTACTTTAAAAAAAATTGAAACTGAAGGATTAAAAAACTAAAATTAAAAAATAAAAACTACAAATATATATATATATATGAAGCTGGTGCCTCATCACCGGACTGCTCTTAAGCTGCTGGTTGCCACTACTTCGATGCTGAGTGTTTGCCAGTTTGAGGTACTCTAGCCAAGCCTTGTTTATGCTGAGTCTAATCTGAGTTTTTGCATTTTGAGTTTTTGTCCTCTCGCCAAGCTGAGATCACATTGAGTTTTACTGAGCGCTTGTTTCTCCGTGAGTCTCAACTTTGTTTGTTCTTTGCCTTTCGGCAGGAAGCCTTCCTGCTAACTGGACCTTTTCGGACCGCCTTCTCCCAAGTAGGATCAACTGAGTCTTACACTGAGCGACGGATTCCAAACAGGAGGGTTGGATCCAGCCACCTTTGAGCACGCTGAGATCACTCTCTGAGTAAGGAAGTCATCTCCACCACGACCCGTTCAAGTACCACAGGAAACCTGAGTTGCAACCAGCGGCTGCATCATTCCACTCTGGGTCAGTCCAGGGTAAACCCTGTTCCGCCCTCCACCGAATCAAACAAATTCTGGAAGACCAACACACAGACTGGAATCTACGTGTCTCTTCTTCTCTGGAAACGTGAGTGGCAACAAATCCTCTCCTTCAAGATTAACAACTCCAATTCCCCACTGAGCCTGAATGTAACAGTCTGTCTTCCCCTCGTCTTCCAGTTTCCCGGCAGAGCAGAGTTCGGAGGAACTCTGCACCGAACTCAAAATACTCTTCAATAAAACCCGTAGAAACTTTTACTCTGTGTCTTTCTGTTTGGCTTTACTGCATGTGGGTCCGAGCTTTAGATAAAATCATGACAAATTCCAGTTTAAGCCCCAAACTGCTCCCTGGGCGCCAAACAATGGCAGCCCACTGCCCCCCAAGGGGATGGGTTAAATGCAGAGAGTTAATTTTGTTGCTCTGTACTACTGACAGTGTAATGACAATAAAACACTTGAAAAATTAACAATATGAAACATAAAAATGCATTTACAACCCAACAACAACTTCTAACTAAGTAGTTCCGAGCCCTGACATGTTATTAACATATTTTATGAGGTTCAACAATAGAAATGGCCAAACTCATCTATCATATTCGGTGTCTTGATCCAAAGTTGCAGTGACATCTTTGGCGAAGATGAGGTTGACCTTCCTCTTCACTGACAGTGGGTTTGTTTAATTTCAAAGGCTGCATCCTCCATGGATTGGTCACCAGCTTCTGTTCTCCAGACATAAAGCTTTTCACTGTTAACTGCAGACCTTTGTATCTGCCTAGAGAGTTCACTGTTGTTAGCATCACTGCTGTGTATGTGCCTCCCAGTGATAACACTTTTTTTTCACATGGGAGGGGTGTCAGCTTCGAACAGCTGTGCAGTTCTTCATGAACACTTGCATGAATTATGAGCGTGTGGACAGATTTTTAATAGTGCTAACATGGTATCTAGTTCATATCCACAATTATTTTAGGATAGTTTAAATGTCATATGAAGAGGCCATGAGTGTTCAGACTATCTCTGAACTTCAATCTGCACACTGAGTGTCATGATCGAGGGGATTTTTCCGACCCACATGCAGGAAACCACAAGCAGGATTAAAAGGATCGATATCTTTATTGAACAGAAAACAGAATCCAAGCAGGTTTCAGACAGATCAGCTGCTTCTGAAAACGTAGAGGAGGTGTTATTGGGGGTTCTGGAAGGTAATCTGTCCAAGTGGGGAAAAGAACCAGGGGAAGCTTACTGTTCCAGAACAGGAGCCGATCCCGGAGGAGGCTTGTGGATTGGAAAGGTGGGCTGGAGACCAAACGGTGGAGAGGGGGCAGGCAGACGGAGTAAAAGCGGATTCTGGAGGAAAAAGACAGCTGGATGAGCTGGAGCCGAGGTGAGTCAGCAACAACCTGATGGTTCAGATACAGATCTCTGGGAGAGTTTACTCAGGGAGAGAGGCTTGAAATTACCAACTTAGTCAGACAATCAGGCGGTGAATGGTAGTCCACCTGTTTCTTATAAGAGCTGTACCAGATGAGAAACAGGTGAGTCACATGTCGGGTTGGCACGCCCTCCAATTGGAGATCTGTTGGGAAACCTGAAGTCTCAGCCACACACAGACACCATGACACTGAGGGTGTTGTCCTCATTGCTGGGGATTTTAAACAGGCCAATTTGAAGCCTGTTCTTCATTTTTACCAACATGTGGACTTTGCAACTTGGGGACAGAACTCTTTAGACCTGGTTTACTCTAACATCAAAGGTGCATTTAGAGCAGCCCTGCACCCCCACCCCCCACCTCAGCTCTTTGAACCACCTATCTGTCATGCTGATCAGCAAGGTACGTTTAATATAATGTCTTAGCGTCAATTTAGGAAGGAATTCCATTTTAATATTTATAGAATAGTTCTTCACTTATTGACAAATTAAGGTGTACTATTTTCTCTATTCAAGGAATTTATTTAGTATAGTGAGTTAAATCAAGATTATTAAACTTTGATTCTTCCTTGAAATCAGGCTTTTTGTCCTATGCACTATCCGTACTTATATTTTAAAAAAAATCTATAAATAATATCTGCCATGAAAAAATATGATAAAAAATATTTTTTTTGAATAACTTTTTGAGTTACATCAATCACAGCACAGTGACATAACAGATAGTTTTAAATCTAATCAAACTTAGTGCAGATCATCCAAAGTTTCCTTTTATTGCCAAAGCCTGTTTAGAATTAGCAGATGTTTATGAGGACAAACATGTGCAATGAAACCTTCATAGTGTTAGGTTTATTCTTTATACATCATGTGCATTGTTATTCTGTTAGCCAGATTAGACAGAGTAGAAGGCCTTCCTTCACATTGTGGATGTCACTGTGTGTACGGAGGTCATCTAATCAGGACAGCCTTCGTGTCTTTAAAAATATACAGGATATGGGCACATCTTGGAGCCGGACTGATAAAGGGGAGCTATCTGTAATTCTTGGGCATAGAAGCAAGACGCATACAGGTCAGGATATTGATGGCGTGTCAGTTTCTAATACGGACAGCTAAGCATTCACCTGATGCAACACATAGACTCATAAGGTATAAGAAGTAGGAGATGACCCAGTTCAAGCTCAATCTTTGCCGGACGCTCGCTGACGTTTTTTGAGCCCACAGCTGTGCCAAATCCAAGCAATTTCTCTGTCCTTTAACGACCTGAACTGGAATAATCTCTGTTACTTTTGTACTCCTGTTTTATAGTCCTTTTTTATATGATTTTACCCAGTTTGAGTTAAGAGTAGTAGATAACTTGTTCCCAGGAAAAGAACCGAAAGGGAAGTTCTGAGGCGCAGCCGCTTTCAGAGGGACCTAACTTCATTATATAACAATGGGAAACAGAGGAAGGTAAATAAGACACACATCTGCTATAACCTTGGTCATACAAACATAACAGTTTTACTGCTGAGAATAGTGTTTGATTTAAAAAAAGAAACAACACAGACAGGCTGGGCTCCCGCTGGAAACAAGCCCCTCCTTGGGACGCGCCCCATCTGAGCCGATCACTTTTTAGCAAAACATGGACTGTGGCTCCATCAGCAGCAGCAGGTAGACTAAGCTTACAATGGGTAGAGGAGGTTAGACCAGACAGGATGGTGGTCTGTAGAGATTCCAAAGCAGTTTTACAAAGTATTCAGGGAGAAGGAAATGATAGAATAGATTTAGAATCAGAAATCCAGTCTATTTAGATTATATAGGGGTGGCATTGATATTTGGTAATGTTGGGTTTAAGCACATGAAGGTAAATCACTTATTAAGATTAAAGAAATGGGAAAATGGCAAAAGAGGTGGAATGAAGAGAAGAAAGGAAGAGGATTATTTAAGGTTCAAAAATCAGTATTAAATAGAATCATTAATGAAAGAAACAGACGGGAAGAAGTAATAATGATCAGATTAAGAGTGGCTGAGACCTATTTAAATGACAATTTATATTTAATAGGGAGGAAAAATAATGATAAATGTGAAGAAAGTGGAGAAAAAGAAAATGTATAACATTTACTGATGAATTTTGAACATGAAAGGGAGAAACTGAGAAGAATAATTGGAAGAACAGACAAAGAATGGAGTATTAAAGGAATGTTGGGAAATGAAGGAAAAATAAAATATATTCACAGATTAAATAAAGCATTAATTATTTATCTACAGAATTCAAAATAAAAAATTAGAATGTGTAATGTTGCTACACACTTAGTAGGTGGCGGTATGCACCTTAAAGTTGCTGGCGATCCATGATAGAACAGAAGAAGAAGAAGAAGACTGTGGGACCAGCAGCAGCAGCAGCAGCAGCAGCAGCGGCGTTAGCTTCCTTCCTCCGTGGAGTGTTTGTAGAGAGGCTGATGACGTGTGAGTGTTTGCAGGGAGAATGTGTTCAGTCCAGCTTCAAGGAGAGTTTATCAGCGAGCAGTTAACTCCTGCTGAAGAAACGTTGACGGAGGTTAAAGGAAGAGAGAAAAGGCCCAAGATGGAGATGGACGATCAGCATAGACTGCTGGATTTCACCAGGATCCCCCAGATCATCTTACACCGGATAGGTAGGAAACACCTGATAGAAACGTTTCCCTCAGGATGCAGACTGAGGGTTGGAGCCTCAGCTGATTGGAAAACTCATTAGAGGAGATCAACATGCTAAGCTAAAGCTAGCTTCTGCTTTAGCTAAAGGGCTGTTCCACCTCTTTTCTCTCCACTTTAACTGTCTTTATTCTGCTCTACTCTAAAAACTTCAGCACTCAGACACCTCAGACCTGGATTAGATAATCCAAGCTAACAGCAGAATCTTTAAAGCTCCTTTGGGATTTGAGAAAGCTTTATCTGTTTTGTGAAACAAAGAGCCCTAGGAAGGCTTTTATAGCATGTGTGCCTCATTATAGTTGGTGTTCTAGGTCAACTGGTGGTGGCAGCTGGATTATGCAGTATGTAGTTTCCAACTAGTTAAGGAACTGGAAAAGCTTTAAACTGACCTTGAAAGTCCTTAAAAAATATTTAAGTTGGATCATGAATAAGGTGTATGAACCCAAATGGCAGCCAGTAATCAATAAATCATGTGCCGTCACTGTTAAGAAAAAAAAAAAAAATAAATAAATAACTCCATGGAACTGTAAGATTAACTAGAAAAAGCTGTTTCGGAGAAACATCAAAGTGGGAATGCTTTTTTTGCTGAACGAAAAAGAAAAATTAGCTAAAGAAACTGCAAGAAAGAAAAGAAGCATAAATTAACTGAGGGACATTTGAAAATGTGATAGGAAGTATCCAGAAACTTCAAACAACAGAAAAAAGTAGAATTATCTGAGGATTTTGTAGGGTAAAATCATTTGGGAGAATAATGGCAGAAACACCCTCATCTTAAAAGCAAAACATTTAGTTAAAGTTGATTAACCAGAAGAAAAAGTCTAAAAGTATCTGTGTACCTTGAAGTTGACAGAAGCAAAGCATCTGAAACGAGGTTAGCACGGACGCGGACGCGGCTGTGCTGCTCTGGCTTCGTCTGGTGGGGGAGCGGCGTGGTTCGCTCCGCTCTGGCTTTGTGCTGCCCGCGGGCTGCTGGGGGGGTTTGTTAAAGCGTCTCAAATAAGTTAAAAACAACAACACAAAAAATGAGTCTCCTACACTGCTCTTTAACCATTAGTGGTGTGAAACATTCTGTAGTTGTGCTCTGTGTTAACACAAGGTTGTTGGTTCACATTTAATGTAATGGTTCACATTTAATGCCCAAACTCCGGCCATCTCAGGGACTAAGTTTATTAACTGTATCCTGTGGCTGTGGACTTTGCAAACATTGATCTGTTTTTTTGTATAACCTTGAAGCTCTCTTTAACATGGACCATATAAAATCATCTCAAACTGCCTTTTATGTCAGGATACTTCATTCTCTGACCACTTGAGGACTCAAGACAGGCTAAAGCTAAGACTCATGCCACCCTTTGTGGCAGTTATTTTAACTTTTCAATTACAACAACACATGTGTTAAGGAAGAGTGGCGGCCTAGTGGTTAGGACATAGGGCTTGTGAGTTCGAAACCCACTCCCACAGACTGCCACTCTGTATCTCTGAGCAAGACCCTTAACCCCCCGATTACCAGGTGTTTTCAGGTATGGGAACACCTAAAACACACTGGACATTATGTCCCCAGAACCAAAGTTAAAGACCAGGTTAAGTCTTTGCCTTCTATGCAATAAACGTAGTGGTGTGTGACCCCTCCATCTTGTCCAATTTGTCTTGGTTTTATGCTGACAGCTCTGCAGGAGGAGAGATTACAGCTTTGATGCAGTCATGGTCTTCCAGTCCATTACAGGATCACCTTATCTGATTGGTTGACACTCGCCTCAAACTGAAAAACAGTCTAACAGTTTGGACGCAGGTCAACATTTGAAAGCTTCCAATGCCCCTGACACTAAAGTAATTTCATTCGAATGCAGCATGAGGAAAAGACTCTAGCATCAGAGTTTATAAGACACTAAAATTAATTTAACATATCTGAGCTTTCGAGAGAAAACCACACTATAATCTGGTAATGCAGTTATCAACCAGATATGTATAAATGTTTCATTGCTCACTTTCAGCTGCTACAAAGAGCTAGCAGGTAGCGGGAAATAACAGATATGACTGCCATCAAGCTGATGATAGCGAGTAAACACTCCAACCACCCGGGGTAGCCTGGGGTAACATGTAGCCACCGTGGCCTGTGGGCGGGGCTACGCTGCTTTGAAACCTCCAAAAGTCATTTTAAAGTTGGCTCATTGTTGATTGACTGACTGGTGAAATTTCTTGGTCTACTTTCTCCCCTGAAAACATCTTGAAATAAATTTTTAAGTTTATATTTAATAACTTCATTTACTCTGAGCCCTCTTTTATCACATACTTATGACTGTAACAGTACTTTAACCCCTGTTGATGAAATTTCAAAAGTACGCAAGTTTACAATTACAGAAATGTAAACATAAGCTACACCCTGAACCATTCAACTGAAAAATATCTGTAAAGTAGTTTAAACAAGCTTTGATGACAAAGTGTAGGTCCAAGCCTTTCTAGAGGACAGCGCAGCATTGCCTGGACCTTTCTAACCTGTGATGTCAGAGCTGCAGTGAATGCTGGGAAATGTAGTTCTACTCTGGTTATATGCAGCTTGATCAAAACATGGATGGTTAAAGTGAAGTGTCCTGTCTTTAACCTGCAATTCAAATTCTTTCTTCTGTGTTTTTTTCCAGACCACCTGCAGGATTATGTTGGAAAAGAAGAGGTTTTCACTGAGCAGCAGTTCTCTGAACAGGAGAGGAATTCCAGTTTGGACCAAGCAGAACCAGAACCTCTGCAGATAAAAGAAGAGCAGCAAACGCCAGAACATCCCTGGATAAAAGAGGAAACCATGGAGCTCCCCATAATTAAGCATGAAGAGCGGCTTGTTGAGACTGCAGATACAGAAAGGAACCCTTTCCCATGTTTGACATGTGGAAAAAGGTTTCTAAAGAAAAAATATTTATTGTTTCACATGAGAATTCACACAGGTGAAAAACCTTTCGAATGTTTGTCCTGTGGAAAAAGCTTTGCAAGAAAAGAAAATCTTGATAAACACATTAGAACTCACACAGGTGAAAAACCTTTCGAATGTTTGTCCTGTGGAAAAAGCTTTGCAAGAAAAGACCATCTTGATAAACACATCAGAATTCACACAGGTGAGAACTCGTTCTCTTGTACTCTTTGTGGCAACAGTCTAGCTAGCAAACATAACCTGACCATTCACATGAGAATTCACACAGGTGAGAAGCCTTTTAAATGTGAGTCCTGTGGAAAAAGCTTTACCGAAAAACGCTCTCTTGATAAACACATCAGAATTCACACGGGTGAGAAGCCGTTCTCCTGTACTCTTTGTGGCAAAAGTCTTGTTAGCAAACAAAGCCTGACCATTCACATGAGAATTCACACAGGTGAGAAGCCTTTTAAATGTGAGCCCTGTGGAAAAAGCTTTACCGAAAAAGGCTTTCTTGATAAACACATCAGAATTCACGCAGGTGAGAAGCCCTTCTCCTGTACTCTTTGTGGCAAAACTCTTGCTAACAAACCAAACCTGGCTTCTCACATGAGAATTCACACAGGTGAGAAGCCTTTTAAATGTGAGTCCTGTGGAAAAAGCTTTAGCCATAAAGGTTCTCTTGATAAACACATCAGAATTCACACAGGTGAGAAGCCTTTTAAATGTGCGTCCTGTGGAAAATGCTTTAGCCATAAATATGCTCTTGTTCAACACATCAGAATTCACACAGGTGAGAAGCCATTCTCCTGTACTCTTTGTGACAAAACTCTTGCTAACAAACCAAACCTGGCTTCTCACATGAGAATTCACACAGGTGAGAAGCCTTTTAAATGTGAGTCCTGTGGAAAAAGCTTTAGCCATAAAGGTTCTCTTGATAAACACATCAGAATTCATACAGGTGAGAAGGCTTTTAAATGTGCGTCCTGTGGAAAATGCTTTAGCCATAAATATGCTCTTGATCAACACATCAGAATTCACACAGGTGAGAAGCCATTCTCCTGTACTCTTTGTGGCAAAACTCTTGCTAACAAACCAAACCTGGCTTCTCACATGAGAATTCACACAGGTGAGAAGCCTTTTAAATGTGAGTCCTGTGGAAAAAGCTTTAGCCATAAAGGTTCTCTTGATAAACACATCAGAATTCACACAGGTGAGAAGCCTTTTAAATGTGCGTCCTGTGGAAAATGCTTTAGCCATAAATATGCTCTTGATCAACACATCAGAATTCACACGGGTGAGAAGCCATTTAAATGTGTGTCCTGTGAAAAAAGCTTTAGCCAAAAAAGTGATATTGATAAACACATCAGAATTCACACAGGTGAGAAGCCTTTCAAATGTGAGTCCTGTGGAAAAAGCTTTACCGATAAAGGTAATCTTAATAAACACATCAGAACTCACATAGCTAAGAGTTTTAAATAGGAGTCCTGTGGAAACAGCTTTACCCAAAAATGTGCTCTGGATAAACACATCAGAATTAACACAGGTGAGAAGCCTTTCAAACGTGTTTCATGTGGAAAAAGCTTTAGCCATAAAAGTATTTTTGATAGACACATCAGATTTCAAACATGTGAGAAGTCGGTCTCCTGTACTCTTTGTGGCAAAAGTCTTGCTAACAAACATATCCTGGCTTCTCACGTGAGAATTCACACAGGTGAGAAGCCTTTCAAATGTGTTTCATGTGGAAAAAGCTTTAGCCATAAAAGTATTTTTGATAGACACATCAGATTTCAAACATGTGAGAAGTCGGTCTCCTGTACTCTTTGTGGCAAAAGTCTTGCTAACAAACATATTCTGGCTTCTCACATTAGAATTCACACAGGTGAGAAGCCTTTCAAATGTGTTTCATGTGGAAAAAGCTTTACCTATAAAGGTTCTCTTCATGTACACATGATAATTCACACAGGTGAGAAGCCATTATCCTGTTATCTCTGTGGCAAAGGTCTTTCTAACAAACGTACAGTATGTTGACTACTCACTTGAGAACTCACACAGGTGACAAGCCGTTGTCTTGTACTATTTGTGGCAAAAGTTTCATTCGAAAGCTTAGCTTGGCTTCTCACATGAGAATACACAGAGGTGAGAAGCCTTACAAATGTGGGTCCTGTGGAAAAAGCTTTACCCAAAAAGGCACTCTTGATAAACACATTAGAATTCATACAGATAGGAAGCCGTTCTCCTGCACTCTTTATGGAAAAAGACTTTCCAGCAAACAAAGCTTGATTTCTCACATCAGAAATCAGACAGGTGAGACGCCTTTCTCTTGAACTAGGTGTGGCAAAAGTTTAATCAAAAAGATAGTTTGACATCTCACAGATCAACTCATGTGAGAAATCCATTCATGAATCTGATCTAAAAAGAAAGATTTATTGATTCACATAAGAAGTCATATCAGTTAAACGCCTGTGGAATGAACAGGAGAGACCTATTCCATGTTTTACATGTGATAAAAAGTTGTAACACACCAAAACATGTTTGTTTAAAGAGCTGAACAGGGTTGAAATTGCTAATTTTGTTATAATTTAATATTTTGCTGATATATTGCTGATGAATTTGAATCTGCTATAACTTGGTAAAAAGCCTTTGGCTTAATAATGTATTACAGAAGACTTTCACTCCTGTAGGAGTGCATTTTTTTAAATTTATTTTTTTTTTTACATCTTTTAAATAAAACTGTCAACGAAAACATAATTCACTCCAACATTTCTGGGCCATAGGGATAAAAGTAAAAAGTTACAAATTGCAACTAAAACTTGTCTACCAAAAAGTGTGCATTGTTGTAAAATATCAATGGATCAAGATTTAATGTGTTTCTTTGCACTAGAATGGATATTTTGGAACGAAAGTCAGACCTTGGACAGAAATTTGACATTTTTTCCATTAAATGTCAGATTTACAATCTATGTTGATATTCACTTTAAAATCATATTTTCTTTTATGTTTCTGCTTTTTAAAGATCTTTTAAAGTAAAAATGTTCTATGATTTTTTTTCCTATAGTTTTGTTTCTGATTCTGTAGATGTTAAAATAACCTGGTGTCATTTAGAGAAACTATCGTCTGTTTTATAGAACTAGATTTTATTGCATTGTTTTCTGCACTGGATGTTTTCCCTGAATGTATTCACTTCTAGATTGATGAACCAAGCAGAAATAAAAACATGGATTGTAAAGATTACTTCTGTATATGGTTTCTTTTAAGTCATTAACAATCTTTATTGGTGTTTTCTCTCTCAGCACTCTCATACCTCCACGGTTCTGCTTAAGGTACACTAAAGACATTAATGGTAAATGGCCTGTACTTTTTCACGTCAGGGGACTTGACCAAAGTGCTTTAAATTAGTCATTCTCACACACACTGAAGGTGGCAAACTACACTCACCGGCCACTTTATTAGGTACACCTGTCCAACTGCTCGTTAACACTTAATTTCTAAGCAGCCAATCACATGGCGGCAACTCAGTGCATTTAGGCATGTAGACATGGTCAAGACAATCTCCTGCAGTTCAAACCGAGCATCAGTATGGGGAAGAAAGGTGATTTGAGTGACTTTGAACGTGGCATGATTGTTGGTGCCAGAAGGGCTGTTCTGAGTATTTCAGAAACTGCTGATCTACTGGGATTTTCACGCACAACTATCTCTAGGGTTTACAGAGAATGGTCCGAAAAAGAAAAAACATCCAGTGAGCGGCAGTTCTGTGGGCGGAAATGCCTTGTTGATGCCAGAGGTCAGAGGAGAATGGCCAGACTGGTTCGAGCTCATAAAGGACAACAGTGACTCAAATAACCACCCGTTACAACCAAGGTGGGCAGAAGAGCATCTCTGAACGCACAGTACGTCGAACTTTGAGGCAGATGAGCTACAGCAGCAGAAGACCACACCGGGTGCCACTCCTTTCAGCTAAGAACAGGAAACTGAGGCTACAATTTGCACAAGCTCATCGAAATTGGACAATAGAAGATTGGAAAAACGTTGCCTGGTCTGATTAGTTGATTTCTGCTGCGACATTCGGATGGTAGGGTCAGAATTTGGCGTCTACAACATGAAAGCATGGATCCATCCTGCCTTGTATCAGCGGTTCAGGCTGGTGGTGGTGGTGTCATGGTGTGGGGAATATTTTCTTGGCACTCTTTGGACCCCTTGGTACCAATTGAGCATCGTTGCAACGCCACAGCCTACCTGAGTATTGTTGCTGACCATGTCCATCCCTTTATGACCAGAATGTACCAAACTTCTGATGGCTACTTTCAGCAGGATAATGCGCCATGTCATAAAGCTGGAATCATCTCAGACTGGTTTCTTGAACATGACAATGAGTTCATTGTACTCAAATGGCCTCCACAGTCACCAGATCTCAATCCAATAGAGCATCTTTGGGATGTGGTGGAACGGGAGATTCGCATCATGGATGTGCAGCCGACAAATCTGCGGCAACTGTGTGATGCCATCATGTCATTATGGACCAAACTCCCTGAGGAATGCTTCCAACACCTTGTTGAATCTATGTCACGAAGAATTGAGGCAGTTCTGAAGGCAAAAGGGGGTCCAACCCGTTACTAGCATGGGGTACCTAATAAAGTGGCCGGTGAGTGTATATTGTAGCCAAAGCTGTTTCCGTTGCTGAAATTTTCATTTGGGAACCCGTCATAACACATTTATTATTTTTTTTTTTTTTTACAGTGTCCTGTCTGGCAATGTGGCAATAAGAGTAATTGTCTTGATGCCAAAAAGAGCCCAACAGATTTTACTTTCACAAGTGGAGCAGTACGGCTATCGCCATAGTGCTCCGCTTGATTTATGCATATAAATTGTTTTATTATAATTATGCAGGTAGTTTTACAGATTATATGGTCACTGCAATGTAGGTAGAACAGAAGAAAAAAAACAGGGAAAAAAGGAGAAAAGATGAAGGAAAGATAATAGTGTGGGCTTTCTGTATGAAAGTAAATCTCTGAATACCTGGAACCAAGCACCTGTAGTTGTTTGTGAGACTGCACTTGTGCATGTAAAGTTTATCCATAGAGAAAATGCTCAATAGTGTTTGTGAAGAGGCGCCCCCCCAGAGCAACGAGTTCAGCGCCGGGAGACCCAAAACCCTAGGCGCCCAAAGGGACCCCAAGAGCCAAGGCACCAAGGAGGGGCCAGCCCACGAAATCCGACCCCCACCAAGGGAGGAGGAGAGACGGCCCCGAGGAAGTCCCCCAGCCACCGCAATGGTGGCAGCCAGCCACCCTCAAGTGAATCCGGCCCTGGGCCCCAGGGATCCGAGGCTCTAGGGGCACCACGGCAGGTGCCACAGCCAGGCCCCGGGTCAGCCGGGCCCCGCGAAGAAGCCGCAAGGATTTAGCTGAAACATCCCATCTTGCTGAAAAAATGACTGGTGATTTGACTTCATTTTATATCGCTTTACTTCTGAACTGCGGCAACATACACACAAACAAAAAAGTACATTTTCTAGAAACACTGACTTAACGTCTGAACAATATGAAATAACCATATAATAATATTCAACAGAAGCCCGAGTACCCGGAGAAAACCCACGCATGCTCAAGGATAACATGCAAACTCCATGCAGAAAGACCCCAGGCCTGGAATCAAACACAAAACCTTCTTGCTGTGCTACCCACTTCGTTCCTGAGCAGCCCTCATTTCTTTTTTTCCCAAGACAAAATTAACTAAATTATCTTTTCCAAAATCGACAACAATCACACAATCCACAAAAAGTCAGACAACAGAAAAGAGAAACAGAAAACAAACAAATGGCCTTAATATAAATGATTAAACTTTCTAATTATTGCATGCAAACCTTCATGTGTGTCTCAGGCCCTTTTCTCTCACTGGAGTCAGATTCCTGGAACCCTTAGCCTGCCCATCTTTACCGAACCTCCTGTAACTGGGTCAGCGGTAAAATGGCCGCTTTTCAGTCTATTTATCTGCAGATAATTTAACTCTAGTCAATAAACAGCGAACCAGTTACTATTCTGCTGTAAGCCAACCTGGGATAATAAAGAGATCTCTCTGAAGACCTCGTCACCTCTGACCTAAGAATCAGAACATCTTATGGTGTATTCTGCTGCCGTCCCTCAAAGTTAAACTTTGAAGCCCCCCCTCTATCTAAAACCTGTGGGGGGGTCTTTTGGGTTCTCAGGTTAAAACTCCTAATCGCCTTTTATGTCCTAGTCCCAGTAGAAAGCATTATCAACCATTTATAACTTTATGTCAGGTGCTATTTCAGTCCTAATTCTGAAAGTAAGGATGTTTTTTGTTTCTTATCATCCTAGATTTAAATCCATTAAGCAGGTTTTAGATTTCATTCTCTTTTAAACATACTTGTTTTAAATATGCCAAAAATTATTATAATTATTATTATTTCACACTCTCAGGAAAATATGCCACTTTGATTCAAATCTTTAGAAATTAATTTTTTATTTTTGCAAATCTGCCATTTTAGTTAATAAACTCATAGCCTTTATGTATTTTAGTTGCATTTTTCCAAACTATATCCGATATATTTGGTAATCTGTAGCTTAACGTTTATTTTTAACACTTAAGGGATGAAAATCAGTGATTTCATTGTTCATAAGTTTAAATTGATATACACGTGTATCAATATTTTTGGAGGAAATGAAAATCTAATTCTCTTAGTTTTTCATTTAGTGAAATCTGATTCAAATTAAAGTGAAACATAACTTTAGATTTTATCCTATTGGAGTATATTATTCATTCTTTTTCTCTTTAAGGTGCTATTTTGTTTACATTTTCATAAGTCAGAACAACCATCACCTTTTTTGTCTTACCCCAAGATTCCACATACTCCGTCATCTCCATCAAAATATTTATTTTATACCAAGGGACTTAAAGTTTAATCAAATCCATTAAAAAAAAAACTTTTTTTTTTTTTTATTCGTTTATTTGATAGGGACAAGTATGTTTCATGCATCATGTCACACACTACAACATTTTAGCTAAGGTTAATTCTCAATGTCTGTCCCCAAATAGGCTTTTACACATTATTATTACAGGAATGGAAGAAGAGATGCTGAGTTTGGGAGTAGAGAACTAGAAAAGTTATTTTAAAAAAAAAGCAGTTTTGAATGATCCTAGTTATTCCCGTTACAACAGTCTACAACAAAAAAAGTATTTGTGCAGAAAATGAACATATGCTGGATGATGGTGGGATTTTTTTTAATATTCCATATTAAATTAAGCGTTCACAGGGTTACAGGAATGAGTGACTCTAATTTAGTGCTATTTTAATGCTATTAGAAATGATTTTAATGCCATCAACAAGTACCACGTACACAAGTTATTAGTGTACATGAAATATGAAGGAGCTGTAAGCACAGTTCCATGACTCACACACACACATATAAATATATATATATATATATATTTTTCTAGCTTTTTCTCCGCCTCGAGCTTACTTTCCGAACATACGGCTTTATGATCAGTTCCACGCAAATAAATTGCGATATAATATATCTGACAAAATTGTTTTTATAAACATTTTTATTAATGAATTATAAATGCCACGATAAACATATTTAATTAATTTTAGTGCAAATTAAGGCCTTAATTTAAAAGTTTTTATTAATTTTAATAATTTTTAATGATCCGCAGAAACCCTGTTTCATTTCCGCATGTTTGGCTGCTTTGAATTTAATCATCTCGCGCATGCTCTCTACGATCTCCTAAGGAACTCAGAGCGGAGCGGACGGGAGCCACAGCAGAGGCTGTAGGCTTTGCTTTGCGCAGGCGGTCTGGAGCGCAGCGGGGCGGAGCGGAGCGCTGACAGAGTAGGTGGGATTTCGGGGTTAGTCAGAACCTCAGACATTCAATGCACAGGGACAAAGCAACATACCACAAAATCATGCAGAGATGAAGCTAATCTCTCTGAGTGTCTGCTGTGGAAATAGAGAAATAAACCTGTGCACAATTTTACTACTAGTGTGTCAGACCATGTTTGGACCCTTTTCTCTCTCTGGATTTGCCTAAGTTTTCATCTCCAGGTCCTTCCATAACATTATGGAACATGTTGACAGCAGGAAATGAACAAAATGAGGCCCGTCCTGTTTTTAAACAACCACGTTTTGCTTTCCAGTCCTGAAGCCGACATAGGAAAAGGTATTTGCTGCTGTTTTCCCCATATTTTAACTTATCATTTCCATTCGGTTGCTGTGATGGTGTATGTGCGTTGGGGGTGGGGGGAGATTGATGCTTGTAGCAGCTTGTCTTTCTCCGGCGGGCTGACGGGAGTGGGGGCACCTCCTCCAGGTCTGAATTCGACAAGAAGCAGCTCCGATCAGGGAGTCCATGTTTAAAGGGCAGGGAGTAAAAAAAAAGGTTAGTGGAGGGAAAAGTTTTCAATGTTGCAAATGAATAATAACAACAAAAAAGTTGTTATGACACACAGCGCTGGTATGAAATGTCCTTAATGGAGGGAAGAGAGGGAAGAGTAAATAAAGTAATCCTGACGTTTAATAAAAAGTGGTCAGAGAGGACAGGGTTGTGAGTAAATACTGTTACTACTTCACATTATATGCCATATGTCAGCACAAGATCCAATGTATGAAGATTAGAATGTGTGGGACTATTCTCATTTTGAACAAAGCCAATAGCATCTAAGATAGCATTAAAGGCTGCTCTTAAGCTATCACCTTCAATGTCAGTGTAACCGGGCTGTGCTTCACTTCACTGTACCAGGCCGGCCCAAGTAACCCCTCGACTCTGCGTTGTGTTGTTTTTTTTTTTTTATGAGGACAAGGAGTTTCTGGGTGATCAGGCAGTTTATATATACTGAATGAGAATATATTGGGGTTGGAATCAGTGCAACGGCTCAGCTTCACTCAGCACACTACAACAGAGCTTTATTATTTTAGCTTTTAACTTAGTATATGAAGTGTTTTCCAATATTAACAAAAGTACAAGAATGGCTGCCAAGCACTGATCTACTAAACACTGTTACATCAGCATGGATGTTAAAATCTCCCACTATGATGAACCTGTCAGTATTTAATGACAAATCAGAAAGGAACTCTGAAAACTCATCTAAAAATTCAGAGTAAGGACCTGGTGGACGATAGAAAGTTAAAAAAAGAAGAGATTTTCTTGCTTTGCAATTTGGATTAGGGAAACTATAGGTTAAATGTTCAAAAGAGTTGTAGGTATTAACTGCCTTTGGAGTAATCAGTAAGTCAGACTGAACGATTGTTGCTACTCCTCCTCCTCACCCAGAACTTCTTGGTATGTGAAGATTTAAATAACTAGAAGGAGTTGCCTCATTTTTGCTCACATAATCCTCTTGCTGCAGCCAAGTTTCTGTAAGGCAACATAAATCAATGTAATTATCACAAATCAAGTCATTAACTAGCAGACTTAATTAGATTATCATGATTTACTCCTTTGGGAATCTTTGCTAATTTATTTCATTTTGGTCGTAGACAAGACACTCTCTGGACGGAGTAATGAGTGGGTAACAGTAGAGAAACTGAAAAAAACTTCAGAACTTGAAACTGCAGAGTCAGTTTGGCTACATGTCAAAACTTGAACGCTGTGCTTTCAATGTGCACAATGCGCTGAACTGGTTAAACAGGCCTCAGGACCCCTCAAAGCCCCTGGACGCTCGCTAACCATAGTGTTTGCATGTAAACCAGCAGCCCCTGACACTCAAGTCATTTAGTCTGAATGCAGCATGAGGTAGAGACTTACATTCATTTAATAAATCAGATTTCAAGAGAAACCATATTTTACAAACTGGGATAGCAGTTATCAACCAGATATGTTTAAATGTTTCATCACTCACTTTCAGCTGCTACAAACAGCTAGCAGGTAGTGGGAAATGACAGATATGACTGCCATCAAGCTGATAATAGCGAGTAAACACTCCAACCACCAGCCTAACATGTAGCCAAAGTGGCCTGTTGGTGGGACTACGCTGCTTTGAAACCTCCAAAAGTAATTTTAAGGTTGGCTCATTCTTGATTGACTAATGGGTGAAGTTTATAGGTATACTTTCTCACCTGAAAACACCTTGAATTCAATTAATATTTTCAACTCTTATATTTCAAGACTTTGTTTCCTCTGAGCCTTCTTTCACAAGTACGCAAGTCTACAAGTATGGAAAAATACAGAAATGTAAATATAATGTGGCGACACTAGATGGAGATTCAAATTTTAATTCTAATAGATTGCTCAACAACGCCACCCTGTGAATTTCACCCAGAGAATATTACCCTTTGTCTAAGGCACACAGATTCTGTTATGCCACGCCACCGCGGAAGGCGGAATGGGCGCGCCGATCCCACACCCCAAACACGGCTTCACTGAGGGCAGATAATGCCGCTGTAGTCCAACTTTAAAACAATTGTGCAGAAATCCGGGAAACGAACACCGACAGAGCAGCAATGGTCCAACTGTGGGGGACCTGTGAAAATTAGTCACCATTTTGAATGAAACTGAAATAAACTGGAGCTTAGATGAGCGTTAATGTCTTACCTGCTGATCCACAAACACGCGCACACACACACTCGCAGACCGAGGAAGAGAGGGAGCGCAGCGCTGAGGCGTTTTACCTATGATCACATTTCAATTTAGATTTTCTGGCCAAGATCAGCTAAAGTGCAGGGAGAGAAAACACCTACCACCAGATCATCAGCGCAACATGCACCAGCCAGCGATTTGTTGCTTTCCGCTGCCAGAGTCCACCGGACGCAAGTCACACAGTGGGAGAACCACGACGACACATGCCTGACTGAGCGCCTCAGCTCCCTTATGTACACCACGCCCACCTTAAGAACCGGAACTTCTCACCTGGGAACTATTTGTGAAATTAGGTATATTTCTATAACACTACATTCTACCCCCCCTTCTTGCATCGTCGACCTGACGATGGCCAATTCTAAACCAAAACTCAGTTCCAAGGTCTAAACAAAGCCGATACAACTGACATGGATGCAGAAGAGCCTCCAGGAAGAGCGTCTCCTGCTGACCGTGGGAGATGGTACACATTAGAATGTTGTCCAGCAGTTGGCCGTTTAGAGCGACGGAGGGCCACCGGGTCAGGACAGCTGACAGGTGGGACAGTCACAGATGTAAAGGGTTCACCGGATACAACTGGTTCACATGGTGACCCCAGTTCCCGGGACGCAGATTGAGGCTGTGATCCACTAGAAGGTAAGTCAGACGCAACCACCAGAGGTGGCTGTTCACAAACAAACAAATCATACTCAAATGGGCCATTATCCTCAGACAGTCCCTCTTCCACATGAAGCAAGTTGTGAGGAGGAATGCGATCAGGAGGAACAACACCAACCACAGGCTTTAGCATGGTATGGTGCACCTGTCTTACTTTAGTCTGATCATTCACTGGTGCAATGGTATTAACAGAACCATCCTCCTTTGATGCCCTCAACACTTTATACTTAACAGAGCTCCAGCGGTCCCTGGTCTTATGAGGCCCCCTGGCAGTGAAGTCACGCAAAAACACAAATTGACCTTCCTTCAGTGGCAGATGTTTCACTTGAGTGTCATGGGCCTGTCTTCGGCGATCTGCAGCGTGTTTCAGGTGCTCTCTAGCCCCATCCAAAGCTACCTGCAAACAAGCTTGATGCTCTTGAACCCACTCATGGACAGAACCACCAAGTGGACTCTCAACTCTACCCAACAGGAAATCTAGAGGCAGTCTAGGTTCCTGACCAAACATTAAAAGGAAAGGCGACTCTCCAGTAGATTGGTGAGGAGTTGTGTTGTAACAGTACAGAACCTGGGGCAAACAGGCATGCCAATCTCGTTTCCGAGACAAAGGCGGCGTCCTTAACAGATTGTGCAGTGTCCGATTAAAGCGCTCACATTGGCCATTTCCTTCGGGGTGGTATGGAGTGGTGCGTGATTTTACAATACCATACAAGCTACACAGCTGCCGGATTAGTGAGCTCTCAAAGTTACGACCCTGGTCGGAGTGCAACCAAGCAGGAACACCAAACTTATAAAACCATTCAGACACCAAAACCTTAGCCACAGTGGCCGCTCGCTGATCCCGTGTGGGGACAGCAACAGTGTATTTACTGAAAACATCTGTCAAGACCAAAACATTTTCCAACCCATTCTGAGTGGGCTCTAAGGTGGTATAATCAATAGCCAAAATTTCATTAGGACGTGATGCTAGTAGATGTCATCTGTAGCCGTGAGCTTTAGGGTGGATGTCCTTTGCCACCTGGCACCTCTCACAAGCCTGGCACCATTGGGCCATATCAGAGGCCATATAAGGCCAGTAACACCGAGAACGCAAGAGCGCCAAAGTTCGCTCCACTTCCTGGTGACCATGTTCTTCGTGAACTTAGGTCAGAACATCCTTAATTAGCACACTTGGTAGCACCAACTGAAAAACAACATCACCACCATCAGATCTACAGCTGGGCCCGCTCCTCTCGACTAGGATGTTGTCCTTTCCTCCAAAACACTAACACGTCCTGTAAAACAGGATCCGCCTGCTGCAAAGCACAAAGTTCAGCAGTAGTATGCTGTGGCAAAACTGCAACAACTGCATGAATTGCCTCAACCTTTTCAAACCCCAAAGCTTCCTGCAATGCTCTAGGCATGGCTTTCACATCTGGTGGATCAGGTGAATGCTGAGGAGAAAGTGCGTCAGCATTGGCGTTACTCCGACTTGACCGGTACTTTATCTCAAAATCAAAAGATGCTAGCTGAGCAGCCCACCTCTGTTCAGTGGCAGCCAATTTAGCAGTGGACAGATGGCTAAGAGGGTTGTTATCAGTGTAAACAATACATTTGTTCCCCAACAGATACTCTCTAAACTTGACAGTCATGGCCAACTTAAGAGCCAGAAACTCAAGCTTCATGGAGGTGTAATTTGCCATGTTTCGCTCTGTGGGTCTCAAACCTCGACTGGCATAAGCAATCGGTCTCACCTTGCCTCATTGCCTCTGCGAGAGGACTGCTCCTAGGCCACCATGGCTGGCATCAATCTCCAAGATAAATGGCTGAGTGAAATCTGCATAGGCTAACACTGGTGTTGTTGTTAGCTTAGCCTTCAGGATTTCAAAGCTCTTTTGACTCTCGTCCATCCAACATGCAGCAAGTCCACTATCTGATTTCTTACCAGCCTTGGCACCACCACACTGAGCTACAGCTCTATGCAAAGGAGCTGCCAGTTTTGAAAAACCTTTCACAAAACGACGGTAATAACTGGCAAAGACAAGGAACAACCGAAGTTCGGAAACTTTAGTGGGAGTTGGCCAGTTGGCTGCAACTTCAACTTTACTAGGATCTGTGGCCACCCCTTCACCAGAGATCACGTCCTAAATAGTGTACCTCTTTCTGAAAGAAGGAACATTTACAGAGCTTTGCTTTGAGCCCCTGTTGTAGAAGTCCATCCAGCACAGATTTCAAGTGCTCCAGATGTTGATCCACACTTGAAGATAAAACAACAATGTCATCAAGATATAAAAGGACAGACTGGCACTGTTGATCCCCAAAAATGCGCTGCATTAGCCATTGGAATGTGCTAGGTGCATTACAGAGCCCAAAAGGCATCCGGTTCCATTCAAACAGCCCAAAGGGAGTACAAAAGGCAGTTTTTGAATGATCTGCCTCCACAACCGGAACCTGATTGTACCCGCTAGCCAGATCAAGGTTGGAAAAGCAACATGCACCAGACAAGGCATCCAATGACTCTTCTATTCGTGGAAGAGGAAAATAATCTTTTCGGGTCTTGCCATTTAACTGTCTATAGTCAACACACATCCAAATGCTTCCATCTTTCTTTCTCACCAAAACTATGGGCGAAGCATATGGGCTGCTACTCTCTCTAATAATCTGTGAAGCCAGTAATTGGTTGATATGGTCCTTAACCACCTGATAATCAGAAGGGGGAATACAACTATGGCGTTGTTTAACTGGGACATCGTCAACCAAAGGAATGTCATGAGCTATCACACTTGTTCAGCCCAGGTCACCATCATGAGATGAGAAAACTGTCATGTACTGATGGAGCAATGATCTCACCTTACCTTGTTCTTCCGCAGACAATGAAGACAAGTCCAAGTCCTCCACCTGCTGTTCCACACTAGCTGAGGCTGTCTGGCATCACATCGTGGCTACTTTTGCTGGAACTTCAGTAATTCCTATAGGAAGACTCACCACATTAAAAACATTCAGCGTGCCAACAACAGTGCAGGGGTATAACACCACTTCAGTCAAACCAACATTAATAATGTGTAGGTAAGGCCTTGTCTGTTCCTGTTTGGCTGTGACGTCATCCTGGAAAGAAACATCAGCTGTGCTGCTTCCATCAACACCCTTGTTTATAGATGTTGGAGATCGGCCTGTTTTCCAGTGTAGTCCTGTTTCTCTGACCGTGACTGAGTGGATGTGCTCTCTTCGTCCTCTGGCATGGGAGCTGGCTCGCAGCTCGTCTTCATGGCTGTGTGTTTCCTGGACGTGTCCGCCTTTTACAGCTGCTTTTTGTGTCTCTGCTTCTGTCTCCTTGAACCCCAGTCGGCCTCGGGAGATGGCCGCTCACACTGAGCCTGGTTCTGCTGGAGGTTTCTTCCTGTTAAAAGGGAGTTTTTCCTCTCCACTGTCGCTACAAGCATGCTTAGTGTGAGGGATTGTATTTGAGTCAATGAGTCAATGCAATCAACTGGTTTTCCTTAGATACAAAACTTTGTATCAATTTGACTGTATGATCTGGTTGAACTGTAAAGTGCCTTGAGATGACATGTGTTGTGAATTTGGCACTATATAAATAAACTGAATTGAATTGAATTGAATAAGCTGTACCCCTGATTACTGGAACCAAGGCAGGGGAAGCAAGCAAACCAGAGGGCAATCCGGACTCTAAAGGTTCAAACAGAGCGGTAAAGCCTAGTACCCATCAGAACATGTGGCAGCCACAATTTTTGTGACTCCACCAGCAATCCGACAGCCCTTTTTACCCCTGACCTTAACCCTTCCAGGACTATGAGGCTCTTTTAAGTAGGCAGACTGACAGTGCTGCAGTGCCTGCATGGCTGACTGAGGTGCTTCAGAAACACCAGACACAGAAGACCAAGCTACACCATGCAGCCCAAACAGTTCCTGATAGCACTTCCTGATCACATTCATCCCCAAAACACCTGGGACCTTAGCTGGGAGCTCCCCACAAGGGTCCCGCACAACAAAAAACAACACAGTTGGGAATCAATTGCCACAGAGTTGTACATCAAGTTCTAAATAGCTAACATAAGGAATTCTAAGACCATTGGTCACCCAAACTGTGGCTCTGTAGTTCGGTGGGAACTAGTTTTCAGCCACTGAAACAGACTGAGTATGAATAGCTATTTCTGACTGAACTTGGGTTTGACGAGGGGCACGCACCCCATCACACTGTCGTGCAAAATGACCAGGCTGATTGCACCGCCTACAGATAGCTGGGCCAGCAAAGGGTGAACGGTTAGGACAACGGAAATTCTGCAACTGAGAAATGCTCTCACTAAGCTGCTGAAGCTGCTCTTGCTGACGCTTTAGCATTTCTCTTATCTGACTAATTTCTGTTGCTGATGTCACCGAAGCTACCTGAGGACCGCCATGAACCCCATACTGGACACCATAAACTGAAGGAACCAGCTGGCTACGGCTTCTCACAGGATGAGGCACCCCTTCGTGTTCCCACTGGATTGCTGCAGTCCTGACATCAAGCAAAGTGCTGTCCGGCCTTGTGCGTACCAGCTGCTTCAGCTCAGGACGCAGGTAACCATCCAACACCTGCTCAACAAACTGATCTCTTAGCAGCGCCTCAGAATTCAACATACCAGCAGGTGCACGTTGCTTTACCTTCTCCATAAGACCCATTAACGCGAGGGAGAACTCCTAAAGACTCTCTCCCTCTTGTTGTCTTCTGGAAAAGAAGGCCTGTTGCAGAGCAACATACGACTCCGAACAACCATATAGATCCTGCAAGATGTCAAATATTTTAGAAGGGTCCTCCCTCTCTGCACTGGAGCGAAACCTTATTTCATTCCTAGCCTCTCCGTCCAAGTGATCCAACAGGAAAAACGCTTGGTCCGCCACAGATAGATGTCGCGCTCTCATACACACCTTCACCTCCTCCATCCACTTACTCAATCCTATGCCTGTCCTTCCTCTAAAGATGGGACATTTCCTATCTCTAGGCACAAAAATCAGTATCTCTGATAGAGGGAGACTAGGTGTAGGAGGGGCATTAGGCAATGCCGAAGAAGTGGACGGCTGAGCACTTAAGCTAGCCTGCCCTTGTCGCAACTGCTCATTGTCAGCTCTTAAGCTTGCTACCAGCTCTTTAAGTTCCTGAATTTCTTCTTCCATTATCACAAGCTTATGCTGCTTCTTATGATTACTGGCAGTGCAAAAAAAAAAGAATACAACCTAAGGTTAAACTATTAACACCTCACCCACAACTTTGAAGCTCTACATGGAACCACTGCTGCTCTGTCTCTGCCAATCTGCACAAAAGAAAAGGAGAAAAGAAATACACAAAACACAAATATTGAAAAACACAAATATTGGTCTCAGATGTTCATAAAAAGCATAATCCTAGCAGCCTATGCCAAAAATGTGGAGACAATAGATGGAGATTCAAATTTTAGTTCTAATAGATTGCTCAACAACGCCACCCTGGGAATTTCACCCAGAGAATATTACCCTTTTGTCTAAGGCATACAGATTCAGTTATGCAGAGCTTTAAAACATCTGAGACAATTTCACCATTATTACAAAACTTTTATTAAATTCTTTTTTTTTTTAAAGTTATTTTTAAAACCAGTTCCTTTTTGAAGAATGACAAAAAAATCAAAGAAATCAAAGAAAATAAAAAATAAAAGAGCTGCAGCCGCTGAGGTTACCGGCTGGAGGGGGTGCTATGGGACGACATCCACCAAACACAGCAAAAAAAACTTTAACACCAAACGCCGTGAGACACCCCAAACTAAAGAAGCACAGCAAGCAGATGAGGAAGACACCGTCACCACACCAACACCGCCACCGGACCTCAGGAACTGTCATGGTTGGTTTAGGAATTAAACCAACATGCAGAACACCACTTGGAGACTGATAAAAGTTCAAAAGAGTTTATTAAAGATTGCACAAAGATAACATGAACTGAATTCAGGTAAACTGGTCCGGGCGGGATTCTCAGGCGTCTGCAGAGATGGATAGTTTGATTAGCCAGGTTAACAGATGAATCGTTGCTTTTCAGATGTTTCTGAGAATACCTTGAAGAGGTCCAGGCTTTCCTTTCTGAGAGGGGGAACCGGTTGGGTCCAGAGACTGTTGGTTCAGCAGAGTGCTCAGCAGCAGCAGCTTCTAGCTTCTGATTTTCCAGTGACAGACCTTGGTTGGGGTGATTAGCTCTTTCCCTAAGAGCAGCAGGTGGATTCCAGAGTGAGGTCTTCAGGTTTGGCTGTCTAGGGCAGGCAGGCAGGTAACAGGCTAAGCTATTCCAGAGCTTCAGACAAGAGACAAGTTTCCTGTGAGCGAGAAGACAGAATCTAGTTAGAATAGGGTTTCTCCTTAGAGACAGAGATTCTAGTAGAGACAGATGAGCGAGTGAGGGTGGTGATAGTATCTTTCCAGATACGTTGGCAATGGCGGATGTGATGATGGACTGACCTGACCGCGATCTCTCTCTCGTCTGCGGGGAAGAGTGGAGGCTGATAACCTATGGATACTTGAAAGGGGGATAAACCAGTAGAAGCAGATCTCAGGGAATTATGCGCATACTCAATCCAAGTCAGGAACTGACTCCAGTCAGTAGGATTGTTGGAAGTAAGGCAGCGGAGAGTAGACTCGAGTTGCTGGTTCATCCTCTCCGTCTGCCCATTAGACTGAGGATGATAACCAGAGTTGAGAGAGGATTTGCAATTTAATGCTGAGCAGAAGGCTTTCCAGACCTTTGAGACGAACTGGGGACCACGATCTGAGAGGATATCTTGAGGAATACCATGGAGGCGGAAAACATGCTTCACGAGGAGTTGAGCCATCTGGAATGCAGTGGGGAGCTTTCTGAGGGGAATAAGATGACAGGCCTTGGAAAATCGATCGACGATGGTTAAGATTGTAGTCATACCTCTAGAAATCGGGAGACCGGTGACAAAATCAACAGCGATATGAGACCAGGGACGGGTTGGAACAGGTAGAGGATGCAGCAGGCCAGAAGGTGGTTGGTGAGAGGTCTTGTTTCGGGCGCAGATGGGACAAGCCAGAACGTACTCTTTAACGTCTTTATGCAGAGACGGCCACCAAAATCGTCTGTTTATGAGGGCGATGGTTCTGCTCACTCCAGGATGGGCTGAGAATTTCGCTGCGTGCATCCACTGGATGAGGCGGGATCTGACGGAAGACGGGACAGACATTTTATTAGGAGGACCATTACCTGGGTCAGGTTCAGAGGCCAGGGCAGAGTTGATCAAATCAGTGATCTCCCAGGAAACGGCTCCAACTGTACATGAGGCTGGGAGAACAGGTTCGGGTGTCTCAGGTTGATCGGTGGAATACAGACCAGAGAGAGAGTCGGGCTTGACATTCTTGGAACCAGGTCTGTAGGAAATGATGAGATTGAAACATGAGAAGAACAGAGACCACCTTGAATGTCGTGGATTGAATCTTTTTGCCGATTGGATATAAGCCAGGTTCTTGTGGTCAGTCCAAACCAGTACTGGATGCTCAGCCCCCTCGAGCCAGTGTCTCCATTCCTCCAGGGCGAGCTTAATGGTCAGAAGTTCTCGGTCTCCAACATCATAATTTTGCTCGGCTGGAGAGAGTCTGCGTGAAAAAAATGCACATGGGTGAGTTTTCTGGTCAGAATCTGACTGCTGAGATAACACAGCTCCTACGCCGGAATCAGATGCATCAACCTCAAGGATGAACTGTTTAGTAGGATCAGGCTGGACCAAGATGGGGGCACTGGAAATTAGTTTTTTTTATTTATTAAAGGCCTCTTCGGCTTCTGGGGTCCATTGAAAAGTTTTCTTGACAGAAGTAAGAGCTGTGAGGGGTAGAGCTGTCTGGCTATAGTTCCTTATGAACCTCCTGTAAAAGTTTGCAAACCCATGAAAATTCTGAAGCTGCTTGCGGTTTTCAGGTGTAGGCCACTCCAGAACTGCCTTTATCTTGTCTTCTGATGGCTTCACCTACCCGCCCTCGAGCACAAACCCTAGAAAAGTGAAAGATTGTTGATGAAATTCACTTTTTTCAGCTTTCACAAAAAGTTTATTTTCTAGTAGCCTCTGAAGGACTAAACGAACATGTTTCCTGTGGTCTGAGAGGTTCTTGGAGTAGATCAAAATATCATCGATGTAGACAAAAAAAAAAACATTCAAAAAATCTCTGAGGACGTCATTGACAAGAGCTTGGAAACAGGCAGGAGCGTTCTTGAGGCCAAAAGGCATGACCAGGTACTCAAATTGACCTAAGGGGGTCTTAAAAGCTGTTTTCCATTCATCCCCTTCTCTTATTCTAAGGAGATGGTAGGCGTTTCTTAGATCAAGCTTGGTAAACACTGTAGCACCTTGTACAGGTTCAAAAGCTGATGCCAGTAATGGTAGGGGATATTTACTTTTGACGGTAATCTGATTCAAACCCCTGTAGTCAATACAGGGGCACAGAGCAGCAATGGTCCAACTGTGGGGGACCTGTGAAAATTAGTCACCATTTTGAATGAAACTGAAATAAACTGGAGCTTGGAAGAGCGTTAAAGTCTTACCTGCTGATCCACAAACATGCGCGCACACACACACTCGCAGACCGAGGAAGACGCTGAGGCGTTTTACATATAATCACAATTCAATTTAGATTTTCTGGCCAAGATCAGCTAAAGTGCAGGGAGAGAAAACACCTACCACCAGATCATCAGCGCAACATGCACCAGCCAGCGGTTTGTTGCTTTCCGCTGCCAGAGTCCACCGGATGCAAGTCTCACAGTGGGAGAACAACGACGACACATGCCTGACTGAGCACCTTAGCTCCCTTATGTACACCACGCCCACCTTAAGAACCGGAACTTCTCACCTGGAAACTATTTGTGAAATTATGTATATTTCTATAACACTACAATAAGGAGAGACACGCAATGTTTTCCTAAAAAAGAAATGAATGATGAGTAAGAGACTTTAGTTAAGTATCCTTGAGTTAATGGGCTGATATTAATGAGGCTTCATAGGTATGTTTCCCTGACATGTACAGTATGTCCACCTGGTCTGTAGACTTGAACACCTCCACACCTTTCCCCAAAGCTAGATGAACATTTATGAAGCTACATTGGGGTCATAACGTTTGTTCAAAACCATTTTATTTTAGTTTTAAAAAAATTGAAACTGAAGGATTAAAAAACTGAAATAAAAATATAAAAACTACAAATATATATAAGAGAAAATGATAAAAAGAGATTTTCATCTCCAAAAATTCCATCCATTTTCTTTGGCTTATCCATCACGCTCTAAGTGGGGATGGTGCCTACCTCCAGCAGTCTATGGGGGAAAGGTGGGCTGCACCCTGAACCATTCAACTAAAATATGTCATCTGTAGAGTAGTTTAAACAAGCTTTGATGACAAAGTGGAGGTCCAAGCCTTTCTAGACGACAGCACAGCATTGCCTGGTCCTTTATAACCTGTGATGTGATGTCAGAGCTGCAGTGAATGCTGGGAAATGTAGTTCTATTCTGGTTATATGCAGCGTGATCAACACATGGATGGTTAAAGTGAAGTGTCCTTTCTTTAACCTGCAATTCAAAGTCTTTCTCCTGTGTTTATTTTTCCAGACTGCCTGCATGATTATGTTGGAAAAGAAGAGGTTTCCTCTGATGAGCAGTTCTCTGAACAGGAGAGGAATTTTGTCAGGATCCCATATTTTTAGTGTTCGTCTGTTTGTCTTGTCTTTTGTGTTTCTCCCTTCCACCTCCAGGAGGCGCCTGGCTCCGGTTCGCCTCCTCACACACCTGCAAGCTGTTGCCTCATCACCGGACTGCTCTTAAGCTGCTGGTTGCCACTACTTTGATGCTGAGTGTTTGCCAGTTTGGGGTACTCTAGCCAATTCTTGTTTATTCTGAGTCTAATCTGAGTTTATGCATTTTGAGTTTTTGTCCTCTCGCCAAGCTGAGATCACATTGAGTTTTACTGAGCGCTTGTTTCTCCGTGAGTCTCAACTTTGTTTGTTCTTTGCCTTTCGGCAGGAAGCCTTCCTGCTAACTGGACCTTTTCGGACCTTCTTCTCCCAAGTAGGATCAACTGAGTCTTACACTGAGCGACGGATTCCAAACAGGAGGTTTGGATCCAGCCACCTTTGAGCACGCTGAGATCACTCTCTGAGTAAGGAAGTCATCTCCACCACGACCCGTTCAAGTACCACAGGAAATCTGAGTGTCAACCAGCGGCTGCATCATTCCACTCTGGGTCAGTCCAGGGTAAACCCTGTTCCGCCCTCCACTGAATCAAACAAATTCTGGAAGACCAACACACAGACTGGAATCTACGTGTCTCTTCTTCTCTGGAAACGTGAGTGGCAACAAATCCTCTCCTTCAAGATTAACAACTCCAATTCCCCACTGAGCCTGAATCTAACAGTCTGTCTTCCCCTCGTCCTTCAGTTTCCCGGCAGAGTAGAGTTCGGAGGAACTCTGCACCGAACTCAAAATACTCTTCAATAAAACCCGTAGAAACTGTTACTCTGTGTCTTTCTGTTTGGCTTTACGGCATGTGGGTCCGAGCTTTAGATAAAATCATAACAAATTCCAGTTTAACCCCCAAACTGCTCCCTGGGTGCCAAACAATTGCAGCCCACTGCCCCCCAAGGGGATGGGTTAAATGCAGAGAGTTAATTTTGTTGCTCTGTACTTCTGACAGTGTAATGACAATAAAACACTTGAAAAATTAACAATATGAAACATAAAAATGCATTTACAACCCAACAACAACTTCTAACTAAGTAGTTTCCAGCCCTGACATGTTATTAACATATTTTATGAGGTTCAACAATAGAAATGGCCACACTCATCTATCATATTTGGTGTCTTCATCCAAAGTTGCATTGACATCTTTGGCGAAGATGAGGTTGACCTTCCTCTTCGCTGACAGTGGGTTTGTTTAATTTCAAAGGCTGCATCCTCCATGGATCGTTCACTAGCTTCTGCTCTCCGGTCATAAAGCTTTTCACTGTTAACTGCAGACCTTTGTATCTGCCTAGAGAGTTCACTGTTGTTAGCATCAATGCTGCGTATGTGCCTCCCAGTGCTAACACAATTTTTGTCACGTGGGAGGGGTGTCAGCTTCAAACAGCTGTGCAGTTCTTCATGAACACTTGCATGAATTATGAGCGTGTGGGCAGATTTTTAATAGTGCTAACGTGGTATCTAGTTCACATCCACAATTATTTTAGGATAGTTTAAATGTGATATGAAGAGGCCATGAGTGTTCAGACTATCTCTGAACTTCAATCTGCACACTGAGTGTCATGATCGAGGGGATTTTTCTTACCCACATGCAGGAAACCACAAGCAGGATTAAAAGGATCGGTATCTTTATTGAACAGAAAACAGAATCCAAGCAGGGTTCAGACAGATCAGCTGCTTCTGAAAACGGAGAGGAGGTGTTATTGGGGGTTCTGGAAGGGAATCTGTCCAGGTGGGGAAAAGAACCAGAGGAAGCTTACTGTTCCAGAACAGGAGCCGATCAGGAGCTTGTGGATTGGAAAGGTGGGCTGGAGACCAAACGGTGGAGAGGGGGCAGGCAGACGGAGTAACAGCTGGATGAGCTGGAGCCGAGGTGAGTCAGCAACAACTTGATGGTTCAGATACAGATCTCTGGGAGAGTTTACTCAGGGAGAGAGGCTTGAAATTACCAACTTGTCAGACAATCAGGCGGTGAATGGTTGTCCAGCTGTTTCTTTTAAAAGCTTCACCCGATGAGAAACAGGTGAGTCACATGTCGGGTTGGCACGCCCTCCAATTGGAGATCTGTTGGGAAACCTGAAGTCTCAGCCACACACAGACACCATGACACTGAGGGTGTTGTCCTCATTGCTGGGGATTTTAAACAGGCCAGTTTGAAGCCTGTTCTTCATTTTTACCAACATGTGGACTTTGCAACTTGGGGACAGAACCCTTTAGACCTGGTTTACTCTAACATCAAAGATGCATTTAGAGCAGCCCTGCACCCCCACCCCCCACCTCAGCTCTTCAGACCACCTATCTGTCATGCTGATCAGCAAGGTAAGTTTAATATAATGTCTTAGCGTCAATTTAGGAAGGAATTCCATTTCAATATTTATAGAATAGTTCTTCACTTATTGACAAATTAAGGTGTACTATTTTCTCTATTCAAGGAATTTATTTAGTATAGTGAGTTAAAATCAAGATTATTAAACTTTGATTCTTCCTTGAAATCAAGCTTTTTGTCCTATGCACTATCTGTACTTACATTAAAAAAAAAAATCTATAAATAATATCCGCCATGAAAAAATATGATAAAAAATATTTTTTTTAAATAACTTTTTGAGTTACATCAATCACAGCACAGTGACATGACAGAGAGTTTTAAATCTAATCAAACTTAGTGCAGATCATCCAAAGTTTCCTTTTATTGCTAAAGCCTGTTTAGAATTAGCAGATGTTTATGAGGACAAACATGTGTAATGAAACCTTCATAGTGTTATGTTTATTCTTTATACATCATGTGCATTGTTATTCTGTTAGCCAGATTAGACAGAGTAGAAGGCCTTCCTTCACATTGTGGATGTCACTGTGTGTACGGAGGTAATCTAATCAGGACAGCCTTCGTGTCTTTAAAAATATACAGGATATGGGCACATCTTGGAGCTGGACTGATAAAGGGGGGCTAAGGAGAGGTTTCTATATTTTTTATTCATTTTTATATGGAAATATTAGCATTTTTGCTCAATAGCTTCTAGGTAATGTGATCAATTGACTCAAAATCAGTGTTTGATCATAGTACTCCATCGTCTTCAAAAGTTACGCCTTTTATTTTTACATTTTAAATTTTTTATATTTTTAAATTATTTTTTTAAATGGAAATATTAGCATTTTTGCTCAATAGCTTCTAGGTAATGTGATCAATTGACTCAAAATCAGTGTTGGATCATAGTACTTCATTGTCTTCAAAAGTAGCGCCTTTTGGTTTTACATTTTTTACTTTTAATATTTTTTTATTAATTTTATATGGAAATATTAGCATTTTTGCTCAATAGCTTCCAGGTAATGTGATCAATTGACTCAAAATCAGTGTTGGATCATAGTACTCCATCGTCTTCAAAAGTCACTTCTTTTATTTTTACATTTTAAATTTTTAATAATTTTTTAATTAATTTTTATATGGAAATATTAGCATTTTTGCTCAATAGCTTCCAGGTAATGTGATCAATTTACTCAAAATCAGTGTTGGATCATAGTACTCCATCGTCTTCAAAAGTTACACCTTTTATTTTTACATTTTAAATTTTTAATAATTTTTTAATTAATTTTTATATGGAAATATTAGCATTTTTGCTCAATAGCTTCCAGGTAGTGTGATTAACTGTCTCAAAATCGTGTTGGATCATAGTACTCCATTGTCTTCAAAAGTTACCCCTTTTAGTTATACATTTTAAACATTTTATATTTTTTTTATTAATTTTTATATGGAAATATTAGCATTTATACTCAATAGCTTCCAGGTAGTGTGATTAATTGTCTCAAAATCAGTGTTGGATCATACTACTCCATCGTCTTCAAAAGTTACGCCTTTTATTTTTACATTTTAGATTTTTAATATTTTTTAATTCATTTTTATATGGAAATATTAGCATTTTTGCTCAATAGCTTCTAAGTAATGTGATCAATTGACTCAAAATCAGTGTTGGATCATAGTACTTCATTGTCTTCAAAAGTTACGCCTTTTAGTTTTACATTTTTTACTTTTAATATTTTTTTATTAATTTTTATATGGAAATATTAGCATTTTTGCTCAATAGCTTCCAGGTAATGTGATCAATTGACTCAAAGTCAGTGTTGGATCATAGTACTCCATCGTCTTCAAAAGTTACGCCTTTTATTTTTACATTTTAAATTTTTAATATTTTTTAATTAATTTTTATACGGAAATATTAATATTTTTGCTCAATAGCGTCCAGGTAATGTGATTAATTGACTCAAAATCAGTGTTGTATCATAGTACTCTATTATCTTCAAAAGTTACAACTTTTAGTTTCACATTTTAAACACTTTATATTTTTTTTATTCATTTCTATATGGAATTATTAGCATTTATACTCAATAGCTTCTAGGTAATGTGATCAATTGACTCAAAATCAATGTTGCATCATAGTACTCGATCGTCTTCAAAAGTTACACCTTTTATTTTTACATTTTACATTTTTTATATTTTTTAATTAATTTTTATATGGAAATATTAGCATTTTTCCTCAATAGCTTCCAGGTAATATGATCAATTGACTCAAAATCAGTGTTGGATCATACTACTCTATCATCTTCAAAAGTTACACCTTTTATTTTTACATTTTAGATTTTTAATATTTTTTAATTCATTTTTATACGGAAATATTAGCATTTTTGCTCAATAGCTTCCAGGTAATGTGATTAATTGACTCAAAATCAGTGTTGTATCATAGTACTCTATTATCTTCAAAAGTTACGCCTTTTAGTTTTACATTTTAAACACTTTATATTTTTTTATTCATTTCTATATGGAAATATTAGCATTTTTGCTCAATAGCTTCTAGGTAATGTGATCAATTGACTCAAAATCAATGTTGGATCAAAGTATTCCATCGTCCTCAAAAGTTACGCCTTTCATTTTTACATTTTAGATTTTTAATTTTTTTTAATTCATTTTTATATGCAAATATTAGCATTTCTGCTCAATAGCTTCCAGGTAATGTGATCAATTGACTCAAAATCAGTGTTGGATCATACTACTCCATCGTCTTCAAAAGTTAAACCTTTTAGTTTTACATTTTAAACTTTTAATAATTTTTAATTCATTTTTATATGGAAATATTAGCATTTTTGCTCAATAGCTTCCAGGTAATGTGATCAATTGACTCAAAATCAGTGTTGGATCATACTACTCCATCATATTCAAAAGTTAAACCTTTTAGTTTTACATATTAAACTTTTAATATTTTTTTATTAATTTTTATACGGAAATATTAGTATTTTTGCTCAATAGCTTCCAGGTTATGTGATCAATTGACTCAAAATCAATGTTGGATCATAGTACTCCATGGTCTTCAAAAGTTAAACCTTTTATTTTTACATTTTACATTTTTTAATTAATTTTTATATGGAAATATTAGAATTTCTGCTCAATAGCTTCCAGGTAATGTGATCAATTGACTCAAAATCAGTGTTGGATCATACTACTCTATCGTCTTCAAAAGTTAAACCTTTTAGTTTTACATTTTAAACTTTTAATATTTTTTCATTCATTTTTATATGGAAATATTAGCATTTTTGCTCAATAGCTTCCAGGTAATGTGATCAATTGACTCAAAATCAGTGTTGGATCATACTACTCCATTGTCTTCAAAAGTTACGCCTTTTATTTTTACATTTTAGATTTTTAACATTTTTTAATTCATTTTTATATGGAAATATTAGCATTTTTGCTCAATAGCTTCTAGGTAATGTGATCAATTGTCTTAAAATCAGTGTTGGATCATAGTACTTCATTGTCTTCAAAAGTAGCGCCTTTTAGTTTTACATTTTAAATTTTTAATAATTTTTTAATTAATTTTTATATGGAAATATTAGCATTTTTGCTCAATAGCTTCCAGGTAATGTGATCAATTGACTCAAAATCAGTGTTGGATCATAGTACTCCATCGTCTTCAACGGTTACACCTTTTATTTTTACATTTTAAATTTTTAATAATTTTTTTATTAATTTTTATATGGAAATATTAGCATTTTTGCTCAATAGCTTCCAGGTAGTGTGATTAACTGTCTCAAAATCGTGTTGGATCATAGTACTCCATTGTCTTCAAAAGTTACGCCTTTTAGTTATACATTTTAAACATTTTATATTTTTTTTATTAATTTTTATATGGAAATATTAGCATTTATACTCAATAGCTTCCAGGTAGTGTGATTAATTGTCTCAAAATCAGTGTTGGATCATACTACTCCATCGTCTTCAAAAGTTACGCCTTTTATTTTTACATTTTACATTTTTAATATTTTTTAATTCATTTTTATATGGAAATATTAGAATTTCTGCTCAATAGCTTCTAGGTAATGTTATCAATTGACTCAAAATCAGTGTTGGATCATAGTACTTCATTGTCTTCAAAAGTTACGCCTTTTAGTTTTACATTTTTTACTTTTAATATTTTTTTATTAATTTTTATATGGAAATATTAGCATTTTTGCTCAATAGCTTCTAGGTAATGTGATCAATTGACTCAAAATCAGTGTTGGATCATAGTACTTCATTGTCTTCAAAAGTAGCGCCTTTTGGTTTTACATTTTTTACTTTTAATATTTTTTTATTAATTTTATATGGAAATATTAGCATTTTTGCTCAATAGCTTCCAGGTAATGTGATCAATTGACTCAAAATCAGTGTTGGATCATAGTACTCCATCGTCTTCAAAAGTCACTTCTTTTATTTTTACATTTTAAATTTTTAATAATTTTTGAATTAATTTTTATATGGAAATATTAGCATTTTTGCTCAATAGCTTCCAGGTAATGTGATCAATTTACTCAAAATCAGTGTTGGATCATAGTACTCCATCGTCTTCAAAAGTTACACCTTTTATTTTTACATTTTAAATTTTTAATAATTTTTTAATTAATTTTTATATGGAAATATTAGCATTTTTGCTCAATAGCTTCCAGGTAGTGTGATTAACTGTCTCAAAATCGTGTTGGATCATAGTACTCCATTGTCTTCAAAAGTTACCCCTTTTAGTTATACATTTTAAACATTTTATATTTTTTTTATTAATTTTTATATGGAAATATTAGCATTTATACTCAATAGCTTCCAGGTAGTGTGATTAATTGTCTCAAAATCAGTGTTGGATCATACTACTCCATCGTCTTCAAAAGTTACGCCTTTTATTTTTACATTTTAGATTTTTAATATTTTTTAATTCATTTTTATATGGAAATATTAGCATTTTTGCTCAATAGCTTCTAAGTAATGTGATCAATTGACTCAAAATCAGTGTTGGATCATAGTACTTCATTGTCTTCAAAAGTTACGCCTTTTAGTTTTACATTTTTTACTTTTAATATTTTTTTATTAATTTTTATATGGAAATATTAGCATTTTTGCTCAATAGCTTCCAGGTAATGTGATCAATTGACTCAAAGTCAGTGTTGGATCATAGTACTCCATCGTCTTCAAAAGTTACGCCTTTTATTTTTACATTTTAAATTTTTAATATTTTTTAATTAATTTTTATACGGAAATATTAATATTTTTGCTCAATAGCGTCCAGGTAATGTGATTAATTGACTCAAAATCAGTGTTGTATCATAGTACTCTATTATCTTCAAAAGTTACAACTTTTAGTTTTACATTTTAAACACTTTATATTTTTTTTATTCATTTCTATATGGAATTATTAGCATTTTTGCTCAATAGCTTCCAGGTAATGTGATCAATTGACTCAAAATCAATGTTGCATCATAGTACTCGATCGTCTTCAAAAGTTACACCTTTTATTTTTACATTTTACATTTTTTATATTTTTTAATTAATTTTTATATGGAAATATTAGCATTTTTCCTCAATAGCTTCCAGGTAATATGATCAATTGACTCAAAATCAGTGTTGGATCATACTACTCTATCATCTTCAAAAGTTACACCTTTTATTTTTACATTTTAGATTTTTAATATTTTTTAATTCATTTTTATACGGAAATATTAGCATTTTTGCTCAATAGCTTCCAGGTAATGTGATTAATTGACTCAAAATCAGTGTTGTATCATAGTACTCTATTATCTTCAAAAGTTACGCCTTTTAGTTTTACATTTTAAACACTTTATATTTTTTTATTCATTTCTATATGGAAATATTAGCATTTTTGCTCAATAGCTTCTAGGTAATGTGATCAATTGACTCAAAATCAATGTTGGATCAAAGTATTCCATCGTCCTCAAAAGTTACGCCTTTCATTTTTACATTTTAGATTTTTAATTTTTTTTAATTCATTTTTATATGCAAATATTAGCATTTCTGCTCAATAGCTTCCAGGTAATGTGATCAATTGACTCAAAATCAGTGTTGGATCATACTACTCCATCGTCTTCAAAAGTTAAACCTTTTAGTTTTACATTTTAAACTTTTAATAATTTTTAATTCATTTTTATATGGAAATATTAGCATTTTTGCTCAATAGCTTCCAGGTAATGTGATCAATTGACTCAAAATCAGTGTTGGATCATACTACTCCATCATATTCAAAAGTTAAACCTTTTAGTTTTACATATTAAACTTTTAATATTTTTTTATTAATTTTTATACGGAAATATTAGTATTTTTGCTCAATAGCTTCCAGGTTATGTGATCAATTGACTCAAAATCAATGTTGGATCATAGTACTCCATCGTCTTCAAAAGTTAAACCTTTTATTTTTACATTTTACATTTTTTAATTAATTTTTATATGGAAATATTAGAATTTCTGCTCAATAGCTTCCAGGTAATGTGATCAATTGACTCAAAATCAGTGTTGGATCATACTACTCTATCGTCTTCAAAAGTTAAACCTTTTAGTTTTACATTTTAAACTTTTAATATTTTTTCATTCATTTTTATATGGAAATATTAGCATTTTTGATCAATAGCTTCCAGGTAATGTGATCAATTGACTCAAAATCAGTGTTGGATCATACTACTCCATTGTCTTCAAAAGTTACGCCTTTTATTTTTACATTTTAGATTTTTAACATTTTTTAATTCATTTTTATATGGAAATATTAGCATTTTTGCTCAATAGCTTCTAGGTAATGTGATCAATTGTCTTAAAATCAGTGTTGGATCATAGTACTTCATTGTCTTCAAAAGTAGCGCCTTTTAGTTTTACATTTTAAATTTTTAATAATTTTTTAATTAATTTTTATATGGAAATATTAGCATTTTTGCTCAATAGCTTCCAGGTAATGTGATCAATTGACTCAAAATCAGTGTTGGATCATAGTACTCCATCGTCTTCAACGGTTACACCTTTTATTTTTACATTTTAAATTTTTAATAATTTTTTTATTAATTTTTATATGGAAATATTAGCATTTTTGCTCAATAGCTTCCAGGTAGTGTGATTAACTGTCTCAAAATCGTGTTGGATCATAGTACTCCATTGTCTTCAAAAGTTACGCCTTTTAGTTATACATTTTAAACATTTTATATTTTTTTTATTAATTTTTATATGGAAATATTAGCATTTATACTCAATAGCTTCCAGGTAGTGTGATTAATTGTCTCAAAATCAGTGTTGGATCATACTACTCCATCGTCTTCAAAAGTTACGCCTTTTATTTTTACATTTTACATTTTTAATATTTTTTAATTCATTTTTATATGGAAATATTAGAATTTCTGCTCAATAGCTTCTAGGTAATGTTATCAATTGACTCAAAATCAGTGTTGGATCATAGTACTTCATTGTCTTCAAAAGTTACGCCTTTTAGTTTTACATTTTTTACTTTTAATATTTTTTTATTAATTTTTATATGGAAATATTAGCATTTTTGCTCAATAGCTTCCAGGTAATGTGATCAATTGACTCAAAGTCAGTGTTGGATCATAGTACTCCATCGTCTTCAAAAGTTACGCCTTTTATTTTTACATTTTAAATTTTTAATATTTTTTAATTAATTTTTATACGGAAATATTAGCATTTTTGCTCAATAGCGTCCAGGTAATGTGATCAATTGACTCAAAATCAGTGTTGGATCATACTACTCTATAGTCTTCAAAAGTTACACCTTTTATTTTTACATTTTAGATTTTTAATATTTTTTAATTCATTTTTATACGGAAATATTAGCATTTTTGCTCAATAGCTTCCAGGTAATGTGTTTAATTGACTCAAAATCAGTGTTGTATCATAGTACTCTATTATCTTCAAAAGTTACGCCTTTTAGTTTTACATTTTAAACACTTTATATTTTTTTATTCATTTCTATATGGAATTATTAGCATTTATACTCAATAGCTTCTAGGTAATGTGATCAATTGACTCAAAATCAATGTTGGATCAAAGTATTCCATCATCCTCAAAAGTTACGCCTTTCATTTTTACATTTTAGATTTTTAATTTTTTTTAATTCATTTTATATGGAAATATTAGCATTTCTGCTCAATAGCTTCCAGGTAATGTGATCAATTGACTCATAATCAGTGTTGGATCATACTACTCCATCGTATTCAAAAGTTAAACCTTTTAGTTTTACATATTAAACTTTTAATATTTTTTTATTAATTTTATACGGAAATATTAGTATTTTTGCTCAATAGCTTCCAGGTTATGTGATCAATTGACTCAAAATCAATGTTGGATCATAGTACTCCATCGTCTTCAAAAGTTAAACCTTTTATTTTTACATTTTAGATTTTTTAATTAATTTTTATATGGAAATATTAGCATTTTTCCTCAATAGCTTCCAGGTAATATGATCAATTGACTCAAAATCAGTGTTGGATCATACTACTCTATCGTCTTCAAAAGTTACGCCTTTTATTTTTACATTTTAGATTTTTAATATTTTTTAATTCATTTTTATATGGAAATATTAGCATTTTTGCTATATAGCTTCCAGGTAATGCGATCAATTGACTCAAAATCAGTGTTGGATCATACTACTCCATCGTCTTCAAAAGTTACACCTTTTAGTTTTACATTTTAAACTTTTAATATTTTTTAATTAATTTTTATATGGAAATATTAGCATTTTTGCTCAATAGCTTTCAGGTAATGTGATTAATTGACTCAAAATCAGTGTTGTATCATAGTACTCCATTATCTTCAAAAGTTACGCCTTTTAGTTTTACATTTTAAACACTTTATATTATTTTTATTCATTTCTTTATGGAATTATTAACATTTATACTCAATAGCTTCTAGGTAATGTGATCAATTGACTCAAAATCAATGTTGGATCAAAGTATTCCATCGTCCTCAAAAGTTACGCCTTTCATTTTTACATTTTAGATTTTTAATTTTTTTGAATTCATTTTTATATGGAAATATTAGCATTTCTGCTCAATAGCTTCCAGGTAATGTGATCAATTGACTCAAAATCAGTGTTGGATCATACTACTCCATCGTCTTCAAAAGTTAAACCTTTTAGTTTTACATTTTAAACTTTTAATATTTTTTAATTCATTTTTATATGGATTTATTAGCATTTCTGCTCAATAGCTTCCAGGTAATGTGATCAATTGACTCAAAATCAGTGTTGGATCATACTACTCCATCGTCTTCAAAAGTTAAACCTTTTAGTTTTACATTTTAAACTTTTAATATTTTTTTATTCATTTTTATATGGAAATATTATAATTTTTGCTCAATAGCTTCTAGGTAATGTGATCAATTGACTCAAAATCAGTGTTGGATCATAGTACTTCATTGTCTTCAAAAGTAGCGCCTTTTAGTTTTACATTTTTTACTTTTAATATTTTTTAATTAATTTTTATATGGAAATATTAGCATTTTTGCTATATAGCTTCCAGGTAATGCGATCAATTGACTCAAAATCAGTCTTGGATCATACTACTCCATCGTCTTCAAAAGTTACACCTTTTAGTTTTACATTTTAAACTTTTAATTCTTTTTAATTAATTTTTATAAGGAAATATTAGCATTTTTGCTCAATAGCTTTCAGGTAATGTGATTAATTGACTCAAAATCAGTGTTGTATCATAGTACTCCATTATCTTCAAAAGTTACGCCTTTTAGTTTTACATTTTAAACACTTTATATTATTTTTATTCATTTCTTTATGGAATTATTAGCATTTATACTCAATAGCTTCTAGGTAATGTGATCAATTGACTCAAAATCAATGTTGGATCAAAGTATTCCATCGTCCTCAAAAGTTACGCCTTTCGTTTTTACATTTTAGAATTTTAATTTTTTTTTATTCATTTTTATATGGAAATATTAGCATTTCTGCTCAATAGCTTCCAGGTAATGTGATCAATTGACTCAAAATCAGTGTTGGATCATAGTACTCCATCGTCTTCAACGGTTACACCTTTTATTTTTACATTTTAAATTTTTAATAATTTTTTTATTAATTTTTATATGGAAATATTAGCATTTTTGCTCAATAGCTTCCAGGTAGTGTGATTAACTGTCTCAAAATCGTGTTGGATCATAGTACTCCATTGTCTTCAAAAGTTACGCCTTTTAGTTATACATTTTAAACATTTTATATTTTTTTTATTAATTTTTATATGGAAATATTAGCATTTATACTCAATAGCTTCCAGGTAGTGTGATTAATTGTCTCAAAATCAGTGTTGGATCATACTACTCCATCGTCTTCAAAAGTTACGCCTTTTATTTTTACATTTTACATTTTTAATATTTTTTAATTCATTTTTATATGGAAATATTAGAATTTCTGCTCAATAGCTTCTAGGTAATGTTATCAATTGACTCAAAATCAGTGTTGGATCATAGTACTTCATTGTCTTCAAAAGTTACGCCTTTTAGTTTTACATTTTTTACTTTTAATATTTTTTTATTAATTTTTATATGGAAATATTAGCATTTTTGCTCAATAGCTTCCAGGTAATGTGATCAATTGACTCAAAGTCAGTGTTGGATCATAGTACTCCATCGTCTTCAAAAGTTACGCCTTTTATTTTTACATTTTAAATTTTTAATATTTTTTAATTAATTTTTATACGGAAATATTAGCATTTTTGCTCAATAGCGTCCAGGTAATGTGATCAATTGACTCAAAATCAGTGTTGGATCATACTACTCTATAGTCTTCAAAAGTTACACCTTTTATTTTTACATTTTAGATTTTTAATATTTTTTAATTCATTTTTATACGGAAATATTAGCATTTTTGCTCAATAGCTTCCAGGTAATGTGTTTAATTGACTCAAAATCAGTGTTGTATCATAGTACTCTATTATCTTCAAAAGTTACGCCTTTTAGTTTTACATTTTAAACACTTTATATTTTTTTATTCATTTCTATATGGAATTATTAGCATTTATACTCAATAGCTTCTAGGTAATGTGATCAATTGACTCAAAATCAATGTTGGATCAAAGTATTCCATCATCCTCAAAAGTTACGCCTTTCATTTTTACATTTTAGATTTTTAATTTTTTTTAATTCATTTTATATGGAAATATTAGCATTTCTGCTCAATAGCTTCCAGGTAATGTGATCAATTGACTCAAAATCAGTGTTGGATCATACTACTCCATCGTCTTCAAAAGTTAAACCTTTTAGTTTTACATTTTAAACTTTTAATAATTTTTAATTCATTTTTATATGGAAATATTAGCATTTTTGCTCAATAGCTTCCAGGTAATGTGATCAATTGACTCAAAATCAGTGTTGGATCATACTACTCCATCGTATTCAAAAGTTAAACCTTTTAGTTTTACATATTAAACTTTTAATATTTTTTTATTAATTTTATACGGAAATATTAGTATTTTTGCTCAATAGCTTCCAGGTTATGTGATCAATTGACTCAAAATCAATGTTGGATCATAGTACTCCATCGTCTTCAAAAGTTAAACCTTTTATTTTTACATTTTACATTTTTTAATTAATTTTTATATGGAAATATTAGCATTTTTCCTCAATAGCTTCCAGGTAATATGATCAATTGACTCAAAATCAGTGTTGGATCATACTACTCTATCGTCTTCAAAAGTTACGCCTTTTATTTTTACATTTTAGATTTTTAATATTTTTTAATTCATTTTTATATGGAAATATTAGCATTTTTGCTATATAGCTTCCAGGTAATGCGATCAATTGACTCAAAATCAGTGTTGGATCATACTACTCCATCGTCTTCAAAAGTTACACCTTTTAGTTTTACATTTTAAACTTTTAATATTTTTTAATTAATTTTTATATGGAAATATTAGCATTTTTGCTCAATAGCTTTCAGGTAATGTGATTAATTGACTCAAAATCAGTGTTGTATCATAGTACTCCATTATCTTCAAAAGTTACGCCTTTTAGTTTTACATTTTAAACACTTTATATTATTTTTATTCATTTCTTTATGGAATTATTAACATTTATACTCAATAGCTTCTAGGTAATGTGATCAATTGACTCAAAATCAATGTTGGATCAAAGTATTCCATCGTCCTCAAAAGTTACGCCTTTCATTTTTACATTTTAGATTTTTAATTTTTTTGAATTCATTTTTATATGGAAATATTAGCATTTCTGCTCAATAGCTTCCAGGTAATGTGATCAATTGACTCAAAATCAGTGTTGGATCATACTACTCCATCGTCTTCAAAAGTTAAACCTTTTAGTTTTACATTTTAAACTTTTAATATTTTTTAATTCATTTTTATATGGATTTATTAGCATTTCTGCTCAATAGCTTCCAGGTAATGTGATCAATTGACTCAAAATCAGTGTTGGATCATACTACTCCATCGTCTTCAAAAGTTAAACCTTTTAGTTTTACATTTTAAACTTTTAATATTTTTTTATTCATTTTTATATGGAAATATTATAATTTTTGCTCAATAGCTTCTAGGTAATGTGATCAATTGACTCAAAATCAGTGTTGGATCATAGTACTTCATTGTCTTCAAAAGTAGCGCCTTTTAGTTTTACATTTTTTACTTTTAATATTTTTTAATTAATTTTTATATGGAAATATTAGCATTTTTGCTATATAGCTTCCAGGTAATGCGATCAATTGACTCAAAATCAGTCTTGGATCATACTACTCCATCGTCTTCAAAAGTTACACCTTTTAGTTTTACATTTTAAACTTTTAATTCTTTTTAATTAATTTTTATAAGGAAATATTAGCATTTTTGCTCAATAGCTTTCAGGTAATGTGATTAATTGACTCAAAATCAGTTTTGTATCATAGTACTCCATTATCTTCAAAAGTTACGCCTTTTAGTTTTACATTTTAAACACTTTATATTATTTTTATTCATTTCTTTATGGAATTATTAGCATTTATACTCAATAGCTTCTAGGTAATGTGATCAATTGACTCAAAATCAATGTTGGATCAAAGTATTCCATCGTCCTCAAAAGTTACGCCTTTCGTTTTTACATTTTAGAATTTTAATTTTTTTTTATTCATTTTTATATGGAAATATTAGCATTTCTGCTCAATAGCTTCCAGGTAATGTGATCAATTGACTCAAAATCAGTGTTGGATCATACTACTCCATCGTCTTCAAAAGTTAAACCTTTTAGTTTTACATTTTAAACTTTTAATATTTTTTAATTCATTTTTATATGGAAATATTAGCATTTCTGCTCAATAGCTTCCAGGTAATGTGATCAATTGACTCAAAATCAGTGTTGGATCATACTACTCCATCGTCTTCAAAAGTTAAACCTTTTAGTTTTACATTTTAAACTTTTAATATTTCTTAATTCATTTTTATATGGAAATATTAGCATTTTTGCTCAATAGCTTCTAGGTAATGTGATCAATTGACTCAAAATCAGTGTTGGATCATAGTACTTCATTGTCTTCAAAAGTAGCGCCTTTTAGTTTTACATTTTTTACTTTTAATATTTTTTTATTAATTTTATATGGAAATATTAGCATTTTTGCTCAATAGCTTCCAGGTAATGTGATCAATTGACTCAAAATCAGTGTTGGATCATAGTACTCCATCGTCTTCAAAAGTTACACCTTTTATTTTTACATTTTAAATTTGTAATAATTTTTTAATTAATTTTTATATGGAAATATTAGCATTTTTGCTCAATAGCTTCCAGGTAATGTGATCAATTGACTCAAAATCAGTGTTGGATCATAGTACTCCATCGTCTTCAAAAGTTACACCTTTTATTTTTACATTTTAAATTTTTAATAATTTTTTAATTAATTTTTATATGGAAATATTAGCATTTTTGCTCAATAGCTTCCAGGTAGTGTGATTAACTGTCTCAAAATCGTGTTGGATCATAGTACTCCATTGTCTTCAAAAGTTACGCCTTTTAGTTATACATTTTAAACATTTTATATTTTTTTTATTAATTTTTATATGGAAATATTAGCATTTATACTCAATAGCTTCCAGGTAGTGTGATTAATTGTCTAAAAATCAGTGTTGGATCATACTACTCCATCGTCTTCAAAAGTTACGCCTTTTATTTTTACATTTTAGATTTTTAATATTTTTTAACTCATTTTTTTATATGGAAATATTAGCATTTTTGCTCAATAGCTTCAAGGTAATGTGATCAATTGACTCAAAATCAGTGTTGGATCATAGTACTTCATTGTCTTCAAAAGTTACGCCTTTTAGTTTTACATTTTTTACTTTTAATATTTTTTTATTAATTTTTATATGGAAATATTAGCATTTTTGCTCAATAGCTTCCAGGTAATGTGATCAATTGACTCAAAGTCAGTGTTGGATCATAGTACTCCATCGTCTTCAAAAGTTACGCCTTTTATTTTTACATTTTAAATTTTTAATATTTTTTAATTAATTTTTATACGGAAATATTAGCATTTTTGCTCAATAGCGTCCAGGTAATGTGATTAATTGACTCAAAATCAGTGTTGTATCATAGTAGTCTATTATCTTCAAAAGTTACGCCTTTTAGTTTTACATTTTAAACACTTTATATTTTTTTTATTCATTTCTATATGGAATTATTAGCATTTATACTCAATAGCTTCTAGGTAATGTGATCAATTGACTCAAAATCAATGTTGGATCATAGTACTCTATCGTCTTCAAAAGTTACACCTTTTATTTTTACATTTTACATTTTTTATATTTTTTAATTAATTTTTATATGGAAATATTAGCATTTTTCCTCAATAGCTTCCAGGTAATATGATCAATTGACTCAAAATCAGTGTTGGATCATACTACTCTATCGTCTTCAAAAGTTACACCTTTTATTTTTACATTTTAGATTTTTAATATTTTTTAATTAATTTTTATACGGAAATATTAGCATTTTTGCTCAATAGCTTCCAGGTAATGTGATTAATTGACTCAAAATCAGTGTTGTATCATAGTACTCTATTATCTTCAAAAGTTACGCCTTTTAGTTTTACATTTTAAACACTTTATATTTTTTTATTCATTTCTATATGGAATTATTAGCATTTATACTCAATAGCTTCTAGGTAATGTGATCAATTGACTCAAAATCAATGTTGGATCAAAGTATTCCATCGTCCTCAAAAGTTACGCCTTTCATTTTTACATTTTAGATTTTAAATTTTTTTTTATTCATTTTTATATGGAAATATTAGCATTTCTGCTCAATAGCTTCCAGGTAATGTGATCAATTGACTCAAAATCAGTGTTGGATCATACTACTCCATCGTCTTCAAAAGTTAAACCTTTTAATTTTACATTTTAAGCTTTTAATAATTTTTAATTCATTTTTATATGGAAATATTAGCATTTTTGCTCAATAGCTTCCAGGTAATGTGATCAATTGACTCAAAATCAGTGTTGTATCATACTACTCCATCGTATTCAAAAGTTAAACCTTTTAGTTTTACATATTAAACTTTTAATATTTTTTTATTAATTTTTATACGGAAATATTAGTATTTTTGCTCAATAGCTTCCAGGTTATGTGATCAATTGACTCAAAATCAATGTTGGATCATAGTACTCCATTGTCTTCAAAAGTTAAACCTTTTATTTTTACATTTTACATTTTTTTATAAATTTTTATATGGAAATATTAGCATTTTTCCTCAATAGCTTCCAGGTAATATGATCAATTGACTCAAAATCAGTGTTGGATCATACTACTCTATCGTCTTCAAAAGTTACGCCTTTTATTTTTACATTTTAGATTTTTAATATTTTTTAATTCATTTTTATATGGAAATATTAGCATTTTTGCTATATAGCTTCCAGGTAATGCGATCAATTGACTCAAAATCAGTGTTGGATCATACTACTCCATCGTCTTCAAAAGTTACACCTTTTAGTTTTACATTTTAAACTTTTAATATTTTTTAATTCATTTTTATATGGAAATATTAGCATTTTTGCTCAATAGCTTCCAGGTAATGTGATCAATTGACTCAAAATCAGTGTTGGATCATAGTACTCCATCTTCTTCAAAAGTTACACCTTTTATTTTTACATTTAAATTTTTTAATTCATTATTTATATGGAAATATTAGCATTTTTGCTCAATAGCTTCCAGCTAATGTGATCAATTGACTCAAAATCAGTGTTGGATCATAGTACTCCATCGTCCTCAAAAGTTACGCCTTTTATTTTTACATTTCAAATTTTTTATATTTTTTTATTAATTTTTATATAGAAATATTACCTTATTTGCTCAATAGCTTCCAGGTAATGTGGTCAATTGACTCTAAATCAGTGCTGGATCATAGTACTCCATCATCTTCAAAAGTTACGCCTTTTATTTTTACATTTTAAATTTTTAATTAATTTTTATATAGAAATATTAGCATTTTTGCTCAATAGCTTCCAGGTATCTATGTGTAGATATTGGCATCTCTAATAAGGGTGCACTTGAAGTGTTGGAGCGGCTTGCTCCGATCGCAGTGTACCCGGAGCAAAGGAGAGATTTTCCCGTGGGGACGAAGAGAATTAACCAGAGGAAGAAGTGTTTGAATGTCTGTCGAATATCCAACGTAACAGTGTTGCCAACTCCTCAGAAAGGAAAGTAGCTATTGGCTGTGCTATAAGTCGACAGAAGTCGCTGAATGACGTCATTGCCTAATTTGCATAATATATATATTTTTTTCTATTTTTTTTTTTATTTAAGTTGTTCTTTTTTCCCTTGTGGTCCACTAAGGACCTTATAAATCATGCTAAAACATGAACATTTTGAACCATAACATTTTTTTTTTACATTACATTAACAATCTAAATGGGAAAAAAAGACTATAAAGAATCCATGACAATGTGAGCAAATGTTAATTATTGTTTTTTTTTTTCTTTAACTAATAATAATTCCCTGCACACACACAGGCTGTGCTTGCCTGCTCACAGAAAGAGTGGATCATGGTCATGTTGGTCAACTGAGGGAGCTGACTCCAGAGTGATCAACCTGTGCCGTCAAACCCAGCGCATGCACGTGGTTCTTTTGCTGTCTGGACGCTGAGGGAACACATCTGTGTCTCTGACTGTAGCGCTGAGAGGGACATCTGCGGAAGCGGGAAAACGGGGTTGGGACGGGGGGAGGCGCCCCACGGCAGACACCAGAAAATTCGCTAGATTTGTCGCCAGTCGCTTTTTTGAAAAAGAGTCGCTGGAGGGGTCTGAAAAGTCGCTAAATATAGCGACAAAGTCGCTGAGTTGGCAACACTGCAACGTAAAACTAACTTCACCGCGGTAAAGTTTCTTGCAATCCGCCATGATAGAACACAAGAAGAAGAAGACTGTGGGTCCTGCAGCAGCAGCAGCAGCAGCAGCAGCGTTAGCTTCCTTCCTCCGTGGAGTGTTTGTAGAGAGGCTGATGATGTGTGAGTGTTTGCAGGGAGAATGTGTTCAGTCCAGCTTCAAGGAGAGTTTTACAGCGAGCAGTTAACTCCTGCTGAAGAAACATTGAAGGAGGTTAAAGGAAGAGAGAAAAGGCCCAAAGTGGAGATGGACGATCAGTACAGACTGCTGAATTTCACCAGGATCCCCCAGATAAACATACAGCGGATAGGTAGGAAACACCTGATAGAAACGTTTCCCTCAGGATGCAGACCTAGGGTTGGAGCCTCAGCTGACTGGAAAACAGAGGAGATCAACATGCTAAGCTAAAGCTAGCTTTTGCTTCAGCTAAAGGGCTGTTCCACCTCTTTTCTCCCCACTTTAACTGTCTTTATTCTGCTCTACTCTAAAAACTTCAGCACTCAGACACTTCAGACCTGGATTAGATAATCCAAGCAAACAGCAGAATCTTTAAAGGTCCTTTGGGATTAGAGAAAGCTTTATATGTTTTGTGAAACAAAGAGCCCTAGGAAGGCTTTTTTTTAGCATGTGGGCCTCATTATAGTTGGTGTTCTAGGTCAACTGGTGGTGGCAGCTGGATTATGCAGTATGTAGTTTATAACTAGTTAAGGAACTGGAAAAGCTTTAAACTGACCTTCAAAGTCCTTGAAAAATATTTAAATTGGATCATGAATAAGGTGTATCAACCCAAATGGCAGCCAGTAATCAATAAATCATGTGCCGTCACTGTTAAGAAAAAAAAAAAAAAACTCCATGGAACTGTAAGATTAACTAGAAAAAGCTGTTTTGGAGAAACATCAAAGTGGGAATGCTTTTTTTGCTGAATGAAAGAGAAAAATTAGCTAAAGAAAATGCAAGAAAGAAAAGAAGCACAAATTAACTGAGGGACATTTGAAAAAATGATAAGAAGTATCCAGAAACTTCAAACAACAGAAAAAAGTAGAATTATCTGAAGATTTTGTAGGGTAAAATCATTTGGCAGAATAATGGAAGAAACACCCTCATCTTAAAAGCAAAACATTTAGTTAAAGTTGATTAACCAGAAGAAAAAGTCTAAAAGTATCTGTTTACCTTGAAGTTGACAGAAGCAAAGCATCTGCTTACGAGGTTAGCAGATGCATTATTAAAGTAGAAATTTTAGAGCTTCATTAAGAAATGGGCACGTAGGTGTGATGTCAACAGGCCTTGGTAGTGTAATCTGAAGAAACTGTTTGAGTTCAGGTCATACCTATGACCCATACGGCACAAAGAAAGGGTGTGCAAAGGTAAACTCTTTTATTTTTTAGAGTCCCTGTAGTCCAGTGGTCTCCAACCCTGGTCCTCAAGATCTACTGTCCTACAGATTTTAGATGCATCCCTGCTTCAACACAGCTGAATCAAATGAATGGCTTGAAAAGGTAATCATTTGATTCAGCTGTGTTGAAGCATTGATGCATCTAAAATCTGTAGGACAGTAGATCTTGAGGACCAGGGTTGGAGACACCTGCTGTAGTCTTATTTTGAAAATCTACCACGGATGTGTGTCAAGGGGAGGGTCATGCACAGCAGTGATATAGAATGAAATCACTGGTTTTGGTGTTATTGGGTGAATACATGCTGTATTAGAGTGTAAATGGGCGACTTTTATTGTGAAATTTGCCCTGGGATGCATTTTGAAAAGGTCCCTAGAGTCTAATAGAAACAAGCTGGTGGAGTTTGGGTCATATTGCGGAGCCATTTGTGTCAATTAATACACGAGTATAATGTAGAGGCTTTTATTGTGTAGGGTCCCTGAGTCTTATTTTGAAAGTTCAGCAGGGTTGTGTGTTAAGCATATCCAGCGCAATGATACTTCATGAATTTCCAATCATTAAATATCTCTTTTTACCTGTTTTTAGGTTAATAGATGAAGTGGCAATGGCAGGCTTTTATTTTGAAATTTGCCATTGGCTGTGTTTTGAAAAGCCCCCTAGAGTCTAATTTTTGCTTGGGTTGAGTTTGGGTGATAATGTTGAGACATATGCTGCAAAAAAAAATATGAGTATAATGCAGAGGCTTTTATTTTGTAGGGTCCCCAGAGTTTTATTTTGAAAGTCAATAAGGGTTGTGTGTGAAGGTAAGGGTCATGGCCAGTAGTCATATAGTATCCATTTACTTTCTAATGTTAAATCAGTGTTGTCTCGTGTCGGGGGCTGGTGCGGGCGGCGGGGGGGGGGGCTCTGGCTTCGTCTGGTGGGGGAGCGGCGTGGTTCGCTCCGCTCTGGCTTTGTGCTGCCCGCGGGCTGCTGGGGGGGGTTGTTAAAGCGTCTCAAATAAGTTCAAAACAACAACACAAAAAATGAGTCTCCTACACTGCTTTTTAACCATTAGTGGTGTGAAACATTCTGTAGTTGTGCTCTGTGTTAACACAAGGATGTTGGTTCACATTTAATGCAATGGTTCACATTTAATGCCCAAACTCCGGCCATCTCAGGGACTAAGTTTATTAACTGTATCCTGTGGCTGTGGACTTTGCAAACATTGATCTGTTTTTTGGTATAACCTTGAAGTTCTCTTTAACATGGACCATATAAAATCATCTCAAACTGCCTTTTATGTCAGGAAACTTCATCCTCTGACCACTTGAGGACTCAAGTCAGGCTAAAGCCAAGACTCATGCCACCCTTTGTGGCAGTTATTTTAACGTTTCAATTACAACAACACATTTGTTAAGGAAGAGTGGCGGCCTAGTGGTTAGGACATGGGGCTTGTGAGTTCGAAACCCACTCCCACAGACTGCCACTCTGTATCTCTGAGCAAGACCCTTAACCCCCGGATTACCAGGTGTTTTCAGGTATGGGAACACCTAAAACACACTGTAAATTATGTCCCCAGAACAAAAGTTAAAGACCAGGTTAAGTCTTTGCCTTCATGCAATAAACGTAGTGGTGTGTGACCCCTCCATCTTGTCCAATTTATCTTGGTTTTATGCTGAAAGCTCTGCAGGAGGAGAGATCACAGCTTTGATGCAGTCATGGTCTTCCAGTCCATTACAGGATCACCTTATCTGATTGGTTGACACTCGCCTCAAACTGAAAAACAGTCTAACAGTCTGAAAGCTCCCAATGCCCCTGACACTAAAGTAATTTCATCCGAATGCAGCATGAGGAAAAGACTCTAGCATCAGAGTTTATAAGACACTAAAATTAATTTAACATGTCTGAGATTTCGAGAGAAAACCACACTATAATCTGGTAATGCAGTTATCAACCAGATATGTATAAATGTTTCATCGCTCACTTTCAGCTGCTACAAACAGCTAGCAGGTAGCGGGAAATAACAGATATGACTGCCATCAAGCTGATGATAGCGAGTAAACACTCCAACCACCCACCTAACATGTAGCCACCGTGGCCTGTGGGTGGGGCTAAGCTACTTTGAAAACTCCAAAAGTCATTTTAAAGTTGGCTCATTGTTGATTGACTGACTGGTGAAATTTCTTGGTCTACTTTCTCCCCTGAAAACATCTTGAAATACATTTTTAAGTTTATATTTAATAACTTCATTTACTCTGAGCCTTCTTTTATCACATACTTATGACTGTAACAGTACTTTAACCTAGGGCTGGGCGATATAGAAAGAAAGCTTATCGATTAAAAAAAATTCATATTGATCGATATCGATAATTATTGAAAAGATTTGAAACCATAATTTATGTGCAGCTCTGCCTGGACATTTTATGATATTGCTAAATGATTTAATTTTAATAAAGAACACAAACACAGACTTCCAATTAAATCTTTATTTAATCAACTTTTTTAACCATAACAGAATTGTTTTAAAGAATAATAACTTAAGAGACCTGAGTTAAGTTATTAAATACTGACAAAGAATAAACTAAAGGGACCAAAAAAGTGACAAAATAAATATAACAAATAAATGCCCCCCCTACCCCCCCCCCTCGCCGCCGCCCCCATTTTTCTAAGCTGAACCTGGTTCAGCTTAGTTTCCTGCTTTAACCTGAGTTATTAATTTGAAGTTGCTGGCCCCTCAGCATTTTTCTCTCAATTGTTAGAACTACGTGGGAAACTGCCCAGAACTTTATATATATATGTTCCCGAAATTTCCGAAGATTCCTCGGAGGAGAGCCGCGCCGTGGCCTACACAGCTTGTACTCCTGCGGCTGTGAGCGGCTGAGATGATAAAAAAAAAAAGTTGGTTGTGTTATTAGACTTGGTTTTAACTGGTTCCCTACACATTTTACAGATGACTGTGGTTTGTTTTTTGTCCGACTTGCCATGACCGAAATACTGCCGAACTGGCGAACTACAAAAACCATTCTTTGGAACAATTTCCTCCGCCTCTCCTTGCTGTGGCATCTTCATGTGCTCTGTGTTGTGGTTTGAGAGGTGGTTTGGTGACGGCGTGCCTAAGTCCGCGATTGTGATTGGTTGGGAGGAAGTAATGACTAGCATAAACCTACATGCTAGGCTACAATGAGAAGAAAGGAAAACTGCGTTTCTTTATCGATCCTATTTTTTTCTATTGAGCCACACGTCTATCGATCGATATATATCCTTATTGAATTATCGCCCAGCCCTACTTTAACCCCTGTTGATGAAATTTCAAAAGTACGCAAGTTTAAAATTACAGAAATGTATACATAAGCTACATCCTTAACCATTCAACTGAAAAATATCTGTAAAATAGTTTAAACAAGCTTTGGTGACAAAGTGGAGGTCCAAGCCTTTCTAGAGGACAGCGCAGCATTGCCCGGTCCTTTCTAACCTGTGATGTGATGTCAGAGCTGCAGTGAATGCTGGGAAATGTAGTTCTACTCTGGTTATATGCAGTTGACCATAATATTCTTTTAGAAAGACTTGAATATTTTGTTGGAATTAAAGGAACAGCACTAGACTGGTTTAAATCCTGTCTATCTGATCGAATTCAGTTTGTTTATGTTAATGATAGATCTTCAACACACTCAAAGGTTACCTGTGGAGTACCACAGGGATCAGTGCTAGGACCAATTCTCTTTACTTTATACATGCTCCCAATTGGTAGAGTTATTAGACAGCATGGGATTAATTTCCACTGTTATGCTGATGATACCCAGCTATATCTGTCTATAAATCCAGATGAAGCTAACCCATTACATAGATTACAAGCATGTCTTGAAGACATAAAAACCTGGATGACTCTTAACTTTCTGCTTCTGAATGCAGACAAAACAGAAGTTATAGTCTTTGGACCAGAGTCTCTGAAAAAGAAGCTGATTAGCCAGTCACTTCATTTGGATGGGATTAAACTGATTTCAGATAATAAAGTAAAAAATCTTGGTGTTGTTTTTGATCAGGACCTGTCATTTAAATCCCAGATCAAAGAGGTTTCTAGAATTTCCTTCTTTCATCTGAGGAACATTGCAAAAATTAGAAATCTCCTGTCCAGGGGTGATGCTGAGAAACTAGTCCATGCATTTGTTACTTCAAGGCTGGACTATTGTAATTCTTTACTATCAGGAAGTCCACAAACTGTAGTTAAAAGCCTTCAGCTGATCCAAAATGCTGCAGCCAGAGTTCTGATGAAAATTAAAAAGAGAGATCATATCTCTCCTATCCTGGCTTCTCTTCATTGGCTTCCTGTTAAATCAAGAATAGAATTTAAAATCCTCCTTCTCACATATAAAGCCTTAAATGGCCAAGCTCCATCTTATATCAGAGATCTGATTGTTCCTTATGTTCCTAACAGAGCACTTCGCTCACAATCTGCAGATTTACTAGTGGTTCCTAGAATTTCTAAAAGTAGAATGGGAGGCAGATCTTTTAGTTATCAGGCTCCTCTCCTGTGGAACCAACTACCAGTTTTAGTCCGTGAGGCAGACACTCTGTCTACTTTTAAGACTAGGCTTAAAACTTTCCTTTTTGATAAAGCTTATAGTTAGGGTGGCTCAGGTTATCCTGAGCTCTCTCTCTATAGTTATGCTGCTATAGGCTTAGACTTCTGGAGGACATAGGGACCCCCATTTCATCATTCTGCTTCATTCTCTCTCTGTTCTCCTATTCTGCAGAATCTGTTTGTTCAATCTCTAACCTTCTGCTCTCTCTGCTTTTCCTCAGAGTAGCTTTGCCTCGTCTGTTCCTGTTTGGCTGTGACGTCATCCAGGAAAGAAACATCAGCTGTGCTGCTTCCATCAACACCCTTGTTTATAGATGTTGGAGATCGGCCTGTCTTCCAGTGTGGTCCTGTTTCTCTGGCCGTGGCTGGGTGGATGTGCTCCCTTCATCCTCTGGCATGGGAGCTGCCTTGGAGCTCGTCTGCCTGGCTGTGTGTTTCCTGGACGGGGCCGCCTTTTACAGCTGCTTTTTGTATCTCTGCTTCTGTCTCCTTGAACCCCAGTCGGCCTTGGCAGATGGCCGCTCACACTGAGCCTGGTTCTGCTGGAGGTTTCTTCCTGTTAAAAGGGAGTTTTTCCTCTCCACTGTCGCTACAAGCATGCTTAGTGTGAGGGATTGTATTTGAGTCAATGAGTCAATGCAATCAACTGGTTTTCCTTAGATAGAAAACTTTGTATCCATTTGACTGTATGATCTGGTTGAACTGTAAAGTGCCTTGAGATGACATGTGTTGTGAATTTGGCGCTATATAAATAAACTGAATTGAATTGAATGCAGCTTGATCAAAACATGGATGATTAAAGTGAAGTGTCCTTTCTTTAACCTGTAATTCAAAGTCTTTCTCCTGTGTTTGTTTTTCCAGACAACCTGCAGGATTATGTTGGAAAAGAAGAGGTTTTCCCTGAGCAGCAGTTCTCTGAACAGGAGAGGAATTCCAGTTTGGACCAAGCAGAACCAGAACCTCTGTAGATGAAAGAAGAGCAGCAAAAACCAGAACATCCCTGGACAGATGAAAGTGCGCATTCAGCTCGGCAAAGAACTCATGCTCTTCCTCAACACTGAAGTCCTCAGACATTTTTCTTTCGTTGTTTCTTTCTTTGCACAGGTAAACAGCACATTTCTTCTTCTACGCTTGCATTATCGGCAGAGCAGACGCTGAATGCGCACTTTCATCTGGTTTGGTCTGCCGCGGTTTCCGTAGACTCGTGAACGCGCTTTTAGGAAATCCTATACACTACTGTTTATGCTCTAAAAACATTCTAAATGACTTTGTTTCGAGTAAATTATGGACGCTACCCACTCAGGACACTTGGAATATATTGGACAAGCAGTATGGAGGAATATTGACACGTTTTTTGTGGACTTTTATGGACCTGTCTGCCTCGGGCGCCATATACCTCCATTATTTGAATGTCAGCAGACAGCAAGAAGCCTCCCAGATCTCCAGATGCATTTGAGATATCAAAAAAGTACTCCAGAGTGTTGTTCAGCATGGGGGTGAGTAGAAAATGAAGGCTAATCATGTTTTTTCGGTGTACTATTCCTTTAAGGTACACTAAAGACGTTAATGGTAAATGGCCTGTACTTTTTACGTCAGGGGACTTGACCAAAGTGCTTTAAACTACAGTCATTCTCACACACACTGAAGGTGGAAAACTATATTGTAGCCAAAGCTGTTTCTGTTGCTGAATTTTTCATTTGGGAAGCTGTCATAACACATTTATTTATTTATTTATTTATTTTTTACAATGTCCTGTCTGGCAATGTGGCAATAAGAGTAATTGTCTTGATGCCAAAAAAAGCCCAACAGATTTTACTTTCACAAGTGGAGCAGTACGGCTATCGCCATAGTGCACGCTTGATTTATGCATATAAATTGCTTTATTATAATTATGCAGGTAGTTTTACAGATTATATGGTCACTGCAATGTAGGTAGAACAGAAGAAGAAAAACAGGAAAAAAGGAGAAAAGATGAAAGAAAGATAATAGTGAAAGTAAATCTCTGAATACCTGAAACCAAGCACCTGTAGTTGTTTGTGAGAGTGCACTTGTGCATGTAAAGTTTATCCATAGAGAAAATGCTCAATAGTGTTTGTGAAGAGGCGCCCACCCAGAGCACGGAGTTCAGCGCCCGAAGACCCAAAACCCCAGGCGCCCAAAGGGACCCCAAGAGCCAAGGCACCAAGGAGGGGCCAGCCCAGGAAATCCGACCCCCACCAAGGGAGGAGGAGAGACGGCCCCGAGGAAGTCCCCCAGCCACCGCAATGCTGGCAGCCAGCCACCCTCAAGTGATCCCTGGGCCCCAGGGATCCGAGGCTCCAAGGGCACCACGGCAGGAGCCACAGCCAGGCCCCGGGTCAGCTGGGCCCTGCGAAGTAGCCGCAAGGAATAAGCAAGTAGCCACCCTGGCTGTTGTGGATTTAGCTGAAACATCCCATCTTGCTGAAAAAATGACTGGTGATTTGACTTCATTTTATATCGCTTTACTTCTGAACTGCGGCAACATACACACAAACAAAAAAGTACATTTTCTAGAAACACTGATTTAACGTCTGAACAATATGAAATAACCATATAATAATATTCAACAGAAGCCCGAGTACCCGGAGAAAACCCAAGCATGCTCAAGGAGAACATGCAAACTCCATGCAGAAAGACCCCAGGCCTGGAATCGAACCCAAAACCTTCTTGCTGTGCTACCCACTTTGCTACTGAGAGCCGTCATTTATTTTTTCCCAAGACAAAATTAACTCATTCTTTTTCCTCTATAAGGTGCTATTTTGTTTACATTTTCATAAGTCAGAGCAACCATCACCTTTTCTCTGTCTTAGTCAGAACATCAGACATTCATGGCACATGGACAAAGCAACATACCACAAAATCATAAAGTGATGAAGCTAATCTCTCTGAGTGGCTGCTGTGGAAATAGAGAATTTGGTTTGTGACTAAAACCTGTGCAGATTTTACTACTACTGTGTCAGACCATGTTTGGACCCTTTTCTCTCTCTGGATATGCCTCAGTTTTCATCTCGAGGTCCTTCCATAACGTTATGGAACATGGTGACAGCAGGAAATAAACAAAACAAGACCCGTCCTGTTTTTAAACAACCACAGGCCTGATAACAAACGTTTTGTTTTCCACTCCTGAAGTCGACATAGGAAAAGGTAGTTGCTGCTGAGTTTTTTTCTTTTAAAAAGATCATTTTTGGTTTAGATATTTAAGGTTAGTTCTAATTTGATCAGAAATTATTATACTGACTCTAAAACAATCATCGTGTAGGCTATGTTAACAATGCAGGCCTTGATGCTCAATTCTGATTTTTTGTTAAATCTGCTTTTTTTTTGCGTTTTCGTTCATATTTCCAAATATATGCGACTTGTATGTGATCTCCTGTGTGAACTGCAGTCATACAACGCAAGTGTCCCGCATGCGCAGTAGAGGACGCAATGGCGTCACAGACCAGCGTGCTCTATGTTTACGGATATAAACATGGATGGAAGTGCCGGCGCGCATCTAGCGATCTTTTTCTTAACCACAAAAACTCAATCTTTTCAATATGGTTAAACATAAATACTGCTCTCTGCATCATCGTCCACCATGGTTGTTTTTTTGCCACTCCTGCATAGCAAGACGCAGAATAGTGGCCTTTGTCGGGTATTAATGACACGTTCCGACACAGGTCGCATTTGAAAACATCCGATTCGTATCGGATTCAGGACCACAGAGCCAAGTGGCCTGGGTCGCATTGGAAAAAATCGGTTCTGTGTTGTTCAGACTCCAATGAAAAGATCAGATCCAGGTCACATATGGGCAAAAAAATCAGATTTGGGTCACTTCAGGCTGCAGTGTGAACGTAGCCTTCGTCAAAGCCAACCAGGCAATACATTATCACCCTCATTTTCCCACAGATAAGTCATATCAAGAAAGTCAGTGTGTCAGCAAGTGTAACCCACGTTACCACCTTGGCCCACCCACCTGCCCTTTAAGCCGCCCCTTTAAATTCTGGTACCCTCATGTGTATTTCCGGGTTTTCCCATGGTGCTGCTGCTCACTGTTGGTTGTGGCGTCGGTTGTTAATAAAACAATCAGAATCTCCAACTCAACTCATCACTGAACAAAACACTAGAACTCGAGGATCTGCGGCTGGGCTTTGTTGACGCCTGGTACACCATTCTGACGAGAACAAGTTGACGTTATATCCACCTTCTCAGACAATCTGTTACGCGACGGTCAGGTTTTTTTTTTTCCCCCTTCATCGACTTGCTTGATGACGGAGGATGGCGAGATACCCACACACCATCTGGTGGTAGGAAAAAAAGACACTTTTCACACAGGAAAACCACACGACACTTTTCACGCAGGAAAACCAAACAATACTTTCCATACAGGAAACAAAATAAGCTCTAAGGGAGTATTCAAAGGAAAAGAACAATTCTCCCGTTGCTCTTGGACCTCTTTTGAAATACATTCGTTTTGTGAAGTATTATTGAGTATTATTTATTTATTGGGGTGTTTTTCTTCCCCCCCTTCTTGGTTCTTTTGAACAATTTATTTTTTTTTGGTTTCGTTTTTGCTGTTATTGTTATTATTTTTATTTTTATTATTATTAGTATTATCATTATTTTACTGCAATAAATGGTCATGTAAACAAAGCTTTTTGCATTGGTTGCCTCAATTATCCACCCAATCATGACTCTATGCCGTTCCTACTTCTGATTCTACGTGGTTAACATTAAACCTTGCAGTCAGACCTGCGCATTTACTAAGAGCGTTACACAAGCATTTGCTTCATTGCAAGATGGAGACAGGAATCTAAATGAGAAAGTTATCAAGCTTTTCCTGCATAGTTGGAAGTCATTGGAAAAGGAAAATAAAATAAAATATATGGTTGATCACTTTACCCTTTACTGATTGCTGCATCCAGGCACTTTCAGTCCTGGATCTCCCCCACCTCAGTCCAAGCAGGGTAGCCACTTCTCAAACCAATACAATAACTCATTATTTTAAAAATGTTTTTAGCACCGGAGAGAAGAAAAGCCTTATTTTGATGCACCTCCTCCTTGTTTCCCCACAACAAAAAATGTCCCCAGTGTCTCTGTCCTCATGGTTCTTGCACACACACACACAGGGGAGCAAGTTGCAGCTCAGGTGAGTTATTAGGGTCAGGTGTTCAGAGCAAATCAAAATCCTTTTGTCTTGTTTTCCCCATATTTTAACTCATTATTTCCATCCGGTTGCTGTGACGGTGTATGTGCGTTGGGGGGTGGGGGGAGATTGATGCTTGTAGCAGCCTATCTTTCTCCGGCGGGCTGACGGGAGGGGGGGCACCTCCTCCAGGTCTGAATTCCAAGGCAAGGCAATTGATCAGGTCATAGGACAAAATGCTCCTCTGATTGAATCACAGAATAGAGTGGTCTCCCGATAACTGTGATTATCCTTGCACAAACATCAGCAATTTTGTACCACCGTTGCATGACAGTTTGCAGTAAACAGAGTGAAACATCTCATTTCTTATTTATTTATTTATTTGTTTATTTGATAGGGACAAGTATGTTTCATGCATCATGTCACACACTACAACATTTTAGCTAAGGCTAATTCTCAATGTCTGTTCCCAGTTAGGCTTTTACACAAAACACAGTGACTGTACACAAGAACAACAGAACAAATTACACACTAAAACATCACAAAAATAAAATCAGGTCAGTTAGATTATTAATGTTTACATGACTGACCTCTCAATAAAAAGTCTTAAAAAGGACCCAGTTTGACTCTCCCTTCGGTTCTTCAGGTAATGTATTCCATGTTTTGGTGCCTTGTACAATGAAAGCTGATTGACCGAAAGAGGTTTTGCGTCTGGGTACTTGACAGTTTCCACTGTGGGCTCCTCTTGTGACTGAGCCCACACCTCTGAGAGGAACTACACAGTCACTCAAAACCTTAGGGGCCTTATCATGCAAGCATTTGTAAACCAGTTTTAACTGAGCAAATTTCACAAAGTTCTCGAAATTCAGCATTTTTAGATTGTTCAGACTAACACAGTGATGGGACCTGATTGGTTTTTTATCTAAGATTTTTATAGCTCTATTGTATATCATCTGAAGAGGCTTGATAGTAGTGCTTGTGGCCTGTGACCAAGAACTAATGCAGTAACTTAGATGGGAAAAGATCATGGAGTGCACAAAACTGTGAGCAGTGTGAAACGGTAGGGAATCTCTAATCAGTTTGAATGTGTACGAGTTTGCTTTTGTTACTCTGGACACTTTTTTTACATAGCTGTCAAATTTCAATTGTGAGTCAAGTATTAGTCCTAGATACTAGATATTTCTGAGACCTGCTAGATTCTAGCTCCATTTATCTGTAAATTTAGTTCTTGAGATATGTGCTTGGTCCTAGAAGAGAAACAGACAGACATAGTGTCATGATGGGATTGAGATGTCTAACCCACATGCAGAGAACACTCAGGAGACAGAGAAAAAGTTCAAAGGTTTATTCACAGAGTTTTCAAATGTGGACTGGAACTGGGTTGGTCCGACTGGTCACGGGAGGATCACCACTAAGGAGAACAGAGAGGTTAGAGGATTTCCAGGGACCCAGTAGTTTGTCGGGTGATTGAGTTAATACCTGCTCTGGGGCGGAAAAGATTAGGAGGAGGGGGGTAACCCTGAGGGTCCAGAGGTTTGTCGGCAGGCAGAGGGCTAAGGCAGAGACTGACCGAATGCAGGCAGGCAGATTCCAGACTGAGTCACTTTTCCGGTTTCAGGTTTTCAGACAGGTCAGGTTCTGTAGGCAGAGAGAGAGAATTGGATCAGGCAGGTTCATGCAAAAACACAGAGATAAGATCAGGCAGGTTGGCTCAGGTCTAGCTGTACCCTTACTGGCTAACACTCTGGCACTGGAGTGTCAGTCTCCGCCTCCGTAAGAAGGAGTCTCCTGATGAGCAGATTGAAGACAGGTGTAGTAGTCAGCTCATGCTCCCAGGAGATCTTGTGCGCCCTCTAGTGGAGAAAGTGGACAAACCTCCAGATCCCAACACATAGTTTTTTTTTAACATTCAGAGACAACCCTGCATTATGGAACCACACTGACAAAGTTTGTAGATGTCCTGACTGTTCATTAGAAACTTCTTGCACAGTCTTTCCACGAACATAAATTACTGCATCGTCTGCATATAACTGAAAACCTGCTGTTGGACAAGATTCTGACAAGTCATTAATGTATAATGTAAAGGGTAGAGGGCCAAGGATGGATCCCTGTGGCACTCCTGTATTTATCTTTAAAAATGATGATTTTTCGTTGTTTATTGTGACACATTGCTCTCTTCCTTATGAAGAGTATGATTCAAACCACTGTAAACTTATCGTTGAAAATTTTAATTTGGATAATTTTGCAATTTGAATTTTATGATTTAACGTATCAAGTGCCTTTTTGAGATACAAAAAGACTGCGCCTACTATTTCCCCACTGTCTATTGCCAACTTTATTTGTTCAATGAAATAACAGTTTGCTGTATCCGTAGAATAATGAGGTCGGAAGCACAACTGTAAAGGATGTAAGATTTTATGATACTGTATGTACGCCATTAACTGACTGGAGACTATTTTTTCTAACACCTTAGAAAATACAGGCAGGATGCTTATAGGCTGATAGTTACAGGCCTGGTCTTGGGATCCTGACTTAAAGATAGGCATAACTCTAGCCTGTTTCCAGGGTGCAGGTAATTGCCCGCTCTCAATGGACAAATTAATTACATGCGTTAGAGGTTTTATGAGTGCATTTTTGTTTCGCTTTACAAAAGCAGTATTAATGTGGGAGAGATCCATGCAATTGCTTTGTTTAATTGTATTTATGGCATCAAGCACAATGGATTCACTAGTCTGCTCTGCTCTGCTTTGTTTGTTCTTTGCCTTTCTTCAAAGTTCCATATGCACATACATTAACTTTATAATCATCATTGAATAAACCTGACAGTATCCTTGAGTTAATGGGCTGATCTTAATGAGGCTTCATAGGTATCTTTTCCTGACATGTATGTGCTCCTGGTCTGTAGACTTGAACACCTTCTTACCTTTCCCCAAAGCTAGATGAACATTTATGAAGCTACATTGGGGTCATAACATTTGTTCAAAACCATTTTATTTCACTTTTGAAAATTGAAACTGAAGGAATAAAAAACTGAGATAAAAAAATAAAAACTACAAAGATATATATGAGAAAATGAAAAAAAGATTTTAATAAAAAAAAAATTCCATTTATTTTCTTTGGCATATCCATCAGGCTCTCAGTAGGGATGGTGCCTACCTCCAGCAGTCTATGGGGGAAAGGTGGGCTACACCCTGAACCATTCAACTAAAAAATATCATCTTTAGAGTAGTTCAAACAAGCTTTGATGATAAAAGCGGAGGTCCAAAGCTGTCCAGACTGCAGAGCACTGACAAGTCCTTTCTAACCTGTGATGTGATATCAGAGCTGCAGTGAATGCTGGGAAATGTAGTTCTATTCTGGTTATATGCAGCAAGATCAACACATGGATGGTTAAAGTAAAGTGTCCTTTCTTTAACCTACAGTTAAAAGTCTTTCTCCTATTTTTATTTTTCCAGACCGCCTGCAGGATTATGTTGGAAAAGAAGAGGTTTCCTCTGATGAGCAGTTCTCTGAACAGGAGAGAAATTCTGTGAGGATCCCAGTTTTTTGTGTTCGTCTGTTTGTCTTGTCTTTTGGTGACAGTGGCGTTGGATGTAGGAGTTTGCCCTGAAATCGAAGGATTGAAGGTTCAAGCCCTGACTCCAACTTTCAGTGTTGTTGTGTCCTTGGGCAAGACACTTCACCTGCATTGTCTACTAATGGTGGTCAGAGGGCCCGGTGGCGCCAGTGTACGGCAGCCCCGCTTCTGTCAGTGAGCCCCAGGGCAGCTGTGGCTACAATGTAGCTTGCCAGCATCAGTGTGTGAGTGTGTGCGTGAATGAATGTAGTGCAAAGCGCTTTGGTCAAGTCTCCTGACTTGAATAAAGGCGCTATATAAGTACATGCCATTTACCATTTTGTGTTTCTCCCTTCCACCACCAGGAGGCGCCTGGCTCCTATTCGCCTCCTCACACACCTGCAAGCTGTTGCCTCATCACCGGACTGCTCTTAAGCTGCTGGTTGCCACCAATTCAATGCCAGAGTGTTTGCCAGTTTGGGGTACTCTTGCCAAGCCGAGATCACATTGAGTTTTACTGAGTGCTTGTTTCTCCGTGAGTCTCAACTTTGTTTGTTCTTTGCCTTTCGGCAAGAAGCCTTCCTGCAAACTGGACCTTTTCGAACCGCCTTCTCCCAAGTGGGATCAACTGAGTCTTACACTGAGCAACGGATTCCAAGCAGGAGGTTTGGATCCAGCCACCTTTGAGCACGCTGAGATCACTCTCTGAGTAAGGAAGTCATCTCCACCATGACCTGATCAAGTACCACAGGAAATCTGAGTTGCAACCAGCGGCTGCATCATTCCACTCTGTCCGAGTTCTGGGTAAACCCTGTTCCGCCCTCCACCGAATCAAACAAACTCTGGAAGACCAACACACCGATTGGAGTCTACGTAGCTCCTCTTCTCTGGAAATGTTAGTGGCAACAAATCCTCTCCTTCAAGATTAACAACTCCAATTCCCCACTGAGCCTGAATCTAACAGTCTGTCTTCCCCTCGTCTTCCAGTTTCCCGGCAGAGCAGAGTTCGGAGGAACTCTGCACCGAACTCAAAATACTCGTGGGTCCTGTGGGTCCGAGCTTTAGATAAAATCATGACAAATTCCAGTTTAACCCCAAAACTGCTCCCTGGGCGCCACACAATGGCAGCCCACTGCCCCCCAAGGGGATGGGTTAAATGAGGAGAGTTAATATTGCTGCTCTGTATTTCTGACAGTGTAATGACAATAAAACGCTTGAAAAATTAACAATATGAAACATAAAAATGCATTTACAACCCAACAACAACTTCTTACTAAGTAGTTTCCAGCCCTGACATGTTATTAACATATTTTATGAGGTCAAACAATAGAAATGGCCACACTCACCTATCATATTTGGTGTCTTCATCCAAAGTTGTAGTGACATCTTTGGCTAAGATGAGGTTGACCTTCCTGTTCACTGACAGCGGGTTCGTTTAATTTCAAAGGCTGCATCCTCCATGGATCGGTCACCAGCTTCTGCTCTCCGGACATAAAGCTGTTAACTGCAGACCTTTGTATCTGCCTAGAGAGTTCACTGTTGTTAGCATCACTGTTGCGTATGTGCCTCCCAGTGCTAACACAATTTTTTTCACGTGGGAGGGGTGTCAGCTTCGAACAGCTGTGCAGTTCTTCATGAACACTTGCATGAATTATGAGTGTGTGGGCAGATTTTTAATAGTGCTAACGTGGTATCTAGTTCATATCCACAATTATTTTAGGATAGTTTAAATGTCATTTGAAGAGGCCATGAGTGTTCAGACTATCTCTGAACTTTAATCTGCACTCTGAGGGTGTTTTCCTCATTGCTAGGGATTTTAAACAGGCCAATTTGAACCCTGTTCTTCATTTTTACCAACATGTGGACTTTGCAATTTGGGGACATAACCCTTTAGACCTGGTTTACTCTAACATCAAAGATGCATTTAGAGCAGCCCTGCGCCCCCACCCCCCACCTCAGCTCTTCAGACCACCTATCTGTTATGCTGATCAGCAAGGTACGTTTAATATAATGTCTTAGCGTCAATTTAGGAAGGAATTCAATATTCATAGAATAGTTCTTCCCTTATTGACAAATTAATGTGTACTATTTTCTCTATTCAAGGAATTTATTTAGTATAGTGAGTTAAAATCAAGATTATTAAACTTTGATTCTTCCTTGAAATCAGGCTTTTTGTCCTATGCACTATTTGTACTTATATTTAAAAAAAATCTATAAATAATATCTGCCATGAAAAAATATGACAAAAAATATTTTAGTTTGCAATAGCTTATTGAGTTACATCAATCACAGCATGGTGACATGACAGATAGTTTTAAATCTAATCAAACTTAGTGCAGATTATCCAATGTTTCCTTTTATTGCCAAAGCTTGTTTAGAATTAGCAGATGTTTATGAGGACAAACATGTGCAATGAAACCTTCATAGTGTTAGGTTTATTCTTTATACATCATGTGCATTGTTATTCTGTTAGCCAGATTAGACAGAGTAGAAGGCCTTCCTTAACATTGTGGATGTCACTGTGTATACGGAGGTCATCTAATCAGGACAGCCTTTGTGTCTTTAAAAATATACAGGATATCGGCACATCCTGGAGCCGGACTGATAAAGGGGAGCTATCTGTAATTCTTGGGAATAGAAGCAAGACGCATACAGGTCAGGGCATTGATGGCGTGTCAGTTTCTGATACGGACAGGTAAGCATCCACCTGATGCAACACATAGATTCATAAGGTATAAGAAGGAGATGACCTTGTTCGGGGCTCAATCTTTGCCGGACGCTCGCTGACGTTTTTTGAGCCCACAGCTGAGCCAACTCCAAGCAATTTCTCGGTCCTTTAACGACCTGAACTGGAATAAACTCTGTTACTTTTGTACTCCTGTTTTATAGTCCTTTTTTATATGATTTTACCCAGTTTGAGTTAAGAGTAGTAGATAACTTGCTCCCAGGAAAAGAACCGAAAGGGAAGTTCTGAGGCGCAGCCGCTTTCAGAGGGACCTAACTTCATTATTTAACAATAGGGAGCAGAGGAAGGTAAATAAGACACACATCTGCTGTAAACTTGGTCATACAAACATTTACTGATGAATTTTAAAACTTATGAACATGAAAGGGAGAAACTGAGAAGAATAATTGGAAGAACAGACAAAGAATGGAGTCTGAAAGGAATGTTGGGAAATGAAGGAAAATAAATTATATTCACAGATTAAAGAAAGCAAAACTTATTTATCTACAGAATACAAAACAAAAAATTTGAATTTGTAATTTTGCTACACACTCAGTAGGTGGCGGTATGCACCTTAAAGTTGCTTGCGATCCGCCATGATAGAAAAGAAGAAGAAGAAGACTGTGGGGGGGGGGGGGGACCAGCAGCAGCAGCAGCAAGCAGCGTTAGCTTCCTTCCTCCGTGGAGTGTTTGCAGAGAGGCTGATGACGTGTGAGTGTTTGCAGGGAGAATGTGTTCAGTCCAGCTTCAAGGAGAGTTTATCAGCGAGCAGTTAACTCCTGCTGAAGAAACGTTGACGGAGGTTAAAGGAAGAGAGAAAAGGCCCAAAGTGGAGATGGACGATCAGCACAGACTGCTGGATTTCACCAGGATCCCCCAGAGCATCTTACACCAGATAGGTAGGAAACACCTGATAGAAACGTTTCCCTCAGGATTCAGACTGAGGGTTGAAGCCTCAACTGATTAGAAAACTCATTGGAGGAGATCAACATGCTAAGCTAAAGCTAGCTTCTGCTTCAGCTAAAGGGCTGTTCCACCTCCTTTCTCTCCACTTTAACTGTCTTTATTCTGCTCTACTCTAAAAACTTCAGCACTCAGACACTTCAGACCTGGATTAGATAATCCAAGCTAACAGCAGAATCTTTAAAGCTCCTTTGGGATTTGAGAAAGCTTTATCTGTTTTGTGAAACAAAGAGCCCTAGGAAGGCTTTTTTAGCATGTGGGCCTCATTATAGTTGGTGTTCTAGGTCAACTGGTGGTGGCAGCTGGATTATGCAGTATGTAGTTTACATCTAGTTAAGGAACTGGAAAAGCTTTGAACTGACCTTGAAAGTCCTTGAAAAATATTTAAATTGGATCATGAATAAGGTGTATGAACCCAACTGGCAGCCAGTAATCAATAAATCATGTGCCGTAACTGTTAAGAAAAAAAAACACAAACTCCATGGAACTGTAAGATTAACTAGAAAAAGCTGTTTCGGAGAAACATCAAAGTGGCAATGCTTTTTTGCTCAATGAAAAAGAAAAATTAGCTAAATAAACTGCAAGAAAGAAAAGAAGCACAAATTATCTGAGGGACATTTGAAAATGTGATAGGAAGTATCCAGAGACTTCAAACAACAGAAAAAAGTAGAATCATCTGAAGATTTTGTAGGGTAGAATCATTTGGCAGAATAATGGAAAAAACACCCTCATCTTAAAAGAAAAACATTTAGTTAAAGTTGATTAACCAGAAGAAAAAGTCTAAAAGTATCTGTTTACCTAGAAGTTGACAGAAGCAAAGCATCTGCTTATGAGGTTAGCAGATGCATTATTAAAGTAGAAATGTTAGAGCTTCATTAAGAAATGTGCACTTAGGTGTGATGTCAACAGGCCTTGGTAGTGTAATCTGAAGAAATTGGTTGAGTTCGGATCATACCTATGACCCATACAGCACAAAGAAAGGGTGTGCAAAGGTAAAATCTTTTATTTTGTAGAGTCCCTGTAGTTTTATTTTTAAAATCTACCACGGATGTGTGTCAAGGGGAGGGTCATGCCCAGCAGTGATATAGAATGAAATCACTGGTTTTGGTGTTATTGGGTGAATACATGCGGTATTAGAACGTAAATGGGAGACTTTTATTGTGAAACTTTCCCTGGGATGTGTTTTGAAAAGGTTCCTAGAGCAGTGGTCTCCAACCCTGGTCCTCAAGATCTACTGTCCTACAGATTTTAGATGCATCCCTGCTTCAACACAGCTGAATCAAATGAATGGCTCTAAAAGGTAATCAATCATTTGATTCAGCTGTGTTGAAGCAGGGATGCATCTAAAATCTGTAGGACAGTAGATCTTGAGGACCAGGGTTGGAGACCACTGCCCTAGAGTCTATTAGAAACAAGCTGGTGGAGTTTGGGTCATAATGCTGAGCCATTTGCGTCAATAATACACAAGTATAATATAGAAGCTTTTATTTTGTAGGGTCCCTGAGTCTTATTTTGAAAGTTCAGCAGGGTTGTGTGTTAAGCAAAGGGTCAGATCCAGCAATGATACTTCATGAATTTCCAATCATTAAATAGCTCTTTTTTACCTTTTTTTAGGTCAATAGATGAAGTGGCAATGGGAGGCTTTCATTTTGAAATTTGCCATTGGCTGCGTTTTGAAAAGCCCCCTAGAGTCTAATTTTTGGTTGGGTTGAGTTTGGATGATAATGTCGAGACATAAAAAAAAAATATGAGTATAATGCAGAGGCTTTTATTTTGTAGGGTCCCCGGAGTTTTATTTTGAAAGTCTATAAGGGTTGCGTGTGAAGGTAAGGGTCATGGCCAGTAGTCATATTGTATCCATTTCCAAATGTTAAATCAGTGTTGTCTCCTTCCATTAGATAAAAATGTGCTGTATAAAGTGGCAGAGGTAAAATCCATTTGAAGCTTGGTCACCTTGACTACGCTTAACGAGCCTGTCAGTGACAGAGAGGAAAGCGCAGCACTATCGTTCCTTTGCCCTCAGGCTTTTTTGAATGGGAAAATCAGCTCAACAAATGAGTGCCAAAGACAAACCGTAAATGGTATCTAAAAAATTCTTTCAGTCTTAAAGACAGCTATCCTTTGTCTGAAGGGGGTAATGGCTCTAGCTCATTCACAACCTTATTGGGAAGGAGAAATAAAAATGTTTGTCACACCTGCTGGTCTCATTAAATAACATGCAGCTCCATGTTAGAGCTGAGCTCTCAAAAGCAAAACATCCCCTCTGAAAAAACAAGTGCTGAAGGCAAACCGTAAAAGGTATTAAAAAAATTATTTCACTGTTGACGTCAGCCATCCTTCGGCTTCGACTGTGCCAACTTTCATGTTTCTAATAAAAACTATTTGGCCACGGTGACGACGTAAAAAATTTTATTTTCTGAGTTTGAGGATTTTTCTTAAAATCAACATTTTCCTATGCCCCAACAAGTCAGCTAAAAAGCTAAACCATAATTGAGTTTTAAAAAATTCCTTCAATGTCAGTGCTAGAAGCATCTAGAGATTGTGTATACCAAGTTTCATGTTAGTGCATCAAATGGTTAAGAAATGGGAGTGAAACGAAAATATGTATCATTTTCGATTTTGTCTGTGATGTTTAGAAAAGTCTCTCATTGGATTTCTATTGGGGAAGTGTGGACTTTGTGATCTGGGCCAAACTGCAGGAAAACCGTAAATCCCACACGAATGAGGGTTACATTTCCTGAATCCTGACAAAAATCCCTACTTTTTGATTCAATTGAGTGAAAAATGAGGGAGTGAGAAGAATTTGTTTGGAAAAACCAGAACAGCTCAAAAGCTAGAGTACGCACTCTAGCAGTTGAAGAATTTCGTCCATAGACTTCCATTATAAATCTGAAAATCTTTAAATTTTCTGAAGTTTGAAGCTTATCTGAAGCAAAGCTTTAAAAGTTAGCAAAAAGCTAAGTTAAACAGTAATAGCAGAAAGATACGGAAACATTTTAAAAGTTAAATGGTGTTTTTAGCTGAAAGTGTGCTGAAGTAGTCAAAGGTCAAAGATGATGAAGTTTTAGCTGAATTTTGCTGAAATCTGAGAATTCTACATGCATTTCAATGGGGTCAAAACTCGCAGAAAAAGCTGAATATTGCGAAAGCTACAAAAAATATCTTAACCAAAAGATATAGCATAAGTCTCCTGGACAAGCCGAATGTTCTGATACCAAATTTGTTGAAATGGGCTGAAAACTGCAGAAGTAGTTCAAAATGTACTGAAAAATGATAATAAAGGAAAACAGAAAAATGCATAAGCTTTCCCACTTGATGAAAAAAATCCTGGTAACCATGAAAACCAGCTTTTAGGTCCCAACCTCCAGCCCATCTCCAAATAATCCCGACCTGCTACGTTCACACCAAAAGCAGCAGAGGCAGCAGACGCAGCTAATTTACATGCAAAGTCAATGGTTGACACGCATCAAAAGGTCCCGCAGCGCGTTTTGAGCAGCAGGTGCAGCGTCAGAGCAGCTGAAGCAGTGAGTCGTGAGCGTTTGAGCATCTGACGCGCACGACATGCTGCAAATCCAACTACTGCTGGGGCTGGAAAAATTGAACTTTTGCTGCTGGACGCAACACTTCAACCAATCAGAGGAGCTGATCTGGGAGCTGGCAGGGAGACAGACACAGCACTGCTGATGCAGAGCGCTATGATCACTCCTCTGAAACAGTTTATTAACGCCTAAATTAACTTAAAAAGCCAAAATATGATGGCAAAACATGTTCGCGTTTTTTATCCCGGTGCCTGCAGTTTGGATTACATACATGAAAAACGCCTTCCAGCCGCCAAGGCAAACGGCAAAGAGGCGACCAGGCCAGAGGCTGCTGTCGAATCGGTTTCCCAGTGACAGCGCACCGCCGGTATATGGGGGTCTGAGCGGCTCTGACAGAGAAATAATATTTGAAGGCAGGATCATAATCTTGATAAACTGACTGCACTGATGAAGTTATAATGCGGACTTTCCCAGTTAAAAACATATTAAAACTACTGTATTTCCACTGATCACAGCGTATATAGCTGCTAATTAAAGAAAGGATAGGGTAGCTCCACCTAACGTGCATCAGACCCACTTTTCCACCCCGCAGCTAGAGCAGCAGAGATGCTTCAGCCGTGCATCAGAACTAAACTTGTACAATCATCAAATATAAAGCAGCACGCATGTTTTTGCTGCCTTTGCTGCTTTTGGTTTGAACATAGCATAATGGTAGGCCAGTGAGAATGACTGAGAACAACAGTGGTTGTTTCAAAGGCGACCAACAAAAGAAAAAGACGATTTTTTTTTTTTATTAAGAATCCATCAATAGACATTTTTTTTGGTTGCCAAACAAAAAGAAAAAAGAAGCATAAAGAATTTGATTTCTGAATTAGGGATGTTCTTTGGTTTGAACTTGTCCATCTTAAGCTGCGACTTCGATAAAGTTAGAAAGATATTCACAGATTCGGCTTCAATCACCAGATCTATAACTCCTTGGCAGATCATTTCTTCTATGAAACCGACACTTTACCGTAACCACAGCAAGGCAGACCGTGAACTACAACTGTTAATTTCCTCAAAACAAGTCTCCCACTGTGCTGGAAGAATAGCAGTGGACTCTATGCAGAATTCGCCGGTTCGCAGATGCTTAGGGACCGTCTGCAAGTTGCAACACCAGAAAAATAATCATATATAAACATTCAACAGCACCAACAAGGAGAGGTGGATTATTATCAAGTTCACTTCAGGTGTGTCTGATCTCAAGTCTTTCATACTGCATTTATAGGATTGGAAAATATTGAATTACATTTATTCAGGAATTCCCCAAAGCCTAAATTGCAAAAATATTCATTAAAGTCTAAGTGTAGGATAGAAAATAAATCCATCAAAAATAACTAGTTTCTGTATAGCTTTCGATAAAAGGTATTCTTTATAATCAGGTTTTATCATTTAGATAATACCTACACTTTAACATTTTGTATTATTAGAATAAGTATAAAAATGAGCAATAACTACACTATAGATTATTGTAGTGCCACCACACTTGTAGTATAAATATATTACCTCACCTGGGTCACACTACACAACTTACTTTAGGAAAATATACTTAACTATTTTTTTAGATGTTCTCATTTGTTATTATAACCATTCAATCTCCAATAAATGCACTATAGATTACCACAGTGCCACCAACCCTGTAGTACACATAGATAACCTTATCTAGATCATACACAGGGTTTCCGCGGGTCATTAAAAGTCATTAAAAGTAATTAAATAGATAAGTAATTAAAAAGGCCTTAAATAGCATTTAAAAGCATTAATTTCAACGTCCGGAGGCATTGAAAAGTACAAACACTTGATGGAACAAAAACATTGTTTTTCAGAATTTATGTCAACGTGCTGTCTGTGTCGTATATTCGTGCTGTGGTGAAAGAGCGAAGCTAATTTTAGGACAAGATGGGAAAATGTAACTTTCAACAAAAGTTGTTGGAGGATGAATGATTCAAAACATGGCTAAAGCCCGTTGACTAGGGCTGGGTATTTTGGCCAAAGTCATGAATCGATTGGATTTTGATTCATACAGTTCTAAATCCATTAATTTTGATTCAATCTGTTTTTACAACAATGAAAGTTGTTCAACTGTGTTTCAAAATACTCATGTATTTTATTTTTTCCTGTCATATTAAACACAAAGTGCAACCTTGTAAATCTGACAGTTTAAACTTGAGATCTGAACAAAACTGTCTCAAAACTGCTAACTTTTTTTGTGAAAAGTGAAAAAGTGAAGCCTCACTCGAGCAAGCAGACGTGACACAGTGGGGACACAGCAGGCATGCATTAGTGCATTATCTCCACTGCACAAACCATGTGTGCAGCGTTGTCTGTAACAACAACAGGGTGTTTGCTGGTCAGGCCCCATCTGTTATGCCTTCAATCAACCTATTAGCTATATTTGCAGCTGTCTGGCTTGAAGTATTTTGAGTGCATCTTTCCTGCTAATTTGAATGTGAATGTCAAGCGCGTCACTATAAAACTAATCGATCTCATTCCCCAGACATCGATATTGCAAAAATTTAAAGGAATCGATTCAAAATCTTTTTTGTTTTTACCCAGCCCTACCGCTGACTCCGAAATCCCACATCCTCTGTCACCGCTCCGCTCCGCCCCGCTGTGCTTCCGACCTCCTGCTCAAAGCAAAGTCTACATCCTCCGCTCTTCCTCTTTGCTCCGACTTTCTTAGTTTGAGGAAAACATGCGCTATATTATTAAATTCAAAGCAGCAAAACAGGGTTTCCGCGGATCATTACAAATAATTAAGTCATTAAATTTTTTTGTAAATTAGGGCCTTAATTGGCACTAATTAAATGTGACATTTAATGTGGCATTTGAAATGCTTTATTAAAAAAAAAAATATATATATATATATATATATATATATATATATATATATATATATATAGACAATTTCGTCAAATATATTGCGATTAATTTGTTATATCCAAGTAACGTTTTCAATTCAATTCAGTTTATTTCTATAGCACCAATTCACAACACAAGCCATCTCGACGCACTTTACAGTTCAACCAGATCATACAGTCAAATTAATTCAAGTTTTCTATCTAAGGAAAACCAGTTGAGTGTATCGACTAATTTACTCAAATATAATCCCTCACACTAAGCATGCTTGTAGTGACAGTGGAGAGAAAAAATTCCCTTTTAACAGGAAGAAACCTCCAGCAGAACCAGGCTCAGTGTGTGCGGCCATCTGCTGAGGCCGACTGGGGTTCAAGTAGACAGAAGCAGAGATACAAAAAGCAGCTGTAAAAGGCGGCCCCGTCCAGGAAACACAAAGCCAGGCCAACGAGCTTCGAGCTAGCTCCCATGTCAGAGGATGAAGACAGCACATCCAGTTAGTCACAGTCAGAGAAACAGGATTACACTGAAGAACGGGCCGATCTCCATCATCTATAAACAAAGGTGTTGATGGAAGCAGCACAGCTGCCATCAACTATGGGCAATGCCTTGAAGGCACAAACTGAACAGCTCGCAATTTATCATATATGGTACAGCAGCATTCATAACATTTAGGCGAATCACCGTCCCCCAGACATCCGCAGTTATATGTTTTATATTTATGTTAAAAAAAAAAAAGAGGTGCGTGTACGATGTCATCCGCGTACTGGACTGGAGTCGTAACAGGCAGCCCGGGCCACAGGCGGCTACGCTCTACCCCTTCTATTCATTCGGCTACCTAATCTGAATCGTTCAATTCCATTTTGAGAGCGAGATCATCTGTAGTACTAGCACTAGACATCTTCCAGGCATGTGAGTTAAACTAGCAGCAGTTCAGTGGACAGAATGAATGAATGGTAGCCGTTGCGCACGGGTGACTTCAAACACGCGCCGCTTTGTTTTTAAAACATATAAATATATAAAAATATAACCGCAGATATCTGGGGTACAGTGATTCGCCTACATATTATGAATGCTGGTGTACCATAAATGATAAATTATGAACAGTTTAGTTTTGCCTTCAAGTATTTTGCCCATAGGAATACGTTACTTGGAAATAACCTAACGGAATATCTTCAGAATGCTCCAAATGACACAAAACTCATATGGGTGAGCAGAACTTGATGTAATAACGTAAAATCAAGGGCTCAATGTAAAAAGAAAAAATGGCTTTCCCCTTTAAGGCAGTACTGCAGAACTACAAACCCCATAAACAAAATCATCAACCTGTGAAGTGGAATAAACTAAACACTAACACTATCTGATAATGATCTGCTAAAGTGAAACCTTCTTTTGGGGTAGGAGAACTCTGTTAAAGTAATCCTGAAGGTTATTAAAATGTGGTCAAAGAGGACAGGGTTGTGAGGAAATACTGTTATTTCTTCACATTCTATGCCATATGTCAGCACAAGGTCTAAAATATGAAGATGAGACTGTGTAGGACTATTCACATTTTGAACACAGCCAATAGATTCTGAGATGGCAATAAAGGCTGCTCTTAAGCTATGGATGGTAAAATCCCCCACTATGATGACCCTGCCAGTATTTAACACCAAATCAGGTAGGTACTCTTAAAACTCATCTAAAAATTCAGAGTCTGGACCTGTAATTATTTACTGCCTTTGGAGTAATCATTAAGTCATACTGAAAGTAGTTGCTGCTACTCCTCACCCATGATTTCTGGGTTTTGAAAATAAATAACTTGAAGGAGTTGACTTCAGAGCGTTAAAGCAACTTGACCACTGTTTAATCTAGTGTCCAGATTTCTGCGTCTGTGTTTTATTGATACCCACGTCTCCGGTGTGAACGCAGTATTACAGCGTGTGCAAACCACTATCACCAGGTGCCCGGAAGTATTCCCATACTTTGGATACTTTCAGTCTTCTAGCTAGCAGATGCCTCCCGCCTCGATTCAGACTCACCCGACTGTGCCATTTTCATCTAGCGCTCAAAACAAGAATCAACTGTAACAGAAGCTCGTGACACGAGAGGAAATGGAGCCAATTTATGGAGCCAAAAATGTGTTGTGGAGTGGAAATTTCTGAACTCAGATGAGTCTCAGATGTGACCAAAATAAATAGATAACAGGCTGAGAAAAATTAGAATGAATTTTCATCGTCGATTTATGTTGTCACTAGCTCTCACGTAATGCTACTATTCAGTTTAGTTTCAATTCAGTTTATTTATATAGCGCCAAATTCACAACACATGTCATCTCAAGGCACTTTACAGTTCAACCAGATCATACAGTCAAATTGATACAAAGTTTTCTATCTAAGGAAAACCAGTTGATTGCATTGACTCAAATACAATCCCTCACACTAAGCATGCTTGTAGCGACAGTGGAGAGGAAAAACTCCCTTTTAACAGGAAGAAACCTCCAGCAGAACCAGGGTCAGTGTGAGCGGCCATCTGCCAAGGCCGACTGGGGTTCAAGGAGACAGAAGCAGAGATACAAAAAGTAGCTGTAAAAGGCAGCCCCGTCCAGGAAACACACAGCCAGGCAGACGAGCTCCAAGGCAGCTCCCATGCCAGAGGATGAAGAGAGCACATCCACCCAGCCACGGCCAGAGAAACAGGACCACACTGGAAGACAGGCCGATCTCCAACATCTATAAACAAGGGTGTTGATGGAAGCAGCACAGCTGATGTTTCTTTCCTGGATGACGTCACAGCCAAACAGGAACAGACGAGGCAAAGCTACTCTGAGGAAAAGCAGAGAGAGCAGAAGGTTAGAGATTGAACAAACAGATTCTGCAGAATAGGAGAACAGAGAGAGAATGAAGCAGAATGATGAAATGGGGGTCCCTATGTCCTCCAGAAGTCTAAGCCTATAGCAGCATAACTATAGAGAGAGAGCTCAGGATAACCTGAGCCACCCTAACTATAAGCTTTATCAAAAAGGAAAGTTTTAAGCCTAGTCTTAAAAGTAGACAGAGTGTCTGCCTCACGGACTAAAACTGGTAGTTGGTTCCACAGGAGAGGAGCCTGATAACTAAAAGATCTGCCTCCCATTCTACTTTTAGAAATTCTAGGAACCACTAGTAAACCTGCAGATTGAGAGCGAAGTGCTCTGTTTTGAACATAAGGAACAATCAGATCTCTGATATAAGATGGAGCTTGGCCATTTAAGGCTTTATATGTGAGAAGGAGGATTTTAAATTCTAATCTTGATTTAACAGGAAGCCAATGAAGAGAAGCCAGGATAGGAGAGATATGATCTCTCTTTTTAATTTTCATCAGAACTCTGGCTGCAGCATTTTGGATCAGCTGAAGGCTTTTAACTACAGTTTGTGGACTTCCTGATAGTAAAGAATTACAATAGTCCAGCCTTGAAGTAACAAATGCATGGACTAGTTTCTCAGCATCACCCCTGGACAGGAGATTTCTAATTTTTGCAATGTTCCTCAGATGAAAGAAGGAAATTCTAGAAACCTCTTTGATCTGGGATTTAAATGACAGGTCCTGATCAAAAACAACACCAAGATTTTTTACTTTATCTGAAATCAGTTTAATCCCATCCAAATGAAGTGACTGGCTAATCAGCTTCTTTTTCAGAGACTCTGGTCCAAAGACTATAACTTCTGTTTTGTCTGCATTCAGAAGCAGAAAGTTAAGAGTCATCCAGGTTTTTATGTCTTCAAGACATGCTTGTAATCTATGTAATGGGTTAGCTTCATCTGGATTTATAGACAGATATAGCTGGGTATCATCAGCATAACAGTGGAAATTAATCCCATGCTGTCTAATAACTCTACCAATTGGGAGCATGTATAAAGTAAAGAGAATTGGTCCTAGCACTGATCCCTGTGGTACTCCACAGGTAACCTTTGAGTGTGTTGAAGATCTATCATTAACATAAACAAACTGAATTCGATCAGATAGATAGGATTTAAACCAGTCTAGTGCTGTTCCTTTAATTCCAACAAAATATTCAAGTCTTTCTAAAAGAATATTATGGTCAACTGTATCAAATGCAGCACTAAGATCCAACAGGACGAGCACAGATACAAGTCCATTATCTGAGGCCATGAGAATATCATTAGTGACTTTCACCAGAGCTGTTTCAGTGCTATGATGAGCTCTAAAGCCAGACTGAAACTCTTCAAAAAGTTCATTATGGTGTAAGTGGTCGCAAACTTGTTTGGCAACTACTTTCTCAAGAATTTTGGATAAGAAAGGAAGATTGGATATAGGTCTATAATTAACCAAGTCATCTGGGTCAAGAGACGGTTTCTTAAGCAGAGGTTTAATTACAGCAACCTTAAAAGCTTTAGGTACATATCCCTGTAACAGAGATAGATTAATCACATCTAAAATGGAGGAGGAGATCAAAGGGAATACCTCCTTAAATAACCTGGTTGGAACTGGATCTAACATACAAGTTGAAGGCTTAGATGAAGACAATAATTTTGCTAATTCAGAAAGTTCAACTGGATCAAAGCAGTCTAAACCCGGTTCAGATTCCATGACTACCTCAGGTACAATCGCGGATAGAGGAGTGCTTATGATCTTATTTTTAATAAGATCAATCTTATTTATAAAGAATCCCATAAAATCATTGCTGTTAAGAGCAGGTGGAATGGACGGTTCAACAGAGCTATGGCTCTTGGTGAGTTTGGCAACTGTATTAAAATGAAATCTAGGATTATTCTTATTCTCCTCTATTAATGAGGAGAAGTATGCTGCTCATGCTTTACAAAGGGTCCTCTTATACAGCAGTAAACCATTTTTCCAGACTAGGAAGGACTCCTGCAGGCCTGTGGAGCGATATTTTCTCTCCAGTTTCCTAGCATTTTGCTTCAAAGTACGCAGCTCTGCATTAAACCAAGGAGCAAGCTTTCTATTTTTAACGGTTTTCATTTTCAAAGGAGCTGCGTTGTCTAAGGCAGTACGCAGAGAACTAGCAACCCCATCAACAAAATCATCAACCTGTGAAGGGGAATAAGCTATACTTTTGCACTCTGCAGCACTGTTTAGCGACACAGGAGAGAGAAAGTGAAGCCGATTCTTTAAAATTTATAACTGCACTATCTGATAAAGATCTACTAAAATTGAACCTTCTTTTGGGGGAGGAGAACTCTGTTAAAGTAATCCTGAAGGTTATTAGAAAGTGGTCAGAGAGGACAGGGTTGTGAGGAAATACCGTTATTTCTTCACATTCTATGCCGTATGTCAGCACAAGATCCAAAGTATGAAGATGAGAATGTGTGGGACTATTCACATTTTGAACAAAGCCAATAGTGTCTAAGATAGCATCAAAGGCCGCTCTTAAGCTATCGCCCTCAATGTCAGCATGGATGTTAAAATCTCCCACTATGATGACCCTGTCAGTATTTAATACCAAATCAGAAAGGAACTCTGAAAACTCATCTAAAAATTCAGAGTAAGGACCTGGCGGACGATACAAAGTTACAAGAAGAAGAGGTTTTCTTGCCTTGAAATTTGGATGAGGGAAATTAAGGGTTAAATGTTCAAAAGAGTTGTAGGTATTAACTGTTTTGGGAGTAATCAGTAAGTCAGACTGGAAGATTGTTGCTACTCCTCCTCCTTCTACTAGATAGAACTGAGGTGTTGGCAAACAGCAGCACTGCTTGGAGAGAGCAGAGCTGTGACCACCAAAGTTGTTGAATTTTTTTTTTTTTTAACTTAAGATGTAATATAGAGAAAATAAAGTTAACAAAGGTAGAAATAAGGAATGGTCTCGATTTTGTTTAGGTGGCTTTAAAAATAACTTTTTTAATTTAGCCCTGTCCACTGGGATCCACAGGTCCATAAAGGTATAACCTTCTGCCTTTTATTCATCAAATAATTTTTTTTTAAACAAAATTCAAGATCCACTTGGCCCCATCATTTTGTCAATTATTTTCTTTGTCCAATAATCTATTTGAATTTGGCTTTGTTGACTAAATATATATTTTTTTAATATATTGTTTTTAATTAAATGCAGCCGGCTTGACTCACTGCACCCTCAAAGGTTTCCAAAAAGTAGATCTTGTACACTTATTCATAAAAGGAAGATATCTATGGAGACAGTTGGTGCATTTAATACCCAGACTCTGGCCATCTCAGGGAAGATGGCCTAAGTTTATTAACTGTATCCTGTGGCTGTGGACTTTGCAAACATTGATCTGTTTTTGAGTATAACCTCTTTAACATGGACCATATAAAATCATCTCAAACTGCCTTTTATGTCAGGATACTTCATCCTCTGACCACTTGAGGACTCAAGACAGGTTAAAGCTAAGACTCATGCCACCCTTTGTGGCAGTTATTTTAACTTTTCAATTACAACAACACATTTGTTAAGGAAGAGTGGCGGTCTAGTGGTTAGGACATAGGTCTTGTGAGTTCGAAACTTACTCCCACAGACTGCCACTCTGGATCTCTGAGCAACACCCTTAACCCCCCGATTACCAGGTGTTTTCAGGTAGGGGAACACCTAAAACACACTAGACATTATGTCCCCAGAACAAAAGTTAAAGACCAGGTTAAGTCTTTGCCTTCAATGCATTAAACATAGTGGTGCGTGACCCCTTCATCTTGTCCAATTTGTCTGGTTTTATGCTGACGGCTCTGCAGGAGGAGAGATCACAGCTTTGATGCAGTCATGGTCTTCCAGTCCATTACAGGATCACCATATCCGATTGGTTGACACTCGTCTCAAACTGAAAAACTTCAGAACTTCAAACTGCAGAGTCTGACAGTTTGGACACAGGTCAACACTTGAAAGCTCCCAATGTGCCGGTAGAATTTCATGTAAACCAGGAGCCCCTGACAGTAAAGTAATTTCGTCCGAATGCAGCATGAGGAAAAGACTCTAGCATCAGAGTTTATAAGACACTAAAATTAATTTAACATGTCTGAGATTTCCAGTAAAAAACACATATTTTATAATCTGGTAATGCAGTTATCAACCAGATATGTATAAATGTTTCATTGCTCACTTTCAGCTGCTACAAACAGCTAGCAGGTAGTGGGATATAACTGATATGACTGCCATCAAGCTGATGATAGCGAGTAAACACTCCAACCACCCGCCTAACGTAGCCACCATGGCCTGTGGGTGGGGCTACGCTGCTTTGAAACCTCCAAAAGTCATTTTAAAGTTGCCTCATTGTTGATTGACTGTATGGTGAAATTTCTTGGTCTACTTTCTCCCCTGAAAACCTCTTGAAATAAATTTTTAAGTTTATACTTAATAACTTCATTTATTCTGAGCCCTCTTTTATTACATACTTATGACTGTAACAGTACTTTAACCCCTGTTGATGAAATTTCAAAAGTACGCAAGTTTGCAATTACAGAAATGTAAACATAAGCTACACCCTGAACCATTCAACTGAAAAATATCTGTAAAGTAGTTTAAACAAGCTTTGATGACAAAGTGTAGGTCGAAGCCTTTCTAGACGACAGCACAGCATTGCCTGGTCCTTTCTAACCTGTGATGTGATGTCAGAGCTGCAGTGAATGCTGGGAAATGTAGTTCTACTCTGGTTATATGCAGCTTGATCAAAACATGGATGGTTAAAGTAAAGTGTCCTTTCTTTAACCTGCAATTCAAAGTCTTTCTCCTGTGTTTGTTTTTCCAGACCGCCTGCAGGATTATGTTGGAAAAGAAGAGGTTTTCCCTGAGCAGCAGTTCTCTGAACAGGAGAGGAATTCCAGTTTTGACCAAGCAGAACCAGAACTTCTGCAGATAAAAGAAGAGCAGCAAAAGCCAGAACATCCCTGGATAAAAGAGGAAACCGTGGAGCTCCCCATAATTAAGCATGAAGAGCAGCTTGTTGAGACTGGAGATACAGAAAGGAACCCTTTCCCATGTTTGAGATGTGGAAAAATATTTCTAAAGAAAAAATATTTATTGGTTCACATGAGAACTCACACAGGTGAAAAACCTTTCGAATGTTTGTCCTGTGGAAAAAGCTTTGCAAGAAAAGAAAATCTTGATAAACACATCAGAACTCACACAGGTGAAAAACCTTTCGAATGTTTGTCCTGTGGAAAAAGCTTTGCAACAAAAGAAAATCTTAATAAACACATCAGAACTCACACAGGTGAGAAACCTTTTGAATGTTTGTCCTGTAGAAAAAGCTTTACAACAAAAGAAAATCTTAATAATCACATCAGAATTCACACTGGTGAGAAGTCGTTCTGCTGTACTCTTTGTGGCAAAAGTTTTGCTAGAAAACATAGCCTGACCATTCACATGAGAATTCACACAGGTGAGAACCCTTTTAAATGTGAGTCCTGTGGAAAAAGCTTTACCGAAAGACGCTCTCTTGATAATCACATCAGAATTCACACAGGTGAAAAGCCTTTCAGATGTGAGTCCTGTGGAAAAAGCTTCACCGATAAAGGTTATCTTAATAAACACATCAGAACTCACATAGCTAAGAGTTTTAAATGTGAGTCCTTTGGAAAACGCTTTACCCATAAAGGTATTTTTGATAGACACATCAGATTTCACACATGTGAGAAGACGCTCTGCTGTACTCTTTGTGGCAAAAGTTTTGCTAGCAAACATAACCTGACCATTCACATGAGAATTCACAGAGGTGAGAAGCCATTTAAATGTGAGTCCTGTGGAAAATGCTTTATCCAAAAATGTGCTCTTAATAAACACATCAGAATTCACAATGGTGAGAAGCCTTTTAAATGTGCGTCCTGTGGAAAAAGCTTCAGCCAAAAAAGTGATCTTGATAGACACATCAGAATTCACACAGGTGAGAAGCCTTTCAAATGTGAGTCCTGTGGAAAAAGCTTTACCGATAAAGGTTATCTTAATAGACACTTTAGAACTCACATAGCTAAAAGTTTTAAATGTGAGTCCTGTGGAAAAAGCTTTATCCAAAAATGTGCTCTGGATAAACACATCAGAATTCACACAGGTGAGAAGCCTTTCAAATGTGTTTCATGTGGAAAAAGCTTTAGCCATAAAGGTAGTTTTGATAGACACATCAGATTTCACACATGTGAGAAGACGGTCTCCTGTACTCTTTGTGGCAAAAGTCTTGCTAACAAACATAACCTGGCTTCTCACATGAGAATTCACACAGGTGAGACGCCATTCACCTGTACTCTTTGTGGCAAAAGTCTTTCTAACAAACATAACCTGGCTTCTCACATGAGATTTCACACAGGTGAGAAGCCATTTAAATGTGAGTCCTGTGGAAAAAGCTTTAGCCAAAAATGTGCTATTGATAAACACATCATAATTCACACAGGTGAGAAGCCTTTCAAATGTGTTTCATGTGGAAAAAGCTTTACCGATAAAGGTTATCTTCATGTACACATGAGAATTCACACAGGTGATAAGCCTTTCAAATGTGTCTCATGTGGAAAGAGCTTTACCAGAAAACAGCATCTTGATCAACACATGAGAATTCACACAGGTGAGAAGCCATTTTCCTGTACTCTTTGTGGCAAAGGTCTTGCTAGCAAACAACGCATGATTTGTCACATGAGAATCCACACAGGTGAGAAGCCTTTCAAACATGTGTCCTCTGGATAAAGCTTAAACACTTCAGATCTCACACAGGTGACAAGCCGTTGTCTTGTACTCTTTGTGGCAATAGTTTCATTCGAAATCTTAGCTTGGCTTCTCACATGAGAATACACAGAGGTGTGAAGCATTACAAATGTGGATCCTGTGGAAAAAGCTTTACCAAAAAGGCACTCTTGATAAACACATCAGAAATCAGACAGGTGAGATGCCTTTCTCTTGAACTAGGTGTGGCAGAAGTTTAATCAAAAAGATAGTTTGACATCTCACAGATCAACTCATGTGAGAAATCCATTCATGAATCTGATCTAAAAAGAAAGTTTTATTGATTCACATAAGAAGTCATATCAGTTAAACGCCCGAGGAATGAAAAGGAGAGACCTTTTCCATGTTTTACATGTGATAAAAAGCTTTAACACACCGAAACATGTTTGTTTAAAGAGCTGAACAAGTTTCAAATTGCTTATTTTATTATAATTTAATATTTTGCTGATATATTGCTGATGATTTTGAATCTGCTATAACTTGGTAAAAAGCCTTTTGGCTTAATAATGTAGACTTTCACTCCTGTAGAAGTGCGTGTTTTTGTTGTCAATTTTTTTTTTTTTTTTTTTTTTTTTACATCTTTTAAATAAAACTGTCAACAAAAACATAATTCACTCCAACATTTCTGGGCCATAGGGATACAAGTAAAAAGTTACAAATTGCAACTAAAACTTGTCTACCAAAAAGTGTGCATTGTTGTAAAATATCAATGGATCAAGATTGAATGTGTTTCTTTGCACTAGAATGGATATTTTGGAACGAAAGTCAGACCTTGGACAGAAATTTGATATTTTTTCCATTAAATGTCAGATTTACAATCTGTGTTTATATTCACTTTAAGATTATATTTTCTTTTATGTTTCTGCTGTTTTAAAGATCTTTAACAGTTAACATTTTCTATGATTTTTTTCCTATAGTTTTGTTTCTGATTCTGTAGATGTTTTAATAACCTTCTGTCATTTAGAGAAACTCGTCTGTTTTATAGAACTAGATTTTATTGCATTGTTTTCTGCACTGGATGTTTTCCATGAATGTATTCACTTTTAGATTGATGAACCAAGCAGAAATAAAAACATGGATTGTAAAGATTGCTTCTGTATATGGTTTTATGTAAGTCATTAACAATCTTTATTGGTGTTTTCTCTCTCAGCTCCCATACCTCCACGGTTCTACTTAAGGTACACTGAAGACGTTAATGGTAAATGGCTTGTACTTTTTCACGTCAGGGGACTTGACCAAAGTGCTTTAAATTACAGTCATTCTCACACACTGATGGTGGCAAAATATATTGTAGCCAAAGCTGCCCAGGGGCTCACTGACAGAAGTGAGCTGCCATATGCTGGCACCACCGGGCCCTCTGCCCACCATCAGTTGCAAACACCTGTTTCTGTTGCTGAAATTTCCATTTGGGAACCCGTCATAACACATTTATTTATTTTTTACAGTGTCCTGTCTGGCAATGTGGCAATAAGAATAATTGTCTTGATGCCAAAAAGAGCCCAACAGATTTTACTTTCACAAGTGGAGCAGTACGGCTATCGCCATAGTGCTCCGCTTGATTTATGCATATAAATTGCTTTATTATAATTGTGCAGTTGTTTTACAGATTATATGGACACTGCAATGTAGGTAGAACCGAAGAGGGAAATAAGAAGAAAAGATGAAAGAAAGAGGAGATAAAAGGGAGATAATGATAAAACATTTTCAGTCTGCTTCATCACCTGCAAAGAGATGTAAAAAGAACATCACAGCCAACAAACATAGTACAAGACATACAATAAAGTAACACCTAGATGCTGTCGCTGAAGTAGTATTATTTAATCGGACATGTATTCTGTGTTACCTGAAGATAATAGTTTGGGCTTTCTGTATGAAAGTAAATCTGAGTACCTGGAACCAAGCATCTGTAGTTGTTTGTGAGAGTGGATGTAAAGTTTATCCATAGAGAAAATGCTCAATAGTGGTTGTGGAGAGCCAAAGAGGCGCCCCTCCAGAGCACTGAGTCCAGCTCCGGGAAACCCAAAGCCCCAGAAGCCCAAAGGGACCCAGAGAGCCAAGGCACCAAGGAGGAGCCAGCCCAGGAAATCCGACCCCCACCAAGGGAGGAGGAGAGATGGCCCTGAGGAAGTCAGCCAGCCACCCTGAAGTGAATCCGGCCCTGGGCCCCAGGGATCCGAGTCTCCAGGGGCACGCGGGCAGAAGCCACAGCCAGGCCCCGGGTCGGCCGGGCCCCGCTAAGAAGCCCCAAGGAATAAGCCTGAAGCCACCCTGGCTGTTGTGGATTTAGCTGAGACATCCCATCTTGCTGGAAAAAAAACTGGAGATTTGACTTCATTTTATTTCGCTTTACTTCTGATATGTGGCAACATACACACAAACATAGAGCTATAGAACTACATTTTCTAGAAACACTGACTTAACGTCTGAACAATATGAAATATAAATAACCATATAATAATATTAAACAGAAGCCTGAGTACCCAGAGAAAACCCACACATGCTCAAGGAGAACATGCAAACTCCATACAGAAAGACCCCAGGCATGGAATCGAACCCAGAACCTTCTTGCTGCAAGGTAGCAGTGCTACCCACTTTGCTAATGAGCAGCCCTCATTTCTTTTTTCCCCAAGACAAAATTAACTAAATTATCTTTTCAAAAATAAACAACAGACAATCACACAATCCACAAAAAGTCAGAAAACAGAAACAGAAAATGAACAAATTGCCTTAATATAAATGTTTAAACTTTCTAATTATTGCATGCAAACCTTCATGTGTGTCTCAGGCCATTTTCTCTCACTGGGGGGGGACCCTTAGCCTGCCCATCTTTACCGAACCTCCTGTAACTGGGTCAATGGTAAAATTGCCGCTTTTCAGTCTATTTATCTGCAGTTAATTTAACTCTAGTCAATAAACATCGAACCAGTTACTATTCTGCTGTAAGCCAAGCTGGGATAATAGGGAGATCTCTCTGAAGACCTCGTCACCTCTGACCTAAGAATCAGAACATCTTATGGCGGTTTCTGCTGCCGTCCCTCAAAGTTAAACTTTGAACCCCCTAAACTGTGGCGGGGTCTTTTGGGTTCTCAGGTGAAAACACCTAATCGCCTTTTATATCCCAGCCCCAGTAGAAAGCATTATCAACCATTTATAACTTTATGTCCGGTGCTATTTCAGTCCTAATTCTGAAAGTTAGGGTTTCTTTTTTTTATCATCCTAGATTTAAATCCATTAAGCAGGTTTTAGATTTTATTCTCTTTTAAACATACTTGTTTTAAATGTGCCAAAAAAAAAAATTATTATTATTATTATTATTATTTCACACTCTCAGGAAAATATGCCACTTTGATTCAAATCCTCAGAAATGAATTGTTTATTTTTGCAAATCTGCCATTTTAGTTAATAAACTCATAGCCTTTATGTATTTCAGTTGCATTTTTCCAAACTATATCCCATATATTTGGTAATCTGTAGGGTGACATTTATTTTTAGCACTTAATGGATGAAAATCACTGATTTCATCGTTCATAAGTTTTAATTGATATACATGTGTATCAATATTTTTGGAGGAAACGAAAATCTAATTCTCTTGTTTTTCATTTAGTGAATCCTAATTCAGATTAAAATGAAACATAACTTTAGATTTTATCCTATTGGATTATATTATTCATTCTTTTTCTCTTTAAAGTGCTATTTTGTTTACATTTTCATAAGTCAGAGCAACCCTCACCTTTTCTCTGTCTTACCCCCAGATTCCACATACTCTGTCATCTCCATCAAAATATTTATTTTATACCAAGGGACTTAAAGTTTAATCAAATCCATTCAAATGAATCTTCTTATTACAGGAATGGATGAGAGATGCTGAGTTTGGGAGTAGAGAACAAACAAAGTTCATTAAAAAGGGCAGTTTTGAATGATCCTAGTTATTCTCATTACAAAAATCTACAACAAAAAAAAAGTATTTGTGCAGAAACTGAACATATGCTGGATGATGGTGGGATTTTTTTAATTTTCCATATTAAATTAAGCGTTCACAGGGTTACAGGAATGAGTGAATCTAATTAAATGCTATTTTAATGCTATTAGAAATGATTTTAATGCCATCAACAAGTACCATGTACACAAGTTATTAGTGTACATGAAATATGAAGGAGCTGTAAGCACAGTTCCATGACTCTGGTATGTATGTAAACACACACACACACATATATATATATTTTTTCTAGCTTTTTCTCCGCCTCGAGCTTACTTTCTGAACATCGGCTTTATGATCAGTTCCACGCTATAATATATATATATATATATATATATATATATATATATATAATATATCTGATGAAATAGTTTTTATAAACATTTTTATTAAAGAATCATAAATGCCATGATAAACATATTTAATTCTATCTCCAAGGAACTCAGAGCGGAGCGGACGGGAGCCACAGCGGAGGCTGTAGGCTTTGCTTTGCGCAGGCGGTCTGGAGCGCAGCGGGGTGGAGCAGAGCTCTGACGGAGTATGTGGGATTTCGGGGTTAGTCAGAACCTCAGACATTCATGGCACAGGGACAAAGCAACATACCACAAAATCATGCAGAGATGAAGCTAATCTCTCTGAGTGGCTGCTGTGGAAATAGAGAATTAAACCTGTGCACAATTTTACTACTACTGTGTCAGACCATGTTTGGACCCTTTTCTCTCTCTGGATTTGCCTAAGTTTTCATCTCCAGGTCCTTCAATAACATTATGGAACATGGTGACAGCAGGAAACGAAAAAAACAACCACAGGCCTGATAATAAACGTTTTGTTTTCCAGTCCTGAAGTTAACATAGGAAAAGACAGTTGCTGTTGAGTTTTTTCTTTTAAAAAGATAATTTTTGGTTTAGATATTTAAGGTTAGTTCTAATTTGATCAGAAATTATTATACTGACTCTAAAACAATCATCGTGTAAGCTACGTTCACACTGCAGCCCTTGATGCTCAATTCCGATTTTTTTGTGAAATCTGATTTTTTTTTTGCGTTTCCGTTCATATTTCCAAATATGTGCGACTTGTATGTGATCTCCTGTGTGACTGCCGTCATACAACGCAAGTGTCCCGCATGCGCAGTAGTGGACGCAATGGCGTCACAGGCCAGCGTGCTCTATGTTTACGGATATAAACATGGATGGAAGTGCCGATGCGAATCTAGTGATCTTTTCCAACCACAAAAACTCAATCTTTTCAATATGGTTAAACATAAATACTGCTCTCTGCATCATCGTCCACCATGGTTGTTTTTTTGCCACTCCTGCATAGCAAGACGCAGAATAGTGGCCTTTGTCGGGTATTAATGACACGTTCCGACACAGGTCGCATTTGAAAACATCCTATTCATAACGGATTCAGGACAACAGAGCCAAGTGGCCTGGGTCGCATTGGAAAAAATCGGTTCTGTGTTGTTCAGACTGCCATGAAAAGATCAGATCCAGGTCGCATATGGGCAAAAAAATCTGCAAAAAAAAGCTGCAGTGTGAACGTAGTCTTCTTCAAAGCCAACCAGGCCGTACATTATCACCCTCATTTTCCCACAGATAAGTCATGTCAAGAAAGTCAGTGTGTCAGCAATCATTTTCTTCATTGTAAGATGCAGAAAGGAATCTAAATGAGAAAGTTATCAACCTTTCCCTGCATAGTTGGAAGTCTATGGAAAAGGAAAATAAAATAAAATATATGGTTGATCACTTTAACCTTTACTGATTGCTGCATCCAGGCACTTTCAGTCCTTGATCTCCCCCACCTCAGTCCAAGCAGGGTAGCCACTTCTCAAGCCAAAACAATAACTCATTAATTTAAAAATCTTTTTAGCCTCCTTGTTTCCCCCCCCCCAAAAAAAATTCCCCAGTGTCTCTGTCCTCATGGTTCTTGCACACACACACACATAGGGGAGCAAGTTGCAGCTCAGGTATTAGGGTCAGGTGTTCAGAGCAAATCAAAATCCTTTTGTCTTGTTTTCCCCATATTTTAACTCATCATTTCCATCCAGTTCCTGTGACGGTGTGTGTCCATTGGGGGGGGGGGGGGGGGTTGATGCTTGTAGCAGCCTGTCTTTCTCCGTCGGGCTGACGGGAGGGATGGCACCTCCTCCAAGTCTGAATTCCAAAAGGAGCGGCTCCATTCAGGGAGTCCAGTGTTTAAAGGGCAGGGAGTAAAAAATAAAAAAAAGTTAGTGGATGGAAAAGTTTTCAATCTTTCAAATGAATAATAACAAAAAAAAATTAAGTTGTTAAGACACACAGTGCTGGTATGAAATGTCCTTAATGGAGGGAAGAGAGGGAAGTGTAAATAAAGTAAACCTGAAGGTTAATAAAAAGTGGTCAGAGAGGACAGGGGTGTGAGGAAATACTGTTACTGCTTCACATTCTATGCCATATGTCAGCACAAGATCCAAAGTATGAAGATTAGACTCTGTGGGACTATTCTCATTTTGAACAAAGCCAATAGCATCTAAGATAGCATTAAAGGCCGCTCTTAAGCTATCACCTTCAATGTCAGTGTAACTGGGTTCTGCTTCACTTCCCTGTACCAGGCCGGCCCAAGTAACCCCTCGACTCTGCATTGTGTGATTTTTTTTAATGAAGACAAGGAGTTTCTGGGTGATCAGGCAGTTTATATCTTGAATGAGAACATATTGGGGTTGGAATCAGTGCAACAGCTCAGCTTCACTCAGCACACTACAACAGAGCTTTATTATTTTAGCTTTTTGCTTAGTATATGAGGTGTTTTCCAATATTAACAAAAGTACAAGAAAAGGTGCCAAGCACTGATCTACTAAACACTGTTACATCAGAATGGATGTTAAAATCTCCCACTGTGATGACCCTGTCAGTATTTAATACCAAATCAGAAAGAAACTCTGAAAACTCATCTAAAAATTCAGAGTAAGGACCTGGTGGATGATAGAAAGTTACAAAAAGAAAAGATTTTCTTGCCAGTACGCAGAGAACTAGCAACCCCATCAACAAAATCATCAACCTGTGAAGGGGAATAAGCTATACTTTTGCACTCTGCAGCACTGTTTAGCGACACAGAGGAGAGAGAAAGTGAAGCCGATTCTTTAAAATTTATAACTGCACTATCTGATAAAGATCTACTAAAATTGAACCTTCTTTTGGGGGAGGAGAACTCTGTTAAAGTAATCCTGAAGGTTATTAGAAAGTGGTCAGAGAGGACAGGGTTGTGAGGAAATACTGTTATTTCTTCACATTCTATGCCGTATGTCAGCACAAGATCCAAAGTGTGAAGATGAGAATGTGTGGGACTATTCACATTTTGAACAAAGCCAATAGTGTCTAAGATAGCATCAAAGGCCGCTCTTAAGCTATCGCCCTCAATGTCAGCATGGATGTTAAAATCTCCCACTATGATGACCCTGTCAGTATTTAATACCAAATCAGAAAGGAACTCTGAAAACTCATCTAAAAATTCAGAGTAAGGACCTGGCGGACGATACAAAGTTACAAGAAGAAGAGATTTTCTTGCTTTACAATTTGGATTACGGAAAATATGGGTTAAATGTTCAAAAGAGTTGTAAGTATTAACTGCCTTTGGAGTAATCAGTAAGTCAGACTGAAAGATTGTTGCTACTCCTCCTCCTCACCCAGAACTTCTGGGTATGTGAAAATTTAAATAACTAGAGTTGCGTCATTTTGGTTAACATAATCCTCTTGCTGCAGCCAAGTTTCTGTAAGGCAAAATAAATCAGTGTGATTATCACAAATCAAGTAATTAACCAGCAGACTTAATTAGATTATCAGGATTTACTCCTTTGGGAATCTTTGCTAATTTATTTCATTTTGGTCGTAGACAAGACACTCTCTGGCCGGAGTAATGAGTGGGTAACAGTAGAGAAACAGGAGAGAAACTGAAAAAAACTTCAGAACTTGAAACTGCAGTCAGTTTGGCTACATGTAAAAACTTGAACACTGTGCTTTCAATGTGCACAATGCGCTGAACAGGTTAAACAGGCCTCAGGACCCCTCAAAGCCCCTGGACACTCGCTAACCACAGTGTTTGCATGTAAACCAGGAGCCCCTGACACTCAAGTCATTTCGTCTGAATGCAGCATGAGGTAGAGACTTACATTCATTAAATAAATAAGATTTCAAGAGAAACCATATTTTACAAACTGGGATAGCAGTTATCAACCAGATATGTTTAAATGTTTCATCGCTCACTTTCAGCTGCTACAAACAGCTAGCAGGTAGTGGGAAATGACAGATATGACTGCCATCAAGCTGATAATAGCGAGTAAACACTCCAACCACCCGCCTAACATGTAGCCACCGTGGCCTGTGGGTGGGGCTACGCTGCTTTGAAACCTCCAAAAGTCATTTTAAAGTTGGCTCATTCTTGATTGACTGATGTGTGAAGTTTATAGGTCTACTTTCTCACCTGAAAACACCTTGAATTCAATTAATATTTTCAACTCTTATATTTCAAGACTTTGTTTCCTCTGAGCCTTCTTTCACAAGTACGCAAGTCTACAAGTATAGAAAAATACAGAAATGTAAACAAAGAAGAGGTATTTTTGGCTTCTGCAGAAGGAGAGAGCCACGTTCAGCTACATCTGCTCTCTGGCTGACTTCTTCTGCAAAGCCTTTTTATTAGCAGATCATAACACATGGGGTGGGTTACAGAATAGAGTGTTCTTCTGACAAGGCAATTGATCAGGTCATAGGACAAAATGCTCCTCTGATTGAATCACAGAAAAGAGTAGTTTCCCAATAACTGTGATTATCCTTGCACAAACATCATCATTTTTGTACCACCGTTTCATGACAGTTTGCAGTAAACAGAGTGAAACATCTCATTTAATGAAGGTTCCATATGCACATACATTAACTTTATAATCATCATTGAATAAATCTGACAGTATCCTTGAGTTAATGGGCTGATCTTAATGAGGCTTCTTTCCCTGACATGTATGTCCACCTGGTCTGTAGACTTGAACACCTCCACACCTTCCCCCAAAGCTAGATGAATATTTATGAAGCTACATTGGGGTCATAACGTTTGTTCAAAACCATTTTATTTTACTTTAAAAAATTGAAACTGAAGGAATAAAAACTGAAATAAAAAAATAAAAACTACAAAGATATATAAGAGAAAATGAAAAAAAGAGATTTTAATCCAAAAGAATTCCATCCATTTTCTTTGGGTTATCCATCAGGCTCTCAGTGGGGATGGTGCCTACCTCCAGTAGTCTATGGTGGAAAGGTGGGCTACACCCTGAACCATTCAACTAAAATATGTCATCTGTAGAGTAGTTTAAACAAGCTTTGATGATAAAGTGGAGGTCCAAGCCTTTCTAGACAACAGCGCAGCATTGTGTGGTCCTTTATAACCTGTGATGTGATGTCAGAGCTGTAGTGAATAATGGGAAATGTAGTTCTATTCTGGTTATATGCAGCAAGATCAACACATGGATGGTTAAAGATGGTTAAAGATGTTTGAAAAGAAGAGGTTTCCTCTGATGAGCAGTTCTCTGAACAGGAGAGAAATTCTGTCAGGATCCCAATTTTTTGTGTTCATCTGTTTGTCTTGTCTTTTGGCGACAGTGGCGTTGGATGTAAGAGTTTGCCCTGAAATCGAAGGATTGACGGTTCAAGCTCTGACTCCAACTTTCAGTGTCGTTGTGTCCTTGGGCAAGACACTATACCTTCATTGTCTACTAATGGTGGTCAGAGGGCCCGGTGGCGCCAGTGTACGGCAGCCCCGCTTCTGTCAGTGAGCCCCAGGGCAGCTGTGGCTACAATGTAGCTTGCCACCATCAGTGTATGGGTGAATGAATGTAGTGCAAAGCACTTTGGTCAAGTCTCCTGACTTGAATAAAGGCGCTATATTAGTACATGCCATTTACCATTTACCATTTTGTGTTTCTCCCTTCCACCACCAGGAGGCGCCTGGCTCCGGTTCGCCTCCTCACACATCTGCAAGCTGTTGACTGCTCTTAAGCTGCTGGTTGCCACTACTTCGATGCCAAAGTGTTTGCCAGTTTGGGGTACTCTAGCCAAGCCTTGTTTATGCTGAGTCTAATCTGCGTTTTGCATTTTGAGTTTTTGTCCTCTAGCCAAGCTGAGATTACATTGAGTTTTACTGAGCGCTTGTTTCTCCGTGAGTCTCAACTTTGTTTGTTCTTTGCCTTTCGGTAAAAACCCTTCCTACAAACTGGACCTTTTCGGACCGCCTTCTCTCAAGTGGGATCAACTGAGTCTTACACTGAGCGACGGATTCCAAGCAGGAGGTTTGGATCCAGCCACCTTTGAGCACGCTGAGATCACTCTTTGAGTAAGGAAGTCATCTCCACCACGACCCGTTCAAGTACCACAGGAAATCTGGGTTGCAACCAGCGGCTGCATCATTCCACTCCGTCCGAGTTCTCGATAAACCCTGTTCCGCCCTCCACCGAATTAAACAAACTTTGGAAGACCAACTCACAGACTGGAGTCTACGTCTCTTCTTCCCTGGAAACGTGAGTGGCAACAAATCCTCTCCTTCAAGATTAACAACTCCAATTCCCCACTGAGCCTGAATCTAACAGTCTGTCTTCCCCTCGTCTTCCAGTTTCCCGGCAGAGCAGAGTTTGGAGGAACTCTGCACGAAACTCAAAATACTATTCAATAAAACCCGTTGAAACTTTTACTGTGTCTCTCTGTTTGGCTTCCCTGCATGTGGGTCCGAGCTTTAGATAAAATCAACACAAATTCCAGTTTAACCCCCAAACTGCTCACTGGGCGCCACACAATGGCAGCCCACTGCCCCCCAAGGGGATGGGTTAAATGGAGAGAGTTAATATTGCTGCTCTGTACTTCTGACTTTGTAATGACAATAAAACGCTTGAAAAATTAACAATATGTGTCACGACGGGTCTAACTGTTTATTGAATAAAGCACACAAAAGTTAATTTGAACTGACGCTGGAACAGGTCCGGGATTGGTATCACAGGGTTCTCTGTAGAGAGGGACAGTTTGGTTAGCCAATTAGCAGGTGAGTCTTGATAGAACTTGGGACTGATCTGTACCTGATAGTGGTTCAGACTGAGCGTTGGAGAGAGGGAACCAGAAGGGTCCAGAGACTGAGGGTTCAGCAGAGGGCTCAGCAGCAACAGGGCTTGGCTTCAGACTAGTGAGGTTCAGACCTTGAGTTGATCTCCAAGTTCTCTCCTGAGAACTGGCTTGCAGATTCAGACAGTGGATCTTCAGATTTGGCTTCACAGAGCAGGCAGGCAGATTTCTGGCAATGAGCTCCTCCAGAGCTTCCAGGTTTCGATCAGGTCTTTCTAGGAAGCAGAGAAAGACTGGTTAGGATCAAGTTTACTCCTCAGAGTAATCAGAGATTCTGGTATGAAGGTTCGGCTCAGGCTTGCTAACCATAACTGGTCTAACACTCTGGCACTGAAGGGAAGTTCAGCCACTGCTTATAAAGCTGGTCTCCTGATGAGATGATCAGCCGCAGGTGTGCTGGTGGCTTCAGCTCAGGAGACCCAGGGGCGCCCTCTGATGGAGAAAGGTGGCAGATCTCCAGATCCCAACAATATGAAACATAAAAATGCATTTACAACCCAACAACAACTTCTAACTAAGTAGTTTCCAGCCCTGACATGTTATTAACATATTTTATGAGTTCCAACAATAGAAATGGCCACACTGACCAATCATATTTGGTTTCTTCATCCAAAGTTGTAGTGACATCTTTGGGTAAGATGAGGTTGACCGTCCTCTTCACTGACAGCAGGTTCGTTTAATTTCAAAGGCTGCATCCTCCATGGATCGGTCACCAGCTTCTGCTCTCCGGACATAAAGCTGTTAACTGCAGACCTTTGTATCTGCCTAGAGAGTTCACTGTTGTTAGCATCACTGCTGCGTATGTGCCTCCCAGTGCTAACATAATTTTTTTCACGTAGGAGGGGTGACAGCTTCACACAGCTGCGCAGTTCTTCATGAACACTTGCATGAATTATGAGTGTGTTGGCAGATTTTTAATAGTGCTAACGTGGTATCTAGTTCATATCCACAATTATTTTAGGATAGTTTAAATGTCATATGAAGAGGCCACGACTGTTCAGACTATCTCTGAACTTCAATCTGCACACTGAGGGTGTTTTCCTCATTGCTGGGGATTTTAAACAGGCCAATTTGAAGCCTGTTCTTCATTTTTAACAACATGTGGACTTTGCAAGTTGAGGACAGAACCCTTTAGACCTGGTTCACTCTAACATCAAAGATGCATTTAGAGCAGCCCTGCGCCCCCACCCCCCACCTCAGCTCTTCAGACCACCTATCTGTCATGCTGATCAGCAAGGTACGTTTAATATAATGTCTTAGCGTCAATTTTGGAAGGAATTCCATTTCAATATTAATAGAATAGTTGTTCACTTATTGACAAATTATTACTATTTTCTCTATTCAAGGAATTTATTTATTTTATAAATTTATTTTTATTAAACTTTGATTCTTCCTTGAAATCAGGCTTTTTGTCCTATGCACTATTTGTACTTAATTTTTTTTTTTAATCTATAAATAATATCCGCCATGAAAAAATATGATAAAAAATATTTTAGTTTAAATAACTTATTGACATGACACAGTGACATGACAGTTTTAAATCTAATCAAACTTAGTGCAGATCATCCAATGTTTCCTTTTATTGCCAAAGCCTGTTTAGAATTAGCAGATGTTTATGAGGACAAACATGTGGAATGAAACCTTCATAGTGTTAGGTTTATTCTTTATACATCATGTGCATTGTTATTCTGTTAGCCAGATTAGACAGAGTAGAAGGCCTTCCTTCACATTGTGGATGTCACTGTGTGTACGGAGGTCATCTAATCAGGACAGCCTTTGTGTCTTTAAAAATATACAGGATATGGGCACATCTTGGAGCCGGACTGATAAAGGGGAGCTATCTGTAATTCTTGGGCATAGAAGCAAGACGCATACAGGTCAGGACATTGATGGCGTGTCAGTTTCTGATACGGACAGGTAAGCATTCACCTGATGCAACACATAGGCTCATGAGGTATAAGACGGAGGAGATGACCTTGTTCGGGGCTCAATCTTATTTTTATTTTGTTTTTCATTGTGTGCGATACAGGTACACTTGCACCTTAATCCTTATTTACCTTGATATACTGTATATCCCTGGATATACTGTATATATATATTGTTTATTGTCTATTCTTAATGCACCTTTTCCTCCTTGTATGCACCTTCTTTGACTTGTATGCCAATATGAGACAAGTGAATTTCTCCGCTGTGAGATCAATAAAGCTCATCTAATCTAATCTAATCTTTGCCGGAGGCTCTTTGACGTTTTTTGAGCCCACAGCTGTGCCAACTCCAAGCAATTTCTCTGTCCTTTAACGACCTGAACTGGAATAAACTCTGTTACTTTTGTACTCCTGTTTTATAGTCCTTTTTTTAAATGATTGTACCCAGTTTGAGTTAAGAGTAGTAGATCACTTGTTCCCAGGAAAAGAACCGAAAGGGAAGTTCTGAGGCGCAGCCGCTTTCAGAGGAACCTAACTTCATTATTTAACAATAGGGAGCAGAGGAAGGTAAATAAGACCTCTGCTGTAACCTTGTTCATACAAACATAACAGTTTTACTGCTGTGAATAGTGTTTGATTTAAAAAAAGAAACAACACAGACAGGCTGGGCTCCCGCTGGAAACAAGCCCCTCCTCGGGATGCTCCCGATCTGAGCCGATCACTTTTTAGCAAAACATGGACTGTGGATCCATCAGCAGCAGAAATGTCAGCAGGTAGACTAAGCTTACAATGGGTAGAGGAGGTTAGACCAGACAGGATGTGGTCTGTACAGATGCCAAAGCAGTTTTACAAAGTATTCAGGGAGAAGGAAACGATAGAATAGATTTAGAATCAGAAATCCAGCACAGTCTATTTAGATGATATAGAGGTGCTCTATACCCTCGGCAAGGTCCTGGAGGGTGCATGGGAGTTTGCCCAACCAGTCTACATGTGCTTTGTGGACTTGGAGAAGGCGTTCGACCGTGTCCCTCGGGGGGCCCTGTGGGGGATTCTCCGGGAGTACGAGGTGCCGGGCCCTTTGACACGGGCTGTCAGGTCCCTGTATGACCGGTGTCAGAGTCTGGTCCGCATTGCCGGCAGTAAGTCAGGCTCGTTTCCGGTGAGAGTTGGACTCCGCCAGGGCTGCCCTTTGTCACCGATTCTGTTCATTACCTTCATGGACAGAATTTCTAGGTGCAGCCCAGGTGTTGAGGGGATCCGTTTTTGTGTCCTTAGGATTGCGTCTCTGCTTTTCGCAGATGATGTGGTCCTGTTGGCTTCATCAGGTCGTGATCTGCAGCTCTCGCTGGATCGGTTCGCAGCCGAGTGTGAAGCGGCGGGGATGTGGATCAGTGCCTCCAAATCCGAGGCCATGGTCTTGAGCCGGAAAAGGGTAGAGTGCCTTCTCCGGGTCAGGGGGGCTGTCCTGCCCCAAGTGGAGGAGTTTTGGGGATCCTGTTCACGAATGAGGGAAGAAGGGAGCAGGAGATCGACAGGCGGATTGGTGCAGCATCTGCCGTGAAGTGGGCGCTGTACCGGTCCGTCGTGGTGAAGAGAGAGCTGAGTCAAAAAGCGAAGCTCTCGATTTACAGGTCGATCGACGTTCCTACCCTCATCTATGGTCATGAACTCTGGGTCATGACCGAAAGAACGAGATCGCGGATACAAGCGGCCGAAATGGGTTTCCTCCGTAGGGTGGCTGGGCTCTCCCTTAGAGATAGGGTGAGAAGCTCGGTCATCCGGGAGGGACTCGGAGTAGAGCCGCTGCTCCTCCACGTCGAGAGGAGCCAGTTGAGGTGGCTCGGGCATCTGGTTAGGATGCCTCCTGGACGCCTCCCTGGTGAGGTGTTCCGGGCACGTCCCACCGGGGGGAGGCCCCGGGGAAGACCCAGGACACGCTGGAGAGACTATGTTTCTCGGCTGGCCTGAGAACGCCTTGGGGTTCCTCCTGAAGAGCTGGAAGAAGTGGCTGGGGAGAGGGAAGTCTGGGCCTCCCTTCTTAAGCTGCTGCCCCCGCGACCCGACCCCGGATAAGCGGAGGAAGATGGATGGATGGGATAGAGGTGGCACTGATATTTGGTTATGTTGGGTTTCAGCACATGAAGGTAAATCACTTATTAAGATTAAAGAAATGGGAAAATGGCAAAGGAGGTGGAATGAAGAGAAGAAAGGAAGAGGATTATTTAAGGTTCAAAAATCAATATTAAATAGAATCATTAATGAGAGAAACAGAAGGGAAGAAGTAATAATGATCAGATTAAGAGTGGCTCAGACCTATTTAAATGACAATTTATATTTAATAGGGAGGAAAAATAATGATTAATGTGAAGAAAGTGGAGAAAAGGAAAATGTAGAACATTTACTGATGAATTTTAAAACTTATGAACATGAAAGTGAGAAACTGAGAAGAATAATTGGAAGAACAGACAAAGAATGGAGTTTGAAAGGAATGTTGGGAAATGAAGGAAAAATAAATTATATTCACAGATTAAAGAAAGCATAATTTATTTATCTACAGAATACAAAATAAAAAAATTTGAATTTGTAATGTTGCTACACACTCAGTAGGTGGCGGTATGCACCTTAAAGTTGTTTGCGATCCGCCATGATAGAACAGAAGAAGAAGAAGACTGTGGGACCCGCAGCAGCAGCAGCAGCAGCGTTAGCTTCCGTCCTCCGTGGAGTGTTTGTAGAGAGGCTGATGATGTGTGAGTGTTTGCAGGGAGAATGTGTTCAGTCCAGCTTCAAGGAGAGTTTATCAGCGAGCAGTTAACTCCTGCTGAAGAAACATTGACGGAGGTTAAAGGAAGAGAGAAAAGGCCCAAAGTGGAGATGGACGATCAGCACAGAATGCTGGATTTCACCAGGATCCCCCAGAGCATCTTACACCGGATAGGTAGGAAAAACCTGATAGAAACGTTTCCCTCAGGATGCAGACTGAGGGTTGGAGCCTCAGCTGATTGGAAAACTAATTGGAGGAGATCAACATGCTAAGCTAAAGCTAGCTTCTGCTTCAGCTAAAGGGCTGTTCCACCTCTTTTCTCTCCACTTTAACTATCTTTATTCTGCTCTACTCTAAAAACTTCAGCACTCAGACATTTCAGACCTGGATTAGATAATCCAAGCTAACAGCAGAATCTTTAAAGCTCCTTTGGGATTTGAGAAAGCTTTACCTGTTTTGTGAAACAAAGAGCCCTAGGAAGGCTTTTTTTTTTAGCATGTGGGCCTCATTATAGTTGGTGTTCTAGGTCAACTGGTGGTGGCAGCTGGATTATGCAGTATGTAGTTTACAACTAGTTAAGGAACTGGAAAAGCTTTGAACTGACCTTGAAAGTCCTTGAAAAATATTTAAATTGGATCACGAATAAGGTGTATGAACCCAAATGGCAGCCAGTAACCAATAAATCATGTGCTGTCACTGATTTAAAAAAAAAAAAAAAACTCCATGGAACTGTAAGATTAACTAGAAAAAGATGTCAACAGGCCTTGGTTGAGTTCGGGCCATACCTATGACCCATACAGCACAAAGAACGATTGTGCAAAGGTAAACTCTTTTATTTTGTAGAGTCCCTGTAGTCTTATTTTGAAAATCTACCACAGATGTGTGTCAACGGAAGGGTCATGCCCAGCAGTGATATAGAATGAAATCACTGGTTTTTGTGTTATTGGGTGAATACATGCTGTATTAGAGCGTAAATGGGAGGCTTTTATTGTGAAATTTGCCCTGGGATGTGTTTTGAAAAGGTCCCTAGAGTCTAATAAAAGCAAGCTGGTGGAGTTTGGGTCATAATGCTGAGCCATTTGTGTCAATTAATACACGAGTATAATATAGAGCCTTTTATTTTGTAGGGTCCCTGAGTCTTATTTTGAAAGTTCAGCAGGGTTGTGTGTTAAGCAAATAGCTCTATTTACCTGTTTTTAGGTCACTAGATGAAGTGGCAATGGGAGGCTTTTATTTTGAAATTTGCCATTGGCTGCGTTTTGAAAAGCCCCCTAGAGTCTAATTTTTGGTTGGGTTGAGTTTGGATGATAATGTTGAGACATATGCTGCAAAAAAAAATATGAGTATAATGCAGAGGCTTTTATTTTGTAGGGTCCCCGGAGTTTTATTTTGAAGGTCTATAAGGGTTGAGTGTGAAGGTAAGGGTCATGGCCAGTAGTCATATAGTATCCATTTCCAAATGTTAAATCAGTGTTGTCTCCCTCCATTTGATTAAAATGTGCTGTTTAAAGTAGCAGAGGCAAAATCCCTTTGAAGCTCGGTTACCTTGACAACGCTTAACGAGCCTGTCGGTGACAGAGAGAAAAGCGCTTCAGTTTCATTCATTTCCTCTCAGGCTTTTTTGAATGGGAAAATCAGCTCAGAACAAACGAGTGCTGAAGACAAACCGTAAATGATATCTAAAAGATTCTTTCAGTCTAAGCGACAGCTATCCTTCGTTTCCGCTTGGGGTAACTTTCATGGCTGTAACTCTTTCACAGCCTTAATGGGAAGGAGAAATAAAAAGGTTTGTAAATCCTGCTGGTCTCATTAAATAACAAGCAGCTCAATGTTAGAGCTTAGGTCTCAAAAGCAAAACTTCCCCTCCAAACAAACGAGCGGTGAGGCAAAACCGTAAAAGGTATTCAAAAAATGATTTCACTGTTGGCGTCAGCCATCCTTCGGCTTCGACTGCGCCAACTTTTATGTTTCTACTAAAAACTATTTTGCCACGGTGATGAGGTAAAAATGTGTTTTTTCTGAGTATGACGATTTTTCTCAGAATCAACGTTTTCCTATGCCCGAACAAGTCAGCTAAAAAGCTAAACCGTAAATGATATTGAAAAAATTCCTTCAACATGAGTGCTAGAAGTGTCTGGAGATGGTGTATACCAAGTTTCATGTTAGTACATCAAATGGTTAAGAAATGGGAGCGATACGAAAATATGTATCGTTTTGGATTTTGTCTGTGATTTTTTTTAAATCTCTCATTGGATTTCTATTGGGGAAGTGTGGACTTCTTCGTGGTCTGGGCCAAACTGTCGGAAAACTCTAAATGCTACACAAATGAGGGTTACATTTCCTGAATCCTGACAAAAATCCCTACATTTTTATGTACAATTTATTTCAGTTGAGTGAAAAATTAGGGAGTGAGAAGAATTTGTTTGTAAAAACTAGAACAGCTCAAAAGCTAGAGCACGCACTCTAGCAGTTGAAGAATTCCATCCATAGACTTCCATTATAAATCTGAAAATCGTTAAAATTTATTTTAAAGTTTGAAGCTTCACTGAAGAAAAACTGTAAAAGTTAGAAAAAAGACGAATTAAACAGTAATACCAGAAAGATATGGAAACATTTTAAAAGTTGAATGGTGTTTCTAGCTGAAAGTATGCTGAAGCAATTAAAGGTCAAAGAGGAAGTTTTAGCTGAATTTACTGAAATCTGAGAACTCTACATGCATTTCAATGGGACGAAAAAATTGCAGAAAAAGCTGAATATCGCGAAAACTACAAAAAATATCTTTACCAAAAGATATAGCATAATTCTCCTGAACAAGCTGAACGTTTTGATACCATATTTGTTTAAATCAGTTGAAAACTGTGGGACTAGTTAAGGTCCAAAAATTTAAAAGTGAAAAACAATAAGTGGGAATGCATAAGCGTTCCCACTTGAATAGAAAAATGCATAAGCATTCCCACTTGATTAGAGAAAAATCCTGGTAACCATGGAAACCAGCTTTTAGGTCCCACCCTCCAGCCCGTCTCCAAATAATCCCAAGCAGAAGCATGCTAATTTACATGCAAAGTCAATGGTTGACGCGCATCAAAATGTCCCTCAGCGCGCATCAAAAGGTCCCTCAGCGCGTTTTGAGCTGCAGGTGCATCGTCAGAGCAGCTAAAGCAGTGAGTCGTGAGCGTTTGAGCATCTGACGCCCACGCCGCGCTGCAAACGCAACTACTGCTGGAGCTGGAAAAATTAAACTTTTGCTGCTGGACACAACACTTCAACCAATCAGAGAAGCTGATCTGGGAGCTGGCAGGGAGACAGACACAGCACTGCTGATGCAGAGCACTATGATCACTCCTCTGAAACAGTTTATGAACGCCTAAATTAACTTAAAAAGCCAAAATATGATGGCAAAACATGTTCGCTTTTATTATCCTGGTGCCTGCAGTTTGGATTACCTACATGAAAAAAACGCCTTCCAGCCGCCAAGGCAAACGGCAAACAGGCGACCAGGCCAGAGGCTCTTGTTGAAGTGACAGTGAGAGCGCACCGCCGGTATGTGGGGGTCTGAACGGCTCTGACAGAGAAATAATATTTGAAGGAAGGATCGTAATCTTGATGAACTGACTGCACTGATGAAGTTTTAATTTGGACTTTCCCACTTAAAAACTTATTAAAACTACTTTATTCCCACTGATCACAGCGTATATAGCTGCTAATTAAAGAAAGGATAGGGTAGCTCCGCCCAACGCGCATCAGACCCACTTTTACACCCCGCAGCTAGAGCAGCAGAGATACTTCAGCGGCGCTTCAGAAATAAATACTTGTACAAGAATTAAATACAAAGCACCACGCATGTTTTTGCTGCCTTTGCTGCTTTTGGTGTGAACGTAGCATAATGGTGGGCTAGTGAGAATGACTAAGAACAACAGTGGTTGTTTCAAAGGCGACCAACAAAAGAAAAAGTGGATTGCTTTTTTTTTTTTTGTTTTATTAAGAATCCATCAATAGATAATTTTTTTTTGCATTGGACTCTAAGCAAAATTTGCTGGTCCACAGATGCTTAGGGACCGTCTGCAAGTTGCTACACCAGAAAAATTATCATAGACAAGCATTCCACAGCATCACATTTCTGACACTTTAAAAAATAATATACTCAAATATATTTTCATATGCTGATATCAAATTGATTTTTAAAAACGCGGTATCGATCTATTTTAATTTCAAAATCTCGTGAAATTTCATCGTTCTGTTACAAACTCTTGTGATATTTTGCAAATTCTTGTGAGATTTTGTTAGTAAAATAGATCGATACCGCGTCAATATATCAACATATAAAAATATGGCAAAATTTCGTGAATTTTCGGGGGATTTCGTAGCGTAACGATGACATACAGCAATATTTCATTAGTAAAAGAGATTGATATGGTGTTTTTAAATGGCAATATATCAGCATATGAAGATATTGTGATATTTTAATGTATCAATATTTTTTTCCCTTTTCTGTAGAAGTTTTTAAGTCTGTAAAAAAGTTTTTGAGGAAGAGGAAGAAGTAGTATTTTTTTTTTTTTTTTAGACTTTATAAAGTCAGAAGTTGATCAAATATCGGGTTAAATATCGGTGGGGTGGCCGATGTCCGATATTCAGTTTTAAGGCCGATACTGATAGGGGGCCGATTATATCGTGCATCCCTAATTAAAAATAATAATATAAAATGAAAATTTCTAGAGCTATTCTTAACAAAATTTCTTTTGGTTAACACTTGTGTATACAAAATGACAAAATAAATCTAAGTCTTGTGAGCTGTTCCTGCTCTTGCTTTACAAAGGGTCTTCCTAAGGCTTATTTATACTTCAAAACTAGGCTGTCTGCGTAGGTGCCGCGGTGAACGCTGAGATGTCCCCGCCCTCTCAGCAGACACTCTGGTGCACCTCTCCCAAATTGTAGGTCCCCACAGAGAGAGCCGCAGACCGGAAGCCTCTGATTGGTCAAATCTACATCCGCTCTACTCTATGCTTATGTCCTGTTTGTTACCTTACCGGCTTGTTTTGTTTGTGTGACCGCCATTGCAAAAAAACAACTCGTGAAAAGATGGACCAGCTAGAATAGCGAATCTAAGTACCCACTTCTCTTCTACTAGAGTTCTCCATGCTACAAAGACAGCACATATTCCAGCAAGACATGGAGGGGGGTGGCAATGAATGTGGGTGTAGAAACGGCCGAGGCGGTGAGGAAGTGGAAAAACACACGGGATAAGTTTGTTCGACAACAGAGGGACATGAGGGCGAAAAAAGAGCGGCAATCCAGGAGAGAAAAAGGTCCCAGCGTTCTACATCTTCATGTCCTAGCTGGAACCCTTCTTCAAACATCAACAAACCACGTCGAACTTACCTTCAGAGGTAAACTGGATATACTTTTGTACTTAAACCATGTGCCTAGCTTGCTAACGTGATTGAACATGTATTATCCTTCTTGCGGCACAGACATTACTGATTGTCGTTCGGACAAAAGTAACTTGCTAACCTATTGTTTGGTGAACATGGCGCTGTTTAGAGTTGATTAAAGCTATACGAAGCTACAGCACCAAAGCTCCCCAAATACAATCCTGTGTACAAGTGCCAAGTGCCTGCACACTAAAACAAAGGGAAGGTCACTACTTTTGTATTGTGACGGTAGCAAAGTGGGTGTAAAAGACCAACCCAGTCTAATGGGAAAATGTACCTCCACTACGTTGGTCCACACTGCACAACGTAGTGGAGGTACAGTAATGGCCATTTTTTTGTGGTACTGTTACATTTCTTCTGCCTATACGCTTTCTACTGTTTTACGTCCTAGTCACATGACTTTCAAGATTCCAGCTGGGAGAAGAAAAAAATATATATATATATATGGCCGACATTCGCTCATTTTTTTGTGGAAAGATTAATAACTTGAGTTTGTTTTTGCATTAAAATGAGTTTTGATTACATTTCTAGTGAGAAATGTATAGTTTGTTGTCAGAATATTTACTCAGGGAATGTACATATTCACTTGCTTGTTCGTTTCTTGCAAAGATTTTTCAAGATAATGTGAAACTAACGTTTTGGTATAAACATGGCCAAGATTTCTCTAACTTTTAGTGGGAAAATCAATAATTTCAATCAGTTTCTGCATTTAAATGGGTTTTGATTACATTTATAGTGAGAAGTGTAGGGTTTATTTACATAATATTTACTTAGTGAACATACATAATCACCTGCTTGCTAGTTTTTGCTGCGATTTTTCGGATCTGGTCAAGAATATGTGAAATTGCAACGTTTTGGCTGCTACCCATCGCCTAGCATTTAGCTTCCGCCCCGATTCAACATTGAATTCTTTGTGATTTAACTCCCATCTGACGGATCAAACCCTCGCCACTGCGTGCATTGCGTCTGAGGTTGATTTTCAGATCAATGCATTACGTCGTGGCATACGGGAGAAACTAATGTTGACAAAATGATCATGGGTTAAGATCGGATGTGTTTTATTTGGAAATCTACCGGATCCTATGTGCATTTAACTTCCTGTTTGGTGCGATCTCATTGATGGGTTTTGACCAGGTTTTGACCAAAGAGGAACTCCTTTTTGCTTGCTTGTTGGAATCATTAACTGCTTTAAAATATTATTATTATTATAACTATGCTTTTCAAATATTTATTCTTTATTGACTTTTGACTTTTAACAACACTTTATTTACACAATTCAAACATATATACAATTGACGAATTGAATTGAATTTCAGATCAACTATCTGTTTTCACAGCAGAGATGGTGGCAGTTATACTGAGTTTCCAATGGGTGGAGGAGGTCAGACCAGACAGGGTGGTGGTATGCACGGATTCCAAAGCAGTTTTAGAAAGTATTCAGGGAGAAGGAAATAATAGGAAAGATTTAGTATTGGAAATTCAGGACAGTTTATTTAGATTATACAGGGGTGGCATTGATATTTGGTTTGTTGGGTTCCAGCACATGAAGGGGTAAAAGGAAATGAAAAGGCAGACAAATTAGCAAAAACGGCTATAGAGGAGGCAATAACAATTACAATTCCTTTAGGGAAAGGGGAAGGAAAATCATTTATTAGAGGAAAGAAATTGAAAAATGGCAAAAAAGGTGGAATGAAGATAAAAAAGGAAGAAGGTTATATAAAGTACAAAAGTCAGTATTAAATAGAAATATTAATGAGAGAAACCGAAGGGAAGAAATAATAACGATCAGATTAAGAGTAGGTCATACTTATTTAAATGACAATTTATACTTAATAGGGAGGAAAAATAATGATAAATGTGAAGGATGTGGAGAGATAGAAAATGTAGAACACGTATTGATGAACTGTAAAACATATGAACCTGAAAGGGAGAAATTGAAAAGAGTAGTTGAAAGGACAGGCCAAGAATGGAGTCTTAAAGGATTATTGGGAAATAAAGGACATATAAAGGATATTTATAGATTAAGGAAAGCATTATTTGTTTATCTTCAGAATACAAAATTAAAAAATAGAATTTAATAGATGTAAAACAATGTTGCTACACACTCATGAACAGTAGGTGGCGGTATGTATTCCAGTGAGCCCGGTGGGACCGAAAACATTTTGAATGGAAATCAATGGGGAGAAATTAATAAACTTCTGGTCCCAGTCGCTCTCTGTCATTGATTCCAGATATGCTGGTTGTGTATTTAATTTTTTTTTTTTTTTTTTTTTATGTTTTGTTTTTTTTTAGTGCAAAGAAAAAAAATAGTAAAATACGGCGAAGATTTTAGATTATTCCAAGAGTTGAGGCCGCTGTGTGGACTACAGCTATCGTCGCGAGCAACATACGTCACCAGCTGTCCCGGGTACGCTAGAATTATGATTTTACTCCGACACGTCACCGCATTTTTATTTTATATCCAAAAACAGGAAAATAGCATGGACAGGATAAGGAAATGTTGAGTCTTACCATCACGCCGACTGAATGATGGCCAGTCTCGATCTTGCCAGTCGCAGGGAGCAACGTCATCACTCGCAGTGACAGCTGTAGTCCACAAACCAGCTTCAAGTGAATTTATCAATTTTGTTTGTCATTTCATATTGGTCTTATGTTAGATTTTATATATTTGCATATGTGAATTGTTCTTTGGACAAATGTTAACAAAACTTGGGGAAAAAACAAAACAAATAAAGTGGCTTCAAGTAAAACCTGGTTGGAAATAATCAAAGTTCTTTGCAGCATTTTTTTTTTCTTTGCATGAAAATTTTTCTTTTAAATCCACGTTCAAAATATCTGGAAACCAGGGCAGACAACGACTGGGACCAGAAGATAATTATTTTCTCCCCTTTGACTTCCATTTATATTTTTTTCAAATTTTCATCTCTAAAGTCCCATGGGGCGGAAGTAGATAGCCGTGAGTCAAAACCCATCACTGAGATCGCACCAAACAGGAAGTTAAATGCACATAGGATCCTGTAGATTTCCAAATAAAACACATCCGATCTTAACCCATGATCATTTTGTCAACATTAGTTTCTCCCGTATGCCACGACGTAATGCATTGATCTGAAAATCAACCTCAGACGCAGCGCACGCAGTGGCGAGGGTTTGATCCGTCAGATGGAGTTAAATCACAAAGAATTCAATGTTGAATCGGGGCAGCAGCTAAATGCTAGGCGATGGGTAGCAGCCAAAACGTTGCAATTTCACATAATCCTGACGAGATCCGAAAAATCGTAGCAAAAACTAGCAAGCGGATGATTATGTATGTTCACTAAGTAAATATTATGTAAATAAACCCTACACTTCTCACTATAAATGTAATCAAAACCCATTTAAATGCAGAAACTGATTGAAATTATTGATTTTCCCACTAAAAGTTAGAGAAATCTTGGCCATGTTTATACCAAAACGTTACAGTTTCACATTATCTTGAAAAATCTTTGCAAGAAACGAACAAGCAAGTGAATATGTACATTCCCTGAGTAAATATTCTGACAACAAACTATACATTTCTCACTAGAAATGTAATCAAAACTCATTTTAATGCAAAAACAAACTCAAGTTATTAATCTTTCCACAAAAAAATGAGCGAATGTCGGCCATATATATATATTTTTTTCTTCTCCCAGCTGGAATCTTGAAAGTCACGTGACTTGGACGTAAAACAATAGAAAGCGTATAGGCAGAAGAAATGTAACAGTACCACAAAAAAATGGCCATTAATGTACCTCCACTACGTTTTGCAGTGTGGACCAACGTAGTGGAGGTACATTTTCCCATGAGACTGGGTTGCAACCACACTATATGCTCTATACTGAATGGTGGTTGTGCATTGGTGCTGTTCTACACATGTATTCTGGAGCTTGATCTGTACAATGACCGATTGTTGATTTGCTTCTTGTTTACAGACAACAGAGGACACAGATCCCAGTTCTGAGCTGAGCTCAGATACAACCCCTGAGCCCAGCTCTGAGCCACCTTTGCCCGCCTGGACCATGCAGCGTCTGTATTCCTCCAAGCTGTCCACCTCTTCTGCTGCTTCTGTGTCTTCTGCGTATGGGCGCCATGCTGCCAGCAGTTTTGCCTCACCAGCTCCCTCTGTGCGACCAGCGCCAACGCGATTGCAAGCCTGACAGAATAAGCGCATGCGCACAGATGGTATAGACTTTGAGTCACGCCTGGACCATCTAGCTGAAAGTCACCAAATGCTGGAATGCCAGCTGCAGCACAATGACTGCTCAGCATTTGGGAATTTCATGGCGGATTTACTGAGAAAGGCGCTGGCTGACAATAGGGAAATTCTCACAAGAACTACAATAAGCTTCTTTTATGAACAGCTAGATTGGCTGCAGGCACTAGCACTTTGGAGAGCCATTTCAGCCAATATTAAATAAATAAATAAATGGGTGAAATAAATAAAAAATGAGTAAAATAAATCAAAAAATGAAGAAAATGAGTGAAATAAATACAAAATTTGTTAAATAAATAATTTAGCTTTTTCATTAAACCAATTTTTAATTTATTTATTTTTCATATTATCAATTTCCCAATTTCTCTTTTTCCTTTATCTATTTGTCATTTATCCCTTTATCCATTTACCCATTTTTCATTAATCTAATTTTCATTTAACCACTTTAAAATTTCCCTTTTTCATTAAGCCAATTTTTTTATTTATTTATTTTTCAAATAATCTATTTCTCAATTTCTGTTTGATCTATTTTTCATTTATCTATTTTTCATTTGTCTTTTTTTCATTTATCCCTTTATTTATTTACCCATTTTTCATTAATCTATTTTTTAATTTAACCATTTTTCAATTTCCTTTTTCCATTAACCCGATTTTCTATTTCCCAGTTTCATTAATCAATTTCTCATATATCCCTTTTTTTACTTACCCATTTTCTTTTATCTATTTTTCTTTTACCCATTTTTCATTAATCTCTTTATCTATTTACCTATTTTTCATTAATCTATCTTTTAATTTAACCACTGTTCAATTTCCTTTTTCCATTAACCCGATTTCCTATTTCCCGGTTTCATTAATCAATTTCTCATATATCCCTTTTTTATTTACCAATTTTTCTTTTATCTATTTTTCATTTACCATTTGTTTGAAAAATTTTAAATTTTCCCATTTTCCAATTTCCCTGATTCATTAAGTATTTCCTTATTTTTTAATTTATCACATTCTATTTTCCCCTCTTCGCTTCTGCTTTAATATGATAATGTGTCTTCAGGCTACAATGGTTGGTTAGATGCAACTGTAGCGCTCAGTTCCTGTGGACTTTACCTCCGAAAAGCAGTCTAGAAATGGCGAACACAGAGGGTGCAGCACGTTCTGTATCGATTCTTCTTAGGGAAGCTGCCAATCGAATAGCCTGAAGACACCGCCCCTCATTATCATATTAAAGCAGAAGCGAAGAGGGGAAAATAGAATGTGATAAATTAAAAAATAAGGAAATACTTAATGAATAAGGGAAATTGGAAAATGGGAAAATTTAAATTTTTTTTCAAACAAATGGTAAATGAAAAAGGGATATATGAGAAATTGATTAATGAAACCGGGAAATAGGAAATCAGGTTAATGGAAAAAGGAAATTGAACAGTGGTTAAATTAAAAGATAGATTAATGAAAAATGGGTAAATAGATAAAGAGATTATTGAAAAATGGGTAAAAGAAAAATAGATAAAAGAAAATGGGTAAGTAAAAAAAGGGATATATGAGAAATTGATTAATGAAACTGGGAAATAGAAAATCGGGTTAATGGAAAAAGGAAATTGAAAATGGTTAAATTAAAAATTAGATTAATGAAAAATGGGTAAATGGATAAAGGGATAAATGAAAAAGAGAAATTGGGAAATTGATGATATGAAAAATAAATAAATTAAAAATTGGTTTAATGAAAAAGCTAAATTATTTATTTAACAAATTTTTTATTTATTTCACTCATTTTCTTCATTTTTTGATTTATTTTACCGATTTTTTATTTCTTTCACCCATTTATGTATTTATTTAATTTTGGCTGAAATGGCTCTCCATAGTAGCACAGACTCCAAAGTAGCATGCTTCTTTTTATAACAAGTTGTTTGATATTCTTCTTCACTACATGGTAACAAAACTTGGTGTGCAATGTTAACTCAACTAATGTTAGCTGCTGTTGCACTCCTCTACTTTTTGCACTATTTCTGCTCTTTCTTTTTTTCTTTGAATATTTGTACATGTTTACATTTTTAAATACTCTGTTTTCATTGTCAATATATTATTTTTATAATCTGTTTAGAAATAAAACAAAAGCTGTATGGACACAATGAATACGTTTTATTATTTTGAAAATGATATAGTATGCCAAAGTATAGAAATTTCTTAAATGGTCGGCTAAACATAAAGCATCATACAAATAAACAGACAAGCACCCAAAAAAAACAGTGTGGAAAACTTGGAAAAAGTCATTACTGAGTAGCCATCATTCTTCAAGTGTTCCTAGTGCACCACGGGTCACCACCTCATTCTACCATGGCACAGATCCACACTCTGTCAGGAAGAAAGACATCAGGTCTTTCTTACTGCCTTAAATGCTCTGGTGGCTTTTTATTTTAATAATTATGTAGAAGTGCAATGGAACACGTGTTTTATTTATATAGCATCAAATCTATACCTAATAAATAAATAATTATATATATATGTGTGTATGTACATATTTACATATGTGTGTGTGTGTATATATCTGTATGTATGCATGCATGTATGTATGCATGTATGCATGTATGTACACTCACTCACTCACCGGTCACTTTATTAGGTACACCTGTCCAACTGCTCGTTAACACTTAATTTCTAAGCAGCCAATCATATGGCGGCAACTCAGTGAATTTAGGCATGTAGACATGGTCAAGAGAATCTCCTGCAGTTCAAACCGAGCATCAGTATGGGGAAGAAAGGTGATTTCAGTGACTTTGAACGTGGCATGATTGTTGGTGCCAGAAGGGCTGGTCTGAGTATTTCAGAAACTGCTGATCTACTGGGATTTTCACGCACAACCATCTCTAGGGTTTACAGAGAATGGTCCGAAAAAGAAAAAACATCCAGTGAGCGGCAGTTCTGTGGGCGGAAATGCCTTGTTGATGCCAGAGGTCAGAGGAGAATGGCCAGACTGGTTCGAGCTGATAGAAGGGCAACAGTGACTCAAATAACCACCCGTTACAACCAAGGTGGGCAGAAGAGCATCTCTGAACGCACAGTATGTCGAACTTTGAGGCAGATGGGCTACAGCAGCAGAAGACCACACCGGGTGCCACTCCTTTCAGCTAAGAACAGGAAACTGAGGCTACAATTTGCACAAGCTCATCGAAATTGGACAATAGAAGATTGGAAAAACGTTGCCTGGTCTGATTAGTTGATTTCTGCTGTGACATTCGGATGGTAGGGTCAGAATTTGGCGTCTACAACATGAAAGCATGGATCCATCCTGCCTTGTATCAAAGGTTCAGGCTGGTGGTGGTGGTGTCAAGGTGTGGGGAATATTTTCTTGGCACTCTTTGGGCTCCTTGGTACAATTTGAGCATCGTTGCAACGCCACAGCCTACCTGAGTATTGTTGCTGACCATGTCCATCCCTTTATGACCACAATGTACCCAACTTCTGATGGCTACTTTCAGCAGGATAATGCGCCATGTCATAAAGCTGGAACCATCTCAGACTGGTTTATTGAACATGACAATGAGTTCACTGTACTCAAATGGCCTCCACAGTCACCAGATCTCAATCCAATAGATTATCTTTGGGATGTGGTGGAACGGGAGATTCGCAGCCGACAAATCTGCGGCAACTGTGTGATGCCATCATGTCAATATTGACCAAACTCCCTGAGGAATGCTTCTAGCACCTTGTTGAATCTATGCCACGAAGAATTGAGGCAGTTCTGAAGGCAAAAGGGGGTCCAACCCGTTACTAGCATGGGGTACCTAATAAAGTGGCCGGTGAGTGCGTGTGTATATATATATATATATATATATATATATATATATATATATATATATATATATATATGATAAATAGATATCGGTATATGCAGGATATGCTTTTATCTGAAGCGACTACAAGATTGGTAAATCACATACATACCTTGAAATGGTCGCTTGAGGTTGCAGTGGAGGGAGAAAGCGGCGTCACCAACAATAACATGGGGTGTCTTCACCAAAGTCCCGTGAAGGTCAGCTGGTGTGGGAAGGTTTACCTTGTGATCGAGGAGCAAGGACCCGAAAATACTCCTTGAAAAGCCCACCGTCGCTCTCAAATCCGTAGGCACCGATGTCCACCATTGTGAAGCGATATTTTGCATAGTAAATCGCTATCAACACAATGGAGTCGGCACCCTTGTAGTTGAAGTAGTCGCTGGTGTGGTTAATGGCAGAAACTCTGGCTTTAGTGCCGTCCACAGCACCCAAAGCTAAAACACGCAGCGCCACGGCCAGTCTTTCAGGAACGCCCACAGGTGAAGTTTGTCGTTTGGCGGTGGATGAGGGGTTGTATATGGCTAACAAGCTCGTCAAACTCGCACACGAACAACCTGAAGTACTGGAAATACATTTCCTTGTCGTCTCTCATTGATAGCACAAGTGTGGAAGGGGCCGGGGCCTATCTGCGTTAACTGTGACACAATTCAATTCAGTTTATTTCTATAGCGCCAAATTCACAGCACATGTCATCCCAAGGCACTTTACAGTTCAACCAGATCATACAGTCAAATTGATACAAAGTTTTCTATCTAAGGAAAACTAGTTGATTGCATTGACTCATTGACTCAAATACAATCCCTCACACTAAGCATGCTTGTAGCGACAGGGGAGAGGAAAAACTCCCTTTTAACAGGAAGAAACCTCCAGCAGAACCAGGCTCAGTGTGAGCGGCCCTCTGCCGAGGCCAACTGGGGTTCAAGGAGACAGAAGCAGAGACACAAAAAGCAGCTGTAAAAGGCGGCCCCGTCCAGAAAAACACACAGCCAGGCAGACGAGCCAGCCCCCACGCCAGAGGATGAAGAGAGCACATCCAGCCAACCACGGTCAGAGAAACAGGACCACACCTGAAGACAGGCCGATCTCCAACATCTACAAACAAGGGCGTTGATGGAAGCAGCACAGCTGATATTTCTTTCCAGGATGGCGTCACAGCCAAACAGGAACAGACGAGGCAAAGCTACTCTGAGGAAAAGCAGAGAGAGCAGAACGTTAGAGATTGAACTAACAGATTCTGCAAAATAGGAGAATAGAGAGAGAATGAAGCAGAATGATGAAATGGGGGTCCCTATGTCCTCCAGAAGTCTAAGCCTATAGCAGCATAACTATAGAGATAGCTCAGGATAACCTAAGCCACCCTAAATATAAGCTTTATCAAAAAAACACATGCAGATGACCTGGTTTCTGAGCAAAAACCAGTGTAAAATGGTAACACCGTTATTTTTTTATATTGGGCCGTTGATTTTACATCATTACATCATGTATTACATCATGTAATAACCCAAGTGAGTTTTGTGTTATTTGGAGCTGTTCCAAAGATATTCGGTTGGGTTATATCCAAGTAACGTCTTGCAATGGGCAAACAAGTTAAAGGCAAAAACTAAACTGTTCATACTTTATCATTTATGGTACGCCAGCATTCATAACATGTAGGCTAATCACTGTCCCCCAGACATCCGCGGTTATATTTTTTATATTAATATCTTTTTTAAATGGAATGCAGTGGGTATGACGTCATCCGCGCGCCGGCTACAATTCATTCATCCTGTACGCTGAACCGCTGCTAGTTTTGCTCACATGCCTGGAAGATGTCTAGTGCTACTACCACAGATGATCTCGCTCTCGAAATCGAATTGAACGATTCAGATTAGCTAGCCGAATGAATATAAGGGGTAGAGCGTAGCCCGGGCTGCCTATCACAACTCCAGTCCGCCGTGCGGATGACGTCATTCACACTCCGCTTTGTTTTTAAGAAATATGATTATAAAAATAAAATAACCCCTGATGTCTAGGGGAAAGTAATTTGCCTAAATGTTATGAATGCTGGCATACCATAAAGAATAAATTATGAACAGTTTAGCCAGCCTTCAACTGGTTGCCGCTAGGAAGAGGTTACTTGGATATAGCAAAACCGAATATCATTGGAACAGCTCCAAATGACACAAAACTGATATGGGTGAGTAGAACATGATGTAATAACGTAAAATCAAGGGCCCAATGTAAAAAAAAAAAAACAAAAAAAAAAACAGCGCTCCCCTTTAAGGTAGTACCGCAGACAACTAGCAACCCCATAAACAAATTCATCAACCTGTGAAATGGAATAAGCTAAACACTAACACTATCTGATAATGATCTGCTAAAGTGAAACCTTCTTTTGGGGTAGGAGAACTCTGTTAAAGTAATCCTGAAGGTTATTAAAATGTGGTCAAAGAGGACAGGGTTGTGAGGAAATACTGTTATTTCTTCACATTCTATGCCATATGTCAGCACAAGGTCTAAAATATGAAGATAAGACTGTGTGGGACTATTCACATTTTGAACAGAGCAAATAGAATCTAAGATAGCATTAAAGGCTGCTCTTAAGCTATGGACCTGTAATTATTAACTGCCTTTGGAGTAATCATTAAGTCAGACTGAAAGATTGTTGATGCTACTCCTCACCCCCGAATTCTGGGTTTTGAAAATAAATAACTTAAAGGAGTTGCCTTCAGAGCGTTAAAACAACTTGACCACAGTGTAATCTATTGTCCAGATTTCTGCGTCTGTGCATTTTTGATACCCACGTCTCCGGTGTGAACGCAGCATTACAGCGTGTGCAAACCACTCTATCACCAGGTGCCCGAAAATATTCCCATACTTTGGATACTTTTGTTCTTCAAGCTAGCCGATGCCTCCCGACTCGATTCAGACTCACCCCACTGTGCCATTTTCATATCACGTTTAAAACAAGAACCAGGACAGGAAAGTGGAGCCAATTTATGGAGCCACAATAGTGCTGTGTAGTGGAATTTTCAGAACTCAGATGAGTCTCAGACGTGACCAAAATAAAAAGATAACAGGCTGAGAAAAATTAGGATGAATTTTCATCGTTGATTTATGTCATCTTATCTCGGCAGCATTAGCTCTCACGTCATGCTACTAGATAGAATTGAGGTGTTGCCAAACAGCGGCACCGCTTGGAGAGAGCAGAGCTGTGACCACCAAAGTTGTTTAACTTTTTTTCTTTTTTTTTAACATAAGATGTAATATAGAGAAAATAAAGTCAACAAAGGTAGAGATAAGGAATGGTCTCGATTTTGTTTAGGTGGCTTTAAAAATACCTTTTTTAATTTAGTCTTATCCACTGGGATCCACAGGTCCATAAAGGTATAACCTTCTGCCTTTTATTCATCAAATAAAAAATTTCTAAACAAAATTCTAGATCCATTTGGCCCCATCATTTTGTCAATTATTTTCCTTGTCCAATAATCTGTCTGGAGTCGAGTTTGTTGACTAAATATATATATTTTTTAATATATTGTTTTTAATTAAATGCAGCGGACTTGATTCAGTGCACCCTCAAAGGTTTCCAAAAAGAAGATCTTGTACACTTATTTATATTCATAAAAGGAAGATATCTATGGAGACAGTTGGTGCATTTAATATCTCTTTAGAAAATAGAAACATAAGAAAAAAATCAGGGTGACAGAGGTAAAACATTTTGCCCCTCTCCCTTACCTTCACAATACTTTCCAAGCAACACCCCACAGTGTCATGTGTAGGGAACCTTAAACCAAAGATTAAATGACATAACGTACAAATAACTACAATAATTAAGTATAATTCCCCCAATTTAATAACGAATAATGTCTAATAACTCTTAAGAGTAAAATAAAAAATTGTGTCTCAAATAAGTTCAAATATCAAAATAACACAAAAAAATGAGTCTCCTACACTGCTCTTTAACAATTAGTGGTGTGAAACATTCTGTAGTTGTGCTCTGTGTTAACACAAGTTTGTTGGTTCACATTTAATGTAATGGTTCACATTTAATAGCCAGACTCCGGCCATCTCAGGGAAGATGGCCTAAGTTTATTAACTGTATCCTGTGGCTGTGGAGTTTGCAAACATTTGATCTGTTCATCCTCTGACCACTTGAGGACTCAAGTCAGGCTAAAGCTAAGACTCATCCCACCCTTTGTGGCAGTTATTTTAACTTTTCAATTGCAACAACACATTTGTTAATGAAGAGTGTCGGCCTAGTGGTTAGGACATAGGGCTTGTGAGTTCGAAAACCACTCCCACAGACTGCCACTCTGGATCTCTGAGTAAGACCCTTAACCCCCCGATTACCAGGTGTTTTCAGGTATGGGAACACCTAAAACACACTGGACATTGTGTCCCCAGAACCAAAGTTAAAGACCAGGTTAAGTCTTTGCCTTCAATGCAATAAACGTAGTGGTGTGTGACCCCTCCATCTTGTCCAATTTGTCTTGGTTTTATGCTGACAGCTCTGCAGGAGGAAAGATCACAGCTTTGATGCAGTCATGGTCTTCCAGTCCATTACAGGATCACCTTATCTGATTGGTTGACACTCGTCTCAAACTGAAAAACTTCAGAACTTCAAACTGCAGAGTCTGACAGTTTGGACGCAGGTCAACACTTGAAAGCTCCCAATGTGCCGAAGAGGTGAAACGGGCCTAAATGGTAGAATTTCATGTAAACCAGGAGCCCCTGACACTAAAGTAATTTTGTCCGAATACAGCATGAGGAAAAGACTCTAGCATCAGAGTTTATAAGACACTAATATTAATTTAACATGTCAGAGATTTCCAGAGAAAACCACATATTTTATAAACTGGTAATGCACTTATCAACCAGATATGTATAAATGTTTCATTGCTCACTTTCAGCTACTACAAACAGCTAGCAGGTAGCGGGAAATAACAGATATGACTGCCATCAAGCTGATGATAGCGAGTAAACACTCCAACCACCCGCCTAACATGTAGCCACCGTGGCCTGTGGGTGGGGCTACGCTGCTTTGAAACCTCCAAAAGTCATTTTAAAGTTGCCTCATTGTTGATTGACTGGTGAAATTTCTGGGTCTACTTTCTCCCCTGAAAACATCTTGAAATAAATTTTTAAGTTAATATTTAATAACTTCATTTACACTGAGCCTTCTTTTATCACATACTTATGACTGTAACAGTACTTTAACCCCTGTTGATGAAATTTCAAAAGTACGCAAGTTTACAATTACAGAAATGTAAACATAAGCTATACCTTGAACCATTTAACTGAAAAATATCTGTAAAGTAGTTTAAACAAGCTTTGATGACAAAGTGCAGGTCCAAGCCTTTCTAGATGACAGCACAGCATTGCCTGGTCCTTTCTAACCTGTGATGTGATGTCAGAGCTGCAGTGAATGCTGGGAAATGTAGTTCTACTCTGGTTATATGCAGCTTGATCAAAACATGGATGGTTAAAGTGAAGTGTCCTTTCTTTAACCTGCAATTCAAAGTCTTTCTCCTGTGTTTGTTTTTCCAGACCGCCTGCAGGATTATGTTGGAGAAGATGAGGTTTTCACTGAGCAGCAGTTCTCTGAACAGGAGAGGAATTCCAGTTGGGACCAAGCAGAAACAGAACCTCTGCAGATAAAAGTAGAGCAGCAAGAGCCAGAACATCCCTGGATAAAAGAGGAAACCATGGCGCTCCCTATAAATGAGCACGAAGAGCAGCTTGTTGAGACTGGAGATACAGAAAGGAACCCTTTCCCATGTTTGACATGTGGAAAAAGGTTTCTAAAGAAAAAATATTTATTGGTTCACATGAGAACTCACACAGGTCGGGAGATTTACAAATGTTGGTCTTGTGGAAAAAGGTTTACCAGAAAACAATATCTTGATAAACACATCAGAATTCACACAGGTGAGAAACCTTTCAAATGTTTGTCCTGTGGAAAAAGCTTTACCATAAAAGATTATCTTGATCAACACATCAGAATTCACACAGGTGAAAAACCTTTCCAATGTTTGTCCTGTGGAAAAAGCTTCGCAAGAAAAGAGAATCTTAATAAACACATCAGAATTCACACAGGTGAGAAGTTGTTCTCCTGTACTCTTTGTGGCAAAAGTCTAGCTAGCAAACAAAGCCTGACCATTCACATGAGAATTCACACAGGTGAGAAGCCTTTTAAATGTGAGTCCTGTGGAAAAAGCTTTACCGAGAAATGCTCTCTTGATAAACACATCAGAATTCACACGGGTGAGAAGTCGTTCTGCTGTACTCTTTGTGGCAAAAGTCTTGCTAGCAAACAAAGCCTGACCATTCACATGAGAATTCACACAGGTGAGAAGCCTTTTAAATGTGAGTCCTGTGGAAAAAGCTTTACCGAAAAAGGCTCTTTTTATTATCACATCAGAATTCACAAAGGTGAGAAGCCTTTCAAATGTGAGTCCTGTGGAAAAAGCTTTACTGGTAAAGGTTCTCTTGATAAACACATCAGAATTCACACAGGTGAGAAGCTATTCTCCTGTACTCTTTGTGGCAAAACTCTTGCTAACAAACATAACCTGGCTTCTCACATGAGAATTCACACAGGTGATAAGCCTTTCAAATGTGTGTCCTGTGGAAAATGCTTTAGCCATAGATGTGCTCTTGATAAACACATTAGAATTCACACAGGTGAGAAGCCATTCTCCTGTGCTCTTTGTGGCAAAAATCTTGCTAACAAACATAACCTTGCTTCTCACATGAGAATTCACACAGGTGAGAAGCCATTTAAATGTGAGTCCTGTGGAAAATGCTTTATCCAAAAATGTGCTCTTGATAAACACATCAGAATTCACACGGGTGAGAAGCCTTTCAAATGTGTTTCATGTGGAAAAAGTTTTACCGATAAAGGTTATCTTCATGTACACATGAGAATTCACAGAGGTGAGAAGCCATTTAAATGTGTGTCCTGTGGAAAAAGCTTTAGCCAAAAGGGTGATCTTGATAAACACATCAAAATTCACACAGGTGAGAAGCCTTTCAAATGTGAGTCCTGTGGAAAAAGCTTTAGCCTTAAAGGTTATCTTAATAAACACATCAGAACTCACATAGCTAAGAGTTTTAAATTGGAGTCCTGTGGAACAAGCTTTACCCAAAAATGTGCTCTGGATGAACACATCAGAATTCACACAGGTGAGAAGCCTTTCAAATGCGAGTCCTCTGGAAAAAGCTTTACCGAGAAATGCTCTCTTGATAAACACATCAGAATTCACACGGGTGAGAAGTCGTTCTGCTGTACTCTTTGTGGCAAAAGTCTTGCTAGCAAACAAAGCCTGACCATTCACATGAGAATTCACACAGGTGAGACGCCATTCACCTGTACTCTTTGTGGCAAAAGTCTTGCTTACAAACATAACCTGGCTTCTCACATGAGAATTCACAGAGGGGAGAAGCCATTTAAATGTGAGTCCTGTGGAAAAAGCTTTAGCCAAAAATGTACTCTTGATAAACACTTCATAATTCACACAGGTGATAAGCCTTTCAAATGTGTCTCATGTGGAAAAAGCTTTACCGATAAAGGCTATCTTCATGTACACATGAGAATTCACACAGGTGAGAAACCTTTCAAATGTGTCTCATGTGGAAAGAGCTTTATTAGAAAACAGCATCTTAATAATCACATGAGAATTCACACAGGTGAGAAGCCATTTTCCTGTACTATTTGTGGCAAAGGTCTTGCTAGCAAACAACGCATGATTTGTCACATGAGAATCCACACAGGTGAGAAGCCTTTCAAACATGTGTCCTCTGGATAAAGCTTAAACACTTCAGATCTCACACAGGTGACAAGCCGATGTCTTGTACTCTTTGGGCCGGATTTATCAAGATCCAATTTTGCATGCAGTAATTTGCGCTCGCAAACTGGAATTTTGCGCGAGGGGCTGAACCATGGTTTGCGGGTGATTTAACAAGAGTTATTGCGTAACTGGTGGCAGGTGCAAAACTGTTGGAGACACCCTATTTAAATGATGGTTTTGCGCGTATTGTGGTTAGCGGCAAAGTAGTTTGTAGTTTGTACAAACTAGTGCATTAAGAAATTGAAATCTTACAGTGACCCCCAACAAAAAAAAATATATACATATATATAAAGAAAAACTTTGGCAACCTTTATTCCCGAAGATGGTATGTGGCTGAATTTCTACTTCACTGCAGTAAAAAACAAAAAAAACAGGTGTTTTGTATTGGCCTGTAGAAAAATGCACATACCAAATGGCTCACAAGAAGTGACTGTGGATGAGATTACTGCGCGTACGCATCCCTGCAGCATGTTGCTCCACAGGCGCAGGGGGGAGGTCTGGTTTCTCCGTTAGGGCGTCAGGGCGACATGGCATTTAGAACGTCAGACAGCACTTCTGAAAAACTAGATTGGAAGATCCAATGTTGCAAGGAGTTTGGTGATATCTGGTATTGCGTGGGTCCTCCTTGTGGCTGGCTCCAAATTCATTCGGAGTTCCCCCAACAGCTCCAAAATGGCAATGCTGGATAAACGATATGTTTTGATGATCGTTTCCTCGTTCATTCCAAAAATATTCACACGGAGTGAAAAAATGCGTCCTCTGCGTCGCTTTGCTTCATTTCGATGTCTCCTTCTTGCGACAATAACCGCTGCCATGTGTGCGCAATTACGCATACAGACCATTTGCACCTTCTTTTGAAACGTGTTAAATATACAGTCAGATACCGTTAGCAAAATTGCTTTCAGGTTTAATAAATCACTTTGCGAGTGCTAAATTAATTTATTTACATGTTCTACTCCCACAAGACGCACTTTTGTGTGTAAACACCCCATATTGCATATTCATTGCAGAAAAAGTACTAAATGGATAAGAGGCGCTATTTAGCACGTTTTAAAGACCAAATCCTTTTAGCACGCTGTTGATAGATCAGTTTGTACATTTTTAGCATGCGCAGTGAAATAGCTCACGTTTTTATACACGCAAACCTTTGATAGATCCGGCCCTTTGTGGCAAAAGTTTCATTCGAAAGCTTAGCTTGGCTTCTCACATGAGAATACACAGAGGTGAGAAGCCCTACAAATGTGGATCCTATGGAAAAAGCTTTACCCAAAAAGGCACTCTTGATAAACACATTAGAATTCATACAGGTGGGAAGCCGTTCTCCTGTACTCTTTATGGAAAAAGTCTTACCAGCAAACAAAGCTTGATTTCTCACATCAGACAGGTGAGACGCCTTTCTCTTGAACTAGGTGTGGCAAAAGTTTAATCAAAAAGATAGTTTGACATCTCACAGATCAACTCATGTGAGAAATCCATTCATGAATCTTATCTAAAAAGAAAGATTTATTGATTCACATAAAAAGTCACATCAGTTAAACACCCCAGGAATGAACAGGAGAGACCTATTCCATGTTTTACACGTGATAAAAAGCTGTAACACACCGAAACATGTTTGTTTAAAGAGCTGAACAAGTTCAAATTGCTTATTTTATTATAATTTAATATTTTGCTGATATATTGCTGATGAATTTGAATCTGCTATAACTTGGTAAAAAGCCTTTTGGCTTAATAATGTATTACAGAAGTCTTTCATTTCTGTAGGAGTGTATTTTTTTGGGTTTTTTTTTCTTTTTTTTTAAATCTTTTAAATAAAACTGTCAACGAAAACATAATTCACTCCAACATTTCTGGGCCATAGGGATAAAAGTAAAAAGTTACAAATTGCAACTAAAACTTGACTACCGAAAAGTGTGCATTGTTGTAAAATATCAATGGACCAAGATTGAATGTGTTTCTTTGCACTAGAATGGATATTTTGGAATGAAAGTCAGACCTTGGACAGATATTTGACATTTTTTCCATTAAATGTCAGATTTACAATCTGTGTTGATATTCACTTTAAAATGATATATTATTTTATGTTTCTGCTTTTTAAAGATCTTTTACAGTAAACATTTTCTATGATTTTTTTTCCTATAGTTTTGTTTCTGATTCTGTAGATGTTTTAATAACCTTCTGTCATTTAGAGAAACTATCGTCTGTTTTATAGAACTAGATTTTATTGCATTGTTTTCTGCACTGGATGTTTTTCATGAATGTATTCACTTCTAGATTGATGAACCCAGCAGAAATAAACATGGGTTGTAAAATTGCTTCTGTATATGGTTTCATGTAAGTCATTTATCTTCATTGGTGTTTTCTCTCTCAGCACTCATACCTCCACGGTACTGCTTAAGGTACACTAAAGACGTTAATGGTAAATGGCCTGTACTTTTTCACGTCAGGGGTCTTGACCAAAGTGCTTTAAACTACAGTCATTCTCACACACACTGAAGGTGGCAAACTATATTGTAGCCAAAGCTCCCCAGGGGCTCACTGACAGAAGTGAGCTGCCATATGCTGGCACCACCGGGCCCTCTGACCACCATCAGTTTCAAACACCTGTTTCTGTTGCTGAAATTTTCATTTGGGAACCCGTCATAACACATTTATTTATTTTTACAGTGTCCTGTCTGGAAATGTGGCAATAAGAATAATTGTCTTGATGCCGAAAAGAGCCCAACAGATTTTACTTTCACAAGTTGAGCAGTACGGCTATAGCCATAGTGCTCCACTTGATTTATGCATATAAATTGCTTTATTATAATCATGCAGGTAGTTTTACAGATTACAGTGGGGAGAACAAGTATTTGATACACTGTTGATTTTTCATGTTTTCCCACTTGCAAAAGCCTGTAGAAGACTAATTTTGATCATAGGTACTCTTCAACTGTGAGTGATGGAATCTAAAACAAAAATCCAGAAAAATACAATGTATCATTTTTAATCATTTTTAAATAATTAATTTCAATTTTATTGTGTGAAATAAGTATTTGATACACCAGAACAATGAAACCTAATATTTGGTACAGAAACCTTTGTTTGCAATTACAGAGATCAGACATTTCCTGTAGTCTTCTTGACCAGGTTTGCACACACTGCAGCAGGGATTTTGGCCCACTCCTCCATACAGATCTCCTCCAGAGCCTTCAGGTTTTGGGGCTGTACCTGGGCCACACGGACTTTAAGCTCCCTCCAAAGATTTTCTTTTGGATTCAGGTCTTTAGACTGGCTAGGCCACTCCAGGACCTTAAGATGTTTCCTACAGAGCCACTCTTTAGTTGCCCTGGCTGTATGTTTTGGGTCGTTATCATGCTGGAAGACCCAGCTACGACCCATCTTAAGAGCTCTTACTGAAGGAAGGAGGTTGTTGGTCAAAATCTCACGATACATGGCCCCATCCATCCTTCCCACAATATGGTGCAGTCGTCCTGTCCCCTTTGCAGAAAAGCATCCCCAAAGAATGATGTTTCCACCGCCATGCTTCACAGTTCCGATGGTGTTCTTGGGGTTGTACTCAGCATTCTACTTCCTCCAAACATGACGAGTGGAGTTTAAGCCAAAAAGTTCTATTTTGTCTCATCAGACCACATGACCTTCTCCCATTCCTCCTCTGGATCATTCAGATGGTCATTTGCAAACATCAGACTGGCTTTGACATGCGTTGGCTTGAGGAAGGGCACCTTGCGTGCACTGCAGGATTTTAATCCTTGACGGCGTAGAGTGTTACTGATTGTTTTCTTTGAGACTGTGGTCCCAGCTCTATTCAGGTCATTGACCAGGTCCTGCCGTGTGGTTCTGGGCTCATTCCTCACCTTCCTCAAGATCAATGATGCTCCACGAGGTGAGATCTTGCATGGCACCTCAGACCGAGGGAGATTTTCCGTTATTTTGTATTTCTTCCATTTTCTAATTATTGCACCAACTGTTGTTGCCTTCTCACCAAGCTGCTTGCCCATTGTCCTGTAGCCCATCCCAGCCTTGTGCAGGTCTACAATTTTATCCCTGATGTCCTTACACAGCTCTCTGGTCTTGAGCATTGTGGAGATGCTGGAGTGTGATTGAGTGTGTGGACAGGTGTCTTTTATACAGGTAACGAGTTCAAACAGGTGCCGTTAATACAGGTAATGAGTTGAGAACAGGAGGGCTTCTTAAAGAAGAACTAACATGTCTGTGAGAGCCAAAATTTTTACTGGTTGATAGATGATCAAATACTTATTTCACACAATAAAATGGAAATTAATTATTTAAAAATCATTCATTCATCATGGATTTTTGTTTTAGATTCCATCACTCACAGTTGAAGAGTACCTATGATAAAAAATACAGTCTTCTACAAGTTTTGCAAGTGGGAAAACCTGAAAAATCAACAGTGTATCAAATACTTGTTCTCCCCACTGTATATGGACAATGCAATGTAGGTAGAACAGAAGAGGAAAAACAGGAAAAAAGGTAAAAAGATGAAAGAAAGAGGAGATGAAAGGGAGATGAAAGGGCTGTGATGTCATCCAGGAAAGAAACATCAGCTGTGCTGCTTCTATCAACACCCTTGTTTGTAGATGTTGGAGATCGGCCTGTCTTCAGGTGTGGTCCTGTTTCTCTGGCCGTGGCTGGGTGGATGTGCTCTCTTCATCCTCTGGCATGGGAGCTGCCTTGGAGCTCGTCTGCCTGGCTGTGTGTTTCCTGGACGGGGCCGCCTTTTACAGCTGCTTTTTGTATCTCTGCTTCTGTCTCCTTGAACCCCAGTCGGCCTCGGCAGATGGCCGCTCACACTGAGCCTGGTTCTGCTGGAGGTTTCTTCCTGTTAAAAGGGAGTTTTTCCTCTCCACTGTCGCTACAAGCATGCTTAGTGTGAGGGATTGTATTTGAGTCAATGAGTCAATGCAATCAACTGGTTTTCCTTAGATAGAAAACTTTGTATCAATTTGACTGTATGATCTGGTTGAACTGTAAAGTGCCTTGAGATGACATGTGTTGTGAATTTGGCGCTATATAAATAAACTGAATTGAAATAAATAAACTGAATAGATAATGATAAAACATTTTCAGTCTGCTTCATCACCTGCAAAGAGATGTAAAAAGAACAGCACAACAAACAGACATGATACGGGACATACAATAAAGTAAAACCTAGATTATATCGCTGAAGTATAAGCAGTATTATTTAATCTGACATGTATTCTATGTTACCTGAAGATAAGAAAATGGGCTTTCTGTGTGGAAGTGAATCTCTGAGTACCTGGAACCAAGCACCTGTAGTTGTTTGTGAGAGTGCACTTGTGCATGTAAGGTTTATCCAAAGAAAAAATGCTCAATAGGGGTTGTGGCAAGCCGAAGAGGCGCCCCCCCAGAGCACGAGTCCAGCGCCGGGAGACCCAAAGCCCAAAGAGACCCCAAGAGCAAAGGTACCAAGAAGGGGCCAGCCCAGGAAATCACACCCCCACCAATGGAAGAGGAGAGACAGCCCCGAGGAAGTCCCCCAGCCCCGGCTGGAGCTCCCGGGAGCCGCAGGGACGAGTCCGCGGGCTCTGCCGGTTGCCAGCCACCCCGAAATCAATCCGGTCCTGGGCCCCCAGGGATCTGAGGCTCCAGGGGCACCCCATCCCCCGGCAGGAGCCCCAGCAAGGCCCCGGCTGTCTGGGCCCCGCGAAGAAGCCACCAGGAATAAGCCAGTAGCCACCCTGGCATCCACCCCCAAATGCCGAGCTCCACCAGTGCACCAGCGAGCCCAGGCGCCAGCCAGCGGAGGGAGAGCAGGATGGGGGGAATGGGCTCCGCACTTAGCGGAGATTTCAGATTAGCGTGGGAGAGGGAGCAGTTCAGACCCCAACCTGGGAGGGTAAGAAGAAAAAAAAAATGACTGTCTCAATCATGCCTTCCCACCCTAGTGCCCCCACTCGCACCACACAGAAACAAAACAAAAAAAAAACACGGACACACATTCACACATACTCACACTCACATCCAATATTATCAGGACCAAAGACCCGGCAGAACCGGTGGTTGGTCCCAGGATTATCGGATGGCCCAATAAGTGAACCTAAAATCCGGATGGGGGGACGGGAAGCGGCGACACCGCCACACCAACCCATCTCGTTCCCTCTTCGAGCCCGGCCCCCCACCCTGCAGCCGGACCAGACCACCCCCAGCAAAAGCTTGTGCAGGCCACCCAACCAGAGCCCCCCCCACCCCCCTGTCATAACACATTTCTGATTACAGCAGAACTAAGTAGCTTCCACCTCTCAGGCCATTCTTATGTATATCTGACAGGCAAACTTCAGAGACACTGCGTCAGCAGCATAACCAGTTAGAAGGAATGGCTGGTGGGGGTACTTCCCAATACTGCAGTGGATAATCAAAAAAAAAGCTTAAGAATTAAGCTCCAATTTCCTTGCAAACATCTTTAAAAATATATATATATATATATTTGTGGAAAAAGATGTAGGGAGGCGATTCAGGGCCCGCCCTCTATCCGGTGCCCGGGAAAACTGTCCCGATTGTACCCCACTATTGCCGGACGTGCCTCCATGGACAGCCCTGTGAAAATGTCTGCCTCCACCCCTGTTAGAAATGCAGTGGAAATAATTTGGCCAAATAAAACGTGTGAATGAGAGTTTTTAAGGAGTGAAATACGAAACATTTTTACTGAGATGCTTTGAAAAAGATCAGATTAATGTCAAAAAGGTAAAAAAGATAAAACATTAGTATGTAAAATGGCTCCTACGACCTCACATTTATAACTTTTTTTTTAGAAAACAAGAAATGTTAATAGAGATAAATGTGAGTCTTAGTTCCTGTCTTTAGTTTTCATTTATCACACTGTTAGTGAGCGATGATGAGGTTTATATTCAGCCAAAATTTACATACAGCAAATCTTTGAGTGTCTGATAGTCAGTTAGCAGGAACATCCCCAACAGCAGCAGCTCGTCCAGCACACAGGATGGAACATTTACTGTCATTCACCAAGATACACAACAATTACAGACATATAGAAGTTAGATTTTTCCATTTGGATCAGTTCATTATTGTGTAATGGTAGAAATCTATATTCTAGAGAAGGATCAACTTCCCACTTTAACCAACCAGCGCTTTGATGACAAAGGTTATATCTGCTTAAAATAACCCATTATTGGCTGGTTAATAACAGCTGACTGGTGTCCAAAAACATTCAACATGAATTTAGTTCAGATCCTATAATGTTTCAACAGAGGACGTCACTTTCTGAAATAATCTGAGCTCTTTGACTAAAAGTCTTTTTCCTGAAATCCTTTTATTGCTAAAACACTGACAGATGTTAGTGTTTTAGCAGTAAAGCCTTCTCTGTCTTTATCAAAATGTCCGTCAAACATAATTAATTCAGATAAAGGTGACAGAATTGAAAACTGATTTCGTTTTTTATTCTATCTTCTTCAAAACAGGAGCTTAGAAATCAAACAGTTCCTAAAGTTCTGGTTCCTGTCATCCATCCAAGTCATTAATTATTGGTGGAAAATCACACAAAACAAAATAAAGAACAAAAGAACCATTTTACCTCCATTTTATTTATTTTATCAATGATGATGGTAAACGTTTACATTACTGTAAGTAAAAACTTTCCTTATATGTTTTGATTCACTAACATGAAACGAACAAAATACTTTGTGTTCTGAAAAAATGCCTGTAGCGCAGTTTTTGACCTCGCCCCTAGGTGGTGCAGCCATTTTTTGAGCATATTTTGTTGGAGGGGTATAACCTAACTGTGTTCATGTCAAGTGGCAGTTTTTTTTGGTTTCTGTCAGACTGTGCGTCCATAAAAGTTTAATGGTAGTAGCTAATAGTTCAAGTGATCTTCTTTCCCTGTTATGTGTTTTTTCCCTTTATTCAAGTTATAAGTGAGAGCACTGTTGGGTTAAAAAATGTAGGTTTGTAAAAGAAGAACTGAAATACACAATTGTGGATTTCCATATAGTTTCTGCAGAAGGAGAGACAGTTCAACCCCAGACTCAAACACACTGTCTCACACCGGACCTCCTCCGCAGAGTGTTTTATTAACAGAACATGACACATGGTCACAAACAGAGTATTGTTCTGACAGAATAATTGATCAGTTCATAAAGACAGGATGCTCCCCTCTTGACTGAATCACAAGGCAGTGTGGTCTCCTGATTGAATCATGAGACAGGAGTGGAGCATCTCATTTCTACAGTGTTTCGTATGAACACACATTACTTTAATAATCATCATTGAATAAACCTAACAAGCACAGTAGACCATAAGCCTGGTGTAATAGCATGTCTGGTTTCTATCGTACTACATGCTGCTGTAATGTTAATTTATGTTTAAACTGGATTGTAATTTAGGTTCTACTTCTTCCTTGTTTGTAGAACCACACTCGGAATGAGACCAACCTGTGTAAAGCTGGGCGTATACTGCGATTTTCGGGGCAATTTTCCAGTCGTGCGAGGATCTTTCGATCGGGCTGACTTTCAGCCTGATCTTGCGTTCTGAGTCATGTAATGTACAGGGTCGTAACGAGGGGCGATCACCCTCTCACGACCACCTCACGATCAGGAATCGTAAGGTTAGGAAAGATTCAAACATGTTAGGGCAAATCGCTCAGGGCGCAAACAAGGATTCTTCTGTAAACACAGCAGCATGGTGGGGGTGCAATGAGTGAAATGCAGTTTTCAGCCATGTCTTTTTTCCCAAATACGTTGTTGCCTTTTCTTTGTAGGGCTTTCTGCACAAAATTGTCCAAATTACCAAGACAGTGTGTTTCACTCTAGTGAGCTTCATATTCCTCTTCTACTCGATTGGCTTCCGGATAGACGAGTCAAAGCAGCTCCATCTCACTGCGGAGCTGAGTCCAATGTGCTTTTTAGTCGTACAGTGCAGGTAGATCGCATGAGAGCGTCGGGCTGAACATAAATCGTGAGCTGTGAACCATGCGGTTTAGTCGTACAGTGTAAGTAGTAGCTGCATGCAGCGACTGAAAAAAATCGCACAGTGTACGCCCGGCTTATACCTATATACACTATATTGCCAAAAGTATTTGCTCACCCATCCAAATTATTGGAATCAGGTGTTCCAATCACTTCCATGGCCACAGGTGTATAAATTCAAGCACCTAGGCATGCAGACTGTTTTTACAAACATTTGTGAAAGAATGGGTCGCTCTCAGGAGCTCAGTGAATTCCAGCGTGGAACTGTGATAGGATGCCACCTGTGCAACAAATCCAGTCGTGAAATTTCCTCGCTCCTAAATATTCCACAGTCAACTGTCAGCTGTATTATAAGAAAATGGAAGTGTTTGGGAACGACAGCAACTCAGCCACGAAGTGGTAGGCCACGTAAACTGACGGAGCGGGGTCAGCGGATGCTGAAGCGCATAGTGCGAAGAGGTCGCCAACTTTCTGCAGAGTCAATCACTACAGACCTCCAAACTTCATGTGGCCTTCAGATTAGCTCAAGAACAGTGCGCAGAGAGCTTCATGGAATGGGTTTCCATGGTCGAGCAGCTGCATCCAAGCCATACATAACCAAGTGCAATGCAAAGCGTCGGATGCGGTGGTGTAAAGCACGCCGCCACTGGACTCTAGAGCAGTGGAGACGCGTTCTCTGGAGTGACGAATCGCGCTTCTCCATCTGGCAATCTGATGGACGGGTCTGGGTTTGGCGGTTGCCAGGAGAACGGTACTTGTCTGACTGCATTGTGCCAAGTGTAAAGTTTGGTGGAGGGGGGATTATGGTGTGGGGTTGTTTTTCAGGAGCTGGGCTTGGCCCCTTAGTTCCAGTGAAAGGAACTCTGAATGCTTCAGCATACCAAGACATTTTGGACAATTCCATGCTCCCAACTTTGTGGGAACAGTTTGGAGCTGGCCCCTTCCTCTTCCAACATGACTGTGTACCAGTGCACAAAGCAAGGTCCATAAAGACATGGATGACAGAGTCTGGTGTGGATGAACTTGACTGGCCTGCACAGAGTCCTGACCTCAACCCGATAGAACACCTTTGGGATGAATTAGAGCGGAGACTGAGAGCCAGGCCTTCTCGTCCAACATCAGTGTGCGACCTCACAAATGCGCTTCTGGAAGAATGGTCAAAAATTCCCATAAACACACTCCTAAACCTTGTGGACAGCCTTCCCAGAAGAGTTGAAGCTGTTCTAGCTGCAAAGGGTGGACCGACGTCATATTGAACCCTATGGATTAGGAATGGGATGTCACTTAAGCTCATATGTGAGTCAAGGCAGGTGAGCAAATACTTTTGGCAATATAGTGTACATCTGCTGATTAAAAGCCTGGAAACATAAACTAGCCTCTTCATCCGCTGGAGGACACATTTGCATCTAACCCAGGGATGTCAAACTGGTTCCAGAAAGGGCCGTGTGGCTGCAGGTTTTCTTTCCAACCAAGCAATAGCACACCAGACTACAGTCATCTAATCAAGTCATCATGTTAAGACTGGACTCACTTGATAAGATGACTGGAGTCTAGTGTGCTATTGCTTGGTTGGAAAGAAAACCTGCAGCCACACGGCCCTTTCTGGAACCAGTTTGACATCCCTGATCTAACCTTTGCACACTTTGTGATCATCATCAAAGAGAGGTGAACCTCAGGAAAATTTAGAACAATTTGATCCTTCGAAACAGATAGTGGGATTACAAAGTGAAAATGGATTATGACCCCCAGAGAACAGGCACATACACTGCCATCCAACTCTATGTAAGATCAGCATCAGACTCAGGGAGGGATATGTCAAGATGACGCCTCTCACCAGAGCTGTCAAATAACAAAGTACAAATACTTTGTTACTGTAATTAAGAACACCTTTTAGGTATCTATACTTTACTCCATTACTTATTTTTCTTCTGACTTCTACTCATGAAATTTTCACACTAGTATCTGTACTTTCTATTCCTTACATTTTTAAAACAAAGGATACTCGTCACTCTTGGCTTCGGTTTAATGTTTCTAAATATTTATTTCCCGTCATGTGCTCCATCCAATGCAGATCATTGGCTCCATCCACATCTAGTGAAAACTAGTGTGATTGGATGAGTCGTAGAACGCAAACACTCATTGGTTAGTTAAAGGAAATCATCAGAAGCAAGCAGGTGTTCTTCAAACTGTAAACGTGAATTGTCTATGCCATGCTACAATGTGGGATTCAGAAAAAGATGTTGAAATGTCTGAAAGGTCGGACACAGGCGAGAGCGTATCGGGAGACGGAGACCAACAAGACCTCTCTCATCCTTGGCCCTATCTCAGAATTTATAGAAATAGCCTAAAAATTGAGCTTTCAATTCATATAGTGGCATCTGGCTGTTTTTTTTTTTTTTTAAGGTTACTTTATACTTTTATGCTTTAAGTAGTTTTTGGAGCACATACTTTTTCCCTTTTACTTGAGTAAAGAGGTCAAGTGGATACTTCAACTTTAACCAGAGTGTTTTTAAACTGCAGTTTCTATACTTCTACTGAAGTAACAAACAAAAAAAAAAGTGATTCTGTGACCAGTCTTGGCTCCTTGGCTCAGTACGTTAAGCCGGTTATTACTAATTTAGGGGTTAAGATGGATGCTGGTCTTAAGATGGAAGCGCACATCAGAGCCGTTATGAAGTCCAGCTTTTTCCACTTAAGGCAGCTAGCCAAAGTAAAACCCATTCTTTCAAAACAACATTTTGAAACAGAGATCCATGCATTTGTGACCACACGGCTGGATTACTGTAACTCACTTTATACAGGGGTCAGTGGTTTGTATATTTCCCAATTTCAGAGGGTTCCAAATGCTGCTGCACGTCTTTTGACAGATACACGAAAATTCGACCACATTTCCCCTGTTTTAGCTTCCTTACACTGGCTGCTAGTACATTTTAGGATTGATTTTAAAATTATTTTATTTGTTTTTAAAACTCTTAACAGCCTTTCCCCTCCTCATCTGTCTGAGCTGTTGTATTCTTATACACCCTCCCGTTCCCTCAGGTCAGCTGATCATTTGCTTCTGAGAGTCCCAAAGACAAAATGGAAGCTCAGAGGGGACCGTGCTTTTTCTGTGGCAGCTCCTAAGCTGTGGAATGATCTGCCTTCTTAAGACCTCCTGCCTTCTTTTTTTCCTTGGCTTTTAGCACAATTTGAGAGGTCTCACTTTGTTTTATTCTCTTTGTATACTAATATGTATTTTACACTCGTTTATTTTTTTTTTCTATTTTATAATTTTATTGTATTTTATGATTGTGTACAGCACTTTGGTCCTGTCCGGTGCATAAAGTGCTTCATAAATAAAGTTGGTATGGTATGGTAACAAATGTGTGAACTTTTGACACCTCTGCTTCCAACCCAAACTCCTAGCTGTAATGGACCAGTTGCACAGACACCAGTATTAACCAGCCTCCGGTATGAGTTCACAAACATGATGCAGGAATTGCAGGAGGACAACAGGCGGCTTCAGTTGATGGTGAAATACATGAGGACTCAGATGGATTATAACACTGTTGTGTCACAATCTGCACAGCTTTAAACCCCATGCACCACAGTCCACATTAGCGCTGGGTAAAAATATCGATTTAATCGATTTTGGTTTGATTCCTTTAGATTTTTGCAGAATTGATGTGTAGGAAATGAGAATTATTAGTTTTATAGAGATGGGAGTGACGTTCACATTCAAATGAGCAGGCATGTGCAAATGCCGACCCAAGTAACACGCGACTCAGTAAGCTGTCCCAACTCAATGTCTGGAACCATTTTGGATTTAAAACAGCTAAAGATAATGTGCCTCACATCTCGTGCTACAGACCCCAAAGATTAATTCAAGCCAGTCAGCGACAAATATAGCAAATAGGTTGACTGAAGACATTAACAGATGGGGCCTTATCTGCACAAATAGGGTTTGTTCAGTGAAGATAATGCAGCTCATGCATATCAGCTGATTCCCCGCTGTGTCACGTCTGCTTGCTCATGTGATGCTTCACTTTTTCACTTTTCACAAACAAGTTTGTACTTTGTTCACAAGTTTCAACTGTCTGATTTACAAGTTTGCACTTTGTGTTTAATATGACAGGAAAAAATAAAATAAATGTGTATTTTAAAACACAGTTTAACCATTTTCATTATTGTAAAAACAGATCGAATCGAAATTAATCGATTTAGAACTGTATGAATCTAAATTTATTCGATTTAGGACTTTGGCGAAAACACCCAGCCCTAGTCCTCACCCTTAATTCAAACTCAAGCTGCTCTCTATAGAATCCCTTAGGTCTACAATTGCAATCAGGAAATATCAAATATTTGGGAATTACTGTGTCATCTAAATTAGCTGAGTTACCAAAACTAACTAACTTCCAAAACTACTACTTAGCAAATAGATTACAATACATCTCTAAATGGATAAAACATAATCCCTTAGATGAGCCCTGGATAGACACAGAACAGGAAATATGCAGTAATATCATCATTTCAGATTTACCGTTTATTAGCTCTAATATCAAACGGCACCCATGTTTTAAACATATTAACACCAGCTCTTCCCTGACAGCATGGTGGGAATTTATTAAAATGACGAAGTCGTCACTTATCCCGAGCACATTGGGCTTTTTGTTTGCCAGCATGTTGCTGACAACCCTGCTACTGTCTCTGGCTATAAGGACGTCTTTATTCTTCCTAGAAGACGACTGTGGACCCATTCCCGGTTGCTGCCTTCACAGAGAAAATGTTCTGCGGTCACGACGGTACACACAAAGAGTCTCTCTGTTTCGTCCACTGCTGTCGATGAGGGTAACCACTGCAGTGCCTCTCTGTTGAGCGACGCCGCTGCTTCTGGTGCCATCAGCCAACGGACCAGACCACTGACCACTAGCCAGACTAGGACGGACATGTGACATTAAAATAAACTAAAAACCCTTTTTTTTTTCTCCTTAGTTAGAGACCGCTTTACGATCACAAAGGAGAATGGAAAATCCTCTGTTCCCACAAGTCAGTGAACGCAGCCTCCACTGTCCTCCAGTCTGTGCAAATGGATTCATGCTTATGAAGAAATGCATTCATTGATACATAATGAGTCAAAAAAGTGTTCAAACAGCCAGAATGTTTAACTTTACAGAATTTAATGGATTTAATGATACATATACACACAGAGGCATTTATTACTGTAAAATAAAAAAAACAGATGATACGTCAGTTATAGATTTAACCCTTTAAAATCTCACAAATGTGTCATTCATATATATTCAGCTCCTAATACCCCTAATGGAAACCCGTCAGCAGCAGATTTTCTGAGAAGATAGCCAGTCCAGAGTCCAAAGGTCAGTCAGTATAAACCCAGCCGGTCTGTTTGTCTCCTCAGAGGTTCTTCAGAGAACATTAGAGAACAACCAGCATCATAGAAACCAAAGAACCCTGCAGATGATTCAGGGGAGAAGATCTAGATCAGTTTAGAGCAGCGTTCGCTACTAGAAGCATCTCCAAAGCTTTGAACATCTTCCAGAGCTCTGATCAATCCAGTATCTGAACATGAAGAGAGGATGGAGCACCTGCAGACCTACCAGGACATAGACATCCACCCAGACTGACAGTTTCTCTGCTCAGATTTAACAAAGAAACTCTGGTTTACGCCCACAGAGTAAATGTTACAGTGTTAAAGGAACACTTTAAGAGTAGATTTGGTCCCAGACTAAGTCAGAATGGGACTAAATGTACACTGCAACATTTACTGTGCAGAATGCATCATGTGGAGGAAAAAACAAACTGAGACACGGCAGGATCCTGAGCTCCACCTCTTCTGTCTAAAACAGACCCTAGAAAGATGGTGGGACGTCAAAACTGAGAGCCTCTGCCATGAATCAGATGCAGCTGGAGTTGGTCAGTTGATCACAGATAATAAGGCGTATTTTCTGATCCCATGATGGATTTTCCTCCTGAGGCTGAGGACTACAGCAGAAGGCAGAGCTATAGAGCATCAGTGCTCTGCTGTCCAGACTATGTGATACAACATGAAACATGTGACGACTGTTTTTACCTTTTAACTACTTTTTGTTTTTTACAATATTACATCAAAATATATAAGTTATCTTTGGTTAAGTTTAAGTCTCGCAAATTTAAAATGGAGTAAAAGTTTGATCAGGAGAACAAGAGATCAATTTCTCTCTTATCTGGAACATGAAACTATTGTGGAGGAGGTCAGAGTTCAAGCAGGCCTGCTGCATGAACGCTGAATAACCTGAAGTTACCTGGGTAGATTCGTTGTTCTGCTCTTGGACATTTACAGGAAGTCCTGGTGAGGTTCTGATGACAGTAAGAGCTTTGCTTTAAGCATCATCTCCCTCAGGAGCTGTGGTCTGCCATGACGGACTCTAACTACCAGAAAGGCTAAAGCAAAGACCAGCAGCATCAGTCAAACTGGCAGAAGGATAGAGCCTTCCTTCAGACCTTCCTCCTCCTCTTCATCCAGGAGCTCTCCTGCCTCCTTCCTTTTGCTCTCTTCGTACTCAAAGTTTTCATCTGAAGCCACGTCCTCTGCAGAGGAGAATCAGTTAGTCTGATCTATCAGCTACTGCAATCAGATTCTCATCAACAACTCCTGAGAGCAACAGACTCACCTGGAGGAGTAGTGTTAGGAGGTGGAGGAGGAGGTGGAGGAGGAGCAACATCCAGGTGGATGGTGCAGATGGGACCCTCTTCCAATTCATCTTCATCTGAGCCCTTGTGGACCAGTCTACAGCGATATGTTCCAGTGTCATAAGTTCTGGCGTCGTCCAGAACCAAAGACACGTCTCCCTTCTCCATGAGTCTGTCCTGCAGGTCCACCCGGTCCCAGAAAGAAGGCTTCTGGTAGGATTTATCAATCTGCTCGTCTCGATAGAGAAGGACGAATTCATCCCCCAGATCGTCTCTGCTCCACTCCACAGCGACGGCCGTGTAGTTGAAGGAATGTTGGCATGGCAGAACGACCGTCTGTCCGGCTTCAGCTGACACGTTTTTATGGACTGCAGGAGAGGAGACAGCACAGAGGTCAAGGTGGAGCTGTGATCCTCCACCGCTGCTTCAGAGAGAAGAAAGGGACACCAGGGGCCACTCCATGGCCAAAGTATCACTGGATTGAAATGTTTGGATTAAAAAGTTAAAGAATAACCGTTTCTACAAGTTAACAGAATAAACGGACAATCAGACTAAAACGTGTAAAGATGCCAGTCAGAATATTCTGATTCAGTAGGAATGGAATGAAACTGTAATCTGACTGAGAGGATTGGTTCCTGCTGATTAACCATCCAATCAGCATGTGAACGCTGCAGGAACAAGTTCTTCTGAATGAGTCAAACTGATCAGAGGGCCGTTACCCACGTCAGCGTGATGCATGTCCACCTGGAGTGGCTAATCACTCTGGCTAGCTGTTATCAGTATATTCCTGTCTGCAGGTTTACAGACACAGTGTTTCATCCCAGTTTCTAATGTCCATGTAAACATTACTGTCTGATTATTATTATCATGCTTTGATTTCAAACACATTTCAATGCAGTCATGAAATGTTGTCTATGTAAACATAACAGTTTAAAATTTCATTCTGAATTAGGATCATAATATTTATGTTTACATGAAACGATTTCAGTTGGACATTTATTCCCATTACTAATATTCATATAAATGCAGCTAAAGACACGACTGATCATAAATGGCTCCTCAGATCTCTCAGTATTGATGCAAACACAAGATTATTGTAACAATAAATATCCACATATTATTTGATTTTTTTTATTATTATAGTTTAACATAATATGGTTCCCCACAGTGGGTAAATTCAGGTGTGTGAACAAAGCAAATAGGTATTAAAAGCATCCAGTGACATAAAAGATGAAAAAATGTTGAAAAGAAAGAAAAATCAATAAAGCGAAGGAAAAAACATGTTTTTTTCTGTTCTGACAAACCAGGAATGTTAAGCTTTTGGTAAACAAAAATCAACCTATCACACACAAAAAAGAATAAAAATAAAATAGCTGCATGGATTTTATAGAAAAATGTCTGAAAGCTGAGAAACTAACAGCAGATATAAATAACTTATTGGGGCTATTGGAAGCAGGGTTTGCCCGCGAATGGGAGGAAATGAGGAAATGTGCGCTAGTGTTCCTCTGTGCATCAGTAGTGCAGCAGTTATTTGTTATTGTAAGTCTTTGTCATCATGAACTGATATAATCTAACTGTGCTCCTTTAAACAAGCTCAACATTCGATTATAAGGCAATACTTGGAATTCTGTATGGGTTCTAAAGTTGTTGAGAAGTGTTGACTTCTAAAGTCTCAGCTCACTGAACCCTTTCACTCTCATTGTTGCAAAGATGCAACAAACCTTCTGTATTACGTAGACGGCCAAGGTAGCTTGATCATTTCCCCAGTGCCAAATATTTCACATTCAGCTTGGACCCAAGAACAAACTCTAGTTTCCGTTACAACTTGTTCCTAACGGTGTCTGCTGTAATTGACCATTATAGATGTTGCCACAAATGTTTTATTTCACTACATTTCTATTGTTTTTTTGTTTTTTTTTTTATAATTTGAAAGGTTAAACATTTCAATTAGGAAACTAGTTTAAAGGGAACATTGATTTTTATACATGTTTATATATATGTGTACATAAATTTGGACATCAAAGGGTTAATATGTTGCTTCTTTCTGTCCTTTCTGCTCAGAATGAACCGAGTAAAAAACTTCTGTTCACTCCATCAGCTTGAAACTAAACAGAACATCATCTTGTTGAATGATTTTAAATGCAAACAAAACTTCTGATTTTCGTAACTTTACCAGTTTTTTTATCATTTGTTGTTTAATTTTTCCCTTTAACTGTGCAACTATAATTGTGTTTCTCTTGTTAATCAGAAACAAAGACTTTATCCTATAAAATAAGGTTTAAACGAAAAAACAAAAAACAAACATAAAACAAAATAGAGGATTTGCAATTACCTGTTATTTATTATTCATTAATAATTTTACAAAGTTTTTACTTCTTCTGTGGGAATGAAATGACTGACTATCAAACCTCCGATCAGCAGAGGGCTACTGGATCTGGTTCTGCTGAAGGTTTCTTCCAGTTTAAAGGTTTGTTTTCTCTCCATTGTCGATATATTCTTATGTAGGATGAGTAAATCCTGCAGAATGAACGACTGGATGCTATCAGTTGCGTTTTTCTTTGAAAATTGAAATGTATTATTAATTTGGCCTGAACCAAATATTTATTTCTTGTCTTTATGAAAAACAATCTTTCAGATCTTCTTCACAGTTCAGAGTGACCCGCCCCCTCCCTGCAGTACTGATGGCAGTGGCGGCTGGCCAATAGAGGACGCTAAAGCGCCGGGTCACTTACCCAATGACCTTAATTAGGACATAAAAAAAAAAAACAACTAAATATTCAAATTGCCCATAGACTCTGGTTAAAAGTTGTCCATGCAAAGCCGCTCCTCTTCAATGCTAAAGATAGGAGCATCCTGGGGAGCAGCTCTCCTGCACCCAGAGCTGAAAGCAAATGTATTTGCTCACCACCTCCCTCCACAGCGCTGACGTCACAGTCGCCTGTTAGAAAGTAAGGCTGATTAACAGGTTTATAGGATTAATTAGCTACCAGGCTTTTCTAACTGCATGCAGCGAGGCTAACGCTTTATTCTGCTTTTCTTGGCTCCTTTTTCAAACGTCAGGATCTGATCCAGCATGGATTAATACAGCTAGGACTGATTTTAAGCACTTTTCAGAACATTTTAGAATGTTGTTTCTTGTTGTTGGCATTCATATAAATATACTGGTGAAACCTTAGTATACATTGTTTGGTTTTTGGTTCTCGTCTTTTTTGAAGTTATAGGCCCTCCTGGAGAAAAGTCCAACAGCCGTCAGTGCCTGAATTTACATTTCATAGCTGTAAAGTAGTAGAAAGCAAAGTTTAAAACCCTCTGGTGCATAGCGGTCACTACAGTGGACAGATATTTAGATGTCATTGTTTCCTAAATGCAGTGGTTTGTGTGGTGGTATTGCATATCAGTCCTTAGAATGCTCTCTACTGCTCCCCTCCACTGAGGTTAATTCAGTGGCAAGTTGTTGTAACTACAAGTTAATGACATCGGAGTCCAAGATGGCCGGCAGACAGACACACTCAATGACCTCTCCTGGAATATTCTCTCAATCCTTCTATTCTCGGACAATCCTAGAGAAAAAAAATATGCTGACATGCAGGAGCATCTAGGTAACAATATTATTAACTTAGTTTGGAAAATGTTATTTCACGCAATTAGAAATTGCGATTAACCATGTGTCCAACGCAGTGGACATAATGCATTGCTGACTATATTTTTAACATGTAGTTGATTTATCTTTCATTATAACTGTTTTGCTTCCAATTAAATTCATTTTGAGTATAACTATGTTAGTTTTAAAAATAAACCTTGGCATCTATGGCAGAGGTACATGCAGAACAAACAGATTGAAAGGAGCAAGTCAGAAACCTAAGAGTGAAAAACTGAAAAAAGAAGGCAGAGGAGCCTGCTCTGTTGTCAGCACAAACAGTAACATCACTGTCACACGTTGGCTTGACAGCTCAGTCATCCACATGGCGTCGACCTGTGCGGGTCAGTCCCCTGAAGACACGGCCCAAAGATGGCTGAAGAAAGAACAAGCCAAGATCAGTGTCCAAAGACCCTACTCGGTGGCCCTTTATAACCAACACATGGGTGGGGTGGATCTCGTTGACCAGTGTGTGGCAATGTATCCCCACAGACGTAGAAACAAGCGGTGGTAAATCAGAGTGTTCTTCATTTTTGGATGCGACTGTTGTAAATGCCTGGCGACTCTACCTGATGTCTGGCTTGGAACAGATGAATCTCCTCATCTTAAAATTTTCTGTGGCCCGTGTACTGATCAATTCTGGCTCTGGTCAGCAAAAACAGAGAAACGCGATCAAGGCTCATCTTCTTATTCTAGGCGTGCAACTGCACGCTTTGATTTTTGTTGACAACAACTATGCGTCGCTTAACATACGTCACGCACTCCGTTGCTCTTATTGGTTGTAGGTCTATCCAATTGAGTGCAGAGGCATTTTTTTTCCTGGTTCGTTCAAAACACGCCCCATAATCACAGCTCTATGGAGCAGTATCAGACTCATATTCTGACTAGAATTGAGTAGGATTACGTCAGGCTACAGTGGGCCCCCACCTCCAGCAAAGTGCAGTGACCAAAGTACCCAGGGAAATCAGGTTCAGCGCAGGAAATCACTGGCCCGAGCTCACCCAAGTCAAAAATGCAAACAGATGCCATGATGCTGCATGCACAAGGAAGACCAAATACATCTGCATGCAGTGCCATGTAGCACTGTGCCCTGGATGCTTTGCCAATTTTCATGTAGCCTAGGAGTTAGGAAAATGAGTTAGGAGAGAAGTTAGAAGAGCAGTTGTTTGAATGTTAGAGTGTATGAAAGCATGTTCAAGTGCTTTTCAAAGCCCACAATGAAATATGTGGTCATGGATTTATGATCAAACTCAGATTAAATTATTCTTCTGTTAAGTTTATACTGTTCTATGTTGAGTGCTGAAGCGCATGTAGTCCACTGTGGTGGACATTTCTGTAACTTCCTGGAAAAATAACATTTTTGAAAAAAAAAGTTCATATTTGTTTTTTTTCATGCCCTAAACAGAGTAAAAAGACATTTAAAAAAAAAATTGTCTCAGGGATTCATAATTCATGCATTAGAGTGTATTTTTATGTCTTTGGCTTCAGTAATTTCTCCTGATTTTAAATGAAATCCAGTCAATTACAGTAAAAATGTAGGTAAAAAGAATCTAACTAAAACCTGCCTTCATGATATGGTTAACTGTAAAGGGCCCTGAGATGTTATATGTTGTGAATTGGTGCTATATAAATAAACTGAATAATATTACCTGAGTCGTATCATCTGTTTTAAACATTAACTCATTGTTCTACTTGATATGGAACCTTTTCATGATGAGTTTTTCTAATGTTTGTATGTTTTAGTTGCAGTTTTGTTGAATTAAAGCTGTAGAATAACAGGAGTCAGAGAAACTCACACTCAGACCAACAGAGGACGGTTTCTGACAGTAGAACCCAGCTGATGAAGAGCGATGAAGCAGACATGGTTGTTCTCAGAGCTGCTGGAAGGCATTTAGATCAAGTCAACCAAGCTGTCAGATCATCTAAAGGAACAACATGGTTTTATATAGCAGAAACTGACTTACCATGTGACATGCCTCGAAGTGTTATGAATGAATGCTGTCTTCATAAAGTGAACTTTATGTGGAAATAAACACCTTTTTTGTGTGTCGCTGTTTTTCGGTTCAACAAAGGTATCCTCTGTTGAACTCCCTGACTGATCATTGATCTAGAAACAAAGTCTTATTTACATACCTGTTGGTTGCACTTCCTGCCAAACAGGCTGTGCAAGACGAACTACCACAGGAGAGAAAAGAAGTAAACAACAAGCTGAAAGAATTCTCTATTTATAACCCTATTTGCCACAATCACATTTCCCTGCAGCCAGAATGGACCAGACCTTCTCATTGTGGAGTAGGAATGGTTTAACAATATGTTATAGCTTTTACATTGATGATCTATTTGGCAATTTTACTGACATCTCGGAAAAAAGGAACTTCCAGCGATCACTGACTTATTCAGATATTTTCAGGTACGTCACTTTATTCAAAGCCAGACACTGCATGAAAAGTGGGATATTCGTCAATATGCGGCACTGTAGATTGTCGTGGAACTTCAGGTTAGCAGCAGTTTACGGCAACTTGCAGGCTTCGCCGAAAACTCCCGTAAATTGTCAGAAATTGAAATGGACTTTCTTAGGCAGTGTTCCCCCCATGCCTCCCCCCCATGGAATTCTAGGGGAGGCTTTAACATGTAAATGAAAATGCTGTGAGCTATACAAATGCAAATCAGGGTTGCAGGGGGAGTTTTACCCCAAGTGACATTTTTCTAAAAGGTAAGAAAATCTCTGATGCAAAGAGATCAGGCTCAGTATAGACTCTTACATTTTAGCTTGAATTGATTTATTTAATTAAAGTATAGAGACCAAAACAGATCTTTAGCTGACAGAGCAATACATTTAGAGCAGTAATTATAAAAAAAAAATTGCATTTAAGATGAAAAATAAAATGTTAGCTTGAATTGATTTATTTAATTAAAGTATGCTAGATTACTGTGTATGCCATTAGCAATGGCAAATGTTATGTAAAAAAAAATACACAATATAATTTATTTCAAAAATTAGTTTTAATCAGAATCAGTTGGTAAAATGTGAATCAGAATTAGCAAGGTAAAATGTGCATTCCTTGCATAGTGCTCCTTGGGATTTTTAAAGCTTGGGAAATCTTTTTGTTTCCAAATCCAGCTTTAAACTTCTCTACAACAGTGTCTCGGACCTGTCTGATGTGTTCCTTGTTCTTCATGATGCTCTCTGCACTTTAAACAGACCTCTGAGGCGATCACAGAGCAGGTGCATTTATCTGGAGACTTGATTACACACAGGTGGATTCTATTTAGTATCATTTAGGTCGACATTGGATCATTCAGAGATCCTCACTGAACTTCTGGGGAGAGTTTGCCGCACTGAAAGTAAAGGGGTCCGATTCATTTTGCACACCCCATTCTTCAGTTTTTTATTTGTTAAAAAAGTTAAAAATATCCAATATATTTAATTACACTTCATGATTGGGTAAAACTAGTTGTTGATTCTTCACTAAAAAATGTTTATGTTCGATGCCGGAAATGTGGCAAGTTTGATATTTTCAAGAGAGCAGATTATTTTTGCAGGGCAAATTGTAACTGGGCTGATATCTAAGGATAGCTCTGACAGGGTTTCACTTGCCAATAACAATTTATAACATAAGTTTTAGTGGTCGTAGAAGTAATAGAAAACACAGATCTGGGAACTGGAATTCTAGCAGCACTCCTACATTATTCTCTACATTTTCTCTCCGTTGTCCTTTCTTTCACAGTAAATGGTATCGGCATCTCAGATATGTTAGATTTGTTTACCAAGCTTTCCTGTCTGACCCTTCAAAACAATCTACCATCAACAGCATTGTGTTGTAGAAGCTTTTATGCAAGAGCCTTTTTTTTGGAGTTTTTACGGCACTAGTGTCTCGTTTTTTTGGCAGTAGGCTGGCAGGAAAGGGGGTATGAGAGAGGGAGAGACATGCGGCCAAGGATTCGAACCCGGGTCATCCATGTTGAGGACTAAGGAATCTTTCTGTACATGGGTTTTCTGCGCTAAACACTGGGCAACCAAAGCACGGCCTTATGCAACAAACTTTTAAACAATTTTCCCAACATTTATGGAGAACAGCAAAGTTGCTCTTTCGTAGTTTTTATTATTTATTTATTATTAATTATTTATTTTATACCGAGGGACTTAAACTTTAATCAAATCCATTCAAAAGAAACTTCTTATTACAGGAATGAAAAGAGATGCTGAGTTTGGGAGTAGAGAACAAGTTCATTCAAAAAAAGCAGTTTTGAATTATCCTTATCCCCGTTACAAAAATCTACAAAAAAAAAAAAATATATATATATATATATATATATATATATATATATATATATTTGGGCAGAAACTGAACATATGCTGGATGATGGTGGGATTTTTTTAATATGTCATATTAAATTAAGCGCTCACAGGGTTCATACAGGAATGAGTGACTCTAATTTAATGCTATTTTAATGCTATTAGAAATGATTTTAATGCCATCAACAAGTAGCATGTACACAAGATATTAGTGTACATGAAATATGAAGGAGCTGTAAGCACAGTTCCATGACTCCTGTATGTATGTAAACACACACACACACATATACGTATATACAGGTGCTGGTCATAAAATTAGAATATCATGAAAAAGTAGATTGATTTCAGTAATTCCATTTAAAAAGTGAAACTTGTATATTATATTCATACATTACATACAAACTCATATATTTCAGATGTTTATTTTGTTTAATTTTGATGATTACAAATGACAACAAATGAAAATCTCAAATTCATCATATCAGAAAATTAGAATATTGTGAAAAGGTTCAAAATTGATGGCCCCTGGTGCCACACTCTAATCAGCTAATTAACTCAAACCACCTGCAAAAGCCTTTAAATGGTCTTTCAGTCTAGTTCTATAGGCTACACAATCATGGGGAAGACTGCTGACTTGACAGTTGTCCAAAAGACGACCATCGACACCTTGCACAAGGAGGGCAAGACACAAAAGGTCATCGCTAAAGAGGCTGGCTGTTCACAGAGCTCAGTGTCCAAGCACATTAATAGAGAGGCGAAGGGAAGGAAAAGATGTGGTCGAAAAAAGTGTACAAGCAAGAGAGATAACCGCACCCTGGAGAGGATTGTGAAACAAAACCCATTCAAAAATGTGGGGGAGATTCACAAAGAGTGGACTGCAGCTGGAGTGAGTGCTTCAAGAACCACCACACACAGACGTATGAAAGACATGGGTTTCTGCTGTCGCATTCCTTGTGTCAAGCCACTCTTGAACCACAGACAGCGTCAGAAGCGTCTTGCCTGGGCTAAAGAGAAACAGGACTGGACTGCTGGTGAGTGGTCCAAAGTCATGTTCTCTGATGAAAGTAAATTTTGCATTTCCTTTGGAAATCAAGGTCCCAGAGTCTGGAGGAAAAGAAGAGAGGCACTTCATCCACGTTGCTTGAAGTCCAGTGTAAAGTTTCCACAGTCAGTGATGGTTTGGGGTGCCATGTCATCTGCTGGTGTTGGTCCATTGTGTTTTCTGAGGTCCAGGGTCAACGCAGCCACATACCAGGAAGTTTTAGAGCACTTCATGCTTCCTGCAGCTGACCAACTTTTTGGAGATGCAGATTTCATTTTCCAACAGGACTTGGCACCTGCACACAGTGCCAAAGCTACCAGTACCTGGTTGAAGGACCATGGTATCCCTGTTCTTAATTGGCCAGCAAACTCTCCTGACCTTAACCCCATAGAAAATCTATGGGGTATTGTGAAGAAGAAGATGCAATACACCAGACCCAACAATTCAGAAGAGCTAAAAGCCACTATTAGAGCAACCTGGGCTATCATAACACCTGAGCAGTGCCACAGACTGATCGACTCCATGCCACGCCGCATTGCTGCAGTAATACAGGCCAAAGGAGGCCCAACTAAATACTGAGTGCTGTACATGCTCATACTTTTCATGTTCATACTTTTCAGTTGGCCAACATTTCTATAAATCCTTTGTTTTTATTGGTCTTCAGTAATATTCTAATTTTCTGATATGATGAATTTGAGATTTTCATTTGTTGTCATTTGTAATCATCAAAATTAAACAAAATAAACATCTGAAATATATGAGTTTGTATGTAATTAATGAATATAATATACAAGTTTCACTTTTTAAATGGAATTACTGAAATCAATCTACTTTTTCATGATATTCTAATTTTATGACCAGCACCTGTATATGCCAACCAATCACGAGCGACTTTACTTGTTTAAAAAGAAGTGGTTCCGTCCAATACTCAGTAAGAAAATTCAAGCCTGGCGTGGCCACATGTGGTTTTGCTGCCAATCACGAGCGATTTTACTTGTTTGAGAATAGTGGTTTCAGCCAATACTGAGTAGGTTATTCAAGCCAGACCTGGCCAGCCACGTGGGTTCGCTGCATTCATATGCTAATTAGGGCCATTAGTACAGCTGATCGCTCTCCACATACGTCAGAGTCCGTTCCCGACAATTTGTGGCACTGACAAACGCGGACAAGCGCGGGTTGCAAAGTGTAGGAAACTGACGAAAATCAGGGAGATCTGCAGGAGTTTAGGGGACAAAAATCTCACTTTTCATGCAGTGAGAGTCCAGTTTTTCCAGCTTTACCTGCAGACTCAGGACTTAAGAGCATCTTGCGTGCTCCTCTGCAGCACAAGAGACAGATCTCAGTTATCTCTAATATCATTACTTCTCTTCAAGAAACATCACTAGACATAGAACTGAATGATCTGAGGAACTTGGGTTGGAGGTATGTGCTGAGCACTTCACGATTCGTCCTTCAACCTCATCTTTTCAATTATTTTAAAAAAATAATTAGAATGATATTATGGTGCAAATGCTATCGGAGAGGCAGAACATTATCCCACTAACTGGAAATTTGACACATCACTAAAACCATATAAAAACAGACTAAAATCTATAATAACCAATCAGGATAAATAGGAATCACAAAGAAAGGGTGTGGAGCATAGTCAGGTGATATTAGTGACACCTTCAATGTAAGCACTACTTGACATAAAAAATACCAAAACTAGTATAAAGAACATCATGAAGGACTCCAGTCATCCTGAACAGAGACTATTTCAGCCTCTCCCATCAGTCTGGAAGCTGAGATGCATGAGATGGGAAACTGCCTTCATCATGTGCTGACTTCATGGCCTGCAGTCGTTGAATAATAACTTTACTTTCCAGTATGTGGCAACTATTGTGTATGGATGTATAGTGTATATAAACTTCACTTCACATAATGCCGTGCGTTTAGGCGGGGGCTACATAAGGTGAGCTCCCCCCATTTAAGGAGCGCTGTATCACAACAGCACAGACAGCCTACCTGCGCTATGATGCAGTAGTTTAATAAAACCAAGTGGAGCGTTCAGTAACTTCCTCTCTGTCTCCATCTATCTGTGTGCGTGACCTCACTCAGACACAACAGCAACCAGGCCACTGCATAAAATAAACATACTTATAACAGTGGAAACTGAAAAAAAGAACACCATAAAAACATGTTTCTCAAGAGATATTTGCCAATAAGCAGGGATACATAATTTAATAAGAATGCTGTAGGGGGGGAAAAAAGGATTGGTAAATGACACAACTGCTTAGTAATGTCCAGGGAATGGAAAGTAATGAATTACATTTACTCACGTTACTGTAACGGAGTACTTTTTATGAGTAATTTGTAATTTTCTGAGTCGTTTTTGAAATATGTAATTTTTACTTTTAATCGAGTAAATTTTAACCTAAGTAGTTTTACTTCGCTACATTTAAAACCCCCTCTCGTTACTGAGTAAAAAATATATCCATACTGATGGTAAAAAAAAAATGAAATGCGGCTGGAATTTTAAGCCCCTGTGTCACGGAACCGAATCTTAATGTGTGGCCCTGCCTTGCAATTACTCTTTGTATTGTCTCATAATCCAGCCATATTTGACGGATTATTTGTTTTCAAATGCACAAAAGGGAGCAATGTGATAATGCAGTGCAACATGAGCCTGACCAGCAAAACGGAGCTTTCAGCTTTTAAAACATCAAGATCCAATTTACGAAAAAATGTGGCGCTAAGTTAGCACATGTGTTGTTGTCTTCGACATCCCAAACAGTTTATTTATTATTTTTGTATAAACAAGCTCTTGGCTTGTTAGCAGTTGCTTAGAATTAGCTAGTTCGGAGTATCAAAAGTATGACTGAGTTGGAAATGCAAGCATTACAGCTACTGATGTTTTCTTAATGTGGCGATAAATAAAATAGAATGTTATGATGGTTTCATCATGGACCTGAAGTTCTTCCTCCTCGCACTCCTACGGTTCCTCCCTCCATCTCTCTCTGGTGTTCTGTGAACTTCAGGTTCAGCATTAAACTGTTGAACTCCTTCCCAAACATTAAGAAACTGTCTCTGAAACAGCACAGGCCTTCCAGCCTCAGCTGCCTGTGAGAGGCTTTTCAGTTCAGCCGGGTTGCTCTTCCCAGCAAAGACAGCAAGAATTACAGCAAAAAACTTTGAATATCAGCTGCTGCTGAAAGTGAACAAGAGCTTTATTGGTCTAAAGTTGTAGATTTGGGGCAGTTTTTTTTGGTTCTTGTGGACAATGTATTTTGAAGTTAAATCCTGTGAGCACTTTCTTTTAAATAGTTTCATCCTGTGAGAATTTTGTTTTATTGTGAACAGTGGGATCATGTGGCATTTTATTTAATAATAGTGGGATCCTGTGGCATTTTATTTAATAATAGTGGGATCCTGTTGCATTTTAGTTTGATTTCTGGTATCTTTTAGGCAATAAATTTTGTGTGCATTTTGAATACTTTAAAATGTAGTTTAAACTTATTTATTCCTATCATGGTGTTGTCTGTTGGACAGTAAGATTGGAAATTGTTTGCACTTTATGGTTCAGGTTGTGACTGTCCTTGTGCTATGAGGAAGTATGTTCTTAAGCCCAGCTGATCTTTTGCAAGTGTGGCTGTCCACTGAAGTATGCCTTGAAATCGATTAAAACACCTTGTGGTCAATTTGATTCATGACTCATCCTTTTTTTCCATTAATTAACTTAGTTATTAACTTAGTTACTCAAAGTAACTAAGTAACTTTTACACAAATGACATGTTAAATTAAGTAATTTTGTACTTTTACTTGAGTAAATTTTTAGATGGGTAATTTTACTTTTACTCTGAGTAGAATTTAAGCAAAGTAAAGATACTTTTACTCAATTACAATTTTTTAGTACTCTTTCCACCACTGGTAATGTCACTGATTATCAGTAGAAATATATTAAAAAGACTTGCATTCTTTCCAGTGTTGGAAATGACATGTGATTCACTTTTGTCCCAGACTAAATTGCTGAGAAGACTTTAGAGGATCATAAATGGCGTGAGACAACAAACAGCTGCAGTGACATTATTGAAGCTTCAGCAGAAGTTATTCTGAGCTCTAATTTCACTTCTCTGATCTCTTCAGAGCTTTTGCTCACTTCACTCCACGATAAGCAGCAGTATGTTCACCACCACATTAACAGCATTTAATTTTTACTTCTGTCTCACACTTTCCATATTCATGCTTTCCAGCACACCTTCCACATCATTGTTTTCCCTTATATAAAGCTGCAATAAGACCAAATGTTTGGCATTTAAAACATCTCAGAGGCGGAGGATTGTACATTTTGACTGTGTAGCTCATATATCCAGTTAAAACCTTACTGGGTAGATGATCTTCTTCTAATTTCATCAGCACTGATAAGCTGTCGCATCTTTCTCCATTTCTTGTTATTAAAGGACAGCTCTGTGTTTGCACCTTGAAGTTTTCTCTCTCTGGTTCTTTTCCAGAGAAGAGATCACTCTGGACAAACTCCTTCATAACACTTCATACCAATTCTATTAAAAAACTATGAAACATGACAACAGATTTTGACAGAAATTATAATCTTTTATGCAGATCAGAGACGTTGCTTAGGGTTACAGAAGGCAGTTTCTTAGCAACCGGCCTCACTTCTTGGGAAGAGGCAACAACAAACAGTTAGAGAATCATTTTATAAATCTCCAGTCTGCCACATCATCACATCATTACAAATGAGCAGACATCCATGGCTCCAGCCTTATCAAAATATTACACTTTGTTCTTAGCTGAAGGACGTCGCTCTCATTCCGTTCCCAAACATTTGCCACATGCAGAATGAAGATTATAACATTATGTCCTGACAGAGGAGCTGTCCTAATCAGATAATCTACTGGGAAAAACAGCATTTCTGACAAAAAAACAGGCAGGAAATACTGGGGTGTAATAAACTCACACATCATCAATGATAATGATCCTAACTTTGTTGTTTTTAACTGTTTTACCCACTGATCTCTATCTATTCACTGGACTGATGATAGCCTGAAAAAAGGGAAGCCACCGGCTGCCAATTTGCTGCTCCCCACTCCCACGGAGACGCATAGTTAAAAGGCCTCCCTGTGTAGCATTGGCTGCAAAAGCAAGCAGTTGCCGGCTGTGGGAAGACATTCCATGGGTAATTTCCCCCTCAGTGGATGAATTAACAAAGAAAATCCATCTGTACTCTGATGGATCCTATAGTATAGTCTGTAGCGTAACATTAGTCTGGCTATCTGGGACTGACTAGTAGACATTGACTGAATTAGCCATTGACATTGGGTCTAATGTTAGAAAATAGAAAAGCAGAGGAAATAGAATTGTTTATTCAATGATGATTATAAAATGAATGTGTGCTTATAAATCATGTGTGCAAGGGGATGCTGCACTGTGTCTTGTGATTCAGTCAGGAGACCATCCTGCCTCGTGATTGTGATGGAGCATCCTGTCTTTATGAATTGATCAATTGTTCTGTCAGAACAAATACTGTTTTGTAACCATGCATTATGTTCTGTTAAATCAGACTGACACCTGCTGGACATTTAGAGACACTACAGGCAGCTGATTGGACTAAACTGAATATTTGATGACCTACTACAATAACATCATTGAAAATATTGGAGGTTATATCGTATTATTTCACATCTATGTTTTAATTAAAAATATATTTGATATTTTAGATGCAGCCAATAAATAATCTAAAAATTTATCATAAGGTGAAAATTTAGGGGAAACTGTGAAAGAGGATGGTTGTGGACTAGGATTTTAAATCATAATCTTAAAACAATAACTGCAGTAAAAACAGTAAATAAACTAAGAGTCGATTTGAAATTAACTTTAATTCAGATAAGTAGAGTGATAACTGGGAGGAAAAGGATGACACAATGAGAAAATTAAAATAAAATCACAGCGGCTGAAAGGTTCCTTTTAGGCTTCAAAATTCTGGATCATTTTAATGATAAACTGTAAAAGATGAGACATTTTTTTAGCAGATGCATCATGTTGGCAGATACGTTTTTAAATCCAGTTTAGTGAGTCAGTCAATTAGAAACAACTCCTGGATCGGTCACTATCTGCCAATCACCGATACAGTGTTTGGCTCTATAGGCCTGCAGCATGCACCAATGCATCAGTGTTAATGGACCCATCACTACATGATTTATAGACTTCATTATGACTATGCAAAGTGATGTGCTTATTTTTTTTATTCTAAGTGAAAGTAATCTACTGATGCTATGAAACAGCCAGTGTGTTTCAAAGTAATGAATTTTATCTCTATTTAAAAAGTCTTAAGTCTCCCTGAAAATGTGAACATCATCGTTGTTCAATGCTGTAGCGCACAGATTGGTTTACATTGAGACCGGTCTAACTAGGGAGTACCAATATGGTGGCAATCATCAATCAGGGAATAGAGATCAGTGGTTTCACCTCTTTTACTTTTGCACGATTTATGTTTTCTAGAACCTCTTTTTCAGAAACTTTTAGAGAAACTCCTCCAATGACTCTGCTGCTCATCCTTCAGTTCTCAACCAAGCTGCACCGAACTCTTATCCCGACATCTTTTTAATCTGTATAGCTTGTTGATTGACAGGTCTCCACCAGAGGCCTAGCCAGAAAAGGGTGGCCAGGCAATAACCAATGACACTGAAGGGTTGCTGAAAGTGGCCAGTACCTCAGGTTCAAGCCAAAGATAAGACAAACTAGAAAAAGCTGTTTCAGAGAAACATCAAAGTGGGAATGCTTTTGCTGAATGAAAAAAGCTGAAATTACCTGAAGAACATATGAAAATGTGATAGGAAGTCATCAGAAACTTCAAACTGCAGAAAACAATTGAATCATCTGAAGATTTTGTAGGGTAGAATCATTTGGCAGTAAAATGGCAGAAACAAACTCATCTTAAAAGCTGCACAGCGAAACCATACATGATATCAAAAAATGTCTTGAATATGGGTGCTAGAATGGTCTTATTATAATGTCTCCAAAGTTTCTAGAAAAATGTATAAAGAAATTTTGAAGGGGGGCCAACTACTGCCCAGAAATATGTCAGTTATGCTATGAATTAGCAGCAAACAGAAAAGCTTAATTCCTGTCCAGAAAGAGAGCAGAATGAAGCCAAAGTTAACAGCATAGATTGAAAAGTATTAAATTAGCTGAATCAGAAAAGAAATTACAAAGAAAAACTTGAATCTTATCTGGTTGAAGAAAAAATTAGCAGCTTAAGGATGGGAAGTAAAATGTTGAGGAAGATGGTATTGAATAAGTATCAAAATTTTGAAATCATATGTGAAAATGTCAAGACTTGGCAAAACAATTTGAAATGATTTAAATTGTGACAGTTGATCAGCATAAAGAAAACAGTGTCATCCTTAGAGGATTGAAAATCTACAAACCCATGTGCAAGACTGACCATGGGAAACAGAGGAAGGACAAAGAGAGAAGCTTATAGAAAGAGAGCTAATACCACTTAAGGAGCTGAATTTATCAAAAAAAACTAACCTGCATGTTACGAGCCGCTGGTGTGATGAAAGCACTGTTGGCAGGCTTAGGCTGCATGTTACGAGGTTAGCAGATGCTTTATTACAGTGTAAATCTTAGAACCTGATTAAGAAATATGCACTGAGGTGTGTGGTCAACAGGCCTTGGTAGTGTAATTTGAAGAAATTGGTTGAGTTTGGGTCATAGCTACGAGCCATACAGCACAATAAATGAGTGTGTGTAAGGAAGAGGCTTTTATTTTGTAGAGTCTCTTTAGTCTTATTTTGAAAGTCTATCATGGATGTGTGTCAAGGGAAGGGTCATGGCCAGCAGTGATATAGAATTCATTTCTAAATATGAAATCACTGGTTTTCCATGTTATTGGGTGAATAGATGCTGTATTAGAGTGTAAATGGGAGACTTTTATTGTGAAATTTGCTCTGAGGTATGTTTTGAAAAGGTCCCTAGAGTCTAATAGAAACAAGCTGGTAGAGTTTGGGTCATAATGCTGGGCCATTTGCATCAATTAATACACGAGTACAATAAGGAGGCTTTTATTTTGAAGAGTCACTGGAGTCTTATTTTGAAAGTCTAGCAGGGTTGTGTGTTGAGAAAAGAGTCAGTCCCAGCAGTGATACTTGATGACTTTCTAATCGTTAAATCACTCTTTTCCTTGTTATTAGGGCAGTAGATGAAGTAGCAATGGGAGGCTTTTATTTTGAAATTTGCTCTGGGGTATGTTTTGAAAAGGTCCCTAGAGTCTAATAAAAACAAGCTGGTAGAGTTTGGGTCATAATTCTGAGCCATTTGCATCAATTAATACGCGAGTATAATATAGAGGCTTTTATTGTGTAGGGTCACTGGAGTCTTATTTTGAAAGTCTATCAGGGTTGTGTGTTGAGAAAAGGGTCAGACCCAGCAGTGATACTTGATGACTTTCCAATCGTTAAATCACTCTTGCCCCTGTTAATAGGGCAGTAGATGAAGTGCCAATGGGAGGCTTTTATTTTGAAATTTGCTGTGGGGTGTGTTTTGAAAAAACCCTAGAGTCTCATTTTTAAAAAAGTGGTTGAGTTTGGGTCATAATGTTGAGCCATATGCTGGGAAAAAAATATGAGTTTAATGTAGGAGCTTTTATTTTGAAGGGTCCCCGGAGTCTTATTTTGAAAGTCTATCAGGGTTGCGTGTGAAGGGAAGGGTCATGGCCAGTAGTCATATTGTATCCACTTCCTAATGTTAAATCAGTGTTGTCTCCCTCCATTAGATTAAAATGTGCTGTTTAAAGTGGTGGAGGTAAAATCTCTTTGAAGCACGGTTACCTTGACGACGTTAACGAGCCTGTCAGTGACAGAGAGACATGCGCTTCACTTTCGTTCCTTTGTTCTCAGGCTTTTTGGAATGTGAATATCAACTCCGAACAAACAAGTGCTGAAGACAAACCGTAAATGGTATCTAAAAAATTCTTTCAGTCTAAGCGAGAGCTATCCTTTGTCTCCAATTGGGGTAACTTTCATGGATGTAGCTGATTCACAACCTTAATGGGAAGGAGGAATAAAAAGGTTTGAGAAATCCTGCTGGTCTCATTGAATAACATGCAGCTCAATGGTAGAGCAGAACTCTCGAAAGCAAAACTTTCCCTCCGAACAAACGAGCGGTGAGCCAAAACCGTATTAGGTATTCAAAAGATTCTTTCACCGTGAGCGTCAGCCATCTTTGGACTACAACTGGTGTAACTTTCATATTTCTACAATATTTGGTCTAGGCGTGGTGACGATGTGAAAAAGTGTATAATTGTCAAAATCTTGATTTTGGGGTTCGGACAGATTTGTTACCCCCGAACAAACCTTTTTCCTAGCTAAACGATAAAAGATATCAACACACTTCCTTCAATGTGAGTGCTAGGAAGGTCTGAGGAACAACTTCCACAAGGCTCATGTTTCTACGTCGAACGGTTCCCGAATGGGAGCGATACGAAAAAGTCTGTTTTTTTTTATTTTCAGTTCGGATTTTCAGAGAGCTCTCATTGGATTTCTATTGGAGAGTGTGGACTTCTTCGTGGTCTGGGCCAAACTGTCGGAAAACCGTAAATGCCACACAAATGAGGGTTACATTTCCTGAATCCTGACAAAAATCCCTACCTTTTGATGTATAATTTATTTCAACTGAGTGAAAAATGAGGGACTGAGAACAATTTGTTCGGAAAAACCAGAACAGCTCAAAAGCTAGAGCACGCACTCTAGCAGTTGAAGAATTCCATCCATAGACTTCCATTATAAATCTGAAAATCTTTAAAATTTCTTTTAAAGTTTGAAGCTTCACTGAAGCAAAACTGTAAAAGTTAGCAAAAAGCTGAGATAAATAGTAATAGCAGAAAGATACGGAAACATTTTAAAAGTTGAATGGTGTTTCTAGCTGAAAGTATGCTGAAGTAGTTAAAGGGCAAAGTAGCTGAAGTTTCAGTGGAATTTTTGAAGTTTTACATGTATTTCAATGGGACAGAAAAAGTAATAAAAGCTAAATATTTAAAAAAGTATAATAGCTGAAGTTACCACAAGATACAGCAGGATGGACCAGAAGAAGCTGAACGTTTTGATACCAAATTTGTTGAAATCGGCTGAAGTATGTTGAACTAGTTAGAGACGGAAAAACGTACGGAAAGTATAATAATAATAGTAATAATAAAGAGAAACAGAAAAACAATAAGTGGGAATGCATAAGCATTCCCACTTGACTATACTTTCCTGCAACCTTTGCTAACAAACAGATGCATATATTTAAAGATCTGTGCTTTCTAGATTAAAAGTATAGTGGATAAAATTCTTTAAGGTTTCAGTTCTGGGGCAAACATCTTTTCCTTTGTCATTACTCACCTACTTGTATCAATAATCATCCTGCATAAAACTAATAATTACAAGTTCTAATATCAACATAAATTGATTATTTAATGCGTTTTTATTGAAAGTTATTTATCTATGATATCACAGAACACTCCTAGACAAATGCAGAGACACATAATTTTCTCTTTATTCCATAAAACATAAGATCTAGTTCTGAGAGTATGAATTCTGTACTTATCATCTTTAATGTTACTACACTTGTGTGTATAACTAACCACAGTGTTTTTGTTGTTAAGAAACTTTGAATACATGAAAAAATAGTGAGTAATACATGAAAAATTTAAATTAATATTCCACTTGAGAGTATTACTGCTGCCACCATCTGTATTAGAGGGGAAAAATTGGTAGGGGTTGCCACAGGGGTGGCCAATGATTGGCCAAAGGTAGCTATGGCCACCCCTGACCCCCCATCTAGCTCCGCCCCTGGTCTCCACTTTAGAGTATTCTGACTCTTCAGACTTCCACAAGTTTATTTATGGGTTTTGTTAAGTGAACCGGATTCCAATCTGCAAAAGAGTCTCCTTGATTACCTCGATTAAAATTTGACTGTAATCATTTTGTTTTCCTGAGGAATTTCTAGATTGTTCATCACTTTTTCAAATTTTTTATTATTTGTTTTAAGCTTTATTTACGAATTTTCGTACTGTAGCGGCTAAAATCCTTTATTTTAGGCTACTGGTTGGTATTCCTGAAGGCACTGGTTTTACATGCGCTCAATTAAGACTATCATGCTGATCTTTACTTTGACTTATAATAAAGTAATTTATTAACATAACAATGTTCTTAGTTTTACTAATGGCCTTTACATAAATACATATATTCAACATTGATCTGAACCGAACACAGTAGGAAACTGTTTCCTCCTCTCATTAACAACAGCTGAACAGAATCATGGTTGACCTTAAATAACCCCATCCCCCATCAAACAATCAGAACTCAAAGTGAAATACGCCCCCTGGTGGCGATAAACACAGGAAAGGATTAATGGCTCCTACACGTACTACCAGAAGAAATAAGGACAATTCCCAAAGAACAATCGCCAGGGGTTTGAACAAAACTAGTAATAATAAATATATACTTAAGTGAAAAAATGTATAAGATAGTAAAGTGAGTAAAGCTATAGGCATGGAAGCATATAAAGGGATTACATAAATATTTTGAATTTAGAGCATAGACATGAGGTTTTAACAGCCTTTTTGTTTTTGGAAGAGGATGATGTAGGGAAATAAATTGTTGCTTCCTTTATTAAGAGATACCGAAGGGGTTTAGTCATAATATTTTTACATTTATGGATATAAAACTTAGCCAACAGAAGCAAAAGATTAGATAAAAAGAAATGGTTAGATAGTTCTTTTCTATATTCTGTGATTCCAAATAAAACATCCTTAAAATAAAGTTCAAATGTGTCATAGATAGAATAAAGCAACAAATAGCTTGCCAGAGACACCTGGTGTACTCACAGAACCAACACAGGTTAGAGACTCAGAGTAAATGTTACAGAAAGTGCAGTTGGAATAAATTTTTATATTTAATCAGAAATGCCTTTACTGGGTAACAGCGGTGAATAATCCTAAAGGATACCTCTTTATCCTTGCTTACTAGATAATATTTATAGGGAGGAGACCATGTTTTGTTCCAACATACTTCTGAGACCAGACCAGACCAGACTGAAATTACATAAGGAACTGAGACACAGTCATGCTGGAATAAAGAGCGGATATGTTTGTTATTTTTAGAAGATTTTGGTTGAACAGTTTACCTACAAAAGGTATCAGTTGGATCAGGGAGAGGTCCTGGGCCTTCGGAGAGTAGAGGAGTCTGACCTTTAAATAACACTACAATGGTTATTAAAAGAAGGGGGGTTGTGGAATTATTATCTTTTTCCTGGAAGCTTACATAGCCTAATTAATATAGTCTATTAACCTAAAGCAATATGCATGGTCTGGTTGTTACATCTCAGGTATGCCGGTCATTGACATGGCCAAGGCACCTTACAGTAGATCTGCAGTCAGTCCCTGGACAGGTTTGGTTATAACTGCCCATATATAGTTAGCATGGCTATCACTGCCCCTGCATAGTTAGCATGGCTAGCACTGCCCCTGCATAGTTACCATGGCTATCACTGCCCCTGCATAGTTAGAATGGCTATCACTGCCCCTACATACTTAGCATGGCTGTACCTGCCCCTAGAGAATTAGCATGGCTAACACTGCCCCTACAGAGTTAGCATGGCTATCATTGCTCCTGCATAGTTAGCATGGCTAGCGCTGACCCTACATAGTTAGCATGGCTAGCACTTCCCCTACAGAGTTAGCATGGCTATCACTGCCCCTACATAGTTAGCATGGCTATCAATGCCCCTACATAGTTAGCATGGCTATCACTGCCCCTGCATAGTTAGCATGGCTATCAGTTCCTCTGCATAGTTGGAATGGCTAGCACTGCCCCAACAGAGTTAGCATGGCTATCACTGCCCCTACATAGTTAGCATGGCTAGCACTTCCCCTACAGAGTTAGCATGGCTATCACTGCCCCTACATAGTTAGCATGGCTAGCACTTCCCCTACAGAGTTAGCATGGCTATCACTGCCCCTACATAGTTAGCATGGCTAGCACTGCCCCAACAGAGTTAGCATGGCTATCACTGCCCCTACATAGTTAGCATGGCTAGCACTTCCCCTACAGAGTTAGCATGGCTATCACTGCCCCTACATAGTTAGCATGGCTATCAATGCCCCTACATAGTTAGCATGGCTATCAATGCCCCTACATAGTTACCATGGCTATCAATGCCCCTGCATAGTTAGAATGGCTAGCACTGCCCCTATAGAGTTAGCATGGCTATCACTGCCCCTACATAGTTAGCATGGCTATTACTGCCCCTGCATAGTTAGAATGGCTAGCACTTCCCCTACAGAGTTAGCAAGGCTATCAATGCCCCTGCATAGTTAGCATGGCTAGCACTGGGGGATGGTCATTTAAGAAGGGGGAAGATTTTTATGATTTTTTTTAATAAGGGGGATGCCACGCCCCCTAATCCCCGCTCAACTCGAGTACTGATTATAACACCTGTTGGAACAGCATCTAAAACAATAGTAAACTTTTTTGGGCTAATAGGAATCTTAAAATGGCATAGAAGTTCTTGATAATTAAAGAAGTTTCCTTTTTCATTGAAAAGTTTCATGATTTTTTCCATGTTCGTCTCCATTTAAGGGAGAAAATGTAAAAAGTAGTGATGTTATGAGATGAGCCGAGGCTTCGAGGCGTGTGTCGAGTAATGGAGGGGGCGTTTCCCCGAAGCGCGTGTCGAGGCGTGATTCATTTAGAGGAGGGGCCAAAATTGATGACGTCCGAGGCCTCGTTACCGTGATACCACGTGACCGCTTCGGAAAGTGGTTCAGAAAGCGCAAGAATTTTGAAAGGCATCTAAACAGCCTCAGTGTTCAATCAAGATGTGGGAGTTTGGAGGAGAGATGCTCTCAGCTGGATAGAGTTTGGATAGATTCTAAGAATAGATTGGTTGGAAAAACAACCAATCTAGTTGCTAATTTGATTAGAATAAACAATGTAATGATCAAAATTTGAGCAAACCACTGGACAAAGCCTGCGTTAACACGTCAGTGTTAACAAGTATTTTCTACTGTGTCAGACTATCTACATAGGTGGCGTCAGCTTTAAGAGTCAGGCTCCCACTCTAAATGTTGATGGTTCAAGACCTGTCTTTGACTTTTGAAAATTTCGATTAAACTTAATTATTTTGGCTGATGAGACTAATTTGCATTGTTTTGCCAGAGTAAAAATATAGATTGGGTAAATTAGGTCGGTGCAGCCAAAAGATTGGTTGAACACAACTCCAAACCTGATTAAAGCCAAAAAACGTGGAAAAACTATCATGTTTGTGTCTGCTTGAGTTTATTTCACTAAAATGACAGAAAAACGGTGCACCTTAAATTATTGTTCTAAGAAATTTTACACTTAAAAAAACTTACAAAAGATTTTATTATACACACCCACCATTAATAATTTCAAAGGAACTTAAAAGGGGAAAAAAAGAAAAACAGTTGCAAAAAAAAAAAAAATCACAGATTTTATTACAAACTGTAGTTCTGCACTCCACCAGTAGGTGGTGACATGTTCACATGGAGCCTCATGAACTGTGGGGATCGTTGAAGCAATTTGGCCAAACGGTTCAATGCCTCATGATGCTTCATCTCACCATCACTAGTAAAAAGCATTAAATTATCTCAGAAAAGTCTTTAAAAAAATAAAGGTGTATTTGCATTATTTGGTGATTTAAGGATAGAAATAAATACTTTTAGTACCTTGATTATCTTATTTATGCTGACCCGGATGTATATCCGGCTGCGCATGCAGATGAGCTGATGGGTTAGTAGTCCGGTAGTGAGAGGCTTTATCTTCCCTTCTTTGTGTTTGTAGAGAGGCTGATGAAGTGTGAGTGTTTGCAGGGAGAATGTGTTCAGTCCAGCTTCAAGGAGAGTTTATCAGCGAGCAGTTAACTCCTGCTGAAGAAACATTGACGGAGGTTAAAGGAAGAGAGAAAAGGCCCAAAGTGGAGATGGACGATCAGCACAGACTGCTGGATTTCACCAGGATCCCCCAGATCATCTTACACCGGATAGGTAGGAAACTGATAGAAACGTTTCCCTCAGGATGCAGACTGAGGGTTGGAGCCTCAGCTGATTGGAAAACTCATTGGAGGAGATCAACATGCTAAGCTAAAGCTAGCTTCTGCTTCAGCTAAAGGGCTGCTCCACCTCTTTTCTCTCTACTTTAACTGTCTTTATTCTGCTCTACTCTAAAAACTTCAGCACTCAGACACCTCAGTCCTGGATTAGATAATCCAAGCTAACAGCAGAATCTTTAAAGCTCCTTTGGGATTTGAGAAAGCTTTATCTGCCTTGCGAAACAAAGAGCTGTGATCTGTTCCCACTGTCTAAATCAGACAAAAAAGGCCCCCACTTTTTCATTTTTGGCTTATAAGCATTTTTTATGATGACAACTAACCCCTGAAACTTTGGAGTTGATTGACCTTTATTTCTTAAAGTTACAAGGAGTCCACGTCACGGAGCAAAGCCTAAAAGGCTAAAGTCTGCATCATGTTTGCTCATTGCTGAGCTGCAATGATTTGGATCTTCTTCCAGAATCTGTTGCTCATCGGTTCTGGTTGTGTTCATCGCTAAACCTTCTAGCAACACCTTTATAACTATGTGGAATTAAACTAAAACATTTTTAACATGTTCTATTTGCTTTTCAGCTGCAAACTAAAATGTTTCCCAAACCTTTTTCTATCAATCTCTTAATTATCTTGGCTAAATTTCATTTGCATAAATTAAAATCTCTAACAAAAAAAGCCAGACATTAATGCTAATTTAATTGAACTTAAACAATATTTTAATACCATTAAATCCTATTCTCACCAACAGGCACAAAAAAAACATTTCAATCTTTTAACTAAATATTCTGGACAATTAATCGACATAGAAGATATGTGTATTTGTGCAATATATGTATGTTTTATATTATATTATAATTGTCGTGGGAAAAAAGTATTCAACTATTCACCCTAGTTAAATAAATGGAGATCTATGGATTTCACTCAGTCGGCACATTTATTCATATCTTTGCAAAGAGAGAACAGTTCATCATACAGCCCTTATGGCACAGCATTCTGCCCTGTTCTGATCTGGGCAGCGTTCGTTCCTCCTTACTTACAACAATGGAAAAGTAGTCAGAGTCAAAACAAATTACAAACACTTTGGTTAAACAGTAACATGTTATGAATAAACCTTGAGAAAGAGTTTGTTATGGGAACAAGCTATGTCTGGTCTCATGCAGAGAAATGTGTGGCCTTCAAGGTGAAACAGACTGAGTGAAAACTTTCATAGTGAGCCACCCTTTTGATTATAAAAGGATATTATCCTTGTGTAATCGATATTAAAAAAAAGGACAATTTATGAATATAAAAGAGTAAATTATGAATATATGAAAAGAAAGCTCAGAACTAAGAAAAAATATCAAAAATGCACAATGGACAATGTTAAATGATAATAATAGATTATCATTTAACATTGATTTATCATTTAATTATAGATGGAAAAATTATAGAAAAGATTATGATAGCTAAAATATGCTGCCAATGAATAGTTAAATACTTTTTTCCCACGACACTTCTACAGCAGGGTGTTGAACGTTTTAAACTCAATCAGGATTTATGAAAACTCTGCATTTGTTTTAAAAAACAACAAAAGACTAGTTATTGATATCTTACATCAGGGCTCTTCCATGTTTTCCCCGCCAAGGACCCCAACCTAATGGTGAGATGGCGCAGGGACCCTCTAATTATATATATTGTATGAAATAGTGTTCTATCAAACTGGTTCTATAGTCACTCTATTACAGATGGAGTAATGTAACTAAAGTAATCCCTCCCTGGGATTATTAAAGTATTTCTGATTCCTGATTGATGGGACAGGTGTTGTGAATGAAACGGTGCCCAGCTTGAAATGTGTGTATTGATGACTGAAAGACATCTTCTGCCTCCATTTATCTGTTTACTACAGTCTGTTCAATTCATGTTAATGTGGATTTAAAGACATTTCAATTAGTGGAAAAAATAGCAGGGGGCAATATGAAAAAAATAGTCTAATCAACCAAAACTTTAGCAACCCCCATGCAGTACCTCCGTGGACCCCTAGGGGTCGCAGACCCCCTGTTGAAGACCTCCATCTTAGATTTCCCTGGTTTTGTTTCTGGTGATGGATTAATTTTGTTTATAGACTTCTAAAAGGCTTTTAACACAATAAACATGGTTTTATATTTCAAAGTCTAGAAAAGCTTAGATTCAAAAAGCTCTTTACATCGATATCTATCAAAACAGCAACAGCTCTATCAAACTTTAGCATCAGCAGGGGAATCAGAAAGCGGTGTCCTGTCTCCCCCTACCTGTTTGTTTTGGTAGCTCAACTTCTGGCTTATATTAAAACTATTCCCTTTTAAACGGTTAAATGTTGCTGAAAAAGAACTTACCTCAACCCAACTGGCTGATAAAACCAACCTGTTCTTAAAGGACAAGGATCAAATTTCAGTAGGGATCCAAGTAATGAATAATTTGTCAAAATCACCTGGTCTGCATGAAATGTGAGATTACAGCAGTTAAAGATTGCTCTGAGACATTGATTGAAGGCATTCCAGTTAAAACTGAGGTTTTTATTTCGGCATAACCAAAAAAAATGCAGCTCCTTAAAGTTTGATCCTTCAATTCTAAAAGCAGGAAAGAAATGTAATCAGTGGTTGTAAGGGATCTTTCTCTAAGAGGTGATAATCTGCTTAGTGAGGCTGAGGGCGTCTCTAGGCGAACTCATGCTGCTCAGGCTTTAGATCTGGATAAAGGCTCTGAAAAATAAATTGATAACTTTGTTTAGAAGAATAAAATCCATTACATTCAAAAATCTACTTTAATTAACTGTGATTTGATTAAAAACTGAGGGCTTAACTGTTTATCTTTCTCCACCTTAAATAAAACTTTTAAGATAAATTGGGTTAACCACTTCTTTACATCTCAAACTTCTATAATCAATACTGTCCCTAATCACATTTTTTAGAAACTTGGGGGTTTAACCTTTTTCTTGGTTTGTAATTTCGATGTACATAAAACTTCTATAAACTCTCTAATTTTCATTGCCAGGCTTTTCCATTATGATCATTTCTCTAAAAGCACAACTTTTCACCTCACTGCTCTTTTATTTGGAACAATGAGGACATCCTGTAGAAGAAAAGATCTTTGTTTCTAGATTCATGGTTCCGTCATGATATTATTCTGGTTGATCAGCTGTTTGACATCACTGGCACTTTATTAAATTATCAGGGATTTCTCTCTGAATTTAAGTTTCCTATTTCTTCTGGAGAATATGCAAACATTTTTGGTGCTATTTCTGGGGTTTGCATGTTATTCAGACAGAGACTCAAAGACTCAATTCTTCTTCATCTCCATCTCTCCATAGCAACAATAAATCAGTCAGATCCATCTTTCAGAGAAAAGTGGCGTCTGTTCCTGCAGCTTTACCAAACTGGAACCAGTTTATGACTGATGTGTCCTGGAAACATACTTGGCATTTATCAAATCACTTTCTGCTCACTAACAAGGAGAAGGAAGTTTCATTCAAACTCATTCACAGGATCTATGCTGCCAAAGACCACCTAAAAAAAGTTAAATTCTGATATTATTATCAACGGCTCTTATTATGATCTTCTTCCAGATTCTCTTACTCATCAGTTCTGGTTGTGTTTGTAAGACCTTTAAGATTTAAAGGTCTTACAAACAAAAAAAAAAATTTAAAGATTTTCAACTTTGTTGGGAAAATGTTCTATTTGGTTTGCAGCTGCAAAGTAAAATGTTTCTCAAACCTTTTCTTATCAATCTGTTAATTATCTTGGCTAAATTTCACTTGCATAAATGTATATTTCTAAGAAAAAAGCCAGACTTAAATGTTTATTTAATTGAATTAAGCAATATTTTCATACCATTAAATCCTCCTCTCTCCAAAAGGCACAAAAAACATATCAGTGTGTTCCCAACTGAAAATTCTGGACAAATTATGGACAGTTGTATAACTGAGTTCTTCAACAGGGGGTCTGGGACCCCTAGGGGTCCATGCAGGTACTGCATGGGAGTCATGAAAGATTTGATTGATTAGAATTTATTTTATATTCCCCCCTGGAATTTTTTGAAATATCTTTAAATCCACATTAATAATAATTGAACAGACTGTAGTAAGCAGATAAATGGAGGCAGAAGATAACTAACTAGTCTTATGTTGTTTGTGATATGCTGACTTTTCCTAAATCCTTTTAATCTTTTAGCGATCACTAAGGCTAATATTTTCAAGTCATTATTAAGAAGGCGAATAGGTCGCCAATTAACAGGCATTAAAGGATCCTTGTTGGGTTTTAGTATACGGGTGGTTAAGTCCTGAGTTTTAGGCAGAGAACCTTTTGTCATGCTTTCATTAAAGACCTCTAATAGAAAAGAGGAAAGGGCGTTAGAAAAATATTAATAGATTTCACCACTTAGACCTTCTATCCCAGGGAATCTGTTGGTTTAGAGATGTGAAACGGCATCAGTCATTTCTGGAATGGTGATTGGCTCCTCACAGCGTTTCTGGTCAATGTTAGAAATCAGTTTCATTATTAAATTGTTCAATAAGGAGAGAGTTTGAAACTCTACAGATTTAATGCAATATGATCAGGATCATCCATTGTAATATTGTTAATTTTTAGTTTATCGATCAGATTAGTGACAGCATTACATTTCTGAATGAAACGTGTTTTTGTTCATCAACCATTTTTTCCTTGACCTAACAAATGCGCCCTTACTTTTATGTAAATATTGTCTAACTTAATTTGTAATTCAGCCAATGCTTGTTTTTCTAAATCCCTTAAAATAGAAGGATTAGGATGAGAAAGCTCAACAATTCTGGAATTTATATAATTCTCTTCTGCTCTGATCGGTTTGACAATTATTACAACCAAATTTTCTCAAGGATTTTTGCCAGATTAGACTTTGAAAAGTTCCCAATTAAGACTATAACGAGCATCTGCATGGGCTTTAGATCAATACTGCTTGAACAGAATTGAGATGATTGTAGAGACTTCTTCATGTTGTTCTTTTTCCAGGATGATGGTCAAAAAAAAGTTAGTTTCTTGCTTGAAAATTTAAAAATCAATTCAGTGGCTTTATGTTCAGTAAGAGGAGTAGGAATATATCACCAGTTACATCCTCCTTGTTTACTGTATTTGATATTAGCCAGAAATCAATCCTAGACAGCCTAGTTAAAGATATATTATTCCGAGCGAATAAACAGTCATGAGGATGGAAAGCTCTACAGATCAAGTTAAACTTTTCCATAAAATATTTGACAGCTGAATTCGAGGCGTTAGTTTTGCTAGGAGGCCATTTATCAAGATCGCCATGAAGGACGGTTTTAAAATCTCCTCCCATGATAATTATAGCTTTTGGAAATTAAAATAACCATTCAGAAAAAAAAGATCTGAATTTAAACAGTTTTATGATTCTCTCCTTTGTTGCTGTAAATATTAGCACAAATGAAGGGATGCCATTGGAAAATAAGAACCTGACAGATCTAGTGTCCCATTAGGTGATATTCAGAGGCAATAATATTCCTTATAAGTCTAGGCTTTAATGTCATTACTCCTGCAGAATGCTCAGAACCAGGAGAAAACCAAACAGAAATGGGATTTCCATAAATCAGCATCCACAGCGGCTGAATGAGACTCCTAGAAAAATAGAAAATCACAATTTAAAATTTTGCCAAATAGAAACAAAGTTTTCCTTTTCAACATGTATTACGCATCGCCCCGGCATTGAGAGGAACGATCATTGGTCAGACCTACAGTTCAGAAAGCTGCTGTCAGAATGAAATGAAGGCGCCTCTAATCTCATTTTAATGACATGGAAGACGAGTCCGAGAAAATATCACAATAATCTCCATTTCAAAACTCCTAGAAAGATCAGAGCAAATGTTCTGATTATCTTCAGCTCAACTAAACAGATTTATTCACTAAACTCAAACTGGATGAGAAATACACATGCACTTATATATTTTGCAATAAACACAATGTTTTATTTTAATATATTAACCTATTATATAAATATTTTGTATTGATATAGTATATTATTATTATTCAGTAATTTTAAGGATTGTACTGTGATAATGAAGATGATCTATAGAGGAAACTTTGTATTGTTATTTTATATATATATATATATATATATATATATATATATATATAATATTTTATAAACCATCATGCATACGTCGCTTCCATCCATGCTACCCATTAGCACCTCCTAAATTGACACGAGAAAAACAGTAACTATCATAAAGTTCTTCGTATGAAAGGTAATTCCACTGGGTCTGGTTTCTAGTCTCCTTTTATTTGTGCTTCCATAGACAGTGTAAAAGTCAGGCATCCTGAGAGGGAGCCCTGGCAGTTTGTTAGCTGTCAATACAAAATCAAAATTATTAACTAGAAAAACTCACATCAGTCAGTTAGTCCAATACAGCCACTGAAAAGTAGATGTTTTTATTCAGCCAATTTATTTGGAAATCTCACCTGTTTCAAGATGTTTTCTCACCTGAAAACATCTTGAAATCAATTATTATGAGAAATTATTTGCGGTTTGAAACTCTCACAATTCCTTAACTTCGTTTAATCCCAGCCTTTTTTTTATACATAGTTATGACTGTAACAATACTTTAATCCCCATTGATGATGTTTCACAAGCACGCAAGATTACAAGTACAGAAATGTAAACATAAGGATAAACGCCCAATGTTTTCTTCTAAAAGAAATAAGCGAGGAGAAAGAGACTTTATTTAAGTAGCCTTATTTAATTGGTTGATCTCTGAGGCTTCATAGGTATCTTTTCCTGATATTCAACTAAAAAATATCTGTAAAGTAGTTTAAACAAGCTTTGAAGACAAAGTGGAGGTCCGAGCCTTTCTAGACGACAGCACATCATTGCCTGGTCTTTTCTAACCTGTGATGTGATGTCAGAGCTGCAGTGAATGCTGGGAAATGTAGTTCTATTCTGGTTATATGCAGCTTGATCAACATATGGATGGTTAAATTGAAGTGTCCTTTCTTTAACCTGCAATTCAAAGTCTTTCTCCTGTGTTTGTTTTTCCAGACCGCCTGCAGGATTATGTTGGAAAAGAAGAGGTTTTCCCTGAGCAGCAGTTCTCTGAACAGGAGAGGAATTCCAGTTTGGACCAAGCAGAACCAGAACCTCTGCAGATAAAAGAAGAGAAGCAAAAGCCAGAACATCCCTGGATAAAAGAGGAAACCATGGCGCTCCATATAAGTAAGTGTAAGCAGCACAATGATACCTTAGTGCTACAGTAGGTCCTTGAACAACTAGATGGAGCCAGTGAGTCAGAACCCAGGGAACGGATCAGGTTTGACTGCAGAGTTTTTTTTATTTAGGCTTAAAATACAATAAAAAAATTTTCTTTAAAAAAATAAAATTCAGTAAAATGACTAAACAGAGTCCAGGATAATTATGTCCTTTATTCCACATTAAAATACCCTTAAAGGGCTGGAATTGCGGCACCAGAATCCACAGAGAAAAGTCACTCCCTTTAATCCATCCTGCAGTCTCGCTATTGGCTCCATCGCACCGCATCCCTGCTGTTATCCGCTTCTTGTTGCCACTGGATTCCTGTAAATACAAACACACGCAGGGCTGAAGTGTTGTCTGTGCAGCCAGCCGATCTTTGCTACGTTCCTTAAACAAGGCAAAACTCTGCAGATGTCAGTGGAAAACGTTACTCACAGATGCGGGTTGTTTTCAAATGGACTCTGCTTCAGGGATGGTCCTTGTCGAGCCAATCGGTTTTCTGATACCTGGAGATAATTCAGTCTGTCCTCTCACAGTGCCCGGCTGCTGTGTACTGTTCACCTCCCTTCCTTATTGAGTTCTTCACCCTTTAAATGTTCTGCCTGCTTCCCTCGGCAGGTCTGTATAACAGCTGATAGGCTAATCCCAGGCACACCCACAACTCCACAGGTAGCCATCATTAAGTGGTCCACAGTGGATTAAACCAATAAAACAGCAAAATCGTGCAATAAAGTGAAAAAGAAATCATGCAAAATCCAAAATATTTACAAAATCACACTTTAAACCAATTTCAACTGTGTGACATAAGCATGTGGAGCAACTTGTTCTGAAGCAGGAGACTGGAGATACAGAAGAGAAACCTTTCCCCTGTTTGAGATGCGGAGAAAGATAAAAAAAAAAAGAACTTTTAATCGGTCTGTGTCAGTCACGTGACTGACACGCCCCCTAGCGCCATTTTTGTGGTGAGCGGAAGAAAAACAAAACAGCAGAAAACAAGAGGAGAGCGCTGCAAGCCAGCAGCGAGGATTATCAGTTAAATGGAAAAGAACAAGAAAACTGAACGGATACCCTACCCAGACAAACTTTCTAAAGCTGCTAGGGAACGATATTATATATTATTATTATAGTGACGAGGCAGATGTTGTGGGCAGTTGCACAGATAGCTGCAGTTATTAGAGTAGTTTGTGCTGCTCATCAGACTGAACGAAAAAACTTGTCATAATTTTTGCACATTTATAAGTTGCACACTGTATTTGCTGTTCACTTTACTCAGGCCTGTTTTCACTGGGATCTGCAGTCTTCTTCACAGATATCACCTGTTAGGTAATATCTCTATGGAAGACCACAGACCACAGTGAAAACAAGTCCAGGGAAAATCAAAATTTTCTAATTTAATCTAAAGAGCAATCTGCTATATACGAGGGAAGAAGATAAAGTAAAACATTTGAAGCTTTGCACTGTTCGGCATTATTTATGTATTTGAGATTTTGTATTGCATTTTCATAAATTCTCTGCTTGATTGAAAAGATAATAACGCTTGTTTCAAATTTCAAACTCCACTCTTTATTGTACACACATTTTTACAACTTCAGAAACATTGTTAATATTTGAATTGATGGTGAAACTTATATTTGTTTTGCTGTTATTTTTCAAAAGTAACTTTAAAAAAGCAAAATTCTATTTGTGTGAAAAGAAGAATAAAAAAAAGAATAAAGTTGAAACAGTACTTGATCTGGCATTCATTTATTAGCTGGTTTCTCTGTGAAAATTTCAAAACAGTCAATAATCACTGTGACTCTATGTCCAAAGGCCTCCACAAACTGATGAGGCATCATTTTGTGCAAGGTGTCTCTATCTGGCCACACAATAGCACGCTTTAGATTTGCATATAAAAATGACACCATTTCATTGAATGTTCTGTACACTTTCTTTGGTGAAACACGGAAGAGATAAGCAAGGTGTTGTGAGGGCAGATCCAATCTCAGACGCATGAAGGTTAACAGAAGCATTTGAAATGGACAGAGAATTTTATTTTGAGCAGACATGAGAGGCAGCAGAAAATTAAACAAAGCCATAAAGGTTGCCAAGTTTGGTAGACCCGTATAGTACTTGACTTTTTCATTACTGTCTCCAAAGAAGCCATCAGAGATCCGCAGCTCATCAAGTTCACGCCGCAGCTCTCTGTTTTCTTCCAAAAGACGATTCATCTCTGCACACCTGAGCACACACAGGTTACATTCTGTCCGTCCTTCCTGACGACCACCTTCTGTGTCATCCTTGGTGTTTGGCCGGCCATCGTTTTCAGCAGCCTTCTGCGTGTCAGTCTGTTGCTGGTTGGGGTTCTCTGTCGCCTCATGTGTAACTTCATCCTGTCGCTCAAGGATTTCATCAGCCTGATGGAGCCCCGTTTCAGTTGCTTGCAGGGCATTCTTTTTCAGCTGTTCCCGATAACCACGTCTTAAAGAGCGTTCTGTGTCTGTTGGTTTGATGTCAGTGTGGCCCAGATGCAGGGATGGAGCCCAGTCTGGGTCAGTCTCCATCATCTCATATGCGGGTTGACCTGTAAAGTAGATGAAAGGTTGAGTGTTTTACACATCTATTCAAAACACTATATAAAGCACCTTAATAACAGAGCCCATTAGATTAGATGTGTAGTAAAATAACATAACCTTATGTGTCCCACAGCGGGGAAATTTGCTATACCGAAACAGCACAAGTACATCGGACTAGTAAGGCCAGAGGTAAATAAATAAACTGAAAAGCTTACAGACGAACAAAGGATTATAATAAATAAACTTAAGTAGATTGCATAGGATGAATAAATACAGTGAGTTGGCTGACGAGTGGGTATGTACAGTGTTTTTATATGTGCAGTGTATGTATATATATTTATTCATTAAAAAAAATATTTGTATTGCAGATTGTGTAAATGATTATATACAGAGAATGCATTATTTATTAAATTTTAGCGGTCTAAAAGAGAAATAAACAAAACAAACATCACTTTCCGCTTCTCTTCCACAGCATGTTTCAGTAGGTTTACATGAACTCCTGCAACATTATAAGCAAACCATTTCAGCGTGTTGATTTCTATTAGTTATATTTATAAGGACTTACCTTTTTGAAAATGCCGAGAGCAAACACGAGCATGAGGGGATATTTTATGAAACGTGATGTCTTTCCTTCTTACAGCAGCGACCCATGCAGCCCGACGCCTCTTTGTTAAGTCCTCTGTCTGCGGTCCGTATTTTTTTTTTCCAAGTTGGGAATACGAAAAACCGTAAGGCCCCATCTGCTGTTTTCTGTTTAGAATTACTGTTGCATCCTTTTTACGCAGCACCAGTGTCCCATTATTTCCAAAGGAAGCAACTAGAACACTTCTACTCTCTGTTAGTTTTCTTTGGTTTGTTGCTGCTGTCTCTTCACCACAGAAATGGCGCTAACTACCCTAAATGCATTGCGCTTTTGCGGAAGTGACGTACACTGTCACAGACTGATGGTTCACACTAGAACTCACACAGGTCGGAATATTTATGACTGTCAGTCTTGTGGGAAAAGCCTTTAAATCTAATCTTAAAGGTATAGGGGGTGATCTTTTATTAGCAGGTCTAAATAATTAACCATCTAAATAATTGGTCCTCCCAATTGGAGAGCTACTGCTTCAGACAGTCATTGAAGCTTTCTTACCGCGGTTCTTTGAAAATGGCCGAGGGTCGTAAGAAGAGAAAAAAGTGTTAAATGCAGAGATTAATTTCTCCAGTGTGAGATTAATAAAGTTCAAACATAATTATTTGAACTGTACGAAGTGTATGAGAAGAAAAGGAAGGCCTGACAATAGTCAGATAGTCTTTTTATGTAGCCTGTGCAATTTCTGGATTATATTATAAGGTCAGTACATCTGTGCATTACAAGTGGAATAATCCAAGTCAACTAGACTTAGACTTTCTTGTCATTTTGTACACACTGTGTATACAAAAAGAAATTTTGTTGAGTACAGTTCTCAACACATTTCCATTTTTAAAGTGAAGCAGTGATAAGATTACTACTGCGTAGTCTTTCCTTAGCTCTCTACTGTGCAGATATTTTTATGACCAAGGGAAATGTATTCCAGGACATTTTAACTCTTTTTTTTTCTTTATTGCTTTTTTTGTACTATATACACTCTTTTTATATTGTCTGTTGTATTTTTAACTTTAACGATACCTTGCATTAACTCTTTGTACTCTGTAATATCTACTGGAACCAGAGTTCCCCTAAAGGAGTAATCCCAAGGGATAAATAAAGTTGAGTCTAAGTCTATGGAATGTTTTGTGCGAAGAGCCCTCCTCGCAAAGCATTAGGGGATTTGCTGTCACAGCCATAGGCTGCCGCTACCTGACAGCGGTAACTAGTAACAAAGATGGCGCAGGCCCCACGCAATGGAGGAGGAGTTAAGTGACCAACGGAGCAAAAAGCAGTGATTATGTCTTTGAACGGTCAGTTAACTGAGTTTGCTATAGAGGCCACTATATAGTCCCCACTCTATATAGCGATTTAGGGTTTAGGGCAGATGTACGGATACAGTAAGCTTGTATGAGCTATGAGAACAGCAACTTTTAAACAGAGTTTGCACGAGGAGAAATGGGCTTGAAAAGTGGAGAGGACAGGTGTTGGGTTCAAAAATATAGGTTCGTAAAAGAGAAACAGAGTCCACACAGAAGAGGGATTTTTAACAGCTTCTGCAGAAGGAGAGAGTTACACGGAACTCACTACTCTCTGACAGACTTCCTCTGCAGAGCCTTTTTATTAGCAGATCATAACACATGGGGTGGGTTACAAAATAGAGTGTTCTTCTGACAAGGCAATTGATCAGGTCATAGGACAAAATGCTCCTCTGATTGAATCACAGAACAGAGTGGTCTTCTGATAACTGTGATTAGCTGTGCACAAACATCAGTAATTTTCCACCACCGTTGCATGAGAGTTTGCAGTAAACAGAGTGAAGCATCTCATTTCTCCAATGTTTCATATGTACACACATTAACTGTATAATCATCATTGAATAAACCTAACAGCAGGCCTTTGAAAGAATTTGTGAAAATCCTACACATCATAAAGGTATTGTGGAGGCACACATCCATCTTCTTATCCATCAGGCTCTCAGTGGGGATGGTGCCTACCTCCAGCAGTCTATGGTGGAAAGGTGGGCTACACCCTGAACCATTCAACTAAAAAATATCATCTGTAAAGTAGTTTCAGCAAGCTTTGATTATAAAGTGGAGGTCCAAGCCTTTCTAGACGACAGCGCAGCATTGCCTGGTCCCTTCTAACCTGTGATGTGATATCAGAGCTGCAGTGAATGCTGGGAAATGTAGTTCTATTCTGGTTATATGCAGCTTGATCAAAACATGGATGGTTAAAGTGAAGTTTCCTTTCTTTAACCTGCAATTCAAAGTCTTTCTCCTGTGTTTGTTTTTCCAGACCGCCTGCAGGATTGTGTTGGAAAAGAAGAGGTTTTCCCTGAGCAGCAGTTCTCTGAACAGCAGAGAAATTCCAGTTCGGACCAAGCAGAACCAGAACCTCTGCAGATAAAAGAAGAGCAGCAAAAGCCAGAACATCCCTGGATAAAAGAGGAAACCATGGAGCTCCCCATAATTAAGCATGAAGAGCACTTTGTTGAGACTCGAGATACAGTAGAGAAACCTTTCCCATGTTCGAGATGTGGAGAAAGATTTCTACAAAAAGAATATTTAAAGGTTCACATGCAAACTCACAGAGGTCGGAAGCTTTACGAATGTCAGTCTTGTGGAAAAAGCTTCAAATCTAAATTTGTTATTAATAGACACATGAGAATTCACACGGGTGAGAAACCTTTCGAATGTGAGTCCTGTGGAAAAGGCTTTACTAAAAAATGCACTCTTGATCAACACTTAAGAATTCACACGGGTGAGAAACCTTTCGAATGTGAGTCCTGTGGAAAATGCTTTACTGAAAAATGCACTCTTGATCAACACATAAGAATTCACACAGGTGAGAAGCCGTTCAAATGTGTCTACTGTGGAAAAGCTTTTGCTCAGATATCTGTTCTTAATACACACACCAGAATTCACACAGGTGAGAAGCCATTTCCCTGTACTTTTTGTGACAAATATTTTAGTAGAAAAAATAATTTGACTTCTCACATGAGAATTCACACGGGTGAAAAGCCTTTCAGATGTGAGTCCTGTGGAAAAAGCTTTACTGAAAAAGGCACTCTTGATAGACACAACAGAATTCACACAGGTGAGAAGCCTTTCAGATGTGAGTCCTGTGGAAAAAGGTTTTATCGGGCATCTGAGCTTAATAAACACACCAGAATTCACACAGGGGAGAAGCCGTTCCAATGTGCCATCTGTGGAAAAGGTTTTGCTCAGACATGTGATCTTAAAACACACACCAGAATTCACACGGGTGAGAAACCGTTTCCCTGTACTTTTTGTGACAAAAATTTTTGTAAAAAAAATAACTTGACTGCTCACATCAGAATTCACACAGGTAAGAAGCTTTTCACATGCGAGTCCTGTGGAAAAAGCTTTTTACGGACATCTGAGCTTAATAAACACACTAGAATTCACACGGGTGAGAAGCCGTTCAAATGTGACATCTGTGGAAAAAGCTTTGCTCATAGATTTGATCTTTGTAACCACACCAAAACTCACACAGGTGAGAAGCCATTCTCCTGTACTCTTTGTGGCAAAAATTTTATAAAAAAAACTAGCTTGACTTATCACATGAGAAATCACACAGGTGAGAAGCCTTTCAAATGTGAGTACTGTGGAAAAAGCTTTACCTTAAAAAGCTCTCTTGATAAACACATCAGAATTCACACAGGTGAGAAGCCGTTCTCCTGTACTCTTTGTGGCAAAAGTTTTTGTCAACAGGCTAGTTTGACTTTCCACATGTCAACTCATGTGCAAAACGTTTGCCATCCATGAAATGGATCTTAAAAAGAATGATATATTGCTTTACAAGAGGTCATATCAGTTAGACGCCACAGAAACGAACAGGAGAGACCTTTTCCATGTTTTATCTGTGATAAAATGTTCATCTAGAAACTCCATCTCATTAAATGAGGAACTCACAGGTAAAGGTATTTTCTTTCTATGTTTAGAGAAAACCTTTCATAAACGGTTGTAATCTACTGTTTCCATGGAAACTAGAACAGGTAAGATGTAATCATGTAAACCTGGTACATATTTCAGCTATAAGATGACAAAGAACTCAGTTAAGAGGCTGGACTCTGTAGTTCACTGTGAAACAAGCTGTAAAATACTGAAACGGGTTTGAAATTGTTTCTGTTATTTGGTTCAAAGTTTATATTATTACTGATCAGTTTGAATCTGCTGCAATTTGGCAAAAAGCCCTTTGGATTAATAATGTATAACAGATGTCTTACACTCCTGTAGAAGTGTAATGCTTCAGATTTTTTTGTTCCTTTGTTTTTTTAATCAAGTTTTTATTTTATTTATTTTATAGCTATTATAAAAAACTTACAGCAAAAGTACAATTCACTTTACCCTATGTGGGCCATAGGGATAAAAGTAAAATGTTAGAAATGAAAACTAAAGCTTGCCTAACTAAAAGTGCACAAAAGTTCACCAGTCGGACGATTAGTTTAAATATCAGTAGAAAAAGATTGAAAGTGTTTCTTTGCACTAGAATGTATCATTTGGAAGGAGGTTCAGATATTGGAGAAAGAGATTTGACATTTTTTCCCATTAAAGGTGCAGTAGGAGATCTTTGAAAAACCGTTCCAGCAAACTATATTTTTGAACATACACAACCATGCCTCTCCCTTCAGACCTCGAAACCACGTCTTGAAAACTGTCTGTCGATGTGTTTTGATGAGATCGAGAACGAAACAAGCTGTGACGGAGTGATTTAGGGAAACTATCGTCAGTTTCATAGAACTAGTTTTAATTGCATTATTTTCTGCCCTGGATGTTTTCCATGAATGTACTCTGTCAGGTTTATTCAATGATTATAAAATGAATGGGTGCTTATGAATCATTTGTGCAAGGGGATGCTGCACTGTGTGTTGTGATGCAGTCAGGAGACCATCCTGCCTTGTCATTCTGATGGAGCATCTTGTCTTTATGAACTGATCAGTTGTTCTGTCAGAACAAATACTGTTTTGTAACCATGTGCTATGTTCTGTTAATAAAAGACAGCTGCAGGAGGGGATTCGGAGAAGGAAAGCTTGAAGTTGGGTTGGGCTTTTCCTTCCGCTCCTGCAGAAGCTGCTTGAATCTCTTTCCTGTGCAGACTCAATTTATATTTATTTCCAAATCTACATTTTCTGACTCCAACATACTCACTTCTCGATTGATGAACCAAGCAGAAATAAAAACATGGATTCTAAAAATAGCTTCTTTGGTTTCATATGGTTTCATGTACGTCATAAATATTTTTTTGTGTTTTCTCTGATATTTTTAAACAACCTTAATCTGTAATATTACTGTTTAATGGTATTAAAATGCTCAGAGGTTAATTAAGGAACGGGTCTTCAGACAGTATATCTCTGTGGTCAAAGTTTAGATATGGTTTGGTTTAAACAGGTGAATTTCTACATGGTAGTTATTTGAAAGAAGTTGATACTTTAAAGAACCTGAATACTGGATGAAGCAGTAAAATCCTGGTTGAAGCATCACTGGTTATGCTGCCTTCCTTTGGTATTTAGAGGTTGGAGCTTTGAAATCCAAGCCAGGATCTCGCTTGTAAAATTTAAGATCTCTAGAACTGGAATATTAGAGGTTCCTAACCAGCCATTGACTTTTACGTAAATTCTAAAAACTTTGTTCTAAATCATTATATTATACTCTAAACATTGCATAAGCAGGGATGGTATTGTAATGGCCACGTAGTTGCATCCCATGGTCAATTGCATAATTAAGCCCAAGCAGCAATGGCACGTTTTTAGATCTCCAAAGATAATGATAAAAAAAAATTCTCTTGGTGTTTTGCTCTAAAACTCACAGGAAGTCGACCATTTTGCGTCAAAGGTGGATTTTTAGCATTTTTTAAATTTTGTTGATTTAGTGAACTTCCCCTAGGAATTTTGAGCCATCGGCTTCAAAATTGGTGTGTATGCAGATAAGGCATGTGAGATCTAAAGTTATCCTTTTTGGGAGTTTTTGAGCATGGTGAAGGGTTGTGGGCAGGCCTTGAGGTTGGTGTACACATCAAGCTTTTTGAAACGCAATAACTTCTACTTATAAAATTCAGAGACTGAACTTTGTAGTATTGATCCCCTCTGCATTCCAGACAAAACTCAAACCATCAACCCCAATCCATTTTCTTGTGCACTAATTATGAATGCGGCTGAGTGGACGCTGGCGCTTTTTGCAGCCGCTTTTCTTCGCTACCTGTTTTTAAGTTATTTTCGACATTTTTACAGAACTTTGGGCCGTGTAATCACATTAATTGATGTCTGTTGGCTCAGATAGCCATAGTTTGTTGGCCTTTCTGGATTCTGAAGAAGATACTGAGTTTATGCATGAGGACCTGGCCAGACAACTCGGCATCAAGTTAATTCCCACACCGGACCCTCACCATGTATTAGCCTTAGATGGACATCAGCTAAATCGATCATCCCTCATGACTGAACCTGTTTACCATGTTGAACTATTAACGTTGTTATTATTGATTCACGTCAGGTTCCTTTCATTTCTGGTTCAACCTGGTTAACAAAGCACACAACCCACACATTGATTGGCAGATGGTGGAAGTGTTGGGTTGGTCTACTTTCTTTGGTAGATCCTATTTTCGTTCAGCTAAGTAAGAGACCTTCACACCTGGGAACTGTGAGGATTCCGAGTTTTACCCTGAACTTTCTAAAGTTCCTGTGGTGTATCACGACCTCTGTGAGGTTTTAAATAAGGGTAAAGCCACACCCCTACCTCGTCACGGAACCTTTTGGTTGTGGGATTGAGATACTGTCTGGTACCACACCCCCTAGGGGCAGGTTATATTCTTTGTCCGCCCCCTCGCAGGCCATGGAGAGGTACATCTCTGAGTCACTTACAGATGGTCAGACAAAGAGGGCCAACCAGGAGGTCGAGACTAAGATCCGAATTCTATGGGAGGCTGATCCCACCTAGTCGGCCAGCCAACTACCCTGGGTTGAGCATGCCATTACCTTGGCACCACTGGATTCTCTCTATTCTATGTATTGTTTGGTTTTTAGCCAATAATGTTCACCATACAGGAGAAGGAGTCCAAGGTTCCCTCCACGCACCTTTCTACCCTTAGGTTCCTGTGAGCTTCGATAAGGGCCAGGAAGGCCATCTCAAAAGCCCTGGGTGGTTAAGCCAAGGCTGCCAACCGCCGGAAGGTTCTGGCGCCCACTTACAGGGTGGGTCTAAAGGTTTGGCTGTCCACTAAAGAAATGCATCTTAAGGTCTATAGTAGTGATGTTATGAGATGAGCCGAGGCTTTGAGGTGTGTGTCGAGGCGTGATTCATTTAGAGGAGTGGCAAAAATTGATGACGTCCGAGGCCTCGCTACCGTGATACCACGTGACCGCTTCGGTAAGTGGTTCGGGAGGCGCAAGAATTTTGACAGGCATCTAAACAGCCTCAGTGTTCAGTCAAGTTGTGGGCGTTTGGAGGAGAGATGCTGTCAGCTGCAAAACGTTTGGATAGATTCTAAGAATAAATTGGTTGTTTTTCCAACAAATCTAGTTGCTTAAAGCTAATTTGGTTTGAATAAACAATGTAATGATCAAAATTTGAGCAAACCACCAGACAAAGCCAGTGTTAACACGTCAGTGTTAAAAAGTATTTTCTCCCAGTGCATACTAACTACCTGAGTGGTGTCCTCTGTAGGGGACAGGCTCTCATGCTAGAGGTTGATGGTTCAAGACCTGTCTCTCTCTTTTGAAAGTTGCGATTAAACTTAATTATTTTGGCTGATGAGACTAATTTGCATTGTTTTGTCCGAGTAAAAATATAGATTGGGAAAATTAGGTCGGTTTATTTAAAAGATTGGTTGAACACAACTTCCAACCTGATTAAAACCAAAAAACATGGAGAAACTATCATGTTTGAATAAAAATGACTAACACCTTTCATTTTGTTCATCATTGCCCAATTTGCACACTTTCACTGTCTGCTTGAGTTTATTTCACTAAAATGGCAGAAAAACTGTGCACTTTAAATGATTGTTCTAAGAAATTTTACACTTAAAAAAAAACTTACAAAAGATTTTATTATACACACCAACCATTAACAATTTCAAGGGAACTTAAAAGGGGGAAAAAAGAAAAACAATTGCAAAAAAAAATCACAGATTTTATTACAAACTGTAGTTCTGCTGTCCACCAGTAGGTGGTGACATGTTCACATGAAGCTTCATGAACTGTTGGGATCGTTGAAGCAATTTGGCCAAACGGTTCAATGCCTCATGAGGCTTCATCTCACCATCACTAGTCTATAGCAAGAAGCTGGCTCCCCACTTTATTGGGCCATTCCCTATTGCCAAGTTGGTGAACCCCAGTCATGTTTCACAGTTAAACTTGTAAAGATCTCCAGGTTGGTGCCTGCCTCTAGAGCACCTCAACCATCCCGATTCATTGATAGTGTCCCAGTCTACATGGTCAACCGTCTTCTGAGGCCTAGGCGGAGAGGCACAGGGCTCCAGTATTTGGTTGACTGTGAGGGATACGGGCCTGAGGAAAGGTCCTGGACCAGGATCTGGTCAGAGCCTCCCACAGGGATCACCCTGATCAGCCTGTTGGGGCGTCTAGAACCCACCTTTGAAGGCGGGTTCTGTCATAATCCTGGTGCCGATGGTTGGCTTTTTTCATCTGCACTTGCTCACCTGTCTTATTGGCCCCGTGCCTGATCACTGCCGATCTGCTTCACCTGGTCCCCGCAGCTATTTATGCTGTTTGCTTTCCTGCCATCAGTGCCAGAATATTCTGCTTCGGTGAAGGTAATTCTAGCCATCAAGTAAGTGGTTTGTTTTTTTGCCTCTTTCCTGTCTGCTCTGTTTAGTTTGATTTTTGGTCTGTCTTCCTGGATTCTGCCGGTTACTGTACTTGGACTAAGTTGTTGACCTCGGCTTGGATTCTCTTTGGATAACTCTTTGGCTCTCAGATCACTTGGTTCGTGAAAATTGTTCTTAGGCTTTGGATTATTTCTCAAGGACACAGTTGCTTGCTTGGCGTTGGCTGGAGATATCAGGGGAATTAATTAAATTGAATCTTTGAATTGTGTCATGTGCATGCGTCTGTTTGCTCAAAGTGTCAAAGTGGTTCAGTTTGTGTTCACCTCTTGTCCCTTAATCTGATTTCTGATTCCTAATGCTTAAATTTAAACATACGTTTTGCAGCTTTGCTTTAATTACTATCCCAGGTTTGTTTGTATTAGCATTATGTTTCAGATTCCATCTATTTGTGTTTCGGTTAAAGCTACTACTTCTGGATTATTGGTTGAACTTGTGTATTTTGTTTCAAAGTATATTCGTGGTATTTGTTTTCCTTTTTCCTCACTATTCTTTGTCCCAGTATTTCCTGCTGGCTGGATGATGTCATCGATTACCTCACTGGGTTTTAACAATTAGAGGGTTTCCTTCGGAGTAATGCTTTGTTTGTTTTTCTTTAAAGTAACTTTTTGAGTTATCTTATACAGGTGCTGGTCATAAAATTAGAATATCATGAAAAAGTAGATTGATTTCAGTAATTCCATTTAAAAAGTTAAACTTGTATATTATATTCATACATTACATACAAACTCATATATTTCAGATGTTTATTTTGTTTAATTTTGATGATTACAAATGACAACAAATGAAAATCTCAAATTCATCATATCAGAAAATTAGAATATTACTGAAGACCAATAAAAACAAAGGATTTATAGAAATGTTGGCCAACTGAAAAGTATGAACATGAAAAGTATGAGCATGTACAGCACTCAGTATTTAGTTGGGCCTCCTTTGGCCTGTATTACTGCAGCAATGCGGCGTGGCATGGAGTCGATCAGTCTGTGGCACTGCTCAGGTGTTATGATAGCCCAGGTTGCTCTAATAGTGGCTTTTAGCTCTTCTGAATTGTTGGGTCTGGTGTATTGCATCTTCTTCTTCACAATACCCCATAGATTTTCTATGGGGTTAAGGTCAGGAGAGTTTGCTGGCCAATTAAGAACAGGGATACCATGGTCCTTCAACCAGGTACTGGTAGCTTTGGCACTGTGTGCAGGTGCCAAGTCCTGTTGGAAAATGAAATCTGCATCTCCAAAAAGTTGGTCAGCTGCAGGAAGCATGAAGTGCTCTAAAACTTCCTGGTATGTGGCTGCGTTGACCCTGGACCTCAGAAAACACAATGGACCAACACCAGCAGATGACATGGCACCCCAAACCATCACTGACTGTGGAAACTTTACACTGGACTTCAAGCAACGTGGATGAAGTGCCTCTCTTCTTTTCCTCCAGACTCTGGGACCTTGATTTCCAAAGGAAATGCAAAATTTACTTTCATCAGAGAACATGACTTTGGACCACTCACCAGCAGTCCAGTCCTGTTTCTCTTTAGCCCAGGCAAGACGCTTCTGACGCTGTCTGTGGTTCAAGAGTGGCTTGACACAAGGAATGCGACAGCAGAAACCCATGTCTTTCATACGTCTGTGTGTGGTGGTTCTTGAAGCACTCACTCCAGCTGCAGTCCACTCTTTGTGAATCTCCCCCACATTTTTGAATGGGTTTTGTTTCACAATCCTCTCCAGGGTGCGGTTATCTCTCTTGCTTGTACACTTTTTTCGACCACATCTTTTCCTTCCCTTCGCCTCTCTATTAATGTGCTTGGACACTGAGCTCTGTGAACAGCCAGCCTCTTTAGCGATGACCTTTTGTGTCTTGCCCTCCTTGTGCAAGGTGTCGATGGTCGTCTTTTGGACAACTGTCAAGTCAGCAGTCTTCCCCATGATTGTGTAGCCTATAGAACTAGACTGAAAGACCATTTAAAGGCTTTTGCAGGTGGTTTGAGTTAATTAGCTGATTAGAGTGTGGCACCAGGGGCCATCAATTTTGAACCTTTTCACAATATTCTAATTTTCTGATATGATGAATTTGAGATTTTCATTGGTTGTCATTTGTAATCATCAAAATTAAACAAAATAAACATCTGAAATATATGAGTTTGTATGTAATGTATGAATATAATATACAAGTTTCACTTTTTAAATGGAATTACTGAAATCAATCTATTTTTTCATGATATTCTAATTTTATGACCAGCACCTGTATATCATGGTTTGTTTTGCAGACCCTTTCATTATGTAGATGAGTTTGTAAATTAAATTAATGATTATATATTCGTTTATCTTTTGGACGTAGTTTATTTTAATTTACATTTTTAATTGTGGCCTGGTCCACTCCAGAGCAGGTGTGTGGCCATTTGGTTATAAAAACATTAAGTTCTTGAAGCTCAGCTGGGATGGTTAGAGTTAAAAGTACCAAATAAAAATCATCAGAATAATCTGGAACCGGTGGCTGATGCTGTTTTTTTGTTGTTGTTGTTCACCTTGCTGATCCTCGACTATTCTACTTCACATTAATCTGATTGTTGCTCTACAAAGTGTCCATTTGTTCATGTCATACATTTCGTCAGGAGAAGGATAGCAGAGATGCAAGTGGAGGAAACAGAAAAGATCTACTAGGAAACAAGCGAACTTATATATAAGCTATATTTGAAAATACTTGCTCACCCCACTTTTGAAATCAAAAAGTCATCCATGTATAAAACCATAAAAAAAAATCATTTATTCAGAGTCAAGTTCTGTATTATGGAGTTTAACACAATCATTCAGAAAGCAGGCCACACATTTTATTAGAAATATTTCATCCATTATTTAGAATAGAAAGGATGGGATTAACAGCAGTGTTTTTATGGTACTAAAAAGAAATTAGATGGCAGATCAGATGAAAAATATGATAGAATCAAAAAGAAAGATGGAGAAATAAGAACTGAAAACAGGAATAGAGAGAAAGATTAATTAGAAGATTAAGTTTTGGACGTACAGGAGTTAATTCCACCCTGTTTAAAATATAAAAGCAGGCTGAATATTATGGAGAGGAGGAATCAAAAGAACATGTTATATTAAGATGTCAGAAATATGAAGAAGAGTCATGAGAAGAAATCAAGAGAGGTTTAAAATAGAAGAAACATTACAAAGAAACATTATTTCATTGTGTTTTTGGACTGTAGCTTTCTTCCTCTACGTTTTATTTATTCATATTTTTGCTGGATGGCAAACAACTGATAGTGCATTTATGTCCCAATAGTATGGAGTGTAGAACTTAATGGTTGAATTATGTGGATTTTTCTTTGTTTCTGTTAAGTCTCTTTAAACAGGGGAGTAAAACAGCCTAATTGTCTGATTTTGTACACTGAATTTGAAACACAATTTTTTAAGACATCGAATTCCTTACATTGAATTTTTATCTGGTGAAAATCCAGCAAAAAATCTGACTGCAAAGTGTTGAACTTTTGGTGAACTGAAGCCAAAGCCTCTGTAGTGGATGCAGTCAAGCAGCTTCTAGCCAATGAAATCAGCTCATTTGGTCAGAATAAAAAAGGAAGTCTGCCATTGGCCGCTTATTCCGGATCAAACCAAGAGCCTTGGCAGAGGGGGGTGCTGCACTAGCTGCGATCGGCTCAGTTATTTCACCCAGTCCCATTAGATGGAAAAACTCTAATAGCTCTTTATTAGTAGCTACATGATGTTTTGTTTAATCATTTCTATTTAACAAGAAAACCTCCTCATTCAGCTTTATTCAGTCTGGAACAAAGCTACTCCCAACTGTTGTGTCACGTGACCAAATCGACCCTCTGGGATCCACCATCAGCTAGCAGCGTTAGCTTCCTTCCTCCGTGGAGTGTTTGTAGAGAGGCTGATGATGTGTGAGTGTTTGCAGGGAGAATGTGTTCAGTCCAGCTTCAAGGAGAGTTTATCAGCGAGCAGTTAACTCCTGCTGAAGAAACATTGACGGAGGTTAAAGGAAGAGAGAAAAGGCCCAAAGTGGAGATGGACGATCAGCACAGACTGCTGGATTTCACCAGGATCCCCCAGATCATCTTACACCGGATAGGTAGGAAACATCTGATAGAAACGTTTCCCTCAGGATGCAGACTGAGGGTTGGAACCTCAGCTGATTGGAAAACTCATTGGAGGAGATCAAGATGCTAAGCTAAAGCTAGCTTCTGCTTTAGAGTGGGAGTCCACGTCACGGAGCAAAGCCTGAAAGGCTAAAGTCTGCATCATGTTTGCTCATTGCTGCTTTTCAGTGCCAAACTCTACTGTTCCATGTTGATTCCAACATGGAGGATGTTCACTTCATAGACATTAAAGGAATAGTACACCCAAAACATGATTAGCCTTCATTTTCTACTCACCCCCATGCTGAACAACACTCTGGAGTACTTTTTTGATATCTCAAATGCATCTGGAGATCTGGGAGGCTTCTTGCTGTCTGCTGACATTCAAATAATGGAGGTCTATGGTGCCCGAGACAGAAAGGTCCATAAAAGTCCACAAAAAACGTGTCAATATTCCTCCATACTGCTCGTCCAATGTATTCCAAGTGTCCTGAGTGGGTAGCGTCCATAATTTACTCAAAACGAAGTCATTTAGAATGTTTTTAGAGCATAAACAGTAGAGTATAGGATTTCCTAAAAGCGCGTTCATGAGTCTACGGAAACCGCGGCAGACCAAACCAGATGAAAGTGCGCATTCAGCTCGGCAAAGAACTCATGCTCTTCCTCAACACTGAAGTCCTCAGACATTATTCTTTCGTTGTTTCTTTCTTTGCAAAGGTAAACAGCACATTTCTTCTTCTACGCCTGCATTATCGGCAGAGCAGACGCTGAATGCGCACTTTCATCTGGTTTGGTAATAAATAGATGGAATAAATAAATAGAAATCAACATAAAATGAATTTTAAAAACAAAATAACTTTACTCTCTTCGGTAAATCAAAACAAAATGTCCTCTCTAAATCATAATATTCATTATCAAAGAGCAACCCTTTAAAATACCGAATAATAATAATATACTATATATATTAGTGGTGGGCATAGATTAATTTTGAAATCTAGATTAATCTCACTGTAATCTTGAAATTAATCTACCGTAGATTAAAATTGCACATTTGAATTCTGCCAAAGGCATTCATGATGTCGCTGTGCTACATAAATAATAGTAAAAGTGTGTATTTTTCTCCAGCCAGGTGGTGCATTAGACCAGGGGTTCATCTCCTGTTTCTAAAATTCATCACAAACTGCTTGAGAAGCTTTTCTACTAGAACTGGTGATGAAAATAAATAATATTCAATAAGAAGCATTTATGTCTGAAAACGGTTTGAAGGAAAAGTCCGCTCATATTCAGAATTCAAACTTCTGAAAGTTCTTTAAATATGAAATTATTCCAAATGTTTTTAATTCAGAGTAATTTTCATGTGAATGTGCTTTACTGGAGGCATCCATGTTTGTCAAAGAACAACACTGCCACCTACTGGTTCGTGTCTCTCACAGTGGAAATGCACCTATGATGACAATTTCAGACCCTCCAATGATTTCTAAGTGGGAGAACTTGTGAACTAGCAGGGTGTTTAAATACTTATTTTCCTCGCTGTATTTCTGACTCTTTAATAAGCGGCAGGGCCAGATGATGTGACCTGAAACCAATATTACTATAAATTAGGCAGTTTTACCTCGATAACGATGAATACCTGATTGATGCTCCGGCACCTCTATCACAAAAAAAGGCATGTGCAGGAAATGCAACTGATCTATTTCTAATTTATTTATTGGATAAACCACATTGCATATTACTTTAAATTAAATATTAAAGTTTTTCAGGTTTAAACAATCAACAATGTCTCTTCTTTTGCACATCTTTAGCTTACCAGTGTGGTTGTGCTGTAGGGGATGGAGGTAGGATGAGTTACTTTGCGTAGTCCTGACAGTTCTCAGACAATATTTGAATTTGATGTTCTTTTGCTCAAAATCTGTGGTGTAATTTTTTTTGTTATCAACATATTTATTGTGTTTTCTAAATATATACCTGCCAGATATCAAATACAGTCAACAAGACCAATAAACACCCTCTTGGATACACATCTCCATAAATTATCTTTAGCTATACAGGAGTTATTAGTCCATTGTTGACGCTCCCTTGTTAAGCATTAAGGTATGGTAATCTTGTCTTTAGCTGTCTTTTTCATTTTGAGTCAGTTTTACTCTTCAACTATTCTGAACAGGACTCCAAATTCTTTCAAATAATTAGCTTTTCCCTTTTTGGAGGTATGCGTCCAAAAGTAAAGCCTTTAGCATTTGCCTGATCCATTGTTTTATACCTGCTCCTGTTGTTCTCTTCCAGAATAAGTCGATCAGTCTTTTAACTTGTAGTTGGCACATATTAATCAACACATGTTCACATTTGGTAAACAAGTATTTTTTGAGTACAGATCCAAAATTTGAAAAATCGGATCTAATGCAACATCCTTTGAGACCAGATGTTCCAATATTTTTTATTTCTTTTCAACATTGTTGAATTTCCCTGCATTCCCAGATACAATGAAGAAAAGTGCCTTTTTCTTCTAAACCTTTGATGCATCTGTCTGGTATATTAGGATTATACAGATATAAATTGATCGGTGTGATTATAGATTTGCTTTAGCCATTTGTATTGCGGTAACCTTAAAGGGGAACTCCTTTTTTTTTTTACATTGGCCCCTTGATTTTGAATTATTCCATCATGTTCTACTCACCCATATGAGTTTTATGTAATTTGGAGCCATTCTGAAGATATTGGGTTATATCCAAGTAACGTCTTCCTATGAGCAACGACTTGAAGGCACAAACTAAACTGTTCATCATTTATTCTTTATTGTACGCCAGTATTCATAACATGCAGGCCAATCACTGTCCCCCAGACATCCGGGGTTATATTTTTTATATTTATATGTTAAAACAAAGCGGTGCGTGTATGACGTCTCTTCTCTTCATCTACTTCTTCACCTTGTATGTTAGATCCAGTTCCAACCCTGTTATTTAATGAGGTATTCCCTCTGATGTTCTCCTCCATTTTAGATGTGATTAATCTATCTCTGTCACAGGGATATGTACTAAAGGCTTTTAAGGTTGCTGGAATTAAACCTTTGCTTAAGAAACCGTCTCTTGACCCAGATGACTTGGTCAATTATAGACCTATATCCAATCTTCCTTTATTATCTAAAATTCTTGAGAAGGCAGTTGCCAAACAAGTGTGCGATCACTTCCACCATAATGAACTTTTTGAAGAGTTTAAGTCTGGTTTTACAGCTCATCATAGCACTGAAACAGCTCTGGTGAAAGTCACTAATGATGTTCTCATGGCCTCAGATAATGGACTTGTATCTGTGCTCATCCTGTTGGATCTCAGTGCTGCATTTGATACAGTTGACCATAATATTCTTTTAGAGAGACTTGAATTTTTGGTAGGAATAAAAGTAACAGCACTAGACTGGTTTAAATCTAATCTATCTAACACATTTCAGTTTGTTTACTTTAATGATAAACTTTGTGCTCCAGGGTTACCTTTTGAGTATCGCAAGGATCATTGCTAGGACGAATTGTCTTGTCAGAGGACAGCACAAACAGGCTACTGCGGGTACTATTTGATGAAGATGCCAGTTGCGGACCTGTGAGGCATCTGTTTCTCAAACTAGAGACTCTAATGTACTTATGTTCTTGCTCAGTTGTGCAACGCGGCCTCCCACTTCTTTTTCTACTCTGGTTAGAGCCTGTTTGTGCTGTCCTCTGAAGGGAGTAGTACACACCGTTGTAGGAAATCTTCAATTTCTTAGCAATTTCTGGCATGGAATAGCCTTCATTTCTAAGAACAAGAATAGGCTGTCGAGTTTCAGATGAAAGTTCTCTTTTTCTGGCCATTTTGAGCGTTTAATTGACCCCACAAATGTGATGCTCCAGAAACTCAATCTGCTCAAAGGAAGGTCAGTTTTGTAGCTTCTGTAATGAGCTAAACTGTTTTCAGATGTGTGAACATGATTGCACAAGGGTTTTCTAATCATTAATTAGCCTTTTGAACCAATGAGCAAACACATTGTACCATTAGAACACTGGAGTGATAGTTGCTGGAAATGGACCTCTATACATCTATGTAGATATTGCACCAAAAACGAGACATTTGCAGCTAGAATAGTCATTTACAATATTAGCAATGTATAGAGTGTATTTCTTTAAAGTTAAGTTATCTTCATTGAAAAGTACAAGTGCTTTTCCTTCAAAAATAAGGACATTTCAATGTAACCCCAAACATTTGAACGTCAGTGTGTATGTATATGTGTGTGTGTATATATATATATATATATATATATATATATATTACTCCAGGCTCACACCGACTCCGGTCTTACCGTTGCGGTGCGGTGGGTGTGGCGCCGCAGTGATTCCAAGTCATTAAAAAGACGTAAACCTCTCTCACCGGCTGCTGAGCTGTCCGGCTGCGGTTACCGAGACACTCCGGTGCTGCAGAAAATTCCGCAAGAAAGCTATCCTTGCAGCGTGCCGGAGCCCTCCGCAACAAGCGCTCGCAAATATCCTTATTTGGGCCGTGTTATCGCGTGAAGTTACGTGAACTCAAGTGAACTTCTGTTAAATCTCCGGACCTGTTTCCGGAGCCGCAGAGCCGCACCGCACCGTAGTCAAAAGGGCGGTGTGAGAGGGGGTGTGCGGGAGTTGCGGTCTCCGTCGGCTCGGTAACCGCACCGGAGCCAGTGTGAGCAAGGGGTTAGGGATGGGACGATTTATGAAAACCGTCTGAACCATTAGGTTCGACTGTCTCTGTTCGATTAGCGTGTGTTGCGTTCGGTTCATGCGCTGTTCCTTTTTCTCATAGGCGAAGCGTTTACACTCCATGGCCGAAGGTGGCGGTACTGCGACCAAAGCCAACCACCAGTAGTAAACAAGAAGAAGAAGAAGAAGCGAAGCAGCGTAGCCGGGTGTAGCAGGGAAAAAAAATCAGTTGTTGTGGAGAATTGTGTGGGTATGGCGAGTGGGAAAGAACAGGAGTTGGAAGACGCGCCAGCAGCACTTTATAGGTCTGCTGTATGGGACCACTTTGCATTTAGAGTGACCTACGATGACGGCGGAAAGAAAGTTGTGGATAAGAACAGTGTGCAAGCATTGTGCAACACGTTTTGTTTATGCTAACAGCAACATGTCATGCTAACCCCGAAATCCCTCATACTCCGTCAGCGCTCCGCCCCGCTGCGCTCCAGACCGGCTGCTCAAAGCAAAGCCTACAGCCTCCACTGTGGCTCCAGTCCGCTCCGCTCTGAGTCCCTTGGAGATGGTAGAGAGCATGCGCCAGATGATTAAATTCAAAGCAGCAAAACATGCGGAAATGATCCAGGGTTTCCGCGGATCATTTAAAATAATTACAATTCATTATTTTTTGCGGGATTTTTTCATTAATTTCATAAATTTTTATGGGATTTCGGTGTAACAATCAACATATACCGAACCGAACCGAAAAACCGTGACCACGAAACCGTCAATCGAACCGAACCGTGGATTATGTGAACCGTTCCACCCCTAATATATATATATATATATATATATATATATATATATATATATATATATATATATATATATATATATATATATATATATATATATAGCTTCAAACCTTTTTAGACAACACCGCATTAGTGTCTTGTGATTTGTGAATGCTGGGAAATGTAGTTCTACTCTGGTTATATGCAGCTTGATCAACACATTGATGGTTAAAGTGTCCTTTCTTTAACCTGCAATTCAAAGTCTTTCTCCTGTGTTTGTTTTTCCAGACCGCCTGCAGAATTATGTTGGAAAAGAAGAAGTTTTCCCTGAGCAGCAGTTCTCTGAACAGGAGAGGAATTCCAGTTTGGACCAAGCAGAACCAGAACCTCTGCAGATAAAAGAAGAGCAGCAAAACCCAGAACATCCCTGGATAAAAGAGGAAACCGTGGAGCGTCCCATAATTAAGCATGAAGAGCACTTTGTTGAGACTCGAGATACAGTAGAGAAACCTTTCCCATGTTCGAGATGTGGAGAAAGATTTCTACAAAAAGAATATTTAAAGGTTCACATGAGAACTCACAGAGGTCGGAAGATTTACGAATGTCAGTCTTGTGGAAAAAGCTTCAAATATAAATTTGTTATTAATAGACACATGAGAATTCACACGGGTGAGAAGCCTTTCAAATGTGAGTCCTGTGGAAAAAGCTTTACTGAAAAATGCACTCTTGATCAACACATAAGAATTCACACAGGTGAGAAGCCGTTCAAATGTGCCTTCTGTGGAAAAGGTTTTGCTCAGACATCTGATCTTAATACACACACTAGAATTCACACGGGTGAGAAACCGTTTCCCTGTACTTTTTGTAACAAAAATTTTAGTAGAAAAAATAACTTGACTGCTCACATGAGAATTCACACGGGTGAGAAGCCTTTCAAATGTGAGTCCTGTGGAAAAAGCTTTACCGAAAAAGGCACTCTTGATAGACACATCAGAGTTCACACAGGTGAGAAGCCTTTCAGATGCGAGTCCTGTGGAAAAAGCTTTTTTCGGATATCTGAGCTTAATAAACACACAAGAATTCACACGGGTGAGAAGCCGTTCAAATGTGACTTCTGTGGAAAAAGCTTTGCTCATAGATTTGATCTTTGTAACCACACCAGAACTCACACGGGTGAGAAGCCATTCTCCTGTAGTCTTTGTGGCAAAAATTTTATTAGAAAAACTAGCTTGACTTCTCACATGAGAACTCACACAGGTGAGAAGCCTTTCAAATGTGAGTACTGTGGAAAAGGCTTTACCTTAAAAGGCTCTCTTGACAAACACATCAGAATTCACACAGGTGAGAAGCCGTTCTCCTGTTCCCTTTGTGGCAAAAGTTTTTGTCAACAGGCTAGTTTGACTTACCACATGTCAACTCATGTGCAAAATGTTTGCCATCCATGAAACGGATCTTAAAAAGAAAGAAGACAAGAGGTCATATCAGTTAGACACCACAGAAATGAACAGGAGAGACCTTTTCCATGTTTTATCCGTGATAAAATGGCCATCTAGAAACTGGATCAATCAATGGATAAAGATGGAAAGTGTTTCTTTGCACTAGAATGGATCATTTGGAATGAGTTTCAGATATTGGAGAAAGAGATTTGACATTTTTTTCCATTAAAGGTGCAGTAGGAGATCCTGGAAAAATGGTTCCAGCAAGCTATATTTTTGAACATACTCAACCATGCCTCTCCCTTCAGACCTCGAAACCACGTCTTCAAAACACATGAATGCTGTCTGTCGAGGTGTTCAGATGAGATTGAGAACGAAACAAGCTGTGACACGAGCTGACAACATAATGCTACGTTCACACCTAAAGCAGCAGAGGCAGCAAAATCAGCTAGTTTACATGCAAAGTCAATGGTTGATGCGCATCATACGCAAAAGGTCCTGCAGGGCTTCTGAGCAGCAGGAGCAGTGCGTCGCTGATCTGGGAGCTGGCAGGGAGTCAGACACAGCACTGATGATGCAGAGCGCTATGATCGCTCCTCTGAAACAGTTTATTGACGCCTAAATTAACTTAAAATGCCAAAATCTGCGGGCAGAACATGTTCGCTTTTAGTATCCTGGTGCCTGCAGTTTGGATTACGTACATGAAAAACACCTTCCAGCCGCCGTTGTAAACTGCGAGGAGGCAATTGGGCCAGATGCTGCCGTTAAAATGGGATTCCCAGTGACAGCGCACCGCCGGTATGTGGGGGTATGAGCGACTCTGACAGAAATTATCTTTGAAGGCAGGAGGGTAATCTGGATGAACTGACTGCACAGACCATGTTTTCAGGAGGACTTTCTCACTTCAAAATAGTTCAAACTACTTTTTACCCGCTGATCACAGCTAATATAGCTGCCATTGTTTCAGGCAAAGAAAGGATAGAATAGCTCCGTCCAACATGCATCAGAGGCGCAGCTAGAGCAGGATCAAAGCATGAAAGCATTAAAAATTAAGCAGCACGAGCGTTTTTGCTGCTCTCGCTCCCTCAGGTGTGAACGTAGCATAACTGTGGCTAGCTTCCAGCCATGGCGTCCTGCATGAGCATTGGGGGGTCGATTTGTTCATGTGTCAGGTAGGGGTGTAAATAATAATCGTTTTGTATCGATCTATCGATCCAACAGCCGACAATGCAAAGCATCGACACGTCCGCAAGATAAGCAACTCATATTTTAATTTTTTTCTTCCGGTGTATTTTTATCCATTTGCTCCTGCGTGTAATTCTGACTCCCGTGCTGCAGGGGCGCTAAACCTATTTTGCTATACAGTGTGGGTCTAGATACGACCGAGGCAATGAGGTAGTGGGGTCTGACAACGGAGGGTCATGACTGTGAAAAAGAGCGGGGATCCAGGTGGAAAAAGGGTCCCAGCGTTCTCGTGCACCTCGCTCTTCTAGCGGGTCAAACTTCAAGAATTGTTCTCCGCAATTGCGGTCATAAAAACAAAACAAGCCGCCTCCTGTCTGCGGTCACCTACAATTTGGGAGAGGTGTGTCTGTGGAGTGTCTGTGGAGGGGGCAGGGACGTCTGGAGCCGAGGTATTGCATTGCACTCATTGCACTGATTTTGTGCAGTATTTTTTGGTGCAAAGCTTTTCAGAATCTATAACGCAGTGAATGAGGTTTTAATAGGAATAGATGGAGTGTAAGTTTTCTACTTCTGTTATTTGCTGTTGTTTCTCTAATAAAATGCATAACGACATTACAGCTTTCGTTGATTTATTTAAAATGTGAAACATTGTCTAGCCTGTAAGGTAAAAAAAAAGAAACAATCGAATCGTGGTTTATTCTTGAGAATCGAAAATAATCGAATCGTTGGATCAGGAAATCGATACTAAATCGTATCGCCATGATGGATGTGATTTACACCCCTAGTGTCAGGGGTGGGAGGGACAAGCAGACGACCGTGATTGACGTGTCAGGAACCAATTGTTTACTACGGACCGTGTTTTGTGATTGGTGGGGGTTACTCATTGATTTCTCACTGTAGCGGGGTCCATTTATTTTAGTTTCACTTCCAGACCTTCTATTTCCCTGCTAGCTACGCGTAGGCCTGTCACGATAACAGATTTTGCAGAAAGATTAATTGTCTCAAAAATTATTGCGATAAACGATAATATTGTTTGAAGCTCTTTTTACACTGATTTAATGGAAATTACGTAATAATGCATGCATTTTCCTGCCAAAGATAAACACACTTTATTTTCAACAGGACACTTAACACTGGAACTGGTTAACAAAATAAAACGAGTAAAACCACAGTGAAAATAAAAACATATATACAAAATATCACGTTGGTGATAAGTTTTTTTTTCTGGGGAATTCATACTGTCTATCAAATGTCTGCAACATTTTTTGAAATGACGGCTTTTCAACAATATTAAATGGGAGCATCTCTTTAGCAATTAAATGAACTACGCTGTCAGTGAGTGCACGCCACTTTGCGTCGTCCTTTTTGTATGCTGCCTGTCGATTAATTGCTTCAGTGATGGACTGTTGCGAACTTGAAGACGCAGACGGGCCACCTCTTGTACTTTGTGTTTCCACCTGGAGAAACTTTGCTGGGTGGTTGTGCTTTAGCTGCATGTGTAGGTTGGTTGTATTGCTGCTCTTAGTTGCTACTGTTTTATGACAAATGCGACATACTGGCTGGCATAGGTTCAGTGGTTCGCCTCGGTCATTTGGTTTGAATCCGAAATACTCCCACCCTGCGGCTGTTGCGCTCCGCTTTCAAACCATTTCCATTTGGAGCGTTTTCCCCCAACATAAGATGTGGGTTTATTTTTACCTCGCTAACTCCTCTAACTCCTCATGGGGCTCTAAAGCTGCAGAAGTACAAAATGATGCGCGCTGACTAGCTGATGCGATAGTCCACTCCTCCTCCCTCCTCAAAAATGAGGAAGGGGAGGGGTCAGTAGATAGCACCGGAGTTAAGCCTTTTCATCCAGCGTCATCAATAGAAAGATAAAAACACAGGCAGAGACGATATAGCCGATAAATTAAATGACATGGATAGTTTTTATTTATCTTGCGATTAATTGATTTATCGATTATCGCGACAGGCCTAGCTACGCGACTGTGGGGAGATTTTTAAGCCACATGGTAAAAAACGCGTCAGAAAAGATCTCCTGCATCTTTAAAAATGTCTGATTTAAAAATTTATTTTGTTGTTTCTGCTTTTTAAATATCTTTTGTAGTAAAAACTTTCTTTGAATTTTTTCCAATCCTTTTGTTTCTGATTCTGTAGATGTTTTAATAACCTGCTGTGATTTAGGGAAACTCTCGTCTGTTTCATAGAACTAGTTTTATTGCATTGTTTTCTGCCCTGGATGTTTTCCATGAATGTATTCACTTCTAGATTGATGAACCAAGCAGAAATAAAAACATGGATTCTAAAAATTGCTTCTTTATATGGTTTCATGTACGTCATAAACAATCATTTTTTCGTGTTTTCTCTATTTTCTCTCTTTTTTTTTATATGTTTTGCTCTAAAACTCACAGGAAGTCGACCATTTTGCGTCAAAGGTGGATTTTTTAGCATTTGTTCAGTTTTGTTGATGTGGAAGTTTAGCCTTTTATCGTCAAGCCAAGGCTGCCAACCGCCGGAAGGTTCTGGCGCCCACTTGCAGGGTGGGTCAAAAGGTTTGGCTGTCCGCTATGGATCTGCCTCTTTATGTTGAGAGTAAGAAGCTGGCTCTCTGCTTTATTGGGCCATTCCCTATTGCCAAGTTGGTGAACCCCAGTCATGTTTCCTGAGTTAAACTTGTAAAGACCTCCAGGTTGGTGCCTGCCTCTAGAGCACCTCAACCATCCCGATTCATTGATAGCGACCTGGTCTACAAGGTCAACCGTCTTCTGAGGTCTAGGCGGAGAGGCACAGGACTCCAGTATTTGGTTGACTGTGAGGGATCCGGGCCTGAGGAAAGGTCCTGGACCAGGATCTGGTCAGAGCCTTCCACAGGGATCACCCTGATCAGCCCGTTGGGGCGTCTGGAATCCACCTTTGAAGGCGGGTTCTGTCTTAATCCTGGTGTTCATGGTTGGTTTTTTTCATTTGCACCTGCTCACCTGTCTAATTGGCGCTGCGGCTGATCACTGCCGATCTGCTTCACCTGGTCCCTGCAGCTATTTATGCTGTTTGCTTTCCTGCCATCAGTGCCAGAATATTCTGCTTTGGTGAGAGTAGTTCTAGCCATCAAGTAAGGGATTTGTCTTTTGTCATCTTGCCTGTCTGCTCTGTTCAGTTAGATTTTTGGTCTGTCTTTCTGGATTCTGCCGGTACCAGGACTTGGACTAAGTTGCTGACCTCGGCTTAGATTCTGTTTGGATAGCTCTTCGGCTCTCGGATCTCTTGGTTTGTGAGAATCGTTTGGATTGTTCTTAGGCTTTGGATTATTTCTCAAAGACACTGTTGACCAGCTCTCCTGCATCCTGTGCTAAGAAAGGATTTTATGTTGGTGTAAAAAAAAACAGTCTTTAAGACAGGATTAAAAAAAAAAGAAATATTCTAAATTTTGGAACAATATCGTCTGATAAAGAGTACATTTAAATACATGTTTAAGCCAGAATGTTTTGACATTTAAAAATGACTTCCCTACAACTTTAAACAGTCAAGGAGTTACGGTCATGGAGAAGAATGAGGGCCTGCTAAGATGACAAATGATGAGGGAATCTGCTGCTGTGAATTATGCATTTTTTCTTCTCTTGGGTCACGTAATCTAAAAGGGTTGCAATATTAAGGGTATTAATTTAATCAAATCTTTGAATTAGTGTCTAATTCAACTAATTATTTAATTGTGTTTTTGGACTGTAGCTTTCTTCCTCTATGTTTTATTTATTTATATTTTTACTGGATGGCAAACAACTAATAGTACATTTATGTCCCAATAGTATGGAACTAAATTGCTGAATTGTGTGTATTTTCCTTTGTTTCTGTTAAAAGTCTCTTACAATAGGGGAGTAAAACAGTCTCATTGTAATCTGCCTGATTCTGTACACTGAATTGAGAAACTATTTTTTTTAGACATTTAATTCTTGTCTGGTGAAAATCCAGCTGCATAAAAATCAGCTTTTAAAAATCTGACTGCAAAGTGTTGAACTTTTTGTGAACTAAAGCCAAAGCCTCTGCAGTGGATGCAGTCAAGCAGCTCCTAGCCAATGAAATCAGCTCATTTGGTCAGAATAAAAAAGGAAGTCTGCCATTGGCCGCTTCTTCCGGATCAAACCAAGAGCCTTGGCAGAGGGGGGTGCTGCACTAGCTGCGATCAGCTCAGTTATTTCACCCAGTCCCATTAGATGGAAAAACTCTAATAGCGCTCTATTAGTAGCTACCTGATGTTTTGTTTAATCATTTCTATTTAACAAGAAAACCTCCTCATTCAGCTTCATTCAGTCTGGAACAAAGCTACTCCCAACTGTTGTGTCACGTGACCAAATTGACCCTCTGGGATCCACCATCAGCTAGCAGCGTTAGCTTCCTTCCTCCGTGGAGTGTTTGTAGAGAGGCTGATGACGTGTGAGTGTTTGCAGGGAGAATGTGTTCAGTCCAGCTTCAAGGAGAGTTTATCAGCGAGCAGTTAACTCCTGCTGAAGAAACATTGACGGAGGTTAAAGGAAGAGAGAAAAGGCCCAAAGTGGAGATGGACGATCAGCACAGACTGCTGGATTTCACCAGGATCCCCCAGATCATCTTACACCGGATAGGTAGGAAACACCTGATAGAAACGTTTCCCTCAGGATGCAGACTGAGGGTGGGAGCCTCAGCTGATTGGAAAACTCATTGGAGGAGATCAACATGCTAAGCTAAAGCTAGCTTCTGCTTTAGAGTGGGAGTCCACGTCACGGAGCAAAGGCTAAAGTCTGCATCATGTTTGCTCATTGCTGCTTTTCAGATCCAAACTCTACTGTTCCATGTTGATTCTGATGCTTATATTCCAACATGGAGGCTGTAATCATCATAGACATTAATACATAGACGCCCCATCAGACTCTGCTGCACTGATCTCTATTTATTCACCTGATTTCCCGAAAATAGTGAAGCCACCGGCCGCCATCTTGGTACTCCCCACTCCCATGGAGACATGCAGTAAAATGCCTTCCTTTGCAGCACTTGGCTGCTAAAACCAGCAGTTTTTCTGGCTCTGAGACGTTCCAAACTAATTTATTTATATATATATATATATATATATATATATATATATATATATATATATATATATATATATATATATATATACACATTTATTTGCTCAAGGCTGGACTATTGTATCACTAAGTCCACAAGCTGCAGTTAAAAGCTTTCAGCTTATCCAAAATTATGGCGTGTATGGCACATTGGGGCCATAAAAATTGTTAAGAAACATTTTATTTTCCTTTTTTTTTTAAAGACACTTAGGGAAAGAAATTATTTTAAATATTTATAAGTGAAAATGAGGAAAAGAAGAGATTTTACTCTAAATAATTCCATCCATCTTCTTCTTCTTATCCATCAGGCTCTCAGTGAGGGTGGTTTCTACCTCCAGCAGTCTATGGGGGGAAGGTGGGCTACACCCTGAACCATTCAACAAAAAAATATCATCTGTAAAGTAGTTTAAACAAGCTTTGATGACAAAGTGGAGGTCCAAGCCTTTCTAGACGACAGCGCAGCATTGCCTGGTCCTTTAAAACTGTGATGTGATGTCAGAGCTGCAGTGAATGCTGGGAAATGTAGTATATATTGGTTTTGTGGAGGCTCAAAGTGGTAGAAATCTCTTAAGAGAAAAAAAACACTTGAGATGATTCACTTAATTTTGTCCTCTTAAGGGGGGGAAACATTTATTGACCAGTCTAATTCCAACAGCTGTCTAAAGAACTTCACATGTCCAGAGCTACTTGTCAACCCAGCCACACCCCCCCCCCCCCCCCCCCGATGTGTTTGTGTGTGTGGTGTGTGCAAATCTGTTATGTGCTCTAAGCTCATTTTCTCTAAATCATTTTATCTAAATATTCAGCTTGTATGCAGCTTCCTCAAAACATGGATGGTTACTTGAGACGAATTACTTAATTTTGTCCTCCGGAGGGAGGGAAAACATTTATAGCCTGATAACCACGTAAGAATCTGTGTGGAAATCTGTTATGTGCTTTAAGCTCATTTTATCTAAATAGGAAAAAGATGTTATTGCCAAGACTTCTTGGCTTATGCGAAGTATTCAGCTTGATCAAGACATGGATGGTTAAAGTGAAGTGTCCTTTCTTTATCCTAAAATACAAAGTCTTTCTCTGGTGTTTGTTTTTCCAGACCGCCTGCAGGATTATGTTGGAAAAGAAGAGGTTTTCCCTGAGCAGCAGTTCTCTGAACAGGAGAGGAATTCCAGTTTGGACCAAGCAGAACCAGAACCTCTGTAGATAAAAGAAGAGCAGCAACAGCCAGAACATCCCTGGATAAAAGAGGAAACCATGGAGCTCCATATAAGTAAGCATGAAGACAAGCTTGTTCTGGAGCATGAGACTAGAAATACAAGAGAGAAACACCTTTTCTATGTTTGACATTTAGAGAAAGATTTCCAAAAATAATAATATTTAATGGTTCACATTAGGTCGGGAGATTTGCGAATGTTAGTCTTGTGAAAGAAGCTTCACCTTTAAATCTAATCTTAATAGACACATGAGAATTCACACAGGTGAGATGCTTTTCAAATAAGTCTTCTCTAGAAAAAGCTCTTCTCTGACATCTGATCTTTATAAACTCTCCAGAATTCACACAGGTGAGAAGCCGTTCTCCTGTAGTCTTTGTGGCAAAAGTTATTACAGAAATATATATATATATATATGTATAGCTTGACCTCTGATTTTTCACCTTTCTTAGGGTCATTGAGACCCCAGGAGGTGAGATCTTGTATGGAGTCAAAGGGAGAATTACAGTCATATTTAGCTTCTTCCATTTTCTAATGTTTGCTCCAAAAGTGGACCTTTTTTTATCAAGCTGCTTGAAAATTTTCCCGTAGACCTTTCTAGTCTTTTGGAGGTATACAGTTTTGTCCTTAGTGTCTTTGGACAGCTCTTTGGTCTTTGCCATGTTAGTAGGTGGATTCCTACTTACTGAAAAGGGGAAGTTGAGGTTGAAAGTGGAACTTGAAGTTGGAAAGTAGAACTTGTCCACCACTTTCCCCCTCTTAAGCACTAGAGATCTTGATCTTAATGGGTTAAAACTTGTTTTTGCTCAGGTGATGAGCTTCTCTAGGCCTCTGAGGATCCACCTGCTACCTGGGAGGGGTTTGGTGGTTACAGTCAGGTCGTCCATGAAGGTTCTTACCTGAGGCTGTTTTTACAGACTCCTGTTTTTATTTGTTTTTCTTCCAGACTTACTAGGTTTCCCATACTTTTCGAAAAATGTATGGTACTCTCAGTTGATTCAAAAGTTGTGCATAGAGAAAAATTTAGCAGCAGTCCATGGGGTTAAGTTTAACCTGTGCTTTTAGACTAAAATGCAGACAGTGAGCTCTTTAAAGAAAATGACATAAATATGTCCACTGTTATATTTAATACCAGCACCGGACATGTGATGATATACAATATTTATATATATATTTACAATACTTTATACAAGGAAACAAGCGCAGCGCTGATGTCGGCTGGGATGGTGATGTCATCGGCAAAACATAAAAACTAAATTAGCTTAAACAACAGTTTTACCTGCACTAATTGAGTAGCACTAAAAAAAGTAGATGATTTTGATTCAATTCGGAGCTTAATGGGGTATAGTTGACCTCTGGATGACCTAAACAATAATCTTTTAATATCTGAAACGTGTGATCTTTTCTTCCATTCATTTATTTCATTTTTACAAATGACCATTTTAAATGTGCCAACCTGCATTAATGAAGCTAACCATTCATTCTATTTGCTAACGCACCCATTAACAGTGAAATTATTCTAAACTGACTGTTGTTACATCATGGCCGCGCCTGGCAGCAGTGGTCTGATACAGCTATTGACAATTCCTTACAAACGTTACTAACCCGCCATCGATCCCGCATCTACGACCGCCAACGCCTGCTGGAGCTACGGCCACAAAATGCTTTAAATACAGACACTCTTGATCGTTTAAAAAGCCGCGGAGTGCTACGGACGGATGAAATCAAAGCAGCAGGCTCAAGGAGCGGGCCAGGCCGAGGAGAAAGCCGGAGGAAGCGGTACGCGAGACAGCGCTAACGGCGAAGTTAAGAAGGGATTACCACAGAACACCGATCCCATCAATCCTGCTCTCCAATGTCCACTCACTGGATAAGAAAATGGATAATCTCCAACTTGAACTCTCTTCAAAAAAGGAGATTACATACATTGTCCCTGTATCTCCCTTGGAAGCGGTTAAAGCTGTGAGCTCCTTGCAGATAGATCCTACGTTACCCACAAACACCGATGGAAAATATATCTTTTTCTCTGCTTCGTGCTGCCACCCCTGCAGCCTCTCCATTTTCTCCTTATTTCTGCAGGGATGTGTTGTCTTGTAGCGTGGTGGGGAGCAGGGCTGCTTTGTATAGAGTCACGCAGTCTAAGGAGCTTGTCCCGTGTGTAGATAATAGGGTGGTTGGAGTTGCTGACAAAGGGGTATCCCACTGCAGCATCAAGAATTGCAGAAAGTAGGAGAAAGCTCAACATAATAGTCCCAGAAGTTGGCTTACTCTGTGCACATATGCTCAGAATATTAGTGTCAGGTCTAAGCACCTAAAACATCATACATACATGCAGGGAATAAAAAAGGCACAGAGACAATTAGTTTAGTTTTACTTGCAGTGAGAGTAGGAAGAGACTGCAGAGTTGACAAATCTCCAACCCACTCTGCCGGTCTTCAGTTTTCTCCTTGCTATTTATTGAAGTCAGGGGATGTCCCTAATTACACAAGCTGAGGTTTAACTAAGGGAAAGGGAAACAAAACTGGTTGTTTTACAATTGAATTGTTCCAAGAACACATGTTTAGAAGAAACATGTTCAGGTCTCTTTCACAACCCGTCCGTTGCATGACCTTTATCTGGAACGATCTTTAGCAAGAGTTAATAAACGATGAATCACACATTATGCATCATAATAGTTCATTAGTACACAACCCATGAAACACAAACGGAGTATAAGTAAAATATTTCTAACAATCAGATACAGGTATTTACTTATGAAAAAAAAAACAACACTCTAAAACCTCCAGCAGTCTATGGATGCAAGGTGGGCTACACCCTAAACCATTCAGCTAAAAAAATCACCTGAAAAGTAGTTTAAACAAGCTCTGATTACAAAGTGGAGGTCCCACCCTTTCCAGAAGACAGTGTAGCATTGACTCGTCCTTTATAACTGTGATGTGATGTCAGAGCTGCAGTGAATGCTGGGAAATGTAGTATATATTGGTTTTGTGGAGGCTCAATATGGTAGAATTCTCTTAAGAAAAAAAAAATACTTGAGACGATTCACTTAAATTTGTCCTCCGGAGGGGGGGAAAACATTTATAGCATGATAATCATGCAAGAATCTGTGTGGAAATCTGTTATGTGCTTTAAGCTCATTTTATCTAAATAGGAAAAAGATGTTATTGCCAAGACTTCTTGGCTTATGCGAAGTATTCAGCTTGATCAAGACATGGATGGTTAAAGTGAAGTGTCCTTTCTTTATCCTAAAATACAAAGTCTTTCTCTGGTGTTTGTTTTTCCAGACCGCCTGCAGGATTATGTTGGAAAAGAAGAGGTTTTCCCTGAGCAGCAGTTCTCTGAACAGGAGAGGAATTCCAGTTTGGACCAAGCAGAACCAGAACCTCTGCAGATAAAAGAAGAGCAGCAAAAGCCAGAACATCCCTGGATAAAAGAGGAAACCATGGAGCTCCACATAAGTGAGCACGAAGAGCAGCTTGTTCTGGAGCACAAGGCTGGAGATGGAGGAGAGAAACCTTACCCATGTTTGAAATGTGAAGAAAGATTTCTAAAGAAAGAATATTTAATGGTTCACATTGGAACTCACACAGGTCGGGAGATTTATGACTGTCAGTGTTGTGGAAAAAGCTTCAAATCTAAATTTTTTATTAATAGACACATGAAATTCCACACAGGTGAAAAGCCTTCCAAATGTGACTCCTGTGGAAAAAGGTTTTCTCAGAAATGTGATCTTTTTAAACACACCAGAACTCACACAGGTGAGAAGCCGTTCATGTGTGAGTCCTGTGGAAAAAGCTTTACTTTAGAAGACACTCTTGACAAACACATCAAAATTCACACGGGTGAGAAGCCGTTTTCCTGTACTTTTTGTAACAAAAATTTTAGTAGAAAAAATAACTTGACTGCTCACATGAGAATTCACACTGGTGAGAAGCCTTTCAAATGTGAGTCCTGTGGAAAAAGCTTTACCGCAAAAGGCAATCTTGATAAACACAGAGTTCACACAGGCGAGAAGCCTTTCAGATGCGAGTCCTGTGGAAAAAGCTTTTTTCGGACATCTCAGCTCAATGAACATACCAGAATTCACACGGGTGAGAAGCCGTTCAGATGTAACTTCTGTGGAAAAAGCTTTTCTCGGACTTCTGATCTTAATAAACACAGCAGAATTCACACGGGTGAGAAGCCGTTCATGTGTGAGTCCTGTGGAAAAAGCTTTACTTTAAAAGACACTCTTGACAAACACATCAGAATTCATACGGGTGAGAAGCCGTTTCCCTGTACTTTTTGTAACAAAAATTTTAGTAGAAAAAATAACTTGACTGCTCACATGAAAATTCACACGGGTGAGAAGCCTTTCAAATGTGAGTCCTGTGGAAAAAGCTTTACTTTAAAAGACACTCTTGACAAACACATCAGAATTCATACGGGTGAGAAGCCGTTTCCCTGTACTTTTTGTAACAAAAATTTTAGTAGAAAAAATAACTTGACTGCTCACATGAAAATTCACACAGGCGAGAAGCCTTTCAGATGCGAGTCCTGTGGAAAAAGCTTTTTTCGGACATCTGAGCTTAATAAACACTCCAGAATTCACACGGGTGAGAAGCCGTTCAAATGTGACTTCTGTGGAAAAAGCTTTGCTCATAGATCTGATCTTTCTAACCACACCAAAACTCACACAGGTGACAAGCCATTCTCCTGTACTCTTTGTGGCAAAAATTTTATTAGAAAAACTAGCTTGACTTCTCACATGAGAAATCACACAGGTGAGAAGCCTTTCAAATGTGAGTACTGTGGAAAAGCCTTCATGTTAAAAGGCTCTCTTGATAGACACATCAGAATTCACACGGGTGAGAAGCTGTTCTCCTGTTCCTTTTGTGGCAAAAGTTTTTTTCAACAGGCTAGTTTGACTTACCACATGTCAACTCATGTGCAAAACTTTGCCATCCATGAAACGGATCTTAAAAAGAACGATATATTAGGGCTGGGCGATATAGAAAAAAAGCTTATCGATAAAAAAAAATGCATATTGATCGATATTGATAATTATTGAAAAGATCTGAAACCATATTTTATGTGCAGCTCTGCCTGGACTTTTTATTGTATTGCTAAATGATTTAATTTTAATAAAAAACACAAACACAGACTTCGAATTAAATCTTTATTTAACCAACTTTTTTAACCATAACAGAATTGTTTTAAAGAAAAATAACTTAAGAGGCCTGAGTTATGTTATTAAATACTGACAAAGAATAAACTTAAGTGACCAGAAAAGTGACCAAAATAAATATAACAAATAAATGGAAACCCCCCCACCCGCCGCCGCCCCCACACCCATTCTTCTAAGCTGAACCTGGTTCAGCTTAGTTTCCTGCTTTAACCTGAGTTATTACTTTGAAGTTTCTGGCCCCTCAGCATTTTTCTCTCAATTGTTAGTACTACGTGGGAAACTGCCCAGAACTGATAAATAAATATATATATATATATATATTCCCGAAGATTCCTCGGAGGAGAGCCGCGCCGGGGCCTACACAGCTCGTACTCCTGCTGGTGTGAGCGGCTGAGATGATGGAAAAAAAAAACTTTTCACTGGTTCCCTACACATTTTACAGATGACTGTGGTTTGTTTTTTGTCCGACTTGCCATGACCGAAATACTGCCAAACTGGCGAACTACAAAAACCCTTCTTTGGAACAATTTCCTCCGCCTCTCCTTGCTGCGACATCTTCATGTGCTCTGTGTTGTGGTTTGAGAGGGCGGCGCTTTGTGACGGCGTGCCTGGGTCCGCGATTGTGATTGGTTGGGAGGAAGTAGCGACTAGCATAAACCTACATGCTAGGCTACAATGAGAAGGAAGGAAAATTATGTTTTTTTTATCGACCCACTTTTTTTCTATTGCGCCACACGTCTATCGATCGATATATATAGTTATTGAATTATCGCCCAGCCCTACGATATATTGCTTTGCAAGAGGTCATATCAGTTAGACACCACAGAAATGAACGTGATAAAATGTCCATCTAGAAACTGGATCAATCAATGGATAAAGATGGAAAGTGTTTCTTTGCACTAGAATGAATCATTTGGAATGAGTTTCAGATATTGGAGAAAGAGATTTGACATTTTTTTCCATTAAAGGTGCAGTAGGAGATCCTGGAAAAATGGTTCCAGCAAGCTATATTTTTGAACATACTCAACCATGCCTCTCCCTTCAGACCTCGAAGCCACGTCTTCAAAACACATGAATGCTGTCTGTCGAGGTGTTCAGATGAGATTGAGAACGAAACAAGCTGTGACACGAGCTGACAACATAATGCTACGTTCACACCTAAAGCAGCAGAGGCAGCAAAATCAGCTAGTTTAGATGCAAAGTCAAGGGTTGATGCGCATCACACGCAAAAGGTCCTGCAGGGCTTCTGAGCAGCAGGAGCAGTGCGTCGCTGATCTGGGAGCTGGCAGGGAGTCAGACACAGCACTGATGATGCAGAGCGCTATGATCGCTCCTCTGAAACAGTTTATTGACGCCTAAATTAACTTAAAATGCCAAAATCTGCGGGCAGAACATGTTCGCTTTTATTATCCTGGTGCCTGCAGTTTGGATTATGTACTTGAAAAACACCTTCCAGCCGCAGCTGTAAACTGCAAGGAGGCGACTGGGCCAGAGGCAGCTGCTGCTGGGGATACCAGCGCACCGCCGGTGTGTGGGGGTCTGAGCGGCTCTGACAAAAATAATATTTGAAGGCAAGATGGTAGACTAGATGAACTGACTGCACAGACCATGTTTTCAGGAGGACTTTCTCACTTCAAAATAGATTCAAACTACTTTTTACCCGCTGATCACAGCTAATATAGCTGCCATTGCTTCAGGCAAAAAAAGGATAGGGTAGCTCTGCCCAACACGCCGCAGACGCGCAGCTAGAGCAGGATCAAAGCATGAAAGCATTAAAAATTAAGCAGCACGAGCGTTTTTGCTGCTCTCGCTCCCTCAGGTGTGAACGTAGCATAACTGTGGCTAGCTTCGAGCCATGGCGTCCTGCATGAGCATTGGGGGGTCGATTTGTTCATGTGTCAGGTAGGGGTGTAAATAATAACCGTTTTGTATCGATCTATCGATCCAACAGCCGACAATGCAAAGCATTGACACGTCCGCAAGATAAGCAACTCATATTTTAATTTTTTTCTTCCGGTGTATTTTTATCCATTTGCTCCTGCGTGTAATTCTGACTCCCGTGCTGCAGGGGCGCTAAACCTATTTTGCTATACAGTGTGGGTCTAGATACGACCGAGGCGATGAGGTAGTGGGGTCTGACAACGGAGGGACATGACTGTGAAAAAGAGCGGGGATCCAGGTGGAAAAAGGGTCCCAGCGTTCTCGTGCACCTCCCTCTTCTAGCGGGTCAAACTTCACGAGTTGTATTTTCCGCAATTTCGGTCACAAAAACATAAGCCGCCTCCTGTCTGCGGTCACCTACAATTTGGGAGAGGTGTGTCTGTGGAGTGGGCGGGGACTTCGACACTCTGGAGCCGAGGTATTGCATTGCACTCATTTTGTGCAGTATTTTTTTATGCAAAGCCTTTCAGAATCTATAACGCAGGGGTATTATTATTTTTCACTGAATGAGGTTTTAATAGGAATAGATGGAGTACAACTTTTCTACTTCTGTTATTTGTTGTTGTTTCTTAAAAAATGCATAACGATATTACATCTTTCATTGATTTATTTCAAATGTGAAACATTGTCTAGCCTGTAAGGTAAAAAAAAAAGATGAGCCAATTAATCGTATCGTGGTTTATTCTTGAGTATCAAAAATAATCGAATCGTTGGATCAGGAAATCGATACTGAATCAAGTCGCCATGATGGGTGTGATTTACACCCCTAGTGTCAGGAGTGGGAGGGACAAGCAGACGACCGTGATTGACGTGTCAGGAACCAATTGTTTACTACGGACCGTGTTTTGTGATATGTGGGGGTTACTCATTGATTTCTTACTGTACGAGGTCCATTTATTTTAGTTTCACTTCCAGACCTTCTATTTCCCTGCTTGCTAAGCGGCTTTTTAAGATTTTTAAGCCACATGGTAAAAAACGCGTCAGAAAAGATCTCCTACTGCATCTTTTAAATGATTTAAAGTCTGTATTGATATTCACCTGAAAATCATATTTGCTTTTTTTTGTTTCTGCTTTTTAAATATCTTTTGCAGTAAAAACTTTCTTTGAATTTTTTCTAATCGTTTTGTTTCTGATTCTGTAGATGTTTTAATAACCTGCTGTGATTTAGGGAAACTCTCGTCTGTTTCATAGAACTAGTTTTATTGCATTGTTTTCTGTCCTGGATGTTTTCCATGAATGTATTCACTTCTAGATTGATGAACCAAGCAGAAATAAAAACATGGATTCTAAAAATTGCTTCTTTATATGGTTTCTTGTACGCCATAAACAACCATTTTTTCGTGTTTTCTCTATTTTCTCTCATTTTTTTTATATGTTTTGCTCTAAAACTCACAGGAAGTTGACCATTTTGTGTCAAAGGTGGATTTTTTAGCATTTGTTCAGTTTTGTTGATGTGGAAGTTTAGCCTTTTATCGTCAAGCCAAGGCTGCCAACCGCCGGAAGGTTCTGGCGCCCACTTGCAGGGTGGGTCAAAAGGTTTGGCTGTCCGCTAAAGATCTGCCTCTTAATGTTGAGAGTAAGAAGCTGGCTCTCTGCTTTATTGGGCCATTCCCTATTGCCAAGTTGGTGAACCCCATTCATGTTTCCCAGTTAAACTTGTAAAGACCTCCAGGTTGGTGCCTGCCTCTAGATCACCTCAACCATCCCGATTCATTGATAGCGACCTGGTCTACAAGGTCAACCGTCTTCTGAGGTCTAGGCGGAGAGGCACAGGACTCCAGTATTTGGTTGACTGTGAGGGATACGGGCGTGAGGAAAGGTTCTGGACCAGGATCTGGTCAGAGCCTTCCACAGGGATCACCCTGATCAGCCCGTTGGGGCGTCTGGAATCCACCTTTGAAGGCGGGTTCTGTCATAATCCTGGTGTTCATGGTTGGTTTTTTTCATTTGCACCTGCTCACCTGTCTAATTGGCGGCGCGGCTGATCACTGCCGATCTGCTTCACCTGGTCCCTGCAGCTATTTATGCTGTTTGCTTTCCTGCCATCAGTGCCAGCATATTCTGCTTTGGTGAGAGTAGTTCTAGCCATCAAGTAAGGGGGTTGTCTTTTTGCCTCTTCCCTGTCTGCTCTGTTTAGTTTAATTTTTGGTCTGTCTTCCTGAATTCTGCCGGTTACCGTACTTTGACTAAGTTGCTGACCTCGGCTTGGATTCTCTTTAGATAACTCTTTGGCTCTCGGATCACTTGTTTCGTGAAAATTTTTCTTAGGCTTTGGATTATTTCTCAAGGACACTGTTGCTTGCTCCTGTTGCTGGTGCCAGCTCTCCTGCATCCTGTACTCAGAAGTGATTTTATGTTGTAAAAAAAACCCAGATTTTAAGACAGGATTTTTTTAAAATAGAAATATTCTAAATTTTGGAACAATATTGTCTGACAAAGGTAACATTTATATACATGTTTAAGCCAGAATGATTTGACATTTAAATATGATTTCCCTACAACTTTAAACAGTCCAGGAGTTATGGTCTGGGGCCTGCAAAGATGACAAATAATGAGGGAATCTGCTGCTGTGAATTAGGCATTTTTTCTTCTCTTGGGTCACGTAATCTAAAAGGGTTGCAATATCAAGAGTATTAATTAAATTGAGTCTTTGAATTAGTGTCATGTGCGTGTCTGTTTGCGTGTGTTTGGCTATTAGACTGAAAAAAGATAGAGACATAAGAGACCTTTTTAAAAGTCAAAGTGTGATTTACATTCAAAGAACTGTGTAACATCCGTCCTAAAACAAGTTCACTGGCTCCAGAAAGCAGCAGATCCATTTCAATATGCTCCACCGAATTATAAAGTTCTCAATAACCAAGTAAAATATATTAGTTTTGTTAAGTGCAAAAAAAAAATGTATTATTATATATCATTATGATCATCAACAAAATGAAAAAATACAATCTATGAATGTGATTTTATAACATCCAAACTCTAAGTCTAATTATTTCATTGTGTTTTTGGACTGTAGCTTTCTTCCTCTACGTTTTATTTATTTATTTATATTTTTGCTGGATGGCAAACGATTAATAGTACATTTATGTCCCAATAGTATGGAACCAAATGGCTGAATTGTGTGTATTTTCCTTTGTTTCTGTTAAAAGCTCTTACAATAGGGGAGTAAAACAGTCTCATTGTAATCTGCCTGTTTTTCTACACTGAATTTTAAACGCAATTTTTTTTTTAGACATTGAATTCTTTATACTGCATAAAAATCAGCTTTTAAAAATCTGACTGCAAAGTGTTGAACTTTTTGTGAAGTAAAGCCAAAGCCTCTGCAGTGGATGCAGTCAAGGAGCTTCTAGCCAATGAAATCAGCTCATTTGGTCAGAATAAAAAAGGAAGTCTGCCATTGGCCGCTTATTCCGGATCAAACCAAGAGCCTTGGCAGAGGGGGGTGCTGCACTAGCTGCGATCGGCTCAGTTATTTCACCCAGTCCCATTAGATGGAAAAACTCTAACAGCTCTTTATTAGTAGCTACCTGATGTTTTGTTTAATCATTTCTATTTAACAAGAAAACCTCCTCATTCAGCTTCATTCAGTCTGGAACAAAGCTACTCCCAACTGTTGTGTCACGTGACCAAATTGACCCTCTGGGATCCACCATCAGCTAGCAGCGTTAGCTTCCTTCCTCCGTGGAGTGTTTGTAGAGAGGCTGATGATGTGTGAGTGTTTGCAGGGAGAATGTGTTCAGTCCAGCTTCAAGGAGAGTTTATCAGCGAGCAGTTAACTCCTGCTGAAGAAACGTTGACGGAGGTTAAAGGAAGAGAGAAAAGGCCCAAAGTGGAGATGGACGATCAGCACAGACTGCTGGATTTCACCAGGATCCCCCAGATCATCTTACACCGGATAGGTAGGAAACACCTGATAGAAACGTTTCCCTCAGGATGCAGACTGAGGGTTGGAGCCTCAGCTGATTGGAAAACTCATTGGAGGAGATCAACGTGCTAAGCTAAAGCTAGCTTCTGCTTTAGAGTGGGAGTCCACGTCACGGAGCAAAGGCTAAAGTCTGCATCATGTTTGCTTATTGCTGTTTTTCAGATCCAAACTCTGAAAAACAGCTCCAAATACTGTTCCATGTTGATTCTGATGCTTAGATTCCAACATGGAGGCTGTAATCATCATAGACATTAATACATAGACCCTCCATCAGACTCTGCTGCACTGATCTCTATTTATTCACCTGATTGCCCGAAAATAGTGAAGCCACCGGCCGCCATCTTGGTACTCCCCACTCCCATGGAGACATGCAGTAAAAATGCCTCCCTGTGCAGCATTTGGCTGCTAAAACCAGCAGTGTTCTGGCTCTGAGACGTTCCAAACAAATTTTATATATATATATATATATATATATATACAGTGGGGCAAAAAAGTATTTAGTCAGCCACCAATAGTGCAAGTTCTCCCACTCAAAAAGACGAGAGAGGCCGGTAATTTTCATCATAGATATACCTCAACTATGAGAGACAAATGAGAAAAAAAAATCCAGAAAATCACATTGTCTGATTTTTAAATAATTTATTTGCAAAATATGGTGGAAAATAAGTATTTGGTCAGTTACAAACAAGCAAGATTTCTGGCTCTCACAGACCTGTAACTTCTTCTATAAGAGGCTCCTCTGTCCTCCACTCGTTACCTTCATTAATGGCACCTGTTGGAACCCGTTATCAGTATAAAAGACACCTGTCCACAACCTCAAACAGTCACACTCTAAACTCCACCATGGCCAAAACTAGAGAGCTGTCAAAGGACACCCGAAACAAAATTATAGACCTGCACCAGGCTGGGAAGTCTGAATCTGCAATAGGTAAACAGCTTGGTGTGAAGAAATCAACTGTGGGATCAATTATTAGAAAATGGAAAACAAACAAGACCACTGATAATCTTCCTCGATCTGGGGCTCCACGCAAGATCTCACCCCGTGGGGTCAAAATGATCACAAGAACGGTGAGTAAAAATCCCAGAACCACACGGGGGGACCTAGTGAATGACCTGCAGAGAGCTGGGACCAAAGTAACAAAGGCTACCATCAGTAACACACTACGCCGCCAGGGACTCAAATCCTGCAGTGCCAGACGTGTCCCCCTGCTTAAGCCAGTACATGTCAAGGCCCGTCTCAAGTTTGCTAGAGAGCATTTGGATGATCCAGACAATGACTGGGAGAATATCATATGGTCAGATGAAACCAAAATAGAACTTTTTTGTAAAAACTCTACTCGTCGTGTTTGGAGGGGAGAGAATGCTGAGTTGCATCCAAAGAACACCATACCTACAGTGAAGCATGGGGGTGGAAACATCATGCTTTGGGGCTGTTTTTCTGCTAAGGGACCAGGACGACTGATCCGTGTGAAGGAAAGAATGAATGGGGCCATGTATCGTCAAATTTTGACTGAAAAACCTCCTTCCATCAGCAAGGGCATTGAAGATGAAACGTGGCTGGGTCTTTCAGCATGACAATGATCCCAAACACACCGCCCGGGTAACGAAGGAGTGGCTTCGCAAGAAGCATTTCAAGGTCCTGGAGTGGCCGAGCCAGTCTCCAGATCTCAACCCCGTAGAAAATCTTTGGAGGGAGTTGAAAGTCCGTGTTGCCCAGCGACAGCCCCAGAACATCACTGCTCTAGAGGAGATCTGCATGGAGGAATGGGCCAAAATACCAGCAACAGTGTGTGAAAACCTTGTGAAGACTTACAGAAAACGTTTGATCTCTGTCATTGCCAACAAAGGGTATATAACAAAGTATTGAGATGAACTTTTGTTATTGACCAAATACTTATTTTCCACCATATTTTGCAAATAAAATCTTTAAAAATCAGACAATGTGATTTTCTGGATTTTTTTTCTCATTTTGTCTCTCATAGTTGAGGTATATCTATGATGAAAATTACCGGCCTCTCTTATCTTTTTAAGTGGGAGAACTTGCACTATTGGTGGCTGACTAAATACTTTTTTGCCCCACTGTATTTGTGTATATATATATATATATATATATATATATATATATATATATATATATATATATATATATATATATATATATATATATATATATATATATATATATATATATATATATATATTTGCTCAAGGCTGGACTATTGTATCACTAAGTCCACAAGCTACAGTTAAAAGCTTTCAGCTTATCCAAAATTATGGCTTGTATGGCACATTGGGGCCATAAAAATTGTTCAGAAACATTTTATTTTCCTTTTTTTTTTAAAGACACTTAGGGAAAGAAATTATTTTAAATATTTATAAGTGAAAATGAAGAAAAGAAGAGATTTTACTCTAAATAATAGGGCTCGGGATCCACGTTGCATTGTGGGACGTCGCGGTCATATTGACGGCTAAGCAAACGTAAACATAGCTCTGATACAACGTTGTTGTTGAAAGAAGAGACGTAGAAGTAGAGAGAAAGAAGATGTCAAAATCCCGAAAAAGATCTGGAATTTACCAGGATACATTAAATAGAGAAGCCACGGACCGGTATGTTGACAAAATCAGCATTATAAATAATTTAGATCCATATGAAGTTCCAAACAATGAGTGGAGCACCGATAAGTGAGCGCCTAGACTTCAAAACAGTTCCTAAGCTACAAGTCCTTGGACTCTCATATGCAGTTCATGAATGGATGGGTTCAGGAGCTGCAGATCATAAAGCCAGCAAACAGTGGGAACACAGTAATCCGTACGAAGGTAAGCTGTGATCAGACGGGCTCTGGAACCTGCTAGTTTAGTAATTGCTAACCGTTAGTGCTAACAACCACTCACGCATGTAATGTACTTTTAACTAGCTGCTATGTGTTTCAAAGGTGTAGTTAGTAACGTTAACTGCCAACCCTCCGGGTTTCTCACATATTTTAGCCTTTTCCCGCTGCCGTTTTTATTATTTTCCTGTAAAAGATCCCAACTTTGAAGGAAAAACAAAGTAGGCTATAAAATAAAACCGTGCATCTTTAACTTACCAGAATGAAAATGCAGGGAACACACTCTCATTGACATCGGGATACTGTGAAAAATTATGTTCAGTCGTCTTATAGCCGCGATCCAAGCTAGCCGACGACTCTTTATCTCTGACGCTTGGTCTCCATGGTTACGCCTCCAGGCAGGAAAGCGGTGGAAAGTTAAAGGAATAGTACACCCAAAACATGATTAGCCTTCATTTTCTACTCACCCCCATGCTGAACAACACTCTGGAGTACTTTTTTGATATCTCAAATGCATCTGGAGATCTGGGAGGCTTCTTGCTGTCTGCTGACATTCAAATAATGGAGGTCTATGGCGCCCGAGGCAGAAAGGTCCATAAAAGTCCACAAAAAACGTGTCAATATTCCTCCATACTGCTCGTCCAATGTATTCCAAGTGTCCTGAGTGGGTAGCGTCCATAATTTACTCAAAACGAAGTCATTTAGAATGTTTTTAGAGCATAAACAGTAGTGTATAGGATTTCCTAAAAGCGCGTTCACGAGTCTACGGAAACCGCGGCAGACCAAACCAGATGAAAGTGCGCATTCAGCTCGGCAAAGAACTCATGCTCTTCCTCAACACTGAAGTCCTCAGACATTTTTCTTTCATTGTTTCTTTCTTTGCACAGGTAAACAGCACATTTCTTCTTCTACGCTTGCATTATCGGCAGAGCAGACGCGGAATGTGCACTTTCGTCTGGTTTGGTCTGCCGCGGTTTCCGTAGACTCGTGAACACGCTTTTAGGAAATGCTATACACTACTGTTTATGCTCTAAAAACATTCTAAATGACTTCGTTTCGAGTAAATTATGGACGCTACCCACTCAGGACACTTGGAATACATTGGACGAGCAGTATGGAGGAATATTGACACGTTTTTTGTGGACTTTTATGGACCTTTCTGCCTCGGGCGCCATAGACCTCCATTATTTGAATGTCAGCAGACAGTAAGAAGCCTCCCAGATCTCAGTATGCGGTAGTTATAGGCAGTAGTCTGATCCGCGGTAAAAGAGGCCTTCAATATGGCGGCAACGCAAAGTGCTTACGTCATGACGACCAAGCCCTATTCCATCCACCTTCTTCTTCTTATCCTTCAGCCTCTCAGTGGGATCATGGTGCCTACCTCCAGCAGTCTATTGGTCTCCGCCACGTAACGTCAATTGTTTACCTCGGGCGCGGTGCATCGTGGGAAAACCACCATATTAGGTGGAAAGTCGAGATAACCCACACGCGGCTGTTCTTTCGGCACAATTATTTACCAGAAATGACACGATCGTGTTGTGTGAGAGGCTGCCAGTCCCGGTGTCGTGCCAAGGTAGTTATTCCTGCGAAGATTTGTATCTCCTCGTCGGGAGCGCGCACAGAGTAGGAAGAACAACCCGAGTTAACTCCGCTTCAATTCCAACGTGCAGAAATTGAAATTTGAAAGGTTTTACGTGTATGAAAGTTGAGCTTTACTGTTTTATTCTCTACTTCACATGTTATAGCAGAATATCGCCAGTGATATTGATCTAAAACTAATAATAAAACACAAACGTTTGCTTGAAAGCTGGTCGCTGACAGCAGTGTCTACTCCTTCCTCTGAAAGCAAACAGATCCTTGTTCTTTTCCATACGTTCCTTAAAAAAATCTCTCATTGTTTCAGTGTCCAAATGTTCTCATCCCATTGAAAACTGTTGTAAACCATATACTTGTAATAAAAATGAAATAGAAAATGGAGTGCACGTGTAATCATTAAAGACTATATGCAGAAGGAAATAATTTTTTCCTGGTTGAAATTTAGTACTTAAGTCTATATCTGGGATGAAATAAAACCTGCTGTAATCTGTTCCCCCTGTCTAAATTAGGCAAAAAAAGGCCCCAGCTTTTTCATTTTTGGCTTATAAACATCTTTTATGATGACAACTAACTCCTGAAACTTTGGAGTTGATTGACCTTTGTTTCTTAAAGTTATAAGGGGGGAACAAATTATAGCAGGCCACCTGCTATAATCTGTTCCACCTGTCTAAATTAGGCAAAAAAAGGCACCAGCTTTTTCATTTTTGGCTTATAAGCATCTTTTATGATGCCAAAAATGAAAAATCTGGGGCCTTTTTTTGCCTAATTTAGACAGGTGGAACAGATTATAGCAGGTGGCCTGCTATAATTTGTTACCTCCTTGTAACTTTAAGAAATAAAGGTCAATCAACTCCAAAGTTTCAGGAATAAATTGTCATCATAAAAGATGCTTATAAGCCAAAAATGGAAAAGCTGGGCCCTTTTTTGTTTGATTTAGACAGGGGGAACAGATTACAGCAGGTTGTTTTTCATCCCATACTGCCAGTTCTGGCAATATGGGATGAAATAAAACGGCTGAAGTTAGAACACAAACTGTTTATTAAGGATAGTACAACATAGATAAATTGTAAGTTACTATAAACACAAATATAGATTTAAGTACTAAATTTCAACCAGGAAAAAATTATTTCCTTCTGCATATAGTCTTTAATGATTACACGTGCACTCCATTTTCTATTTCATTTTTATTACAAGTATATGGTTTACAACAGTTTTCAATGGGATGAGAACATTTGGACACTGAAACAATGAGAGATTTTTTTAATGAACATGTGGAAAAGAACAAGGATCTGTTTGCTTTCAGAGGGAGGAGTAGACTGCTGTCAGCGACCAGCTTTCAAGCAAATGTTTGTGTTTTATTATTAGTTTTAGATCAATATCACTGGCGATATTCTGCTATAACATGTGAAGTAAAGAATAAAACAGTAAAGCTCAACTTTCATACACGTAAAACCTTTCGATTTCAAGTTCTGCACGTTGGAATTGAAGCGGAGTTAACTCGGGTTGTTCTTCCTACTCCGTGCGCGCTCCCGACGAGGGAATAAAAATTTTCGCAGGGATAACTACCTTGGCACGACACATGTACGGTAATTTCGCTTTCTGCTTACTTTTTTCCATATAGTCAGAGAAACAAACTGAATCCTTTAGTCCTTCGTTTAGCTATGCTGCGGTTGTTTACACTACGCCTTTTCCACCAAAAATGGCGTCTTAGCAACAAATGTCACGTGACTGGCGGAGACCGATGGGGGGAAGGTGTGCTACACCCTAAACCATTGAACTTAAAAATATCATCTGTAAAGTAGTTTAAACAAGCTTTGATGATAAAGTGAAGGTCCAAGCCATTCTAGACGACAGCGCAGCATTGCCTGGTCCTTTAAAACTGTGATATGATGTCAGAGCTGCAGTGAATGCTGGGAAATGTAGTATATATTGGTTTTGTGGAGGATCAAAATGGTAGAAATCTCTTAAGAGAAAAAAACACTTGAGACGATTCACTTAATTTTGTCCTCTTGAGGGGGGGGAAACATTTATTGACCAGTCTAATTCCAACAGCTGTCTAAAGAACTTCACAAGTCCAGAGCTACTTGTCCCATGTGTCCCACTCTTGTGTGTGTGGTGTTTTGGCTCTTGCTTTTCCTAAGTGTGTATGTGCATGATAGCCTGATAACCACCTAAGAATCTGTGTGCAAATCTGTTATGTGCTCTAAGCTCATTTTATCTAAATATTCAGCTTGTATGCAGCTTGATCAAAACATGGATGGTTACAGTGAAGTGTCCTTTCTTTAACCTAAAATACAAAGTCTTTCTCCTGTGTTTGTTTTTCCAGACCGCCTGCAGGATTATGTTGGAAAAGAAGAGGTTTTCCCTGAGCAGCAGTTCTCTGAACAGGAGAGGAATTCCAGTTTGGACCAAGCAGAACCAGAACCTCTGCAGATAAAAGAAGAGCAGCAACAGCCAGAACATCCCTGGATAAAAGAGGAAACCATGGAGCTCCATATAAGTAAGCATGAAGACAAGCTTGTTCTGGAGCATGAGACTAGAAATATAAGAGAGAAACACCTTTTCTATGTTTGACATTTAGAGAAAGATTTCCAAACATAATAATATTTAATGGTTCACATTAGGTCGGGAGATTTGCGAATGTTAGTCTTGTGAAAGAAGCTTCACCTTTAAATCTAATCTTAATAGACACATGAGAATTCACACAGGTGAGATGCTTTTCAAATAAGTCTTCTGTAGAAAAAGCTCTTCTCTGACATCTGATCTTTATAAACTCTCCAGAATTCACACAGGTGAGAAGCCGTTCTCCTGTAGTCTTTGTGGCAAAAGTTTTTATTACAGAAATATATATATATATGTATAGCTTGACCTCTGATTTTTCACCTTTCTTAGGGTCATTGAGACCCCAGGAGGTGAGATCTTGTATGGAGTCAAAGGGAGAATTACAGTCATATTTAGCTTCTTCCATTTTCTAATGTTTGCTCCAAAAGTGGACCTTTTTTTATCAAGCTGCTTGAAAATTTTCCCGTAGACCTTTCCAGTCTTTTGGAGGTATACAGTTTTGTCCTTAGTGTCTTTGGACAGCTCTTTGGTCTTTGCCATGTTAGTAGGTGGATTCCTACTTACTGAAAAGTGGAAGTTGAGGTTGAAAAGTGGAAGTTGAGGTTGAACAGGGGAAGTTGAGGTTGAACAGGGGAAGTTGAGGGCGAAAAGGGGAAGTTGAGGTTGAACAGGGGAAGTTGAGGGCGAAAAGGGGAAGTTGAGGGCGAAAAGTAGAACTTGTCCACCACTTTCCGCCTCTTAAGCACTAGAGATCTTGATCTTAATGGGTTAAAACTTGTTTTTGCTCAGGTGATGAGCTTCTCTAGCCTCTGAGGATCCACCTGCTACCTGGGAGGGGTGTGGTGGTTATAGTCAGGTCGTCCATGAAGGTTCTTACCTGAGGCTGGTGGACTCCTGTTTTTATTTGTTTTTCTTCCAGACTTACTAGGCTTCCCAGACTTTTCGAAAAATGTATGGTACTCTCAGTCGATTCAAAAGTTGTGCATAGAGAACAATTTAGCAGCAGTTCATGGGGTTAAGTTTAACCTGTGCTTTTAGACTAAAATGCAGACAGTGAGCTCTTTAAAGAAAATGACATGAGGTTGTCAGGGGTAACAGCAGCTCCATCCTGAAGGATCTAGGAGGCTGGTAAATAAGGTAAACATGTCCACTGTTATATTAGATACCAGCACCGGACATGTGATAATATAAAATATTTATATATATATATTTAAGTGGAAGTTGAGGTTGAACAGGGGAAGTTGAGGTTGAACAGGGGAAGTTGAGGGCGAAAAGGGGAAGTTGAGGTTAAAAGGGGGAAGTTGAGGTTGAACAGGGAAGTTGAGGTTGAACTGGGAAGTTGAGGTTGAAGGGGGGAAGTTGAGGTTGAAGGGGGGAAGTTGAGGTTGAAGGGGGGAAGTTGAGGTTGAAAGGGGGAAGTTGAGATTGAAAAGTGGAACTTGAATTTGGAAAGTAGAACTTGTCCACCACTTTCCCCCTCTTAAGCACTAGAGATCTTGATGTTAATGGGTAAAACTCAAAAGTTGTGCATAGAGAACAATTTAGCAGCAGTTCATGGGGTTAAGTTTAACCTGTGCTTTTAGACTAAAAAGGAGGGAGTGAGCTCTTTAAAGAAAATGACATGAGGTTGTAAGGGGTAACAGCAGCTCCATCCTGAAGAATCTAGGAGGCTGGTAAATAAGGTAAACATGTCCACTGTTATATTAGATACCAGCACGGGACATGTGATGATATACAATATTTATATATATATTTACAATACTTTATACAAGGAAACAAGCACAGCACTGATGTCTGCTGGGATGGTGATGTCATCGGCAAAACATAAAAACTAAATTAGCTTAAACAACAGTTTTACCTGCACTAATTGAGTAGCACTAAAAAAAGTAGATAATTTTGATTCAATTCGGAGCTTAATGGGGTATAGTTGACCTCTGGATGACCTAAACAATAATCTTTTAATATCTGAAACGTGTGATCTTTTCTTCCATTCATTTATTTCAATTTTACAAATGACCATTTTAAATGTGCCAACCTGCATTAATGAAGCTAACCATTCATTCTATTTGCTAACGCACCCATTAACAGTGAAATTATTCTAAACTGACTGTTGTTACATCATGGCGGCGCCTGGCAGCAGTGGTCTGATCCTGCTATTGACAATTCCTTACAAACGTTACTAACCCGCCATCGATCCCGCATCTACGACCGCCAACGCCTGCTGGAGCTACGGCCACAAAATGCTTTAAATACAGACACTCTTGATCGTTTAAAAAGCGGCGGAGTGCTACGGACGGATGAAATCAAAGCAGCAGGCTCAAGGAGCGGGCCAGGCCGAGGAGAAAGCCGGAGGAAGCGGTACGCGAGACAGCGCTAACGGCGAAGTTAAGAAGGGATTACCACAGAATACTGATCCCATCAATCCTGCTCTCCAATGTCCACTCACTGGATAAGAAAATGGATAATCTCCAACTTGAACTCTCTTCAAAAAAGGAGATTACATACATCGTCCCTGTATCTCCCTTGGAAGCGGTTAAAGTTGCGAGCTCCTTGCAGATAGATCCTACGTTATCCACAACAACCGATGGAAACTATATCTTTTTCTCTGCTTCATGCTGCCACCCTTGCAGCCTCTCCAGCGTGGTGGAGAGCAGGGCTGCTGCGTATAGAGTCACGCAGTCTAAGGAGCTTGTCCCGTGTGTAGATAATAGGGTGGTTGGAGTTGCTGACAAAGGGGTATCCCACTGCAGCATCAAGAATTGCAGAAAGTAGGAGAAAGCTCAACATTATAGTCCCAGAAGTTGGCTTACTCTGTGCACATATGCTCAGAATATTAATGTCAGCTCTAAGCACCTAAAACAACATACAGGGAAAGAAAAAGGCACAGAGACAATTAGTTTAGTTTTACTTGCAGTGAGAGTAGGAAGAGACTGCAGAGTTGACAAATCTCCAACCCACACTGCCGGTCTTCAGTTTTCTCCTTGCTATTTATTGAAGTCAGGGGATGTCCCTAATTACACAAGCTGAGGTTTAACTAAGGGAAAGGGAAACAAAACGATCTTACTTTAAACCTCAGCACATATGTTAAAACAAAGCATGTGGTTGTTTTACAATTGAATTGTTCCAAGAACACATGTTTAGAAGAAACATGTGATAGAGGATGTTCGGGCCTCTTTCACAACCCGTCCGTTGCATGACCTTTATCTGGAACAATCTTTAGCAAGAGTTAATAAGCAATGAATCACACATTATACATCATAATAGTTCATTAGTACACAATCCATGAAACACAAACAGAGTATAAATAAAATATTTCTAACAATCAGATATGGGTATTTACTTATAAAAAAAAAAACAAAAAAACAACAAACAATCTAAAAATTAAAAAAAAATTAGGAATGGAGAACACAGAGCTGACGTAACAGGCTGCTGCTTGTGCAGTAGCATCTTGAAATGTAAACAGTTGACAAGATTACATCTCTAGAATTTTATTTTACTATTGCATTAGTGTTATATCTGAAGAACTTCAGACTCAACCAACAGAAAACAGAATTTCCCACAAAGCTAGATGAAGGAACATCTGTGGAGCTTCATTGGGGTGATAGGGTTTTTTCAGAAACATTTTATTTTACTTTTAAAAAAACTGAAACTGAGGGAAACCAATAACTAGAAACAAAAAAAAATAAAAATAAAAACAAAAGATTTATTCTTGAAAATTAAAAAGATAAGAGATTTGAATCTAAAAAAAGTGGGGATGGTGCCTACCTCCAGCAGTCTATGGATGCAAGGTGGGCTACACCCTGAACCATTCAGCTAAAAAAATCACCTGAAAAGTAGTTTAAACAAGCTCTGATTACAAAGTGGAGGTCCCACCCTTTCCAGAAGACAGTGTAGCATTTACTCGTCCTTTATAACTGTGTTGTGATGTCAGAGCTGCAGTGAATGCTAGGAAATGTAGTATATATTGGTTTTGTGGAGGCTCAAAATGGTAGAATTCTCTTAAAACAAACAAACACCTGAGACGATTCACTTAAATTTGTCCTTCGGAGGGAGGGAAAACATTTATAGCATGATAATCATGCAAGAATCTGTGTGGAAATCTGTTATGTGCTTTAAGCTCATTTTATCTAAATAGGAAAAAGATGTTATTGCCAAGACTTCTTGGCTTATGCGAAGTATTCAGCTTGATCAAGACATGAATGGTTAAAGTGAAGTGTCCTTTCTTTATCCTAAAATACAAAGTCTTTCTCCTGTGTTTGTTTTTCCAGACCGCCTGCAGGATTATGTTGGAAAAGAAGAGGTTTTCCCTGAGCAGCAGTTCTCTGAACATGAGAGGAATTCCAGTTTGGACCAAGCAGAACCAGAACCTCTGCAGATAAAAGAAGAGCAGCAAAAGCCAGAACATCCCTGGATAAAAGAGGAAAACATGGAGCTCCATATAAGTGAGCACGAAGAGCAGCTTGTTCTGGAGCACGAGCCTGGAGATGCAGGAGAGAAACCTTACCAATGTTTGAAATGTGGAGAAAGATTTCTAAAGAAAGAATATTTAATGGTTCACATGAGAACTCACACAGGTCGGGAGATTTATGAATGTCAGTGTTGTGGAAAAATCTTCAAATCTAAATTTTATATTAATAGACACATGAAATTCCACACAGGTGAAAAGCCTTTCAAATGTGAGTCCTGTGCAAAAAGCTTTTCTCAGAAATGTGATCTTTTTAAACACACCAGAACTCACACAGGTGAGAAGCCGTTCAAATGTGAGTACTGTGGAAAAAGCTTTACTTTAAAAGACACTCTTGACAAACACATCAGAATTCACACAGGTGAGATGCCATTTTCCTGTACTCTTTGTGGCAAAAGTTTTATTAGAAAAAGTAGTTTGACTTCTCACATGAGAATTCACACAGGTGAGAAGCCTTTCAAATGTGATTTCTGTGGAAAAAGCTTTTCTCGGACTTCTGATCTCAATAAACACAGCAGAATTCACACGGGTGAGAAGCCGTTCATGTGCGAGTCCTGTGGAAAAAGCTTTTCTCAGTCATGTGATCTTTATAAACACGCCAGAATTCACACAATTGAAAAGCCGTTCAAATGTGTCTCCTGTGGAAAAGGCTTTTCTCAGGCATCTGATCTTTATAACCACAACAGAATTCACACAGGTGAGAAGCCGTTCTCCTGTAGTCTGTGTGGCAAAAGCTTTATTAGAAAAAATAGCTTGACTTCTCACTTGAGAACTCACATAGGTGAGAAGCCTTTCAAATGTCAGTTTTGTGGTAAAAGCTTTACCGAAAAAGGCACTCTTGATAAACACACCAGAATTCACACAGGTGAGAAGCAGTTTTCCTGTAGTCTGTGTGGCAAAAGTTTTATTAGAAAAAATAGCTTGACTTCTCACTTGAGAACTCACACAGGTGAGAAGCCTTTCAAATGTCTTTTCTGTGGTAAAAGCTTTACCGAAAAAGGCACTCTTGATAAACACACCAGAATTCACACGGGTGAGAAGCCTTATAAATGTCAGTCCTGTGGAAAAAGCTTTACATTTAAAGGCTCTCTTGATAAACACATCAGAAATCACACAGATGAGAAGCCTTTCAGATGTCTGTCCTGTGGAAAAAGCTTTACATTTAAAAGCTCTCTTGATAAACATCAGAATTCACACAGATGAGAAGCCGTTCTCCTGAACTCTTTGTGGCAAAAGTTTTTGTAAACATTCTAGTTTGAATTCTCACACATCAGCTCATGTGAGAAAGGTTTTCCATCCATTAAGCTGATCTAAAAAGAAAGATTTTTTGGTTTCACATAAGAAGTCACATCAGTTAGACGCCCCAGAAATGAACAGGGGAGACCTTTTCAATGTTTTAACCGTGATAAAATGTTAATCTAGAAACCTCATTACAAGCGGAACTTGCTGGTTAAAGGCCTTTTCTTTCTAAGTTTAGAGAAAACCTTTCATTAACAGTGGTAACCTACTGTTTCCATGGAAACTAGAACAGGTAAGGGGTAATAATGTAAACCTGGTAAATATTTCAGCTATAAGATGACAAAGAACTCAGTTAAGAGGCTGGACTCTGAAACTGAAGCTGTAAAACACTGAAACAGGTTTGTTTGAAGAGCTAAACAATGTTCAAATTCTTGGTGACATTTGGTTCAAAGTTTATATTTTTGCTGATCAATATAACTTGTTATAAAGCCTTTTGGGTTAATAATGTATTACAGAAGTCTTGCACTCCTGTAGTGTGTCAGACCTTGGAGAAAGAGATTTGACCATTTTTCCATTAAATGTCAGATTTAATGTTGATATTCACTTAAACATATTTTCTTTTATTTCCCTGCTTTTTAAAGATCCTTTACAGTTCAAATTTTCTTTGAATTATTTCCAATAGTTTTGTTTCTAATTCCGTAGATGTTTTTATAACCTCTGCGATTTAGAGAAACTATCGTCTGTTTCATAGAACTAGATTTTATTCCATTGTTTTCTGCCCTGGATGATTTCAATGAATGTTTTCACTTCTAGATTGATGAACCAAGCAGAAATAAAAATCTGGATAAAAAAAAGATTGTAAAAATAGCTTCTTTATATAGTTTCAGTCATAACCCATCTTTTTCTGTGTTTTCTCTGATATTTTCATCCAGCCTAAAGCTGTAATATGTTTAATGGTATTAAAATGCTCAGAGGTGAATTAAAGAACGCGTCTTCAGACAGTTTATCTTTGTGTTCAATGTTTGGTTTATTCAATCTGAAATCAGAGCCAGCAGTTTTTTTGTAAAATCCCAAAGTACGGAATTAACTCTGTGGATTAAATTAATTTTATTTCTTTTGTGCCTATTTTTCTATTGACCAAACTATAAAGACTGCCTTTGAGCTTCTCACAAACTTCTCCCAAAATGAGATGTTTGATCTTTACCCAAATCTTCGGGTGGCTCTCAGGACAGCCTGGACAGCAGAGAAGAGCTTTTTCAAGCTGAAATTGATAAAAAAAATTATATTTGAGATCATCAAAGGCCCAGGAAATACTAAGTGGACTTGCAGTCATTAGTATTAATAACAAAATTGGCCAATCAATACCATACAATGATGTCATTCGTGACTTTGCCTCCAGAAAAGCTAAAAAGGAACGATTTTGAGGTCATTGCTGTATAATTATCATTGTTGAACCCTTGCTGATCTTATGTTTGCTTTTATCTTTTAAGTATCTTTCTGTATTTTTGTAACATTCCATATTTGTCTATTTTGGTTTTATTTAAAAGATTGCACATTTGCAAATAATTAAATATTTTCTGTGATAGTTTGTATTCAGAAGTTTTAATAAAAGATGGAAATATTTTAAGTATCAATTATTTATTTTGTATTATTTTAACCTCACTGTATTTATTTCTAATATTCACTATAATATTATAGCGTGACATTTGTGTTTAATAATGTTCGAGCATAGGTGATTCTGCTTGGTGGGACAGGGGGGCCCAAAATCAAATTCTGCTTAGGGCCCCCCAAGGCGCTGTGGCCGGCACTGATACTCTGTGTAAACAAAATGAAAGTTGGTCTAAGTCAGTTATTGAAATTTTGTGACCTTGTAAAATATATCTTTAATATGTATGCACAACTGCATACTATGCAGTTGTGCTGTTTAAAGCATTTCATAATCAACTACCAAAAAAAAAAAAAACATTTAGGAATGATTTACTCTTAAAGAGAATATTAATAATAAAGGAGCTGATGGAAGTTTTATGATACTTACTGTTGGAACCGGTCATAAACGTCTTGTCCGACTGTATGTGGGCTAAAATGTGGAAGGCTTTGGATTTACAGCACAAGTTTTGCTGAAATATGCTTCTACTCAAAAATGTCTTATCTGAACACAGAGTTTAAATGTCTTTTTTTGGATCAGTATTTTTGCTGGATACATGATAATTGTATTTCCACTCTTGTTATGTATCCTTCTTAAAATCTTTATCAATAATGTTTCTCATATGAAAATAAACTGTTACTCTATTGCCATTCCAAAAAAGGGAAAATTAAAAATAATCCACTTTGTTTCCAAGTTTGAAGACGTTTCTCTTCCATCCAGGATTTATTTTTCAGTTCAAAATGTCAGAAATAGCGTTGAGTTCCCGGTTTTATCCAGCAGCCCAAAAAAGCCTTGTTTTTGTTTAGAAAACATGCAAATAGAAACGGAAGAACGGGTACAAACCTTTGGAATGCCTGCAACTCAACTTGAATGCTATTCCTTACTTTTGATTAAGCTTCCTGGATGGGAAGCAAAACAGTTCTGTTTTTTTCTTTTCAATTGAACATATAATGAAGTTAAAATGAGACATGAAGTTGTCTATATGGAAGATAGGTTTTAGTGCAATCTTTCCAATAAAGATGCTCGTGGCTCTTTGTTTAGACTCACTTCAGCTCTGTCACATATTTTTTTAAAGTGACCATGCAATCCAGCAAACTCTCTTTCCTCTTGATCAAGATGCTTAATTTTCCTAAAAAAAACAAACATAGAATTTCTTCCCGTAGTATGATGTGATAGGCAGATCATATCGGCTCATTTCGTTCCTTTTCATGCCAGTCAAAAAAACCCAACAATAATCAATAGCGGTCAAAAACTGTATGGCTGCGCTGACTGAATCCAAGAGCTCACCAGGCCCTGATAGCCAACTCCAACATATTCCAGGTGCTGTAGTAACCTGTCTGTAATGAAGGGGCGGAGACAGGAAACAGCGTAAATGATGCACAGCAGCAAAAATACAACTAAACAAATGCATTATTTCATAATTAGGTCAACTCATGATTCAAACCAAAATATTTCATGTTCATATATGTCATACCAAATCAGACAAAAATAGTTATTCTGCCCAAGGTTAGAAGTTGAAGGTATGTCTTAATAATTTAGTTTGAGAAGAAGAACTTTTACCTCCTGTATTGTCAATCTTTTCCAAAACCTCCAAAAGCAATGGCTGTAAGTTCAATCTGTGTTTTGTTTGGCACTATATATTTTATTAAAGTTTATTTAGAGATCGTTTTTTGCATATGTTTATTCCAGGAATTAGCCATGTCCCAAAGGTTTTTCTTGTGTAGTTATAGCTGCTGGAGTGACTGTTTCTTAGCAACAGCTTGGGTTAATTGTAATTTATGTTTTGTAATGCTGGAAGTTTGTTCTGTGCATTTAGAGCTGATGCACATTTATTTTCTGTTTCTGTTTGTAGTTTCACTCGAAGCTTTCATCGAGCTTCCCACACAATTCTACAAAATTGTAAGCAGTCTGTAATAAAGGAGCAAGACGCTCAGCTTCCTGGCTTATGAAAATTGAGTTTGGCTTGCTGTTAATCTGCGTTAACATACACAGTGTATCCAACACATAGTGATAACAGTACAATACTAAACTAGAAATAATAAATATTCAATCAGAAATCAAGCATTTGGCTCCAACAAATGGGATTCAATAATTAAATAATAACAGTACCTCATTTACTCATATACGGTACTTCTGGGCTTTTCTAAACATTCTAAGGTAAGGGACTGATTGTATATCAGAGGATCTTTTCTACAGCTGCAGCTGAATAAATACTGTTGGAGACACTCAGACTTTAAGAAGTTCCAGGAACAGTTGTTTTAAAAGCAATAGTTTTTGTTTGGTTGTCAGAAAATATTTCTCAATAGAAGGTTGTATAGATTGATCATAGTGGTCTGGGCTGAGTGAGGCAGAACCTGATGAAGACCTGACCAACAGGAGACCAGACTGGATCCGGTTACATAAAGTGGGTGTCTCCATGGAGAGAGCCGCTCCCTGATAGAGAGCTGAGATATGACCTCATTTTCACCATTAGAACGCTGTAATTGTTAATTAGGCTACAGACCATCAGCCTGCTGTGGCTGGAAACTTTGGGATGGAGAGAAAGGATCCTTTATTTAAACATCACTTATTGATTTATTGAAACCTGTTTAACCTGTTCTTTTAGTACAATGTTTGATGTTAAAGTCGTAGGGAAATCATATTTAAATTTCAAATCATTCTGGCTTAAACATGTATATAAATGTATTCTTTATAAGACCATATTGTCCCAAAACTGTGAACATTTCTATTAAATTTCCAGATTTTCCAGAATAAAGGTAGAGATGAGGTTAATATAAAAGAAAATCGATAATATGATTTAGACTCAAACATAATAAGAATACACCAACCGTTAACAGTATGTCCAGATTTATACACAGGGTTTAAAAATGGCTGAAGACATAGGAATGGAAAAAAAATTAATGTGATTTTATATATATCCAAACTCAAAATAGTTGTAAAATATGTTTTTTTTTTTATCTACATGGATTGTTAAAAACAATCCTCTGGACTATGCTTCCAAGTTTGAAGATGTTTCGTTTCCCATCCAGGAAGCTTTTTCAATTCAAAATGTCAGAATTTACATTTTGACATTAAAATTTAAGTTACATGCAGAATATTATGTATTTTTTATCAGAAACATTGAGAGCCTTTATTTTATTCTTTTTTTTGTGAACCAATTTTTAAATTCAGGACAGATTTCCAAAGCTGGCTCAACCTAAACAATATTGTATTGTGGACACAATCATATTATTGGGTTTAGAAAGTAAAAATAAGGCTCTTTAACATTTAGGAAACTGCCCTATATTGACTACATCCAAACCTGCTGTCATATTATCACCCCTAATGGAACACTTTGGTTTAGTGTAAAACTGCCCTTTGTTATTATTTTATTTTTTATTGTAGTACTGCTTCGTTATGATTTCAGACACATTTTAAGTGTGTAAGCTGTGTGATGTTTATTTTGTCCTTTTTTTGAATTATTTTATTCTCTTTATCATTATTATTTTTTGCTTGCTCAATAATGCTCCATTTTATGGTTCAGCAGGTCACAGTCCGACTTGATTTGATACGATTTTGTGTTCAATTCCATTTATTTCTATAGCACCAATTCAAATCATATCATCTGAAGGCACTTTACAGTCCACCAGATGATCCAGTCAGATTGATTCTATCTAAGGAAAAACCAGTTGATTGCATCGACTCATTGACTCGAAGGCAATCCCTCACATTAGGCATGCTTGTAGCGACAGTGGAGAGGAAAACTCCCATGTCAAATTGAAATGCATATAAATTCGGCCTGTCATGGTTTTGTACTTTGTAAGGTTTGCATTTAATAAAAGAACAAATAAAATAAGTCAAACTTTTTTTTGGCTTTGGGTTTAAACATAAATCTAGTCTTTTTGAGTTTTTTGTTTTCCTTTCATGTTAATATTATGGTATATAGTGCGTAATCTAGAGAAAGAAACAACTTAAATGCAGATAAACATGGTTTAAACATATTTTACCTGACTATTCTGAGTCAAAAAACCCACAAAAAAATGTCTTATGACTTTTTCTGGGACAATTTTGATGCTCTTTACATCTTCCCCATTAAACTGGTTGTCTGACGTCATCATGGGACACGCTCAGGGCAGTCCGGCAAAATCTGATTAAACCATATTTATCTGCATTTTAGTTGTTTCTTTCATTAGGTTAATCACTACATACCATGATGGTAACACGAAAAGGAAACATAAAACTCCAAAAGACTAGATTTATCCTTAAATCTAAAGCCGAAAAAGTTAGCGACCGGAAGTAGCATGTTATGTCATTTCCGGTGTAGGTCGGGCTAAACAAGACATTTTTAAATGTATTTATTTTCTCAGGGAATACTTTATTAACCTTTAACACATTATAGTTTAGTACGCTTAATATTTTGGGGGAGGGAAAACGTACTTTAAGACTTTTTTTTACAAAATAAAATCGAGAGCGACCCGGATGTATATCGGGCTGCGCATGCGCAGATGAGCTGATGGCAGGGGTCCTGCTTCCTGGTTACGGATTGGCTACTGACAGGATTTATTTTCCCTTCTTTTTCTTTCTTTTAGAGAAGCAGCTGATGTGTGAGTGTTTGCAGGGAGAATGTGTTCCGTCCAGCTTCAAGGAGAGTTTATCAGCGAGCAGTTAACTCCTGCTGAAGAAACATTGACGGAGGTTAAAGGAAGAGAGAAAAGGCCCAAAGTGGAGATGGACGATCAGCACAGACTGCTGGATTTCACCAGGATCCCCCAGATCATCTTACACCGGATAGGTAGGAAACACCTGATAGAAACGTTTCCCTCAGGATGCAGACTGAGGGTTGGAGCCTCAGCTGATTGGAAAACTCATTGGAGGAGATCAACATGCTAAGCTAAAGCTAGCTTCTGCTTTACAGTGGGAGTTCACGTCACGGAGCAAAGCCTGAAAGGCTAAAGTCTGCATCATGTTTGCTCATTGCTGCTTTTCAGAGCCAAGCTTAGATGCTTAGATTCCAACATGGAGGCCTTTCTCTTCATAGACATTAATATATAGTAGCGATGGGTTCAGCAGCACCGATGAGTGGAGCCCATAGAGCAAAACTCTGGCTGTGTTCGAATTCATGGGCTGCTTCCTTGTCAAATTGAAACCGTGACAGATGACATACAAAGCAGGAAAAGAATGAATTTTATTGTAAAGTGAACAAAGTCTACACTCATTTGAATCCAGAGTGGAATAAATGTTCCAACCACCGGGAGCAGGAACAAATAAAATCAAATGTAATGATAGAAACCTTAGTCAGTTAAATAACCTGCTGCTGTCATTCTGCACATCTCTGATGCTGCTGCTATTTTCAAATATCCATTACTGTAAAAATGTCCATAGCTGCATATTGGTTATTTATTCTCCAGTTTATATTGTTAAAACACTTTACAGTATTTTAATGTTTATATTTTAACTCTTCACTATTATGTTATTCTTATACATTTTTCTAAGGTCCACATTTGTGTGACCATTTTCAATCAGCTTTCTGCTGCTGTAAATTTGCCCATTGTGGGACAATAAAGGGATTTTCTATTCTATTCTATAAAAGGGGTAGAAATATATCTAAACAATGTATGTATAAAAGATATATCTGCAAAATCTCTAATATTCAACAACAAAAAATACTTAGTTAAGCATACTGTGCAAAACAGCAATAAAAAAATTAAACTATCAGATTTATAGTCCCCACCCTGCAGATATATTAGAATCTGTCCTTAAATTACAGCCAAACCCATTTACACAGTAACAGATAAAACCTTCAGATAAACCAAACATTACCGCCACATATCTGACTCTATAACCATTAAAACAACTATTTTCATTCATTTCAGACAGAACTATTCACTGACTGGATCATATTAAACTGAACTTCCAATTTTCACCACTTCTCGGCACCAAGTAACCTTTTCTCTGATCACGGAGCAGCCGGCTTGCTTGGTCTCACAATGAATCCTGGGAAAACCAAGGATACCGAGGATACATCAGATCCGTCCTTCAAATCGGGCAAAAAGAAAGATTCATTTGTAGGCTGCATAAGGAGGATTCATATGCTCTGTTCAAAAACCTAGGACGCATCCTTAGAAGGCCAGATTCGAAGGCCGATTACATCATAGCGCGGCGCCGAGGTCTGGTCGGAACCCAAGAGTCCTCGTAATGCGGCCTTAAAATGCGTCCTTCTTTTTGCCCGATTTGAAGGACGGGTCGGATGTATCCTCGGTATTCTTGGATATCCCAGGATTCATTGCGAGACCAAGCAAGCCGTGATCAGAGGAAAGGTTACTTGGCGCCGAACAGTGGTGAAAATTGGAAGTTCAGTTTAATATAGTACAAGTCATTTAATAGTTCCGTCTGAGATTAATGAAAAATAGTTTTAATGGTTATAGAGTCAGATATGTGGCGGTAATGTTTGATTTATCTAAAGGTTTTTATCTGTTACCGTGTAAATGGGTTTGGCTGGAATTTAAGGACAGATTCTAATATATCTGCAGGGTGGGGACTATAAATCTGATAGGAGTTTAATTTTTTATGCTTAACTAAGTATTTTTCGTTGTTCATTAAAGGATATATATTTGTATACATACATTGTTTAGATTTACTTATATCTTTCTACCCCTTTTATAGAGTAGAAAATGTCATTATTGTCCCACAATGGGCAAATTTACAGCAGCAGAAAGATTATTGAAAATGGTCACACAATAGAATAAAGAATAACATAATAGGGAAGAGTTGAAATATAAACAATAAAATACTGTAAAGTGTTTTAACAATATAAAACTGGGGAATAAATAACCAATATGCAGCTATGGACATTTTTACAGGAATGGATATTTGAAAATAGCAGCAACATCAGAGATGTGCAGAATGACAGCAGCAGGTTATTTAACTGACTAAGGTTTCTATCATTACATTTGATTTGATTTGTTCCTGCTCCCGGTGGTTGGAACATTTATTCCACTCTGGATTCTCATGAGTGTAGTCTTTGTTCACTTTATAATAAACAATAAACAAACAGTTTTGAAAACTTTGGTTTTCATTCTTTTCCTGCTTTGTGTGCCAATTTTCATGGTTGCTAAGCAACAGACCTTACGGCGGTAAAACCCGCCGAAGGGTAGACCTGTTCGAATTCACAGCCAAAACTCTTCCGGTCTCCTTATTTTCAAGGACTTCGAAGGATCCAGTCTAGGTAGACCGCGTCCTTGGAGGATGCAGCCCAGGTTTTCGAGCAGAGCCACAGAATCTGACCAGAACTCGGCGCCGCACTATGACCTAATGACCTAAGAATCTGGCCTTCAGAGGACGCAGCCCATGAATTAGAATGCAGCCACTGTATCAGTGTGCGTGTCATTTTCAGAAAGTCATGTGACCAATCCAGGAGCTGTTTCTGACTGACTCACTAAACTGGATTTAAAAACGTTTCTGTCACCATGATGCATCTGCTAAAAAAATGTCTCATCTTTTAGAGTTTATCATTAAAATGATCCAGAACTTTGGAGCCTAATGGGAACATTTCAGCCGCTGGGTTTTTATATTAATTTTCTCATTGTGTCATCCTTTTCCTCTGTTATCACTCAACTTATCTGAATTACTGTTTTTACTGTACTTATTGTTTTAAAATTATGATTTCAAATCCTAGTTAACAATTATCGTCATTCACATTTTCCCCTAAATTGTCCCCTTATGATAAAAGTTTACTTTATTTATTGGCTGCATCTAAAAATATCAAATATATTTTCAGTTTATACATATATGTGAAATAATACAATATAACATACAATAACTTCAATGATGTCATTGCAACAGGTCATCAAAGATACTCAGTTTATTCCAATCAGCTGCCTGTAGTGTCTTTAAATGTCCAGCAGGTGTCAGTATTCTGTGAGACAGAATCAATCCAGTTTGGCTTCAAGATGATCCATCTTTCAGAGAGAGGTGGCGTCTGTTCCTGCTGCTTTACCAAACTGGAACCAGTTTAAGACTGATGTGTCCTGGAAACATACTTGGCTTTTATCTAACCACTTTCTGCTCACTAACAACAGTTCTGATATTATTGTGATCTTCTTCCAGAATCTGCTCTGCATTTGTTCTGGTTGTCTTCTGCTGTTATTGGTTAAGACAATGGGCCCTTTTTGGCTTTGTAGGCAATGCAATAATTAATTTAATTTTATATATTGCCAATTCACTACGTGTCATGTCACATGTCACCGCTCCGGTTCTCTGTCGTGGATCTTGGATGTTGAGGTTTGTCAGTATCCTGGGGTCTAGTGGTGTTGTAGGGGTGCTCTCATCGTTGCCACCTTCAGAGGAAACGGGGTACACCACAGTCTCTCATGAACTCGCTGCCAGCCTCCATCCTCAACATTGAAGCCCTCAGCACTGTGGTTAGTGACCTGGTTCTGGGTTCCTTTTGTCTGACCTGTGGTTGCAATGTTGCTTCTGGCCCCCTGCTTCACATCATGTCTTCACCTGGAGGATCCTTAGTCCTCTGAAAGCTAGATCATCCAGTCAGTTTGAACCAAAGTTTTCTAAGGTAAACCAGCTGATTGCATCGACTCATTGACTCTTCAGCAATCCCACACACTGAGCATGCATGTAGCGACAGTGGAGAGGAAAAACTCCCTTTGAACAGGATATATAGAGGAGGTTTAGATGTAGATAATTTCCTGTATATTATGTATATATAAAAAAAGAAAAAAAGAATTGTGTTTTTGTTCCGTAGCTGAGAGACGCTGGCCGAACTCGCTCAATGGGATCAACCGTGAGCTAGATCCTGCTGAGCCCAAACATCCAACCAACCCCACCGCGGTCATAATCACCCTACTTTATGTAAAAAAAAACAAACAAACAAAAAAACGGTAGATTTGTGTATTATAAAACTTAGCAACATTGCAATATCCATGTTTATGACAACAGTGAGGATTTCAGTTGTATTTACCTTTAACTACGATATCCCAACATATATATATATTTTTAAATGCATGGTTAATTTGAAAATTATGCTTACATTTGCAGTTTTTTTCAACAACCGGACTGCATTTTTCCTTTCACTGAATGAGTTCTGGGAAGGCAGTCCGTTCCACAGTCAGCCCCTGACCTCACTAGCTCTTATAACTATTGGGACACACTAACCTTACATGTGAACTCGCAAAACTGAGTGCTAAGGTCCAATACGAGTGCAAGTGAGAGAAATGGGACTGGGCCTATGACTGCCATCAAGCTGATGATAGCGATCAAACACTCCAACCACCCACCTAACATGTAGCCATCGTGGCCTGTGGGCGGGGCTACGCTGCTTTGAAACCTCCAAAAGTCATTTTAAAGTTGCCTCATTGTTGATTGACTGACTGGTGAAATTTCTTGGTCTACTTTCTCCCCTGAAAACATCTTGAAATAATTTTTGTATGACAAATTATTAGTTTGAAACTCAAATTTCTTCACCTTGTTTACTCTGAGACGTCTTCTCTTGATACATAGTTATGACTGTAACAGTACTTTGACTCCTGTTGATGACGTTTCACAAGTAGAGAAGTCTACAAGTACAGAAATGTGACCATAATAAGAAATGCCCAATGTTTTATCTAAACAAATTGAACAAGGAGAAACAGACTATAGTTAAGTAGCCTGTAGTTAACGGACTTCATATGTATCTTTCCCTGACATGTTTGTCCACCTGGGATGTTGACTTTACACCTCCACAAATGATCAGTTTACAAGTTTTAGATCTCTGGAATTTTATCTTACTAATACTTAACTTTTGGATCTGAAGAACTTTCCTTCCCACAAAGTTAGATGAACATCTATGGAGCTACATTGGGTCATATACTTTGTTCAGAACCATTTTATTTCACTTTAAAAACAACTTAAACTGAAGGAAAATTGAAACAGAAAAATGAAAAAACTAAAAAGATTTATAGGTGAAAATGAAAAAGGAACAGATTTTACTCGAAATAATTCCATCCATCTTCTTCTTCTTCTCCATCAGGCTCTCAGTGGGGATGGTTTCTACCTCCAGCAGTCTATGGGGGAAAGGTGGGCTACACCCTGAACCATTCAACTAAAAAATGTCTGAAAAGTAGTTTAAGCAAGCTTTGATGATAAAAGCGGAGGTCCAAACCTGTCCAGACTGCAGAGCACTGACCAGTCCTTTCTAACCTGTGATGTTATGTCAGAGCTGCAGTGAATGCTGGGAAATGTAGTTCTACTCTGGTTATATGCAGCTTGATCAAAACATGGATGGTTAAATTGAAGTGTCTGTTCTTTAACCTGCAATTCAAAGTCTTTCTTCTGTGTTTGTTTTTCCAGACCACCTGCAGGATTATGTTGGAAAAGAAGAGGTTTTCCCTGAGCAGCAGTTCTCTGAACAGGAGAGGAATTCCAGTTTGGACCAAGCAGAACCAGAACCTCTGCAGATAAAAGAAGAGCAGCAAAAGCCAGAACATCCCTGGATAAAAGAGGAAACCATGGAGCTCCACATAAGTGAGCATTAAGAGCAGCTTGTTCTGGAGCATGAGTCTAGAAATATAAGAGAGAAACCTTTTCCATATTTGAGATGTGGAGAAATATTTCTAAAAATGCTTACTTAAAGGTTCAGATTAGAACTCACACAGGTCGGGAGATTTGCTAATGTCAGTCTTGTGAAAGAAGCTTCACCTTTAAAGCTACAGTGTGTAACTTTTAGCGACATCTAGCGGTCAGACTGCAGCAAAATGAACATCTCTCCCCCACCGCTTCTCCCCCCCAACAGTACGGCGAGCGTTACGGGACAAAATGTCTTCCACGACGTCCGCATCACCTACCTTCTCAAGTGATGAGGTTTGTTTACATAGATAATTTTACAGATAGTATTTCATTAGTCTGTGTAGGGTATAGATTTCATGTAGACTTAAGATAATAAATATACCCGTTATTTTTTCTACATCGTTGTGACGTTTTGGCGATCTCGCAATCGCTAGTTTGTTGGCTCTGCGGTGCCGTAGCGCAAAGATGTCTGCCTCCATGGCTGCGAGACCCGCTCCTATGTAATTATAAATAACGAATTCTAAGGCAACGCAAATATTAAGGTTAAGAGGCCGAGCTTGTAGATGATGATAAATAACATAGGTATGTATAATATATTACATTTCTGACTGTATATCCCTGTAATTATTACACACTGTAGCTTTAAGTCTAATTTTAATAGACACATGAAATTCACACAGGTGAGAAGCCTTTCTCCCGTTTTCCCGGCCTAGAGGTTAAGGCATAGAGCTTGGAATCCTGAGGTTCTGAGTTCAGCCCCATTTCCACAGACTGCCACTCTGGCTCTCCCCACTGCTCCCCTGGCGCCACACAATGGCAGCCCACTGCTCCCCAAGGAGATGGGTTAAAAGCAGAGAGTTCATTTCATTGCTCTGCACTTGTGACAGTGTGATGACAATAATAAACTGGGGGAAAAAAACATTTGCAACTCCCCCCCCCCCTGCTCCAAACCACCTTCAAGATCTTCCAGAGGTGTTGGAGAAGTTTCCGGAAGCCCCTGGACACAATGTTTGGGACACTGCTTGGGCCTGGGGCTGAATTTGTTCCCGCCTCATTCCCACCTCCTGAAATTCTACCAACTGGTCTCCCTCATTGCAAAGTCCACAATAGGGGGTTAAGGGCTTATGAGGGGACTCCAGCTCCTGGTCTCTCTCTGGTTCATTCAGGGTTCCGTTAAGGAAGGAGTTTATGTGCTTTATTGAACACATGAAGTTGCTGCTGCGCTTGTCCCCTACTAGCTTCTTAGTAAAAGGGTTGGTAATAAAGGCTTAAGACTTCCTTTATCTTTCCTTCCCTCACCGCCGGTGCACAAATTTCAACATGTTCACTTTCAAGTTGTAATTCTGCACAAGCTGTAAGCATTTTTGCTACTTGCAGTTTGGACTGCTTTGATCAAGATGAGCTTTCGGAGTTAGCAAAACTGTTATCTTCATCAAAGATAATAGTTCATCTTGGATGTTAGATCCAGTTCCAACCAGGTTATTTAAGGAGGTATTCCCTTTGATCTCATCCTCCATTTTAGATGTGATTAATTTATCTCTTTTACAGGGATATGTACCAAAGGCTACCAAAGTAGCTGTAATTAAACCTCTGCTTAAGAAACTGTCTCTGACCCAGATGACTTGGTCAATTATAGACCTATATCCAATCTTCCTTTCTTATCTAAAATTCTTGAGAAAGTAGTTGCCAAAAAAGTGTGCGATCACTTCCACCATAATGAACTTCTAGTAAATTTTTCTCAGTTTTCAGTCCATTACAGGATCACCTTATCTGATTGGTTGACACTCACCACAGACTGCAAAACTTTAAAATTTCAATCTGCAGAGTCAGACACTTTAAATGCACATCAACATGAAAGCTAACAATGTGCTGAACAGGTGAAACGTGCCGCAGGACCCCTCAGAGACCCTAGACGTTTGCTTATGATAGAATTTGCATGTAAACGAGGAGCCCCTGACACTCAAGTCATTTGGTCTGAATGCAGCGTGAGGAAAAGACTCTAGCATCAGAGTTTGTAAGACACTAAAATTAACTTAACATGCCAGATATTTCTAGAGAAAACCACATATTTTATAAACTAATAATGCAGTTATGAACCAGATATATTTAAATGTTTCATCGCTCAGTTTCAGCTGCTACAAACAGTTAGCAGGTAGCGGGAAATGACGGATATGACTGCCATCAAGCTGATGATGGCGAGTAAACACTCCAACCACCATGTTAACATGTAGCCACCATGGCCTGTGGGCGGGGCTACGCTGCTTTGAAACCTCCAGAAGTCATTTTAAAGTTGTAGGGAAATCATATATAAATTTCAAACGATATTGTCCCAAAATTTGAAAATTTCTATTTAAAAAAAATCCTATCTTAAAACCTGTCTTTCTTTCCGTTATCTTCTGCAGGCCAGTTAGTTCTACATCAGCCTGAACACCTAAATTCGGCCAATCATATATCAACGGTCATCTGTCAATCAAATTTTTTCGGTCATAGCATCTTGATTCATATGTCGCAGCTAATATACGCAACGGTTGAAACCAGAATCCTTTCCTTTCCCATTGAGTTCCGTCCCAGTGTTCATGGGGATGGACGTCTGTGTCTTCGGCAGGCGTAGAGCTAACAGAACTGGCAGCGTTGCGAGGCAAAGGCTCAAACATGTACGGCTGGAAGCCTTCTACACCAAACCAAGCTTCTGCCGCCCTGGCGTCCTCTTCCACAACATCTTCGTCCCCGCTTTCCTCCCTCCTCTAAATAAAAAATGGATGACGGAGGAGACTCATCCACGACCTCCGACACTAAACTCTCCTCCTCTTGCATGTTTCCGCTGTCCATAGCGTTCCTTGACAGCGTCGTTTCTAAGTCACCAATTTAGTGCTACTTGGTCCCAATGGAATTTCCCATTGGGAACCTGCTAGCACTAAGTTGCTAACTGGTTAGCATGATGCTTCAGAGAAACCGGCCACAACCAAACTTGCTTGCAAACCTTCTGCAACAACAGTCCCGCCCCCTCTTGATAATCGACCAATCACATTCACTTTATTCACTCGTGTAAAGTCGTGCACCTCTCAGGAGAATTTGGAAATGAAACGGTTGGAACAGCCGCTCCCTATGACTTTAAATCGCTCATTCTTGATTTACTGATTGGTTAAGTTTTTGGTCTGCTTTCTTATCTAAATAAAACATCTTGAAATCAATTTTTATGACAAATTATTAGTGGTTTAAAACTCTTAGATTTCTTCACTTATTTTACTCTGAGCCTTCTTTTCTTGATACATAGTTATGACTGTAACAATACTTTAACCCCCGTTCATGATGTTTTAGAAGTATGCAAGTCTACAAGAACAGAAAACCTAATGAGAAATAATTTTTTCAAAAAGAAATGAACGATAAAAAAAGAGATTTTAGTTAATGGGCTGTTTTTAATTAGGCTTGATTAATTGACTTTATTGATCTCACAGTGGTTAAATGTACTTGTTACATCAGCCAAAGTAGAAGAAGGTTCCAAAGGAAGAAAAAGTTGCATGGGATATATACAGTATATACAGTGCATCCACATATGACAGCTTATTTTTTTCTTCTTTTTATTGTAGTATCATTATACCGGGTTATTGCACAGGGTGTTTACATGGGTATGGGTATAGTTATTGCACTGGGTGTCCAAGTTAGAGAAATAGGGTATCAAATAATAAATGGACATTATACATTTTTATAGTGTTGCATTGTAGATTCTCGTTGCAGCAGGGATGAATGACCTGGGTAGCGCTCCTTTTTACAAAAGGCTCCTCTCCAGTCTGGTGCAGAGGGTGGAAGGTGGTGTCCATGATGGATCTAAGCTTTGGCAGCATCCTCCTCTCAGCCACTTCCTCCACTGATTCCAGAGTGCAGCCTTGGACAGAAACGGCCTTTCTCTCCAGCTTATTCAGTCTCTTTCTGTCCCCAGTTATTGGAAACTCTCCACCATTTCTATGTCCTGCCCCTGGATGTTCATGGGGGAGTGAGGTGGGGGTCTTCTCCTGAACTTGATCACCATCTGCTTGGTCTTGGTGGTGTTAGGACACAGGTGGTCCACAAAGATCATGATGACTGATCGATATTTCAGCTGCTTCCCCTCAGAAACACAGCCTACAACGGCCGAGTCATTGGAGAACCTCTGGAGATGGCAGCTGTCCGTGTTGTAGTTGAAGTCGGAGGTGTAGAGGGTGAAGAGGAACGGAGTCAGGACAGTGCCCTGGGGGGCCCCGGTGCTGCTGACTGGCAGCCGTGCAGCCTTACTGAGGGCGTTCTGGGAGGCAGTTGATGGTCCAGGCAGAAAGATGTCTGTCCAGTCCAGCGTCCTCCAGCTCCCCCATCAGCAGCTCTATTCTGATGGTGTTGAAATTGGTGGAAAAGTCAAAGAACATGACTCTCACTGCGCTCTCAGTAGTCTCCAGGTGGGTGAGCCCTCGCTGCAGCAGACAGATGATGGCATCCTCCACTCTGATGTCAGGTCGGTAAGCAAACTGACATCAGGTCATTCCCCACTCTCTGCAGTGGGGCCCACCCCCAGGCTGAGGCTCAGGTTGTAGATGTAGCTGAGGACCTCGCAGAGCTTATCAGCACAGTTCCTCATCAGCCTTGTAGGAATCCTGTCTGCTCCTGAGGCTTTCCTGTGTTTCAGCCTCTTCGGCTGGCCTCTTACCTGCATCGAAGTGACTGTGAGGCGGGAGAGGCATGGCACAGGATGTTGGTAAGAGTAAGGAGAGGGTAGGTCTCTGACGGCCTGGGGATTGGAGACGTGTAAAAACCTGTTTAACTTGTCTGCAAACTTGGTGTCGCTGTCTGCAGCCCTGTTGCTCCTCTGCCCAAAGCCAGAGATGTTCTTGACACCCTTCCACTCATCTCTGACATTGTTTTATGGCAGCTGTTCCTCTATTTTCCTCTCATAGTCGCTCTTTGCCTCCGTGATCCTCCATTGGAGCTCTGGTTAAACTCTACTTTGCTCTTCTCTGTCACCTGAGTTTAAAGCCCCTTTTTTCTGGTTCAGGAGGACTTTCAGCTCAGGAGTCACCCAGGGGTGGTTTTTTGGGAAGCTGTGTAGCCCTGGTGTGGGTGCAGTGCACTCCACACAGAAGGTCACATGATACTTTCAGTCAGGCTGTTGATGTCATCACTGTGAAAGCTTTGGAACATGCTCCAGTCTGTGGTTCTGAAAGTTTCCCTGTTTCTCAGTGCATCTGACCAAACTTTCACGGACTTCTTCTTCATAGGTATCTTTCCCTGACATATTTGTCCACCTCTGTTTTTGGACTTTATGCCTCAACATTTGAGCTGTTCACCAGTTTTACATCTTAACTTTACTTTATCTTACTAATGCATAAATGTTGTATTTGAAGACCCTCAGACTCAACCAACAGGAAACTGTCTTTCACACAAAGCTAGATGAACATTTATGAAGCTACATTGGGGTCACAAAGTTTGTTTAGAAAAAATGTATTTTACTTAAAATAAATAAATAAACAAACTGAAGGAAAAAATTATTTGACACAAAAATGCAACAAACTATAAAACATTATGAATGAAAATGCAAAAAGAAGAAAATCTCTGGAATTGTATCTTACTAATGCATAACTTTTGGATCTAAAGAACTTTCCTTCCCACAAAGTTAGATGAACATCTATGGAACTACATTGGAGTCAGAACCATTAAAAAAAAAAAGAAACTTGAAACAAAAAAGTGCAAAATAAAAAGATTTATAAGTGAAAATGAAGAAAAAAAGAGATTTTAATCTAAATAATTTTGTCAAGTGGGCTATCTTTCCCCCACTGTGGGTGAAAGGTGGGCTACACCCTGAACCATTCAACTAAAATATATATCATCTGACAAGTACCGTAAATCCTCTAATATAGGCCGGGGCCTTTATTTCACTCAGGTGCATCTTGGTCCAGGCCATTATTGGAAGGAGGCCAGAATTAGAGGCAGGCCTCTATTTCTATTTGATCAAAACAGACGACCAGTGGAATGAATAAAAACAGATTGTGTCTCTTTGAACCGATAAAATACTAGGTTAATTTATTGAAAAAGTAGAGTTACCATAACGGTTTACAGAACATTATTCAGACATCTTCCAGCAGCTGCTATTTTTCTGCACGGCAATACAAAAAAAAAAGACACAGAAAGGATTCTTGGCCAAACAAAGTTTTAAAATAAATTAATGGAAACTGTTCTGCCATCACAGCCGGTCATAAAAACCAAACAATCCGGCCTCCTGTCTGTAGCACTGTCTGCACTAAGGATGGGAATTCCCAAGCTAATGGATTGGATTCGTTAGCAAACACTGCCCCCCGTGGTACTTGCATGTTACTATCAGAGGTTGCTGAGGACTGCACAGGAACATCGTTGGTTCCAATTACAGCCCCGGTCTGTATTAGCGTCCGGCCATTATTTACCCCCGCCGACAGCAAAACCGGCCATTATTAGAGACCCGGCTGCTAATGGAATACAGGCTAATATTAGAGGATTTACGGTAGTTTAAGTAGTTTAGTAGTTTACAAGCTTTGATGATAAAGTGGAGGCTAAAACCTTTCTAGACAGCAGCACAGCATTGCCTGGTCCTTTCTAACCTGTGATGTGTTGTCAGAGCTGCAGTGAATGCTGGGAAATGTAGTTCTATTCTAGTTATATGCATCATGATCAACACATGGATGGTTAAAGTGAAGTGTCCTTTCTTTAACCTGCAATTCAAAGTCTTTCTCCTGTGTTTATTTTTCCAGACCGCCTGCAGGATTATGTTGGGAAAGAAGAGGTTTTCCCTGAGGAGCAGTTCTCTGAACAGGAGAGGAATTCCAGTTTGGACCAAGCAGAACCAGAACCTCTGCAGATAAAAGAAGAGCAGCAAAAGCCAGAAAGTCCCTCAATAAAAGAGGAAACCATGGAGCTCCCCATAAGTAAACATGAAGAGCAGCGTGTTCTGGAGCAGGAGACTAGAGATACAGGAGAGAAACCTTTCCCATGTTTAAGATGTGGAGAAAGATTTCTTAAAAAAGAACATTTAAAGGTTCACATGAGAATTCACAGAGGTCGGAAGATTTACAAATGTCAGTCTTGTGGAAAAACCTTCAAATCTAAATTTTATATTAATAGACACATGAGAACTCACACAGGTGAGAAGCCTTACACATGTGAGTCCTGTGGAAAAAGCTTTTCTCAGACATGTGATCTTGATAAACACACCAGAATTCATACAGGTGAGAAGCCATTCAAATGTGAATTCTGTGGAAAAGGCTTTTGTCAGACGTCTGATCTTTATACACACACCAGAATTCACACGGGTGAGAAGCCGTTTTCCTGTACTCTTTGTGGCAAAAGCTTTAGTAGAAAAAATAACTTGACTGCTCACATGAGAATTCATACGGGTGAGAAGCCTTTCAAATGTGAGTCTTGTGAGAAAAGCTTTACCGAAAAAGGCACTCTTGATAAACACACCAGAACTCACACAGGTGAGAAGCCTTTCAGATGCGAGTCCTGTGGAAAAAGCTTTTTTCGGACATCTGATCTTAACAAACACACCAGAATTCACACGGGTGAGAAGCCGTTCAAATGTGACTTCTGTGGAAAAGGCTTTTCTCATAGAGTTGATCTATACAATCACACCAGAACTCACACAGGTGAGAAGCCGTTCTCCTGTAGTCTCTGTGGAAAAAGTTTTATTAGAAAAACTAGCTTGACTTCTCACATGAGAACTCACACAGGTGAGAAGCCTTTCAAATGTGAGTATTGTGGAAAAGGCTTTACGTTAAAAGGCTCTCTTGACAATCACATCAGAATTCACACAGGCGAGAAGCCGTTCTCCTGTACCCTTTGTGGCAAAAGTTTTTGTCAACAGGCTAGTTTGACTTACCACATGTCAACTCATGTGCAAAATGTTTGCCATCCATGAAACGGATCTTAAAAAGAAAGATGTATTGCTTCACATAAGAGAGGTCATGCAGGAGCCATAAATGAAAAGGTGCTTTGGTCTTTGTTTGGGTTTATAGCTGTTTTGTTTTTATTTCTTTGTCCGGTTGGTTGTTTGTAGAGGAATGGAGTTTTGTATTTTGACATATTACTCACCTGTTGGAGTGTCACAGGTAGAGAGTGGGTGAGAGGGCCACTGTATTTTTTGTTGACCACTATACAAATCCCTGTGATCTACACTACCATTAAAAAGTTTGGGGTCACCCAAACAATTTTGTGTTTTCCTGAAAAGTCACACTTATTCACCACCATATGTTGTGAAATGAATAGAAAATACAGTCAAGACAATGACAAGGTTAGAAATAATGATTTGTATTTGAAATAAGATTTTATTTTTACATCAAACTTTGCTTTCGTCAAAGAATCCTCCATTTGCAGCAATTCCAGCATTGCAGACCTTTGGCATTCTAGCTGTTAATTTGTTGAGGTAATCTGGAGAAATTGCCCCCCACGCTTCCAGAAGCAGCTCCCACAAGTTGGATTGGTTGGCTGGGCACTTCTTGCGTACCATACGGTCAAGCTGCTCCCACAACAGCTCAATGGGGTTCAGATCTGGTTACTACGCTGGCCAACTCCATTACCGATAGAATACCAGCTGCCTGCTTCTGCTCTAAATAGTTCTTGCACAATTTGGAGGTGTGTTTAGGGTCATTGTCCTGTTGTAGGATGAAATTGGCTCCAATCAAGCACTGTCCACTGGGTATGGCATGGCGTTGCAAAATGGAGTGATAGCCTTCCTTATTCAGAATCCCTTTTACCCTGTACAAATCTCCCACCTTACCAGCACAAAAGCAACCCCAGACCATCACATTACCTCCACCATGCTTAACAGATGGCGTCAGGCATTCTTCCAGCATCTTTTCATTTGTTCTGCGTCTCGCAAACGTTCTTCTTTGTGATCCAAACACCTCAAACGTGGATCCATCCGTCCACAACACTTTTTTCCAGTCTTCCTTTGTCCAATGTCTGTGTTCTTTTGCCATCTTAATCTTTTTCTTTTATTGGCCAGTCTCAGATATGGCTTTTTCTTCGCCACTCTGCCCTGAAGCCCAGAATCCCAAAGCTGCCTCTTCACTGTAGATGTTGACACTGGTGTTTTGCAGGTACTATTTAATGAAGATGCCAGTTGGGGACCTGTGAGGCGTCTGTTTCTCAAACTAGTGACTCTAATGTACTTATCTTCTTGCTCAGTTGCGCAACGCGGCCTCCCACTTCTTTTTCTACTCTGGTTAGAGTACATTGCTTTTTCTTCAAAAATAAGGACATTTCAATGTGACCCCAAACTTTTGAACAGTAGTGTATGTTTGACAAGTTATATTTGGGTTCAATTCAACACCAGTTTGATCTCAGCCTCTCAGCAGCTTTTTTGTTTCATGAAGTTGCTGCAATATGTGACATCAGTTAGATGCCACAGAAAGGAACAGCAAAAACCTTTTCCATGTCTACCCGTGATAAAATGTCCATCTAGTGACATGGAACTCACATGTTTCTAGAGAAAGCTTTTCTTTAATGGTGGTAATCTACTGTTTACATGGAAACTAGTACAGGTAAAGTGTAATAATCTAAACCTGGTAATATTTCAGCTATAAGATGACAAAGAACTCGGTTAAGAGTTCACTTATTGTGTTTCTTTGCACTACCATGGTTCATTTGGCATGAGGTTAAAAAAAAGTTTAGAACTGTAAATATACAGTCATTTGTTTATATTACTATTTGTTCTCCTGTTTTTATTACTTTGTTTCAAGGCTGCACTTTAAAAAATGCAATTGTCTAGAGCTGTTTTAATAGAAATTTCTTTTTGTATACACTCACGTATACAAAATGACAAAAATCTTAGTCTAAGGTTCAGACTTGACAATTTTTCCATTAAATGTCAGATTCAAAGTCTATTGATATTCACTTGAAAATATTTTCCTTTTTGTTTCTGCTTTTTAAAGATCTTTTACGGTAAAATGTTCTTAAAATTATTTCAAATAGCTTTGTTTCTGATTCTGTAGATGTTTTAATAACCTTCTGTGATTTAGATAAACTATCATCTGTTTTATAGAACTAGATTTTATTGCATTGTTTTCTGCGCTGGATGTTTTCCATGAATGTATTCACTTCTAGATTAAAGTACCAAGCAGAAATAAAAACCTGGATTGTAAAAATTGCTTCTTTATATGGTTTCATGTAAGTCAAGAAATCTTTTTCTGTGTTTTCTCTGAAATTTTCAGACAACCTAAAGCTGTAATATGACAGTTTAATGACTTAAAATGCTATAAATTCTAAAAACTTTGTTTTAAGTCATTATATTATACACCAAACACTGCTTAAGCAGGGATATTGTAATGCCCATGTAGGTTCATCCCATGTTTACTGTTAACTTTGCTTATAAGTTTCAATGGGAGGCCCATCAGATGACAAATGACCTTTATAGTATGTAGTTACAGATTCTGCAGAGTGGGAGAATAGAGATAGAATGAAGCAGAATGATGAAAAACGGGTCCCTATGTCCTCCAGCAGTCTAAGCCTATAGCAGCAGAACTATAGAGATAGATCAGGATAACCTGAGCCACTCTAACTAGAAGCTTTATCAGAAAGGAAAGTTTTAAGCCTAGCCTTAAAAGTAGACAGGGTGTCTGCCTCACGGACTAAAACTGGTAGTTGGTTCCACAGGAGAGGAGCCTGATAACTAAAAGATCTGCCTCCCATTCTACTTTTAGAAATTCTAGGAACAAAATGGATTAATTAAAACATTAGGAGTGAAATACAGGGGCTCCAAAAAGTATTCATACAGTCCAGATGTTTCCCTTTTTACAAAATTTAATGGATTTTATGTCACAGACCAGCAAAATGTTGCATAACTTTAAAGTTACTATAAAGTCCATCCATCCATTATCTGACACGCTTGTCCCAATTGGGGTCGCTAGGGGGTCTGGTGCCTATCTCCAGCTGTCTACGGCCGAGAGGCGGGGTCAACCCTGGACAGGTCTCCAGTCCATCACAGGGAAACACAGAGACAAACAGGACAAACAACCATTCAGACTCACACCCTAAGGACAATCTAGAGAAGCCAATTAACCTAACATTCATGTTTTTGGACTGTTGGAGGAAGCCAGAGTACCCGGAAAGAACCCACGTATGCTCAGGGAGAACATGCAGAAAGACCCCAGGCTGGGAATCAAACCCAGAACCCAGTGCTACCCACTGCGTCACTGAGCAGCACCATAAAATCCTCATACAGAATTAAAATGCTACAGAAAAAAACTCTTTAGTCATTCATAAGGATGATTCTCAAACCACTAAATAAAATGTGGTAGTAGGTCCCTCTGTCACCAACCGGGTGCAGTTTTGTCATTTCATCAGAGATAACAGCAACACAAATCTGACCACTGTGGTGGATGATGTCCTTCAGAGGCTGAGGATTTGGTACAAGGACAGACCTTCAGCTAACAGCAGTAAACCAAGGCCAGAGAAACGAGGAACCATGAGTTTCTTTCATTACCGATGCATAACTCACCCTAAACCAAATGACACCTTAGCCCTAAACCTTACCATTAGCAAAATAGCATGTGAGAACCTGCAAAATGTCCTCACTTTGCATCAATTGGTCCTCACTCTGAGGGCTAGACAGGTACGCACACACATCTGACACACTGTAATAGAAATGCAGCAGTATATAGATGGACGGAACAAGAATCCGGTTTTGAAGAAATGCTAGAAGAACCTGGTGACATGTTCCTGAATAGGTTCTTTTTAAGCCCCAGAGACTGAAAAGTAACACCTACTCTGGACTGGCTCCAGATTTTCACCGTATCTCGTTGTGAAGTGACTACAGTCTTATGTGAAGCCTCACCTTTCTTTTATATATCTGAAAAGTTGCAATAACAAAAACTATCATAAAGAAAACAAGCAGAACGATAGTTCCTTCCTTTGCTCCTTCCACATTTTCTTTAAACGGGATCCCAGCGACCTTGATTCCTCCATCATTTGCTTCATATTCATCATCTTCGTTTTCATCCCCTGCAGAGCAGAAGCAGCTGTTAGTCTGAAAATGGCTGAATGACGTCATCCACTCTACTGAGACCTTCCCCTCAACAACGTCTGTTAAAATGCAAAGACCAGATCTGAGAGGATTCATCCCAACATTAAGAAGCTGCTGGAAGCCCTGGTCCAGAAACAGACTTACCTGGAGGAAGAAGAGGAGGAGAGGAAGGACTGACATCCAGCTGGATGGTGCAGATTACACTTTCTTCATCTTCACCGAAACTCCTGTGGACCACGCTACACTGATATGTTCCAGAATCATAAGTCCTGGTGTCTTCCAGAACCAAAGACACGTCTCCATTCTCCATGAGCCTGTCCTGCAGGTCCACCCGGTCCAAGTAAGAAGGACTCTGATTGGATTCATCGATCTGCTCGTCTCGATAGAGAAGCACGTATTCCTCTCCCAGATCACTTCTGCTCCACTCCACAACTAAGACGCTGTCATTAAAGGGATGTCGGCATAGCAGAGTGGCCGTCCGTCCAGCTTCAGCTACAAATGCTTCATGAACTGTAGGGGGGAAAAAAGACAGCAGAAAGGTTAAAGGTCAATATAAACAGCTGCTCCCCCCCCAGCTGCTTCGGAGAGAGAAATATGCTAATTTTGTGAGATAAGAATTTGGGGTTTTAATGAACTGTATGCCAAAATCATCCGTATTAAGACCATAAAATACCGGAAATATTTCAGTTAGTGAGCAATGAATCTAAAATATATGAATGTTCAAGTTTTATCATTACATTATGGAAAATAATGAACTTTATCACAATATGCAGGGCTTGATGTTAACCATTGCCTGATCTCCCAGGGCTCTTTATTGTCGGGAGAGTACAAATTTCATTGCATTTGCCCGCCGGGCAATGATGCAATGATCGCAAAAAAATATATTTATCACTCAAAATTACTTTAAAATCACCGACATTCGCTAAAAACGACCCACAAGTGTTGCCGGCGCCATTTTTGTTGTTTTGTACACATGCTCGCGTGATTTGAAAAAGCTGCGTGAATTTCCACTAGATGGAGTGATTTTTCTCTCCTTGAGGAGAGAATTCTGCAGAGCAGCAGCTGGATGATGAATTTAATCTATACTATAATCCACGCTAGATTAAAAATGATCAGTCAGGGATATGGAAAATAATAATAATAACTGTATGCGCACAGTGTAAATATTTCTATCATATGGCAGTCTGCTGTACAGTGGTCATACATTAAAAAATGTTTGTTACATTTTTTTCTCTTAGACATTGGAGAGGTGCATTTAAATGTTATAGAGCTAAACATGTTAAATTGGTGAATAGAAGTAGTAGTGTAAGTTTTTAACCTGTCAAGTTTTATTTAGATTTTTAACATTACAATTTATATTTTTCCAAGCACACAACAGTTTAAAGCAAAGTTCAGTTTGAAAAGAATGTGCAGGAAGGATTGAAAAGCATGTTAACACGGTAATGTAGGCTTGGGTTCATTATCTGACGCATGCAGATACACACCAGGAACCTGGAAACTTACTGACTAAAAAAAAAAACATTTAAAAAACAAACATGTTTCATTGATATATATACAAAATGAATATTAGGAACTATTTTTATCAAACATTAAACTGGGCAAGTAAAAATTGTTTCTGGGCAAATGAAATGTGAAAGTCACTTGCCCGAAGGGCAATATGTTTTACTGCTATAGAGAATCCCACCAATTTATTGTATAAAATGAGCCAATCAGAAGCAATCACCTGCCTCCATAATGTCACCTGATGATTAATCAGGTAACTTTATCCATTCTTGTGGGTTTTTTAGTCCAGTGTTGTTTTATGAAAGCTTTAGAAGAACAGTAAAGTCAGAGGAACTCACATTGAGACCAACAGAGGACGGTTTCTGACAGGAGAACCCAGCTGATGAAGAGCGATGAAGTAGACATGGTTGTTCTCAGAGCTGCTGGAAGGCATTTAGATCAAGTCAACCAAGCTGTCAGATCATCTAAAGGAACAACATCAGGGATATAAAACTATGAAAGAGACTCACCATGTGATGTTCACCGCTGTTTTAACAAACTGGGATATTGTTGTTAATGAAACCTTTCCCTGTGTCGCTGTTGGCAGAACCTTTGTTTCCTTACCTGTCATTTCATTACCTGTCAAGCATCTCATTAGTTATTCTATGTTCTGGTCTATATATTTCTATGGGTGACATGGGTATACTAGTACAAGGGGTAGTACTGCATATTACTTTACTCAGGATACTACATATGGGAAGTTAGACAATAATGTGTATTAAAAAAAAGGATGAAAAGCAGCCGATTCCGATGCCAACAGCAATATATCATGCCTCCGTAGTATGAACACAATTTCAGTTTCATCCATCAATCTATCCAGAAACATGTGGATGGATTGTTGGATGTTTCTTTCAGCTACATCACTGATTATCTTCCATCAAAAGCAACAAAATCAAATTTAGAAATACGTCCCATATATTCTTTAGAGTCAAAGTCTATGTATTGAAATTATTGGTGGACGTGTCCACAGCAGTCCTTCAGAGAGTTACGCCTGTGATGTGGATGTGCTGTATAAACTGAACCCCATGCATCTTTTTCTTCCTTTGGTGTATTCACCCGCTCTTTTTTAATGTTTGAGGTGATGTAACGAGTACATTTCTCCACTGTGAGATCAGTAAAGTCAATCAATCAATCAGGAAATAGGAAAGAAGTTTAAAAATGTAAAGGTAGCGTAGTTCATGTCTGGAAAATGAAGGTTTCACTCAAAACCAGAGGAAAACAAGATGACCGTCCTCCACTTCCTGACAGTCTAACAGGAAAGGGGCGGAGCTTCACCTGCAGCTGCAGACCAGACATGAAAGCATCTCTGATCATCAGAGAGAACAATGAAGGAACCTGCTCGACCCAGTCTGCTTTGTGAGTAGAAAGCTTCTTTGTTTCTTATTTTCATCATGTTGATTGACAAGCAGTGATTGCAGAAAGATTACAGAATCAGACTGCACTGACTGCAGAGTTATAACTGAAATGTAAGGTATAAGCAGGGAAATAAAAAATAAATCTCAAGAAGAGGCAGGAGATTGCTGGAAAATCTACTTTCCAGTAACTGACTGCAATAAATATAGAAGCTATATCTAATAAGTTTACTGAATGGATCCCATTAAGTGGAGTAAACCAGCATTTCAGCCGATCTGAAAACATGTTCTGTTTATCAAGGGCAACAGCGGCATTGGGTCTAGGAGTTTGCCCTGAAATCAAAGGGTTGACGGTTCAAACCTTTGGGTAAAACAATGCAGGCGCTTCACCTGCATTGTTTGCTCATGGTGGTCAGAGGGCCTGGTGATCCGTCAGCTTCACTTCAGGGCAGCTCTGGCTAAAATGTAGCTTGCCACCATCAGTGCTTTACATAACTACTGCTTTGGTCGAGTCTCCTGACTTGGAAAAAAGCGCAATATATAAGTAAAGGCCATTTACCACATCAGATCAGTTGGTTTAACCAGTTTGGAGACAGAAAACCCTTTTAATTGGCCAGCAGAGGTGCTATTTATTACAATAACAGGTGAATTTGATAAAGGTCGGTATTAGAAGCTTTGTTCCTCTTCCTGAACATAATAAGGTCTGTTGGGTTAGTGTGTAAGTAGTCCAAATATTCATTATGAAAACATACTTACAGGAAGAAAATTAGCTGATTTGTTATTCAGTGAGACAATATTAGAAAATATATTCATGATATTAGCACAATTAATAAAAAATAATACAGTAAATATGCTCACACCGGGAACAGCTGAATGGTTTAATACTGAGGTAGACGTGTTTTTATCCTGATGGCGTAGAAATAAAGACTGTCAATCTTCTCTCTTTAGTTGTGACATCACTGCTGTGGAGATTGACAGAAGGTCAGTAAACTTCTACATTCTTCAAATAAGCAAAAACTAAAATTCCTCTTCTTAAAGCTGTCAATAATTTTCAGCAAGAAATGTATATTTAAAAATAAATAAATTATAACTTTATGATTAACATATCTGGAACGCTTAGCTGAAATAGTTGGATTCATACAGAAGTGTGCATCCAGTTTTATTTCTTAATTCAGGGTTAAATGCTGCAACATTAAAATGAAACATATCTTCCTGTTTGTTAATCTGCACAGCTGGGCTGACTGTGAGTCCCAGCAGATCTCAGTTCTTCAGAGGAGACTCTGTGTCTCTGAGCTGTGAGGAGAACAACAGCTCTGCTGGATGGACTGTATGGAGGAACACAACCAGAACCAGCAGAGCGGATTGTGGAAGGGGATGGGGAAAATGGGTGTCGTCCACCTGTAGCATGAGCTACCTGTACCCGTTTGACAGTGGAGTTTACTGGTGTTGGTCGTCCAGAGAGGGAGCAGCCAGCAGCAGCATCCAGCTCACTGTCACTGGTAAGATCAGACTGTGGAGTTAGTGTTGATGAAGCTGTGTGGAAATGGATGAAATGCTGTAGTTTGTCTCTGTGTTGAGGTGGATCAGTGATCCTGCAGAGTCCTGTCCTCCCTGTGATGGAGGGAGATGACGTCACTCTGAGCTGTCTAACAAAGACCACTCCCTCCAACCTCCCAGCTGCTTTCTATAAAGATGGCTCCCTCATCAGGACTGAGCCCAAAGGTCACATGACCCTCCACCATGTGACCAGCTCTGATGAAGGCCTCTACAGGTGTAACATCAGGGGTCATGGAGAGTCTCCATCCAGCTGGATCTCTGTTGAAGGTCAGCAGCTCCTCTGATTTCTTCTTTGTTGGTTTCATATGTAACCTGACATCATTACTCTCTCTGCAGGGAAACCTCCAACAAAAGCTCCGCCCACATTAGTCGGCTTTCATGTTGGTCTTCATCTTTTCATCCACCTGCTGATCTTCTGTCCGTACTGCATCTGCACTCTCCTCATAGTGTCTTTATGTCGTCGGACCACAGGTAGGTGAACTACAACCATCCCGCCAACCAATCAACGAGTCCAAACTGTTTTTAAACACCTATTTCCTGTCTTTAGTTCGGGAACCTTCGGCACGTTGATGAGATCGCCGATGATGTCATTACTTCCATTACTCAGGAATATCACTCTCCTACCTGCTATAATTCTCCTATTAAATGCAAATGGAAAAATCAGTTTATGATTCAGAACCAGCAGAGACCCGACAACACATCCCTGAGGATCTCCACACGTCAGAGCTGACTGACTTCTGAAACTCACTGATGAAAAAAAAAAACATTTAAATATCAAATATAGGAATAATGTTTCAAAAAGAAAAAAATATTACAGAAGATATTAATGATAAATGAATGTATTTTCATAAGTTACAAAAATGGCTCCCAGCTTCCTTATGTGTCAGTCAGTTTTACTTGGTGGCCTCAGTGTGTTTGATTTTGGTTTAATGAAATAAAAGCAACTTTTCTCTTCTGCATTTTAGTTATTTTTCATAATAAAAACTTCAGAAATGTGAAAATGAAGGTTTGTGGGAAACCTTTTTGATGAAAGTAGAAGTGGTTGAGTTTTCTGTCAGTTCAGGCTTTTTTCAGCTGTAAAAGTTTTTCTTTGACAGATCAGCTCTGTGGTCGTTCCATTTCCTGTTATTGAAGGAAACATGAAACTTAGCGACATCTTTAAAACATTCAGCTGCGCAACTAATCACTTGTCCTCTCCTTTTGCAGAATGTTTGATGCTGCGTTGTTGCCTGTTGTTTTTATTCAGATCAGATTAATATTTCTGGTTCTGGAAGGATTGATGATCAGAAGATGGTAAGACAGTCGAAGTTCAGGGGCAGTGATGGTTTCCTCCTCTGTGTGGTCTGATGAAGACAATGTGACGGTTAGCATACCCTCTCTGCCTCTGGGGGAGGGGGCTTTGTGGTCGGTTTGTCCATCTCATGCAAAGATACAGCATGAGACGGATGTGGTGCATCTATTTTAATAGAAAACAAAGCGGGTACATCCTAGTGACATTTAGAAATGCTTCAGTAGCTCCACTTTTAGTTGAAATAATTGAAATATTCCACATAACCTCTTGCTTCCAGAATAAATTCAAAACATTTGTTCACAAACTGTTTAACTCCAAAAAACACTCCATAGTGATTCATAATAGCTCACTTTATAATAATGTATGTTTATTAAACTGGAACATACATTTTTGAATATATTTATATGTATAGAAACAAAATCATTCATACTTTTGCTTTGGATTTAGACTTAGATTGTGATGACAGGTCAGTTTTCAATGAATAATAATTTAAGCACTTTTTTATAGGTTGTTATTATTATATCTTCTTTCTGACATTGCAGATTTTATCCATACATAAAGTGTCATCAGTCACCGCCTTACTGAAATGTTATTGAGTTTTGTATCGTTTCTCTTTGGGTCTATAACCTCTTTCGACCAGTAGATGTCCTCAGTTGTCCTCAGAGAACACCTTCTAATATTGTTCTGTATGTTCATCTATGCTGGTTAATGGCTCTGTTCGAAAACCTAGGACGTGTCCTCCAAGGACGCGGTCTACCTAGACTGGATCCTTCGAAGTCCTTGAAAATAAGGAGACCGGAAGAGTTTTGGCTGTGAATTCGAGCGGGTTTTACCGCCCTATGCTCTGTTGCTTAGCAACCGTGAACGTTGACACACAAAGCAGGAAAAGAATGAATACAGAAGTTTTCAAAACAGTTTATTTCTTTTTTATTGTGAAGTGAACAAAGACTACACTCACAAGAATCCAGAATGGAATAAAGGTTCCAACCACAGGGAGCAGGAACAAATCAAATCAAATGTAATGATAGAAACCTTAGTCAGTTAATTCCGTAAAAATTCAAAAAATATCCACTGGACTTAGTTTTTCAAGATTTGAAGACGTTTCGCCACCTCTCCAGGAAGCTTTCTCAATTCAAATTTGCATGTTTCCAAGCAATACAAGGCCTTATCCATATAAGACTCAAACTCACTGCGGATCCAGACATTTGAATTGAGAATGACTATGACGTGGATGACTGAGAACCTTCATCAGCACTTAGTCAGTTAAATAACATGCTGCTGTCATTCTGCACATCTCTGATGTTGCTGCTATTTTCAAATATCCATTACTGTAAAAATGTCCATAGCTGCATATTGGTTATTTATTATACAGTTTTATATTGTTAAAACACTTTAAAGTATTGTATTGTTTATATTTTAACTCTTCCCTATTATGTTATTCTTATACATTTTTCTAAGGTCCACATTTGTGTGACCATTTTCAATAATCTTTCTGCTGCTGTAAATTTGCCCATTGTGGGACAATAAAGGGATTTTCTATTCTATTCTATAAAAGGGGTAGAAAGATATAAGTAAATCTAAACAATGTATTTATAAAAAATATATCTGCAAAATCTCTAATATTCAACAACAAAAAATACGTAGATAAGCATATTGTGCAAAACAGCAATAAAAAGATAAAAATCCTATCAGATTTATAGTCCCCACCCTGCAGATATATTAGAATCTGTCCTTAAATTATAGCCAAACCAATTTACACAGTAACAGATTAAAACCTTTACATAAAGCAAAGATTACCGCCACATATCTGACTCTATAACCATTAAAACAACTATTTTTCATTAATCTCAGACGGAACTATTAAATGACTTGTATTATATTAAACTGAACTTCCAATTTTCACCACTGTTCGGCGCCAAGTAATCCTTCCTCTGATCACAGCTTGCTTGGTCTCGCAATGAATCCTGGGATATCCAAGAATACCGAGGATACATCAGACCTGTCCTTCAAATCGGGCAAAAAGAAGGACGCATTTTAAGGCCGCATAACGAGGACTCTTGGAATCCGACCAGACCTCGGCGCCGCGCTATGACGTCATCGTCCTTCGAATCCGGTCTTCTAAGGATGCGTCCTGGGTTTTCGAACAGATCATATATCTCTGTTTCTTCTTCTCCTTCTCAATAGTTCAGCGGTCGATAATCCTGCTCTGGATTCTCTGTTTGTAAGTGTAAATTACCTTTATTATGATCAAACATGTCAGTTAATTTGTTGTTTTTATTTTTGTGTAATTGGTGTTATGAAAAAGCAACTCGATGTATCGGCCTTTTTATAGCTAAGCTAATTCGTTTGTTTTATTAATAGCTCAGAATAATGTGTGTGTTTATCTGCAATCTGCTTAGTTTAAACAGTTGTTTATTGGATTAAAAGGAAATGTAATTGTGTTTTTTCTACTTTTATTTTCTTATAGCTCTGAATATTACAGTTGAAGGCAGAGACGCTACCGTCCATCAGCTGGTCAGTCGGCACTATCTGATCGAAGAGTAGAGGACATCTGGCTTGGCTCTCAGCTCTGAAAATAAAAGAATACTATACATAAAGAACTGCCTTAAACCTGCAGCATAAGAATAAAAACATATTTAAAATTTTTCGTGTAAAAAAAAAAAAATTTAATTCTAAGTTACGTGGAGAGGTTTTCACACCCCAGAATTTTCTCTCGTTTTGTCCGATTGAAACCTCTGCTCTAAACGTTGAGAGGGAGACAAAACTGTTGAAACAACACTGGGATGGCCAGCATGGAGGGTGGTGGGTGGCTATTGGTAGATAAAGCAGTGAGACTAAAAGGAGAACCGTTCCTTGCTTGATATGACACCCTGTCACTCACACCATGTGAGAATATGTGTAGGTGTGGATGTGAAGACAGAGAAGCAACATGTAGGGAGTGAAAAATCCTTCAACAGCTTCCAAAACATAGAATCTCAACCAGAACCACATCTCTGAGGTCCATCACTGCTGTTGGGATCAGTGCATACATTATGGTTTTATAGTTATATAGCTATATTTATAGCTTATATGCTATCAGATTTTTAGATAAAGCTATCAGGAATAGTAGTCGGTCTCACAGCTACTTTGTTTGGAAGGACCCCCATCTCTGTATAAGAAAACATTCATGGTCTTGGGGTTTGGCGCTTCTGGACGCCTTTGGGCCTCGTCTGCCCTTCTCTGGTGGCTGCGACCATCCCTATGTCTGCCCTTCTTGTGTTTCAATAATCTGGGGTCCCTCTTGATAATGGGGCTCTAATCACCTCTTTTCTATCCAGGGCCTTGTAGGGTGAGTCTGGGGCTGCCCACGCCTGCTATTGAGCATACTGCCTTCTGAAGAAGCTTTGTAAATCCTTTATACACGAGCATGCCCACGCATACATACCACAGGAGTTTGGTTTTAAGTGTTCGCAGATTCAAATACTAAATACTAGTCAGCAGCTATAGATATATACCATCCTGATTAATGTTGTCTAATCATCGTAGGTTTTGACTCCGACACACATGGATCTCTAAAGGACCCGCTGCTCTTAAAGCATTTTTTGTTTTGTTTAGTTTGGTTTTCTGTTCTCTTCTTTTTGTTGCTATGTTCTCAGTTTTCTATTCCTATCATCCCATATAGTTATGGAAGCAGACTTCTAGGAGTTGATGTAGATGTTCTGTGTCAATTTTTGCTGTTTTGTTTTATTTTCTCTCTTTTCATTCATCCTTCCCTGTTTCTATCTCTCTCTCCCATCAGTTCTTATCCCCTCTTTCTTTCTCACCTCCCTTTCCAACTCCGTCTCCATTGGATACGATTTTACTCCCTAAATATTTTTCAATAAAGTTACATTTATAAGAGCAGAACTTTATGGTTACAGTCATAATGGTTTGCTTGTGGAAGCAAAGCTGCTGGGCTATCAGCCATATTCCCAGAGCTATATTGGCTAAAGAGGAGACAAAAAAAGGAAAACATTCATGATCTTTCAGGGTTAGGAGGACAGGCAAGTTGCAACTCATCCTCAATACATGATTCTCAGTGTGCCACACGGTGGTCGCAGTGCCATGCTGTGGGTCTACTCAGTGTTTTTCTTCTGTGTTTTAGGAATCCTTCAAAAGAAGTAGGTCCTGCTTAAGAGTAAGAACATTCTTTTCCATTTCTCATAAAAATACAAACACAGAAGTTTAAAAAAACAGAGCTATTAATATTATGGTCTTAAGGAGGGAGGCATATGGTGGCACAAGGCTAACCTGAAAGGCCTTTAGCAAATAGAAGCTAATTTTAATCTGTGAGAGGTTGAACTGACATCTACAGATTATCTGACGTCCACCCTTACGACCAAAACCCATGAACCAGTTTTCCTGTGACACAACGCTCAGTTTTATATTCAGAGATCTTTCTTATCTGAATGTGGTGTAAAAATAGTCTCTGACTAAGTGTTTAAGCACTTACACCATGATGACCTTTTTGAAGAGTTTCAGTCAGGTTTCACAGCTCATCATAGCACCGAAACAGCACTGCTGATGGTCACTAATGATATTCTCTTTTCAGATAATGGACATGTTTCTGTTGTCCTCTTAGATCAGTGCTGTTCTTCCTTAAAGAGACGGTTCCCCATTTCTAATGGCAGACATGATGACCTTCAGTGTTGAAGCCATAAAGAAACTATAGAGCTCAGATATGAAGCTGTACCTCTGGTTCTCATTGGTCTGATGTTGATCTGTCCATAGCTGATCTCCTCCTTCCTCACTGCAGAGTAAACTGAACCTGGATCTTCCTCTGAGGAACAACAACACAGAATAAATCCCTGTGGGTCTGTTTAGATCATCACATTGGTCTGAAAGAATAATATACATAATGGTGATAACATATTTTTCTTGAAACTCAATGGAGATAGCATCAAATTTTAACACCTTTTTTATATATCTCCTACAGTTAATGACAAACATCTAAATATATGAATGTTCGTGTGAACCAGAGACCACAGAGCTGTTCATCCCATACTAAACAGAAATAAACAGACCAATGAGTCGTGCTATGTTCACACCATCAGACATATTATTTCACACCACACTGAGATGGAAACCAACATAGTCTTTATTTTTAAACCCATCAAATGTTTTCTGTGGTGACACCATGCTGTCCTGCTACTCTAGAACCAACAGCAGGATGTTTGGTGGTTTTATCTCTGAATTCAAAGAAAACGAAAGAGTCCAACAGTCAGAGAGGAGAATCTGAGTTTAACTTTATGATAAATAGAGAAAGCAATAAGATTCAGGTCTGCATTTTCTTTGCCATATATAAAATTATTTCAACTGAAGCCAAGTGAATCCCAGACTTAAAACAATAACAGCACAGAGAACTAAGGTCCAATGGTCAGTTTTACCCCTGATCCTCCGTTGTAGTCCGTGAGGCAGACACACTGTCTACTTTAAGGCTAGGCTTAAAACTTTCCTTTTTGATAAAGCTTATAGTTAGAGTGGCTCAGGTTATCCTGAGCTATCTCTATAGTTCTGCTGCTATAGGCTTAGACTGCTGGAGGACATAGGGACCAATTTTTCATAATTTTGCTTCATTCTATCTCTATTCTCCCACTCTGCAGTATCTATTAGTTCAATCTCTAACGTTCTGCTCTCTCTGCTTTTTCTCATAGTAGCTTCATCTGGTCTGTTCCTGTTTGGCTGTGACTCCATCCTGGAGAGAAATATCAGCTGTGCTGCTGCCATCAACACCTTTGTTTATAGATGCTGGAGATTGCCCTGTTTTTCAGTGTAGTCCTGTTTCTCTGACTGTGACTAACTGGATGTGCTCTCTTCATCCTCTAACATGGGAGCTGGCTCGGAGCTCGTCTGCCTGGCTGTGTGTTTCCTAGACGGGGCCGCCTTTTACAGTTGCTTTTTGTATCTAAGCTTCTTTTTCTATGTCTGCTTCTGTCTCCTTGAAACCTAGTAGGCCTCAGCAGATGGTCGCTCACACTAAGCCTGGTTCTGCTGAAGGATTCTTCCTGTTAAAAGGGAGTTTTTCCTCTCCACTGTTGCTACAAGCATGCTTAGTGTGAGGGATTGCTTTTTAGTCAATGAGTCGATTCAATCAACTGGTTTTCCTTAGATAGAAAACTTTGAATCAATCTGACTGGATGATCTGGTTGAACTGTAAAGTACCTTGAGATGACTTGTGTTGTGAATTGGCGCTATAGAAATAAACTGAATTGAATTAGTGATGAGATCAAAGATCTGATGAAGGAACAGTTTTACCTCTGATCCTCTGTTCGTCTCCAGGCTCTCTAATGTTTATCTCTCCATAGCTGACGTCTTCTGTCCTCACTGCAGAGCAAACAGCAGCTGAATCTCTGTCTGAGGAACAATCAAACATGTACATATGGCATCAGAGTAGGTGTGAAACAGAGCAGGACGTCTAGTGGAGCTTTAACACGGGAAAAGGACCCAGAAACATTCTTAGTTCCTGAAATCCTGAGAAGGTTAAACCTGAGGGTGGAGCAGCTGACTGTACTCTACCTCAGCTCTATAAAGTGAACTCTAACTGCATCTCTGTAGGGTTAGCAGGCTGTACCATGGAGCAGAAGAAAGCAATGAGAGTTTCATCAGCACCATCTAGAAGATCACCAACCACTCTGGAGGAACTCCTCACCACCTGCTGCCTCCAGCAGCTACGCAGCGTTTAGAGGAACTGATCAGAAAGAACACTGAGTGTTTGAACTGCTGCCTTCAGGGAGCGGATAGGGAGAGCTGAGGAAATAAATCTGCACTGAGTGAAACTAAAGCCTCTGGAGGAGCTCTGGATGGAACATCTTCACCAACTACAGGGTTTTAATCCTCTTAGATACAACATGCATCATGTATGGGAAGCTTTGGCTTAATTATTGCTCTTAGTCAGTTGCTCTTTTAGCACAAAGGATGTTTTAGAGTCTGTAAACTCCAGGTAATGATTTAATTGACCAATTAGGTTAGGAATAATTAGAGTAATCAATTATTAATGCTCAAACCGATTAATTATTTTTTAATTTGAAAATAATAAATATTCCATTGAGGTGAAACACTGACCTCCCTTCATGCTCACATGCCCACTGTGTTTTAAAAGTTAGTTTTCAATATATTTGTAAGTCAGCAGCATATTAACCATTTAATTATGGCTGATTCTGGATTCCCTGAAAGAAATATGAGCCTTAAAACGAAGCAGTTAGTGACTGAACAGTTGCTGCTGCCACAGAAAGTCACAGAGTTGTCAGCATAGAGTTATACGTGCTTTAAATGCAGGCCACACTTTAAAGATTGGCCTTTATAAGGCTGTTTGTTTGCAAAAGTTAACTTTTCTACATTTCTTTTCCTAAAAGAAAAGACCTTGTAACCATTTTGCACTTTCCTTCAGTTCCACAGTTATAGCCAAATAAAATAAAATTAAATTAAATGAACTGTGTTTTACAGATAAAAAAAAATGTGAAAAGGTGCCGTCAATATTTTCGTGAGGTGATTAAAGTAGGTTGACTGAAACATTACTGCGTCATCACTTTGTCTGACTAAGAAGATTTACCTGAAACAAACTCTGTCCTAACAGGAAGTCTTCGTTGATTTGAAATAATGAAAATAAAAAGTTATTAAAGAACCAAACTTATGATTCCAACTGGGAAAGATATTAAATAAAAGGATTAGAAAAAACTAAAATTAAACATTAACCTGTAGAAAATGTAATAAACGTCTTATAACTGTTAATTACATTTAAAGTTTAATAGGCTTTGGAAAGACACACAGAGTGGGTATTTTTATGGAAGGTTATTGAAAACCTGCTGAGAAATATGTGGGGGTCTGCTGTCAACTTCAATAACAGGAAGCTGGACGACCACAGAGCTGCTGGTCTGCTAACCGAATAACCACAGAGCTGCAGACGTAGCACAGGGAAGGAGCAACAGCTGCTGCTAAGATGATGGCTACACACACAAAAAAAAAACTTTAAAAAGCTTTTCTGCTGATGTTACCATTGATGAGAAGAACCAGACAACATGAGTTAATTTTGATTAAAGAAAAATAATCTAATGGTTGAGAATAAATCAGTTTTGCTGTAAATCTGACCAGCGAAAGTTTTAGGAAGATCCTTCTCTCTCAGCGTTCATGTTATATAAACACCGCAAAAAATGAAATCAAAGCAAGTCATTTTTTCTTAAAATAAGTTAATTTCTCCTTTAATTGAGGACGTGGGTTAGACACGTTCTCAATAGAATAAGACTATTTATATCTAAAATAAAAAAAAAAAACATGTTGTTTCAAGGGGATAATATCAAATTATCTTATTTTAAGGGCAGATACTCTTTACATTGGCAGAACATTTTATTTACCATCTCAAAATCAGGGTAAATACACTTATGTCAAGACATTTTTATTCAGTTTTAGATTGTATTACAGTGCATTTGTATGTGTATGTATGTACAGTATATATATCGTTTTTTGCCTTTAAGTATTAGCCAAATTGAAATCTCCACAAAGTCAGGAGGATTTTCAGACCTGCTGCTGCTTGGAGACCAAGCAATCATTATGAAAACAATCTAAACATGAGTAGGAATTTCTTAAAATTAGCAAATTTCTCTGAAATTTAAGTACGTAAATAAAATGGAATAAATATTTTCAATAGGAGATAATTACATATTATGCACCTAAAATAAGAGACTGTGATTGTTTTTTGTCTTATTTTAAATGTAAATTGTTTTATTCCATTGACAGTGTCTCATTCACCTGCCCAATAAAAGAAAAATGCAATTACTTAAAGAAAATATTACTTATTTAGATACAATTTGTTGCAGTGAATGTCAGGACTCCTATCTGTGTGTTTGTGTTCTGTGTTTGTCTCCCTTCCTCCACCAGGAGGCGCCTGGTTCTGGTCCGCCTCCTCACACACCTGCTGATTGTTTCCTTGTTAACGGAGTGTTCTTAAGTTGCTGACTGCCACTACCTCGACGCCGGAGTGTTTGCCAGTTTTGGGTACTCTAGCCAAGCTGAGTTTTACCGAGTCAAACTGAGTTCTTATCAACCTGAGTTTTAACATTGTTTTTGTCTTTGCCTCTCGGCAGGAAGTCATCCTGCAAACTGGATTTTTCGGATCTTCTCTCCCTGGAAGGATCAACTGAGCTTCAAACTGAGCTGGGGTTCAAACAGGAGGTTTGAATCCACTGTCCCCAAGAGATCGTTTGAGGTTCTCACTGAGAAAGGGATTCATCTCCATTACGACCCATTCATACAGACTGGAGTCAAAGATTCAGCAACTTCTCTGGAAACACGAGTCAGCAACGAAATCTACTTGTCCAAGTTCACAAATCAAATTTCCCACTCAGCCTGAACTAATCGCTGTGTCTTCGCCTCACTTTTCAGTTCTGGTTGAGCAATGCTCAGAGCAACGCTTCTCTCTGTATTATCTCTTCAATAAAACCTGTTAAACCTTTCCCTGGTCTCCCTGTGTTGTCTTCTGCATTTGGGTCTGAATCTTGGTAAATTCATGACAGTGAAGAAACCATTAAAATTGACATTTTCTAACAATTTATTCTTTTTTACTGTCTTAAATCAGTGACTGCATTAGTTAGTTAGTGTTACAATTGGTGTAATATTATTTCCATTAATAATCAAATACATTTTCCTAGGCAAAGGATTTTAAATTAGTTTATAAAAATGGCTGGGTCTCTTAACGCCATGACAAAAGTACAGACCGCAGTGAGGGATTAAAAAATGTGTGAAATAACGTGTTTCCCAGTACTGGCAGTTCAGTGGGATTGAGAAGCGGTGGTAAAGATCATTTGGAGACGCTAACTCAGCAAACATGACAATGCAGCACTATGCATATGCAGCAGCAGCAGCAGAGACTGTTTAACCCAAGAAAGAGAAAAGAGAACTGAAAACAAAAAAAAAATACTGTAGACATCAGAACATGAGGATAAAAATCAGGGAAGCCTTCTCCAGGTGGGAGGAGCTAATGAAGGAGAAAGATTTTTAAAGATGACTGTAAGTCACAATAAATTGTAGCTTTTAAATATTTCACTTTAGATGACACGGTTACATCTGCTTTATTGAGGCTTTTTGACACACGGTGGCTACCATAGCTGTGATATGTGTTTGAGGCAGTGATGCTACAGAGCTGAGGTCTTCAACAGGTGAAGGTACTGCATGGGGGTTGCAAAAGTTTTGGTTAATTATACTTTTTTTTATATTCCCCCCTGCAATTTTTTCCACTAATTGAAACATCTTTAAATCCACATGAACATGAATTCAACAGACTGTAGTAAACAGATAAATGGAGGCAGAAGATGTCGTTCAGTCATCAATGCACACATTCAGCGAAGTTTGGGCCTACCACATCTGACCGTCGTCCTTCCCCACCATCAGAGCCAACTCACCACCAGGTAGTGGTTGTTGGAGACCCTTCTCTTCACCCGAGTGTCCAAGACATGCGGCTGCAGGTCAGATGAAACAACAACAAAGTCGATCATTGAACTGTGTTCTAGGGTGTCCTGGTGCCAAGAGCACATATGGACACCCTTATGCCTGAACATGGTGTTCGTTAAGGACAATCCATGATGAGCACAGAAGTCTAACAACAGACCCCAACTCGAGTTAGGGTCAGGTAGGCCATTCCTTCCAACCATGCCACCCCAGGTCTCACTGTCATTGCCCATGTGAGCGTTGAAGTCCCCCAGAAGAACAAGGGAGTCCCAAAGTCCCAAACTCCAAAAGGGTGGGTAATCTGAACTGCCGTTTGGCGCATAAGCACAAACAACAGTCAGAACCCGTGCCCCCACAAGTATGCGGAGGGAGGCAACCCTCTCCTTCACCGGGGTGAACCCCAACTTACAGGCACCAAGATGAGGGGCAACAAGAATGCCCACTCCTGCTCGGCGCCTCTCACCAGGGGCAATTCCAGAGTGTAAGAATGTCCAGCCCCTCTCAAGGAGACTGGTTCCAGAGCCAGAGCCATGCGTCGAGGTCATTCCAACTATTTCTAGTTGTAACTTTTCAACCTCACGCACTAACTAAGGCTCCTTCCCCACCAGAGAGGCGACATTCCATGTCCCAAGAGCCAGCTTCTTCAGCCGAGGGTCAGGACGCCAGGGTCCCCTCCCTCGACCACTACCCGTCACACCAGTCTATCGCAGGGTATTCATTTGATATATAAAAACTTTTTTCTGAAACGTGTTTATTTAAGAGCAAGTATGCAAATTAATCAACATCTAGAAAAAGTAGACTATATTGTATTATTTTCCATATGAATCCCAGATTGTTCATTCTTCTTTGCTTTTTCTAAAAAGTGCTTCAAATCAGTTCTAGCTGTCTTTATCCATGCTGGCTCAGATCCTGACATTTGAAAAAGGAGGCAGGGAAATCAGAATAAAGCATTAGCCTCGCCACATGCAGTTAGCCAAGCCTTGTAGCTAAACCAGGTCCTGGAAAAAGACAGACAGAAGTTTACCGTCTCCCTCTGTCTTTGAACTGCTGATTAATTTTGATGTCTGGCTAAGTTTGCTTCCCTCCTATGACTTGACCTGTCAGTCAGCCGCACTACAACTGTGACGAAAGTTCCTGTCACCTCAGGGTGCACCAGAGCTGCACCCTGAGCTCTCCTATTTCTTTGTATTGCAGAGGAGCTACTGCAGATGTCTATGGCCAAATACACTATATTGCCAAAAGTATTTGCTCACCCATCCAAATTATTGGAATCAGGTGTTCCAATCACTTCCATGGCCACAGGTGTATAAATTCAAGCACCTAGGCATGCAGACTGTTTTTACAAACATTTGTGAAAGAATGGGTCGCTCTCAGGAGCTCAGTGAATTCCAGCGTGGAACTGTGATAGGATGCCACCTGTGCAACAAATCCAGTCGTGAAATTTCCTCGCTCCTAAATATTCCACAGTCAACTGTCAGCTGTATTATAAGAAAATGGAAGTGTTTGGGAACGACAGCAACTCAGCCACGAAGTGGTAGGCCACGTAAACTGACGGAGCGGGGTCAGCGGATGCTGAAGCGCATAGTGCGAAGAGGTCGCCAACTTTCTGCAGAGTCAATCACTACAGACCTCCAAACTTCATGTGGCCTTCAGATTAGCTCAAGAACAGTGCGCAGAGAGCTTCATGGAATGGGTTTCCATGGTCGAGCAGCTGCATCCAAGCCATACATAACCAAGTGCAATGCAAAGCGTCGGATGCGGTGGTGTAAAGCACGCCGCCACTGGACTCTAGAGCAGTGGAGACGCGTTCTCTGGAGTGACGAATCGCGCTTCTCCATCTGGCAATCTGATGGACGGGTCTGGGTTTGGCGGTTGCCAGGAGAACGGTACTTGTCTGACTGCATTGTGCCAAGTGTAAAGTTTGGTGGAGGGGGGATTATGGTGTGGGGTTGTTTTTCAGGAGCTGGGCTTGGCCCCTTAGTTCCAGTGAAAGGAACTCTGAATGCTTCAGCATACCAAGACATTTTGGACAATTCCATGCTCCCAACTTTGTGGGAACAGTTTGGAGCTGGCCCCTTCCTCTTCCAACATGACTGTGCACCAGTGCACAAAGCAAGGTCCATAAAGACATGGATGACAGAGTCTGGTGTGGATGAACTTGACTGGCCTGCACAGAGTCCTGACCTCAACCCGATAGAACACCTTTGGGATGAATTAGAGCGGAGACTGAGAGCCAGGCCTTCTCGTCCAACATCAGTGTGCGACCTCACAAATGCGCTTCTGGAAGAATGGTCAAAAATTCCCATAAACACACTCCTAAACCTTGTGGACAGCCTTCCCAGAAGAGTTGAAGCTGTTCTAGCTGCAAAGGGTGGACCGACGTCATATTGAACCCTATGGATTAGGAACGGGATGTCACTTAAGCTCATATGTGAGTCAAGGCAGGTGAGCAAATACTTTTGGCAATATAGTGTATGTTTGCACCTGAGGGCGGAATACGACACCTTTGAAAAACTGAGTCTTTCTAACTCGTCATAGATGTTACCTCTGCTGCTTCTGATCGGCTGCTGCTGGATTGTCAGCTCACTGTAGGCGATGATCTGCTCTCCTTCTTTCATCTCCTCAGCTGCAAAAAAAAAAAAATCAGAAAGTCATTAGATTCATTTTTCTTCTGTTTTAAACAGACAGAATATGTAAAATGAACACACTATAGACTTTTTCAGAATTTCCTGCTGATATTGTGACTCACCGTCAGTTTTCCTGCAAACATATCGTCTCACCAGCAGAACCAGAAGAAGTGAAAGCAAAACGATAAACACAGCAGGGACTGCTATGGTAGTAGGGAGAGGATGGGCAGCAGGAAGAGAGGAGGATGAAGGTGGAGGAGGAGGAGGAGGAGAAGAGGGGGTTGGTTTCCCTAAAATGATCCAAAGGTAATTATTTAGTTCTTGTCTCATAATGGTTAAAGCTTATGGAGAAGCTGCTGACCTTCAACAGAGAGCCAGCTGGATGGAGACTCTCCATGACCCCTGATGTTACACCTGTAGAGGCCTTCATCAGAGCTGGTCACATGGTGGAGGGTCATGTGACCTTTGGGCTCAGTCCTGATGAGGGAGCCATCTTTATAGAAAGCAGCTGGGAGGTTGGAGGGAGTGGTCTTTGTTAGACAGCTCAGAGTGACGTCATCTCCCTCCATCACAGGGAGGACAGGACTCTGCAGGATCACTGATCCACCTCAACACAGAGACAAACTACAGCATTTCATCCATTTCCACACAGCTTCATCAACACTAACTCCACAGTCTGATCTTACTAGTGACAGTGAGCTGGATGCTGCTGCTGGCTGCTCCCTCTCTGGACGAACACCAGTAAACTCCACTGTCTGATGGGATCAACCAGGTAAAGTTACAGGTAGACCCAGCTGGATCCCCCCATCCATCTCCACACCTGTTGTTTCCTTCAGTTGTGTTCCTCCATATAGTAGAATTACCAGAGCTGTTGTCCTCCTCACAGCTCAGAGACACAGACTGTCTCACAAAGAACTGAGATCTGCTGGGACTCACAGTCAGAGCAGCTGCTAGAAGGAAAAACACCTGCTTATTATTATTATTATTATTATTATTATTATTTTATTTATTTTTTTAACAAAGATCCAAAGTTCTGCTCCAAACCTTAAACTCATCTTTTAGCTTCTCTGATACAGTACTTGCCTCAAATAATAACACCAAAATAACTATCAACATACATTACAGACCTCTAATACTGTGATCTACATGTCCTTAATGTTTTCATTCATGAAATATTATTTTCTGAAAGTATTTTATAACTTCCTGCTGCAGAAAGCAAATGTTTTATATTAACTCTCTGATTAATATTTCAGTTTATAAAGTCATGATGATCAAAAATTCAACCAACCTTTGCTTGTTGTGCAGCAGGTCATTAAAATCAGCACTGAAGAGGAAAAACAAAAACATAATTTTTGTGGATTAAATGAAAACAGCTTTGCAGCTCAGAGAACATTCTATTGAAAAGTCCTTGTGAAAATAAAAAAAATCTCCATAATGTACTGTAAGTCTGGGAATGTTGCTTTCTAACTTTGCAGGAGTTAGTACTTGTCCTGTATTTAGTTTGATCTTTTCGGACTTATTGTGGTGCATGTTAAATACGATTGTGGGAATTGTTTTCGGTTTTGCGTGTTATTTTGTGTTGAGTAGGAGACACTACCTTCAACTAACCTGTTGTTTTCCACTAATGGCATTAGAAAATGGCAGAAGTAAATAAACTAATGCTGAAGCTATGGCTTGAAAAAGTTCAGTTTAGGCAACTGGACAACTGGTTTTCTAGAAGATGTTCCTCCTCTCTTCCAGGAGGCTACTTCACTTTTAACTATTGGTGGGGACCACTGAGATTAATGTACTGGAGGTGGAACAAAGAATTAAGGATAGCAAAAGGTGGTTTTAAACCCTCATAAGCCGGGCGTACACTTTGCAATTTTCAGGCCGATTTTGCAGTCTTGCGAGAATCTTTCGATCGGGCCGACTTGCAGCCTGATCATGCGTCGTCTGTAGTGACCCCCAGAAGTGTACAGAGGGTTACGAGGGGCGATCAGCCTCTCACGACCACCTCCCGATCAGGAATTGTGAGGTCTTGGGCAAAACGCTCAGTGTGCAAACAAGGATTCTTCTGTAAACACAGCAGTGTGGCGGGGGTGCAATGAGTGAAATTCAGTTGTGTCTGTAAAATTGACAGACCGTAGTAGCCACGTTTGCTTTTTTTCCAAATATGTCGTTGCCTTTTCTTTTCAGGGCTTTCAGCACAAAATTGCACAAATGGCCAAAGTAGCGCATTTCACTCTAGTGATCTTCGTATTCACCTTCTATTTGTTTGGCTTCCAGATAGACGAGTCAGAGTAGCTCCATCTCACTGCGGAGCTGAGTCCGACATGCTTTTTAGTCATACAGTGTGAGCAGGTAGATCGCATGAGAGAGTTGGGCCGGACATAAATTGTGAGCTGTGAGCAGCAGCTGCGTGCAAAGATTGAAAGAAATTGCAGTGTACGCCCGGTTTTACTGGATTAGCCAAGGTGGTCACATGGGGGTGGGCTGTGTGTTAATGGTCATTTGGGGGTTCTAAGAGGTGATTAACTCCCTCGTCAGAGTGGTTTCAGTCATGTGCCTCATTGAAATTTGAGTCAGGTGAGGGCAGGTGGGAGGTGAATCCTCTGGGTATTGTTCCTAAAAGTGCTTAGTAAGTAGGTGAAATGGTATGTCTAAGATGAGAGAGGGTTTTTCCAGGTTAACAAAAAATGGCTTCCTTAACCCCTCTCTCAAACCATCTGTCTTCCTTGGCCACAATATGGACGTTGTTGTCCTTGATGTCCTTTAGCCGTCAGGTGTTGGTGAACAGCTGAGTCCTCTCCTGAGGGGTTGGCCCTCTTGTGTTGAGCCATGCACCTGTGTAGCGGTTGCTTGCTGAATGGCGTAAAGCATTCTGTCGGTCTTGGTTCTGGGTTTCTTGTCTTTGGGGTGAACCTGTTTTTGTCTCAGGGTGTTTCTGGTGTGAAGTGCACAGGGATCCGGTTCTGGTTGAAAATCCTCCTGAGTTTTTCAGAGATTCAAGCAACATATTTTCTTTCTTGGCTCTTGTCTCTAACTCCATCCATGTCTATCCTGCTTAGCTTCTCTGTCTTGTCTTCTGTTGGTTTTTACTATGTGATGAGTTTTTTTTTTCGCAATCTCAAACTGTATCCTGCTAAGGATAGATTATAAACTTTGATTTTTTTTTTTTTACTCCCCACATCTATTGTGATCACTATCTTTGTGTTTTTCTTATTATAAAGTGGCAGTGCCTTTTTACGGCATCCCCCTGTGTCTGTATATTGTCTGTCCGTTTTGTATTTTCTTGTATGGGCTGCACCAAACCTGAAATTTCGCCCTACTGGAGTATCACTCGAGGCTGGGTGAAATAAAAAAAATCTTGAATCTTCAATATGGAATGATAATGTTCCTTCTTCTCATAGTTGGTTTTGTGGAAAAACCCATCTGGGAAAACCACCGATCTTGAGGCTGTCCTGATGTGTCCCTGGTCTCTCATCTTCCATCTCTTGGTGGTGGGAACAGTTTCTGCTCGTGTCTGAGGCGTTCTGTTGACATCTAATTACCATTGATCGCCCCCCAGGTGACCTCCATGGTCCATCCAGTTGGAGGGGTCAGGCCCACCTTTTGTCTTTGTTAGGCCTACAGTTAAAAAAAAAATCAACTGTAGGAGATCGGCCTGTTTTTCAGTGTAGTCCTGTTTCTCTGACTGTGACTAACTGGGTGTGCTCTCTTCATCCTCTGACATGGGAGCTGGCTCGGTGCTCGTCTGCCTGGCTGTGTGTTTCCTGGACGGGGCCGCCTTTTACAGTTTCCTTTTGTATCTATGCTTCTTTTTCTATGTCTGCTTCTGTCTCCTTGAACCCCAGTCGGCCTCAGCAGATGGCCGCTCACACTGAGCCTGGTTCTGCTGGAGGTTTCTTCCTATTAAAAGAGAGTTTTTCCTCTCCACTGTCGCTACAAGCATGCTTAGTGTGAGGGATTGCTGAAGAGTCAATGAGTCGATTCAATCAACTGGTGTTTCTTAGATAGAAAACTGTGAATCAATTTGACTGGATGATCTGGTGAACTGGTAAGTGTCTTGAGATGAAATGTGTTGTAAATTGGCGCTATAGAAATAAATTGAATTGAAAAATTTAAACTGAATTCTTCAGCTGATTCAAACTAAATATGAGTAGTACCTTGAGATCAAATAAAAAGTTTTTAAAGTTGGCACCCAGCTTCAGTTAAACCAGCTAGAATCCAGCAATCAGGCTCTAAATGTCATTTAGAGAGGAACAGGGTTAGGGTTATTCTAGGTCTATTCTATTCTATTCTATTCTATGAACAGCACGTTGATTGTCTTTCCATTGAAACGTGCTACATAAATAACCCCGCCTTGGCCGTTGAGAGACGATCCGGCGCAGTGGCGAGGCCTGGTGACGAGAGCTGAGGGAAAATCTGAGACCACTTATTAGGATGCCAGACTGCTAAGACTCGTTCTTTTCCCATGAAGACTTTTATAACTGCAAGGCCTGTTTAGTAAAAAAAAAAAATCTGTAATAAATGCTGTAATAATCCTACTACAATAAAAAAAAAAGCGCTCTCATAGGTGGACGCACTGTACATACTGTACATCAGGGGTGGGCAATTCCAGTTCCTGAGGGCCGGTATCCTGCAGCTTTTAGATGTGTCTTTGGTCAAACACACCTGAATCAAATGGCTGAATTACCACCTCAGTGTGCTGTCAGTTTCTTTAGTCCTCTTAATCATCTATTTACTTGATTCAGGTGTTTTGGACCAAGGACACATCTAAAAGTTGCAGGATAGTGGCCCCCAGGAGCTGGAATTGCCCACCCCTGCTGTACATACTGTATATCCCATGCACCTTTTTTCCTCCTTTGGCAGATTATTGTCCTTTAACTATCTGAGCTGATGTAATGTAAAATTTCTACACTGTGAGATCAATAAAGTTAATGAATGAATGAATGAATGAATGAATCAATCAATCAAATATATCTAATTCTAAAGTTTTCCTTTTCCTTCTGTTTACCTCCATGTTTCCAACCTGTGTGGTCGTTTGCTTTTAGCCCCATGAGTCTAGCAGTTGTTGCTGAATCGTATCAGGAACTGTTATCAGTCCATTTAACTGGATTTGACTTTTCTTTTGGTCCCATTATGAAAATGTTTACAATATATATGTATTGTATCTATATCTATATATCTATAAATTCTCTTTTTTCTATTATCTATCTGTAAATTCTATTTTTAATGTCCTTTGACAGAAAGAAAATGAGTCACACCATACAAACTTTACTCATAATATAGAGGAAATGCATCAGAAGAAGAATAAATGAGGTCATAGTGTGACCTCATTGATGTAGAGAGCTAGCAGGTTAAAATATGTTTTAAAGCAGGCAGTGAGGCAGCCTTTACAGTCAGTAGGGTTATTCTACAGTTTAGGAGAATCCTCTGAGCTTCCTGCAACATCTAGGAAGCAAATAAACCTGTTTAGTGGATCTGAGGGACGGGAACGTGGGTCGGAATGAAGACAGTCATATGGAGAAAATATCCAGTTATTAATGTTGTACTTGTAAATGAGAATGCAGATCAGTGAATAAGCTTTGAGTATATTTGTGTATCCATAAAGAATAATGTTTAAAATTAAATTACAGAAGTTTTTGTCTGTTTCTTTATGGATGCAGAGCAAAAAAAGTAGAGCTACAACAAAGTAGATGTGACAGGGTGTTTCCTCCTCCGTTCGTCTGTCTCTCTGTTAAAGTTTAAATGAGCCTTAAACATTTTAACAGTTCCCCAAAGTCAACAAAGTTAACAACACTGTTCATAAGTGTCTGACCTTAGTTTCTGGTAAAAATGGTTCAATCGTCGTCACAGGCTGCAGTAAATCTGCTATGTGGGGCTTTTTTTTTTTTTTTACATTCTTCGCCTAAAAGGATGCTGAAGACAGGAAAGCTATTTTAGCACCTTGCACATCAGCAAGTTTCAAAGGCCCCTTCAGTCACACCTCTGTTACTCATGAAGGCCAGTGTTTACAGAATTACGCAACATTTCTGCAAAAGTATTGAGTTTAGCAACAAATCAGGCAGAAAAAGTTCCTACAAACTGTAGTAAGTCTTAATAAAATGTAATAAGATTTTCTTCTTCTGCTTTAGTTTTTGCATTTCTGGGAACTCTATCAGTTCCTGCTCAGACCTGCTATACACTTGTTGCGTATTTAACCTTCCTGCAGTTTGTTTCACAGCTTTTCTAACACAGTAGAAACACCAACTGTACATTTGAAAGAGCGGACTTACCGAGCAGAACTCTGACAGATGCTTCCTTCATTGTGGCTTTCAGGGTCTGGACTGATCTTCACTGATTGTCGTAGAAACAAAGTTAAACCCACCCTCTTCCTTTATGAGGCAACAGAAACCAATTTCTAATAAGTAAAAACTGTTGTTGTGGAAAAGACAAGCCATCTGTTTGTAGGATAAATAGTGATTCTAATAATTACGATGGGAAGATTTAGGCAAAACATTGTTTAGTTTTTAAATTAGTGAAAAATGAGATGGAGTGATGATTTTAGAGCTAATGCCACTGGTGGACTGGAGGTCATAGAGAGACTGCTGACACCAACCCTGGTTTTAATCTGGATGAGCAGATTTATGCTTTAGTAACAGCATTGAAATCCTCCTTATTGCACCTTCAGCTGGTGAAAAAACAGCTGCACAGCTTTAAACTGACAACCTAGGACAGAGCTCATTGCTCCTGTCTGATCCTCTTTGCTCTGTCAGTTGTACATTTCAGAGCTCATTTTAAAAAGTCATCATTTTTTTCAGGTCCTTCAGTGGTCCTGTCTCTCTCTACATCCCTAAACTACTTCAGCTGTTTTCCCTGCTTGGTCCCTTAGATCACATGACCTGTTGTTAGCAGAGCAGCTCTGGGAAATTTAGCCTCTTTTTGTAGCTGCAAATGCTTTGCTGCTATAAGTTAGAATTGCATCTTCCATAGATATTTTGAATCTACTCCTGGTCTCTTATGCATTTAAACTGTTTCTTACAGTTGCAGCCATTGAAAATGGCCTTCCCAGTCAAAAGCCAGTTGAATGGCAGCACAATATCTCCAGCCACTGGCCTTCTCCTGGGCATGCATATATTTTTTTTGTATTTTAGATGTTTAAAAAGGAATTGTAGGGGACTAGCCAAGGATCAATCAGGGACCAGCCAATGTCTAACCAAGGACCAGCCAATGACAAGCCAAGGACCAGCCAATGACCAGCCAAGGACCAGCCAAGGATCAGCCAGGGAACAGCCAATGTCTAACCAAGGACCAGCCAAGCATCAGCCAGGGACCAGCCAATGTCTAACCAAGGATCAGCCAAGGATCAGCCAGGGAACAGCCAATGTCTAACAAAGGACCAGCCAAGGATGAGCCAGGGACCATCCAATGTCTAACCAAGGACCAGCCAATGACCAGCCAGGGAACAGCCAATGTCTAACAAAGGACCAGCCAAGGATGAGCCAGGGACCAGCCAATGTCTAACCAAGGACCAGCCAATGACCAGCCAAGGATCAGCCAGGGACCAGCCAATGTCTAACCAAGGACCAGCCAATGACCAGCCAGTGTCTAACCAAGGATTAGCCAAGGATCAGCGAAGGACTAGCCAAGGACCAGTCAAGGACTAGCCAAGAACCAGCCAAGGACTAGCCAAGAACTAGCCAAGGAAAGTGGGGAAATTTTGAATGGCTTTACTGTATCAATAGTGTTATTTTTTTGATGTTGCTACTTTTACTTGGATTATTTATTTATTCTTTTAGTTGCTTATCCCATTTGTCTTAAATTGTAATATTTTTCTTTATTTCAGTTGTTAATGCCTTTTAATCAGAGCCTGATGTTTTTTAAAGAGCTTTAGAAATAAAGTCAGCTTGGCTTTATGTGGCCCTCAGTTTCCATGGCTGAATTTTATTTTATTTATTTGTTAAAATAACCTACTCTCCTTGTTATTTTTTCTTTTATTGTTGTGTAGGTGTGTTTTTATCTCTTTTTATTCACTGAATTGCTGATGGACCAAAAAAGCTGAAGTCGCCTGCCGCCATCTTGGTACTCCATACTTTCATGGTGTGAAGATATTCCCCCTGAAGATGAGAACATCATCATTATTCGTTGCCGTAGCGCAGGTATTGTTTACAATCCCACCGGGCTAACTAGGGAGTACCAATATGACAGCCAGTGGCTTCATTGCACCCTGTACTTCCAACGGCCTATCAGCGGCGCCCCTGGCGGCAGCAGCTGGCATACAGCTCCGACCAACTTGTGGAGATTTTCATAAAAATATACCGCCAAACCCGCTGCAAACTGCTTATCAATCCAGCAGATCATCACTTGACCGCCAGCGCCTGCTGGAGTTACGGTCATGCAGTGTATTTGGACTTGTAACCACCACTACGTTCGACTGTTTACGTGACTCCGGAGTGCTCCGGGATCAAGCCCCGGAGGCCTGCGATGCAGCGGACTCGTCGAGCAGCTCACGCTGGAGGAGAGCCAAGCGAAAGCGGTGCAGCCGGCCGAGGAAACGCGGCTGTCACGGAGGTTTAGCAGCCAAGCTAAAGGCTAACCCCTACAGACCATCGCTTCCATCCACCCTGCTCTCCAACGTACGTTCACTGGACAACAAAACTGACCATCTTCAACTCGAGCTCTCAGCAAAGAGGGAGTTTAGAGACTGCTGCGCTCTCATCCTGACAGAGACGTGGCTCACATCATCAATCCCGGACAACGCCATTAGCCTGGAGGGGCTAGCTACTTTCCGCGCCGACAGAAACAAAGAACTCAGCGGTAAGAGCCGAGGAGGCGGACTCTGTGTTTACATCAATAACAACTGGAGCTTCTGACTGTTAGCTGCAGACCCTTTTACCTGCCCAGAGAGTTCACTGTTGTTACCATCACAGCGGTGTATGTCCCCCCCAGCGCTGATACAAAGGAGGCCATGAGTGTTCTCTATCGGACTGTCTCTGAGCTGCAATCTACACACACAGAGGGCGTTTTCATCATTGCTGGAGATTTTAATCAGGCGAATATGAAAACTGTTCTCCCTCATTTTGTCAACACGTGGATTTTGCTGCTCGTGGAGAGAACACTCTGGACTTAGTTTATACAAACATAAAAGACGCATTCAGAGCAGCCCCCCGCCCCCACATCGGCTCCTCAGACCACCTCTCTGTGATGCTAATTCCTGCATACAGACCCCTGCTGATCAGAGCAAAACCTGCAGTGAAGCAGGTGAGGGTCTGGACGGAGGGGGCCATGGAGGCACTCCAGGACTGCTTTGAATGCTCTGAATGGGACATGTTCAAATCAGCAGCAACATATGACAACAAGATCAACGTTGATGAGTACGCCATGACTGTTTCAGCCTACATCAACCACTGCATCGAGGTCGTCAGCACAACAAAGACCATCACCACCCGTGCCAACCAAAGGCCCTGGATGACTGAGGAGGTCCGCCACGCACTAAAAGCACGGAACTCAGCCTTCAAGTCTGGTGACAAGGAGGCACTGAGGACAGCTAGAGCCACCCTGAACCGTGCCATCAGGTTAGCAAAGCGGAACCATAACCAGAAAATCCAGCATCTGTTCCACGACACCAACAACACCAGGAGCATGTGGCAAGGCATACGGGCGATCACGAACTACAACACGCCCCCTGCGCCGGTGGATGAAGTCGATGCTGACTTCCTAAACGGACTAAATAACTTCTTTGGGAGGTTCGAGGCACTAAATCGCACTCCAGCAGTGAAGGCTGTCCCACATCAGGAAGAGGAGGTGCTCTGCCTTGACACAGCCGACGTGTGGAAGACTCTGAGGAGGGTCAACCCGCGGAAGGCCCCAGGTCCCGACAACATACCTGGGTGGGTACTCAAGGAGTGCGCAGGTCAGCTGGCTGGTGTCCTCACGGACATTTTTAACACCTCGCTGGAGCAAGCCACAGTGCCAGCATGCTTCAAGTCTGCCTCCATCATTCCAGTGCCAAAGAAACCTCAAGTCACCTGCTACAACGACTACCGGCCCGTCGCACTGACTCCCATCATGATGAAGTGCTTTGAAAGGCTGGTAAAGGAACACATAGTCTCCAGTCTCCCCCCAACACTCGACCCGTTCCAGTTTGCCTACCGGCGAAACCGCTCCACTGAGGACGCCATCTCCTCTGCTCTTCACCTGAGCCTGGCCCAACTGGAGAAGAAGAACAGCCAGGTGCGGATGCTGTTCCTGGACTTCAGTTCAGCGTTCAAAACCATCATCCCACAGCACCTGGTGGAAAAGCTGGAACATCTGGGCTTCAACACACCCCTTCGAAACTGGCTGCTGGATTTCCTCACCAACAGACCTCAGTCGGTCTGGGTCGGTCAGAACACCTCTGACGTCATCACCCTCAGCACGGGCTCCCCTCAGGGCTGCGTCCTGAGCCCCCTGCTATTCACCCTGATGACATACGACTGCGTCCCCAGGTTCACCACCAATCACATCGTGAAGTTTGCGGATGACACAACGGTGGTGGGCCTCATCAGGGACGATAACGACCAGGACTACAGAGAGGAGGTGGAGCAGCTGGTGGGCTGGTGCAGTGAAAACAGTCTGATCCTGAACGTGAAGAAGACGAAGGAGATCATCGTCGACTTCAGGAAGAACCGCCCCCACCATGCTCCACTGCTCATCAATAGCTCAGCTGTAGAGGTGGTCAGCAGCACAAAGTTCCTGGGGGTGCACATCACGGACAACCTCACCTGGACTGTAAACACTTCATCTCTAGTGAAGAGGGCACAGAAGCGCTTGTACTTCCTGCGGAGGATGATGAGGGCCAGCCTGCCCCCGCCCATCCTCACAACCTTCTACAGAAGCACCATAGAGAGCTTTCTGACCAGCTGTCTCTCTATGTGGTGTGGAGGCTGCAGAGCCTCCGACTGGAAGAACGTGAGGAGGGTGGTGAGGACAGCAGAAGGAATCATTGGGGCTCCTCTTCCCTCCATTAAGGACATTTCATCACAGCGCTGTGTGTCCCGAGCCCGTAATATCATCAAAGACCCCTCACACCCCCACCATGGACTGTTGTCCCTGCTGCCCTCTGGGAAGAGATTCCGCAGCATCCGCTGCAGATCCACCAGGTTCTGCAACAGCTTCTTCCCCACTGCCATCAGACTGTTGAACCTTTGATCCACAAACCGAACTCTGCACCTATTGCACATTATCGGGCATCAATGCTGCTGAACGTTTAACTTTTAGCCCTTTAAGTTCATCTCATTTCTATTCTAAATAACGCATTTTTGCACAAATGCCTATCTGCACTGAACCATTGCAATTTGCACACTGTCTTTATCCTCTGCACTGTTTACTGTTTACACTTTGACCACTGCTGCAATTTTTGTATAACTCGTGCCATTTGAAATATCAATGCAATTGCTCATAAGCTGTATGTAACGCAATTTCGTTCTGTATGCACTCTGTGCATACAAAATGACAAATAAAGAAGTCTAAGTCTAAGTCTAAGCAGTCAAGTGAATAGAGATCAGTCGTGTTTTATCACAAGAGTAGAGTCATCTGATTTCAGGTAACTTGTATTACTTTACGCCAATAGGGGGCAGTATTTGTTTGCCAAAAGAGGTGATGGGTACCAGCCCATTTCCAGCATTGAGAACACCGAGGTCTTGTCCTCGGTATTTTCCAGTTTTTTTTTTTTATTATTATTATATTTTTTTTTTATTCAGAGAAATGTCAAACTATATAATAAAAGTTGTTCTGACTTTGATTGTTGAATCAGCATGCATTCTCAATAGTTTAAAAAAATAAAGTCCATAGTCACATTATAAAATCACGTTATTTTAAAACTGAGCAGAAAATGAGTCCAACATCGCATTCTATCTATTACGCAGCTCCGTTGCGAAAGTCAGCCCCCCACGCTCTGAACACCACGTCATAGAATTGGCTACCAGTTTTTTGTGGTGAAATCAATTACATATGTTCTGACATATGGCATAGAATGTGAAGAAATAACAGTATTTCCTCACAACCCTGTCCTCTCCGACCACTTTTTAATAAATATAGTTTACTGCTGTATAAGAGGACCCTTTGTAAAGCAAGAGCAGCATATTTCTCCTCATTAATAGAGGAGAATAAGAATAATCCTAGATTTCTTTTTAATACAGTTGCCAAACTCACCCAGAGCCATAGCTCTGTTGAACCGTCCATTCCACCTGCCCTTAGAAGTAATGATTTTATGGGATTCTTTATAAATAAGATTGATCTTATTAAAAATAAGATCATAAGCACTCCCCTATCCGCGATTGTATCTGAGGTAGTCATGGAATCTGAACTGGGTTTAGACTGCTTTGATCCAGTTGAACTTAGACTTAGCAAAACTATTGTCTTAATCTAAGCCTTGAACTTGGATGTTAGATCCAGTCCCAACCAGGTTATTTAAGGAGATATTCCCTTTGATCTCGTCCTCCATTTTAGATGTGATTAATCTATCTCTGTTACAGGGATATGTACCTAAAGCTTTTAAGGTTGCTGGAATTAAACCTCTGCTTAAGAAACCGTCTCTTGACCCAGATGACTTGGTCAATTATAGACCTATATCCAATCTTCCTTTCTTATCTAAAATTCTTGAGAAAGTAGTTGCCAAACAAGTTTGCGATCACTTACACCATAATGAACTTTTTGAAGAGTTTCAGTCTGGCTTTAGAGCTCATCATAGCACTGAAACAGCTCTGGTGAAAGTCACTAATGATATTCCTAATGGCCTCAGATAATGGACTTGTATCTGTGCTCGTCCTGTTGGATCTCAGTGCTGCATTTGATTCAGTTGATCCTAATATTCTTTTAGAAAGACTTGAATATTTTGTTGAATTAAAGAAACAGCACTAGACTGTTGCTCATGTTGCATTATGAAGAATAAAGATTTCTGCTAAAGCTATTTCAAAACTATTGATGCACACGGGAAAAAATTGTATAATCAAACAGCCTGTGTACAAAATTGTTCTTGAGGTAGCCTAGTTGTGCTGCCCACGCTGCATTATGAAGAATTAAGATTTCTGCTTCAGCTATTTCTGGTTTATTTATTCAAGAGACAATCAAACCTTTCTGGTTACCATTGAGTAAGTACCGTTGAGTAAGTGGATAGCAGAAGAAAAAAATGTTTCTGCACACACGAAAATACTTGGCTATGGCAACTAAGAAGGTCAAAATGCATGATTGATAATGTGTACACATTTCCACCTTCCATTAGATGTGCTGGAGAGCCCTCTTGTGATATATTATTGCAAGTCATTTGATACATTTAGTGGGCCATGAACATGCATAATAATAGGAGTAATAATAATACAATATCAATAACAACAGCAATGATAATATAGTATAATAATAATAATAATAACAGTAACAATGATGTTAATGGTGATATTGCTGCGGATAATGATGCTGATGATATTTTAAAAAGTCACCATATTAGGATGTTTTTTTTTCAAGTAAGATTTAATCACATTATTTGACATCAGTATTTCAAAAATCCTGGTCACGGCCCTGGTGGGTACCTTAATAGATGGGAAGAATTACGCCAGTTAGTGAAAACAGCAGACAGGTACAGATGTTAATGGTAGAGTTTCATTATCATCACAGTGTTAACTGCAGAATAAAGCCCCTGTCAACCAGAACTCTCATGATTATTGTTTTATTTATGTCCTGGACTGTGTAACATTTATCTGTATTGTCCAGCAGAGGGAGCTGCTCTTTCAGAAACCAGCTCCATTCCTTTCCTTTGATGCGGAGGTTTGACATCTCATTTCATTATAAAGGAGGACCTTCAGTCACTGAGGCTCTGGAATACAGAGATATGAGCCTCTAAATCAGGAAGAAGGAAGAAGCCACACCTATGAATGTGAACACTTTGCTGGCACTATTCCATCATGGAATCTGCAGAATCTGCATCCATCATTATATCCGCATTCAGTCTTTTCAAACTGCAGCAGGGCAGTATATCTTGCAGTGCAGGAAGTCTTAAATAGTTTCATCCTAACATGTTTTCGAGAATTGTTGATCAGAATATCAGCCTGGTCTTTTTCTGTAAAAGTCCTTCTGATCTGATAGGTCTGCAGTTACACCAATACCTACATTCCTCAAGGATATTTAGCTTGGTGACAGACAGAGAAATCCTAGAGCTAACCCTAGAATGTAAATTTAAATCAAAGTCTCTTTCACATCTATAACATAGCTAGAGCAGCTCTAGTAAGCCAGCAATATATGGGCAAATGATCACTATATCATCTACATACATACTGATAATTCTGTTACCAACGCTGCAGCCTTTACCATGGTCATTTCAACAACTGAAAAACAAACTGAATAAAAGTGGAAACAAAATGCTGCCTTGTATCAAACCATTTTAGACATTAAATGAACATGATTATTACATTTATGTGGTTGCTATATTTTCTGTCTGATTGGTCAGTTAAGGCTAAATGTTCACTGCCAAGCTAAGCTAGTTACAATCTGCATTTTAGATTTGGTTTTGTTTCAAAGTGTTTTTGGCCTCAATGGCTGACACTAAATGCAGAAATGAAGGCTTCCTGCACAAATTAAGGATGGATATAGTGTATAAATAATCAGCCTCTTTGATGAGTGTCATATATTTTATCTTCATGCTTTATTCAATTCAATTCACATACACAAAAAATGACCGAATGATATCTTCTGCCTCCCTTTATCTGCTTACTATACTGCGTTGAATTGATGTTAATGTGGATTTAAAGATGTTTTAATTAGTGGAAAAAATTGCAGGGGCGGGGGGATATATAAAATAAAGTCTAATCAACCAAAACTTTTGTGACCCCATGCAGTACCTCTGTGGACCCCCTAGGGATCTCGGACCCCCTGTTGAAGACCTCTGGAGTAGAGGATTGCTTTTGTCTTAGCTGGTCTTCTTGATTAATTGAGCTCTGTATTCACCCTCACACTATTCTTCCTCTCTGTTAGACCTGAGCTTATTACTGTTCAGATTTGAAAACTACTGGTGGTTTCTTTTATTAAAATAAAACAGTGGGGACATTAACCACTTGACACCCATCGTTGCAAGTATGCAATGATAACTTTGTTAATATCATGCGCATTCTCTCAATATAGATATATGTTTATATACATTTGGATGTCAAGCGATAAGAAGTAGATTGAGTTGAGGGGTGCCCACTGGAGACCTAGGTACCAAATGCACCGCCCACCACTGTAAGAAATGGCGGTGAGATGTCTGTTTTATTGATTTCATTTAAAGCAAAAATTCTGTACCATGATTACTTTTAAAACCAAGCTAGTGGCAATGATCCTGGGAGCTATGCTGTCTGGGGCTTTATGCCCCTGGTAGGGTCACCCAAGGCAGACAGGTCCTAGGTGAGGAACCAGACAAAGCGCAGCCCAAAGTCCCCTATGATGAGCAAAATATTTGGATTCAGCGTTCCCTCGCCCGGACGCGGGTCACCGGGGCCCCACTCTGGAGCCAGGCCTGGAGGGGGGGCACGGCTCAGAGGTGCCGGCTAGAAATAGTCGGTCTCACCTCAACGCATGGTTCTGGTTCTGGAACCAGTCTCCTTGAGAGGGGCTGGACATACTTCCACTTTGGAGTTGCCCACGGTGAGAGGCGCCGGGCAGGAGTGGGCATATTTGTTGCCCCCCATCTCGGTGCCTGTACGCTGGGGTTTACCCCGGTGAACGAGAGGGTAGCCTCCCTCCACCTACGGGTGGGGGGACGGGTTCTGACTGTTGTCTGTGCTTACGGGCCGAACAACAGTTCAGATTACCCACCCTTCTTGGAGTCCTTAGAGGGGGTACTGGAGGGTGCCCCTTCTGGGGATTCCCTTGTTCTGCTGGGAGACTTCAACGCTCACGTGGGCAATGACAGTGAGACCTGGAGGGGCGTGGTTGGGAGGAATGGCCGCCCTGATCTGAACTCGAGTGGTGTTCTGTTGTTGGACTTCTGTGCTCGTCATGGATTGTCCATAACGAACACCATGTTCAAGCATAAGGGTGTCCATATGTGCACATGGCACCAGGACCATGGGGACATGGAAAAGGGTAGAGTGCCTTCTCCGGGTCAGGGGGGGTGTCCTGCCCCAAGTGGAGGAGTTTTGGGGATCTTGTTCACGAATGAGGGAAGAAGGGAGCGGGAGATCGACAGGCGGATTCTCTTCACCATGACCGGTCCGTCATGGTGAAGAGAGAGCTGAGTCAAAAAGCGAAGCTCTCGATTTACCGGTCGATCTACATTCCTACCCTCATCTATGGTCATGAACTCTGGGTCATGACCGAAAGAACGAGATCGCGGATACAAGCGGCCGAAATGGGTTTCCCCCATAGGGTGGCTGGGCTCTCCCTTAGAGATAGGGTGAGAAGCTCGGTCATCCGGGAGGGACTCGGAGTAGAGCCGCTGCTCCTCCACGTCGAGAGGAGCCGGTTGAGGTGGCTTGGGCATCTGTTTAGGATGCCTCCTGGACGCCTTCCTGGTGAGGTGTTCCGGGCACGTCCCACCGGGGGGAGGCCCCAGGGAAGACCCAGGACACGCTGGAGAGACTATGTTTCTCGGCTGGCCTGGGAATGCCTTGGGGTTCCTCCTGAAGAGCTGGAAGAAGTTTTCTGGGGAGAGCGAAGTCTGGGCCTCCCTTCTTAAGCTGCTGCCCCCCCAACCCGACCCCGGGTAAGCGGAGGAAGATGGATGGATGGATGGATGGCTAGTGGTGAGAGATCAACAAAAAAATCCAATCTGACTGGATGATCTGGTAGAATTGTTTCTTTTTGTTATATAAACATTGACTAGAGTTGAGAAGAGACTCCATTATTTAGTCATACAGTGCCCTAACTCAACTCTGTGATGCAGATTATGTACACTGGAATACAGATGTGCCAAAAGTGCTAAATGGATAATGTGCATATCATATACAGGTATTGATGACATTGTTATGGTAATTACATATTATATATGATTTCAAGATTTTACATCAGGACTGAATTACAAGTACATGTCTCCTAATGCTATAGTATATTCCTATTTACAGATTATGCATGAAGCCATATACTTTTATTTTTTTTCCCATCAATATTTTAGCTCATGAGTTTTTCAAATGAGAAATACAACAAACACTACAAAAACGACAGCATCATCCACTTAATAAAGAATTACTATATTGACATTTCACAGTGGATTGCTATCTATTAACTCTACTGTCTATTTTTTAACATTAGAGACACTGTCAATGGCTAACTAAGTTAATTTCATTGAGTCAGTCCCAGATAGCCAGACTAATGTTACGCTACATACTATACTATAGGATACATTGGGCATATTTGGATGTTCTTGTTTGGTTAACCCACTGACTGTGAAATTATCTGTGAAACTCCCCACAGCCAGCAACCTGTTTGTTTTTGCCGCCAAATGCTACACATGTAGGCATTTTTACTGCGCATCTGTGAGGGTGTGGGGAGTACCAATGTGGTGGCCTTTGGCTTCACTTTTTTCTGGATAGCAGCAATCGCTTGAATTAAAAAAGAAAAATGGAATGGGTTCTATGCACAACTCCACTACTTTCTGATCTTAAGGCAGCTCCTTTGTTTTCTGTCTTTTTCTCTGGGTTAAATTATAATTCCAGGTGTGTCTGACCTCAGGAACAAAAATGGCCAGACACACCTGATTAATCAATTCATCCAATAGAAAAATACTGAAAACAGAAGAGCTGCCTTAAGTTCAGAAAGTAGTGGAGTTTTGCATAGCACCCATTTGCCTCGAAAAAAGTAACAATTTCTACCTCGTTTGTTTCAGTAATTTTTATCAAATTTTAGTACAAAACTGTCTCTAATTTAAATAGTTATAAAACACATCAAAAGATATTAGATCCAGTCCACTTAGCATTTCTATAGGATAACCATAAAAGACTTTCGATGCAGAAAGGCAGAAATGACCAAACCCATGTCCTTTTGACTCTACTGCCATCCAAATTACATTTCTTGACTCTTCAACATTTGTTCACACTAACAACTCAATGCAGTGGAAGCATCTAATACCAAATTTACTTCTTCAAACAGAAAAATAAAAAAAACAAGTATAATGGTTTATATAGTTAGACTGAATATATTGAACAAATTATTGATGTAGGTCCCATAACCTATGGGTACATTTTATTAACTATTTTTATTTTTCATTTTCTAATTTCAACAAATAACGTATAATTGTACAATCATTATGTGTTTTACTTTGTGAAGAAAAAAATGACAAAAATATCTGCATGACTTGTATTTCAACCTGGTAAGACTCATACAGAAGACAAGCATTGATTAGAGATTTGCCCCAGTGGAAGCTCAGAACCACAATAATATGACCAAGCAGATGAAATATGTGATTTTAGGTAACACTGGTGGTAGACTGGAGGCCCAAAGGAAGAATGCAGCAAGATGAAAATGGGGACGATGGTTGAGACTGAGGGGGGGTTGTAGCTTGATGGTAGAGAAAGCCAGTCCCAGAAAGACCAGTGTTGCTGCTGGGTGATTTACCATCCGAAAGCAATAGCACACCAGACTCCAGTCATCTCACCAAGTGGCCAGGTTAAGACCAGTGTTGCATCGAAACCGACACCAGTAGCGGGCGAGGCCCCGTTATTGCACTTCAATGGTGGTATCGGTATCGGAGAGTACCAACAAATAGGGCACCGATACCATTTTGAGAGCCAAAAGCTTATTCAACTGTTACCCATTCCAGGTAGACAATAAAAAGTTCTACCACATTCACTTTAAATTAGTCTTTTTTCTGCTTCACAAAGGTAGGCAGCAGCTTGACAAAGCCATGATGGCAATTATTTTACATCCAAGTAGTCTGCAGTTCTTCATATACACACACACATCAATTTCAAACAGATGGTATGGGTAATTTATCTGTATCGGCTAAACTGCACAGCCATTTTTTGGCCACGATAGGAGACCCGATCGTGGATACCCGATACCTGGCTGTGCAGTATAGGCTGATACAGATGCCATACCGATACCATATGATTGAAATTGATGTGTGTATATATATGAAGAACTTTATACTACTTGGATTTAAAATAATTGCCGTCATGGCTTTGTCAAGCTGCTGCCTACCTTTGTGAAGCAGGAAAAAGACTAAAACAAAGAGAATCCAGTAGAACTTTTTATTGCTCTCAAAATGGTAACGGTGCACTATTTCTTGGTACTCGCCGATACCACCATTTTAGTGCTGGATCGGGGCACCTTCCGATACTTATGTCGGTATCGGTGCACCACTAGTTAAAACTGAACTGGAGTCTGATATATTAATGTTTGGAAGGAAAGACACTCAGCAGCCACACGGCCCTTTCTGGAACCTGTTTGGTACCCATGCATTAGCAGAATGCAGTCCTAGATCAGTGTTTTCCAACCCTGCTCCTCCAGGCACTCTGCTCTGCATGGTTTAGAAGTTTCTGTGCACCAACACACCTGATTCAGGTGATTTCAATCCAGCAAATCCCAATAATCTGCTATCAATTGATATCAGGTGTGTGAAAGATGGGAAACATCCAAGACATGCAGACCAGTGTGCTCCTTGAGGAGCAGGTTTGAAAAACACTTTAGCCCCTTTGACAACTTCACGATTTAGAAAAAACGCTGGCATACATTGGATAAGTAATGGGTACATTTTGTATAATTAATGAGTATGCTGAAGTGCACTGGAGCACGCTAAAACACGTCGGCACACAGCAGGTATGTTTTGAGCACGCGTTATGCTGCCATGCGTTATGCATAAGGTAAGCTGTGGTTGGAAATAAGTTCTGGACTCGTTATGAATACGCTATGTATACGCCAATTGAAAAAATAAATAGAAAGTTCAGTGTATGCCAGCTTTTTTAGGAGATTCTGGGATGTCGGGCATATGCTGGCTAAATCGGCAAGGTGTGACAGGGTCCTAACCTAGATGATGATTAGCTGTGTGCAAAGGCCGGATAGATTTGCAGCAGCAAAGCTTTAGAGGGTGAAGGGATTAGAGCTGATGCTGCATTAAGTCTTTTACTCATTTTTTTTTCTTTGCTTAATCTTCCTTTACAGAAGAGGGAGTATTTTAGTCTGGAAGTTTTTTCATGAAGTTTCATTTTCTATTAGAAAAAATGCATTTTTTTCTTTTGTTTTAAGATCAAAAGTATTTTCTTCCTGACTAAACCCTCCCCATTTGTCCGGGCTTGGGACCGGCATTAGAGCAACATCCTGTCCCCCCAATGGCTGGTTTACAATGGTGTGAAAGGAGTGGAAAGTGACCACTCTTATCCACACCTGTTGGTGAAAGCTCCTGAAGGCTGTCAACATGAATATAAATGGGGGATGAAGGTACTCTTTTCATCTTCTTTTTTCGGAGCAACATGACACTGACAGACACAATCACAGCTGCGACGGACACCAGCCCAACGCTCAGTCCAATGAGTCCAACACCTGTAGAACAGAACCAGATGTTAGCCTGATCCATTAGATAGAACATCATCTACTGCGCTGAAACTGGCTGCTTTCTACATAGTCTCATCATCAGCATATAAAGAAATGTCAACATCTGATGTGAGGTGAAAGTGAAGTTATGTCCTTCGTTGTACAGCTTTAAGATGTCAGGATATCCTTCATTGAATGTCAAGTTCATTAAGCTTTGGATATTGGTCATTATCGGTGGCTTGTTCTTCAAAACATGACGAGCACTTGTCTAAGATAACATCACATCTTTACAGAAGTTAATGAACTCACTAATAGTGTAAGTTTGAAGACATTTTGCTTCCCATCCAGGACGCTTTTGGAATTCAAAATGTCTGGAGCAGTGTTGAGTTTCAGGCTTACAGAGAGGCCCAAACCAAAGCCTTGCTGCTACCCTATATGCCTATGGCCATCACTTTGATGCCTGTCTCATCTGACTTGGTTTTTTGAAGGGTCTGAGATAAATGCAGCTGTGTTGAAATTGACCAACAAGTGGAGTATACGGTACATTGTAGGCGTCTTTAACCTTGACTTAGTTTAGGTGTAAAATGTCGTTGTAGAAGCCTCTGAGATGCACATGGTTGAAATCCCCTGATATGATCCCACAAGCATCAGGATGAGCAGACTGGACTCTCGTTGCCACTTCCTTAATGACATCATATGAGACCATCTGCTCTGCCCGAGGATAAGTGTAAACAACAGTGGTGATAATATGAAAAAATATACATATTTAATCCACCACTGAAGTAAAATGTCTGAAACTAACATAATATTGGGCTTGGATTAAATGGAAATGTTCTCAGTAAAATTCAAAGATTAAATTCCCTCTTATGTCTCCTGGTAGTGAGGAATTCTTTCTCTTCTTGGATGAAGTCAAGCTGAATAATTAAGGAGGAAAACTGACTTATTATAGTTTTCATTTTAAAACATCTTTTTATGTCATAATTCCTGTTTTTTCGGTTTCCTGATGGTTTCTTTAAGTTCTGCTGTTCAGACATTAGAACCACTAAAGTCCAAAGATGCTCAATCAGCAGGAGGATCTGGGACTTTTACAGAAATGATGACATAGATAATATAAAGTAGATTTAATGTAGATCACCTGTCAGACCATTAGAACCATCCTTGTTCTCTCCATCATCTTGGCTCTTATGATCGGATCCTGTAGAACAGATCAAGGTGTTAGTGGGAGATTTCAGGATAATTAATGGCCTGTCCTTGCAACACATGTTATCAAGTTAAAGGAGTCCAGATTCATTCATTGATTCATTCATTGATTCATTCATTCATTCACACACTGATGGTGCTAAGCTAACATCAAGGTAGCCTCAGCTGTCCTTGGCATACTGATGGGGAAGAACCAGGAAGGTTCTGATCCAGAGACTCACCCAGAGGAAGAACATTTAGTGTGATGGTGCTGATTGGTTTAATGGCTCTCTTCCTGCGGACTGTGTTTTTTAGAACATAACACTCATATGTTCCGCTGTCTTCAGACGTCACGTTCTTCAGAAGCAGAGACACGTCTCCGTTCTGTAGGTCCTTCAGCTCCACTCGGCCCTTGTAGCCCGGTTTGGGGATTTTTGGGTCTAAGTTTTTGTTTCTTAGGATGAGAACATATTCTAGGTGTTCTCCAGGTCGGCTCCATTCCACCACTTTAAAGGGCATGTACCCCTCAGCCCTGCATGGCAGAGTAACGTCTCTTCCAATCACAGCGGAGATGCTCTGATCTACAGGAGAGACACAACACAGAGCAGCTTAACAAAGAGTCGCCTGGTAGATATCAGACTTCTTCATCCTGGATATCTACATAATGTTTTCCTGTAGAAGAACAATGAGAAACACTGTGGAGGACAGAGAACTTAGAGTCAATAACTAACTGAAACCATACAGATAATCACAAAATTATTCCAAAACAGTTAGAAAACAATCCACTGCACTTTGTGTCCAAGTTTAAAGACGTTTCGCTTCCCATGCAGGAAGTTTTTTCAATTCAAATAGTCAGAAATAGCTTTGAGTTCAACGCTTTATACCGTAGCCCAACCTTGTTTTTGTTAAGAAAACATGAAATTTTACATTCCTGACATTTTTTATTAAAAAGGCTTCCTGGATGGGAAGTGAAACATCTTCAAACTTGGAAGCAAAGACCAGTGGATTTTTTTTTTTTTACTTTTTTGGAATGACTATGACCAGGATGACTGAGAAGCTTCACCAGCACACTGAATTCTTATCAGAAAAACTGTAATGTCTTGTTACCGAAGTATTTTGATGGAATTAAAACCTATTCTGACTTAATAATCTGAACACACTTTCTAAATCAGAATCAAACAATCCAATCATGAGCTGTGCTCCCCTGCATCAGCTTTGAATTAGAATAGAGGAGATCAGACATTACAGGAGAGGAGAGGAGATCAGAGGAGATCAGAGGAGATCAGACACTGTTGACTTCAAGCAGCTGCAGAGGAAGAGGTTGAAAAAAAGAAGAGCAGACACAAAGGGGTTCTGGTTCTGACCGATCCCAGCGGCCGGACTGGACCACTGCCAGAATATGATGGCAGTTGTCTCCTGGGTTACAGAATGAGAGAGGGGGGGAATGAGTGCACATCTCCTCCCTTCATCTATATACACATGCAGTCAATTTAACCTTATCAGGCTGTTAATGTTTAGCTTATAATAAGTTCCTCATTCGGCTCAGTAGGCTGTAAAGTTCTGTTTCTAGTGTTACAGTAAAAACACATCATTATGGGGAAGGTGAGGTTAATAATTAAACACTAGGACAACAGTTCAAAGTGCTGTAAGGATTACAATAAAAAACATCCATCCATCCATCCATCCATCCACCCATCCATCCATCCATCCATCCATCCATCCATCCATCCATCCATCCATCCATCCATCCATCCATCCATCCATCCATCCATCCATCCATCCATCATTAATTTTAAGATTTTCAACTTATAAAAATTAAATGAATAACAGTCTGTATTTTCTACATCTAAATATAGGGTGTTTTCTATTCTAGAAATAAAATAAAAAATAAAATTAAATACAGAGAAACGAGTATGAATCTATAAAACCCACCTTCTGGAGAGGCAGAAATGGCTTGACAGAGACCCACAAGAATGAGAAGGACCACCCTGCCCATGTCTCTCATTCCTGAGGTTGGACACAGACAGAATCTTCTCATTCCTGTGGAAATCTGCAGGCGATGATGTTGCTTCTGCAGCGCTCAGAAAATGTTTGCCTGAAAGACTATCAAAGGTTAAGTAGAGAGAAACCCAGCCCCGTCCAGAAGGGCACCCTTTGCTCATAAGGGCTGTAAAACATCATAGAAAATATCAAGAAACGAAACAAGAAACTAAAGGTTGATCTTACATTGTTAGTAGATTTATACATTACTTTGTTGGATTTTAAAAGCACGACTTGAAATAGATCAGCTAAATAGCACTATGAATAAATACTGAGCTTTAGAGGAGCTTTGAGGCACAGCGAAGAGGTGCAATTAGACGGACTGAGAGAAAAACACACCGAAATAAATAATGCAACAGTTGGCATTTACTTAATCATATTTTAGTAAGCTTTAAATGTTTCAGGTATCAGTCCAATTGAACGCTTAGTGATATACCATCATGGAACAAACTATAGAAGAAAACTCAGAAATAAAATTTGTAAATGTCATTCAATAACATTACATGAATTCATGGAGTGTTATGACTACATGTGACAAAGCCATCCCAAAGTCCACCATTTACAATGTTTCAGAGTTGAAGGCTTATATAAGATAAACACTAAACAAAAGATAACCTGTTTATAGTGCAGATAATTCTATAACTGCATTTTACAAATAAAGTCATTTAGAACGCAGTTCTAACATCTAATGGGTCATTTTAACAAATACTGTATTTAGAGGATTGATAGGTAAATAATATCCTAACCTCTAAATACAGAGGAACACTCCTTCCCTGTGAGTATGGAAAGTCATGTGTGTATTGTTACGACCCCCTGTTGGTCTAGGAGAGAGGGGGCATATATATATAGGCAGAAACCGGTAAGTTCTTATTAAAGGATAATTTATTTGGTAACAAGAGGTGCAAGCAGTAAACAAACAAAAGGAGGGTGGATGAGGGTGCTGTGAAAATAACCAAGTTAAATAAAAGAAATCCTAAAAAGGAGGATCATGCCTAACTATACCTTTAAACAGAGGAGATTCTTACTGAAAAACACAGAGAGCACAGCACCCACTACACCTAATGAAACTAACAGGAAAACTCAGTGTTGCAATCAGTGAGAACTCTGGCCCTAATTCCACCATCTTTCTAGCCTTAAGCTAGTAAATACACATTAGCCAAAGACAACAATAGATACTGGCACAGGCTGCAAAACACAAACCCAAATGGGTAACAATAAACTTAAATGAGCCACTCCACTAAACACAGAAGCAGCTGCTAACGGCACACGAGGTCTGGTTCACAAGAGGCACCAAAGTCAACTGGTTGTGACAAGCTGCCTCAATCAACTGGTGAGCTCTCCTTATGAGCAGGAGGTGACGAGCCATTGGTTGAGGTGGAACCAAGGGAACCAATGGATGGGACTGAGGTCAGATCCCCAGAAACCAGTAAGTAGGTGGGTCCCTCCACAGGAACATGCAGCCTAATTAGTAGTAGTGAGAAAGAGGAAAAAAAACAAAGAACAAAACACACAAATATGACAGCAACAGCTGTAACAGTATTTATTAAACACAACTAATCTTGCTGTGTTTGCAGTAGAGTCTTGACAACAGAGGAACAATAACTTCAGAATCGCTGATTAAATATTCTTCGGAATTATTTCTTAAGATTTTCCCACGAATGCATCAATGAGAGTAAAGTGTTATTAGTGTTCTGCTTAAAGTGACGCTGCCTCTGACTGCCCCCCAGCCCTCTTTGCACCATTCCCTCATGGTTCCCCCTGCAGGTGGTAGGCTCACTGGAGGATGGCCTCGCGTCGCTCCTTCCAGGCTGGGGTCCCGCTCCGCTGTACCGGGTGAAGTCACATGCCTCGATTTCTTTGTCACCAAGCAGGCATTTTGAACTATTCTTTGTGTGACCCCTCATCCAGAGCCTATTTACAGTAGGAGACCCTACCAGAGGCTTTAAAGCCTCTGACAACATAGCCCTTGGGCTCATTCTGGCACTGAAAACCCTCTACCCGTCATGATCTTGGCGCTGATGGTTTGGTTTTTTCCTTTGCTCCTTGCTCCCCTGTCTGATTGGTTCTGCGGCTGATTATCGCCGATCGTTCCCACCTGGTTCCTCTACTATTTAAGTTGTGTGTTTGCCTCCCATCAGCGCCAGGTTATTCGTGTGTTTTGGTGAGACATTTCCTAGCTTTCTTTAGTCTGTCTGTTTCCCTGATTATGACCAGTTTCTGCCCTGTGGATCTCGAGTTTTGCCTTCCCCCTGTCTGCTCTGTTTGTCGCATCTGGTCCTGCATTCTACCGGCTTCTGAACCTGGAACTATCTTTTGACTTCGGCCTTGGATTTCCCTTCCGGACTCTGTTGCTGCTCGGCGTCGGCTGGCGCCCGCTCCGCTCGCTCTCTAGGAACTCTAGGGGAATCGCATGCCGCAACTGCGGTCAAACCTCCCTCCTGTATTGGGATGTTCTCCGCGAACGGACTGAACTTTGGAATCAGGTCAGTGACTTTGCTCCAAGTCGTGTTAAGCTCCTCATCCAGTCTCTGACCTGTATTCTCTCATCTCTGCAGAGATCCGCCCCGCAGCCGACGAGCAGCCCCGCGGACCTGTTAGATTAAATAAATGCTTTGAACTTTCCCACTGCCTGTCTCGCCTTGAATTCTGGGTCCAATATTCTGAGATCATTACACCACCAGGATAATGTGGCAGTTGAGGGGGGTTGATGGGGGGGAGGCAATCAGCTCCTCCAAGTCCCAGGCCATGGTTTTCAACCAGAAAAAGATGGCTTGTCCCCTTCAAGTCGGAGGAGAGTTCCTGACTCAAGTCAAGGAGTTCAGGTATCTTTGGATCCTTTTCAGAAGTGAGGGGAGAATGGAGGGAGATCAATAGATGGATCGGTGAAGCTGTTGCTATAATGCTAACATCTGTCATGGTGCAGAGAGAGCTGAGAAAACAGCAAAGCCTCACCTATGGTCATGAAATCTGGGCAGAAAGATTGAAATCCTGGATAGAAGTTGCTGGACTCTCCCTTAGAGAGAGGGTGAGGAGGGGCTTCATCCAGGGGAGACTCAGAGTAAAGCTGCTTCTCCTAAACATCAAGAGGAGTGAGCTGTGGAGGTTCAGACATATTTTTTCAGGTCCTCCTGTACGCCTCCCTGTGGAAGTGTTCAGGCACGTCAAACTGGAACAAGACCCAGGACATGATGGAGGGACCATGTCTCTCAGCTGGCCTAGGAGCGCCTCAGGCCTCTCCCAGCAGAGCTGGGGGAGGAGTCTGTGGAGAGGAAAGTCTAGGAGTCTCTGCTGAGACTGCTGCCCCCACAACCTGGTCTCAGATGAAGATACCAGTAAGTACAAAAAAAAAAAGATTCACAATTATGGCTGCAGTCGAGTTTCAAGACTAAGAAATCAGTTTCCATGTGTGAATGTTTATCATTGCATATCCACCACAAATTAACTTGTGCAGATTGGAATATGATCTGCATACTGACTTGGAGACATGCAAAAATAGATTTGGACGTGCTGTCTGCTGATCTTCTCTGTGCCTGAAAAGAATTTTGCACATTTTCAGAGATGCAAACCTTAATTAGACCAAAATCTAAAAAAGGGTTGACACCTTAGTCCTATTTAAGTTGCATAATGTGATGATGTGATGAGTGTAGCACGAAGCCACCAGTCTCACAGTGTAAAAAGGTACCTGCTATGAGTCTGACTGTCCCTGTAGAACTAGTCTTGGCCTCTATTCTATAAAAATAAACTGCAAATGAGTGTTTATGAAAAAATCTGTAATAAATGCTATGATAAATATATCTGAATCTAAAGTTTGCTTTTTCCCTCTGTTTACCTCCATGTTTCCAACCTGTGTGGTTGTTTGGTTCTAGCCCTATGAGTCTAGCAGTTGTTGCTGAATCATATCTGGAACTGTTATTCAGTCCTTTCAACTTGATTTGTCTTTTCTTTTGATCATTTAGTTAGATATCTATCTATTAATATTAAGGCTGAGAAGTGTGAGTGGCACGTTTGTACCTCTTAGTATCTCTTTTCTGGGTTTTGTGGTCTCCCCTGACCAGATCTCCATGGACCCCTTGAAGGTGCGCGCTGTAACTGATTGGCCGGTTCCCAGGGACAGGAAGAAGCTCCAGAGGTTCATGGGTTCTGACTACTTTAACCACCACTTCATTAGGAAGTACAGTCAGGTGGCAGCACCCCTTCATGCCCTCACGTCATCCAAGATTAGGTTTTGCTGGTCCAATCTGGTGGATCAAGATTTTCAGAGACTCAGAACCGCTTTCACCTCAGCTCCAGTTCTGTTGTCTGCCGACCCCAAGAGGCAGTTTATATTTGAGGTGGATGCTTCCAGTACTGGGGTTGGGGTGATGCTTAGTCAGGAGGGCAAGGATGGGAGGATCCACCATTGTGCCTTCTTCTCCATGAAACTGTCAGCAGCCGAGCAGAGCTACGATGTCGGGGATCGAGAGTTACTAGCAGTTAAACTAGCTTTGGAGGAGTGGAGACACTGGCTGGATGGCTCCTGCATTTTGTTTCTTGTCTGGACAGATCTAAAAAAAAAACTGGAGTACCTGAAGTCAGCCAAGAGACTCAGTCTAGACAGGCGAGGTGGAGACTATCTGTCTTACGGAGCTGGGTCCAAGATAGTCAAGCCTTTGTCCTGGATGTTTGAGGTGGACGAGGAGAGTTCCGGTGGTGATGAGGAATAGATTTTTCCTGAATCTGTAAGGGGTGCTGTTACCATGGTTCACATCGAGAAGGAGGTCAGACAGGCCCCCCTCAACCAACCTTCTCCCAGTGATTGTCCTTCGCCTGTTTGTTCCCAATGCTCTGAGAGGGACGGTCCTGGAGTTCTGGCATGGTTCTCCTCTGTTCTGTCATCCTGGTGTTTCAAAAAACAATTTCCATTGTTCAATCTCAGTTTTGGTGGCCTTCTCTGTCTCGTGGAAGCCTGTCCGCATTGCAACCAATCTAAAATGTCCAAAAGACCCCCTTCTGGTTTTCTCCGGTCCCTGCCTATCCCATCCCGGCCATAGTCCCACATTGCCATGGATTTTCTTACCGGGCTGCCCTGCTTAGGTGGTAACACTTTAATTCTCAATGTCATTGACAGGTTTTCCAAGATGGTACATTGGTCGCTCTGCCTTAACCCCCTCTGCAAAGGAGATTGGGGAGGTCATCATCCGTGAGGTTTTTCAGGTCCATGGTCTCCCCAATGACATTGTCTCTGACAGAGGTCCCTAGTTTGTCTCCTGGTTTTGGAGGGAGTTCTGCTCTTTGTTAGGGATCTCTGTCAGTCTCTCGTCTGGTTTTCAGCCACAAACAGATGGTCAGACAGAGAGGACCTACCAGGAGTCTGAGACCAAGCTCTGCATCCTCTGTGAGGCTGATCCCACTAAGTGGACCAATCAACTCCCTTGGGTCGAGCATGCCATTAACTCGCCTCCCTCCAGCACCACTGGGCTCTTTCCATTTTATTAGGCCCGAGCAGCGACAACGCTGCGAAGGCCTATTGCTCCTGTACCGTTTCTTCTTCTTTTTCTTCTTATTTTTCTCCGCTTAAAAGAAACGGCTTTTTGGAGGCTTTAACATGCCCAAAAACTCACCAAACTTGGCAGTAAATTGTCCCCCTAGTGAAATTTACATATGATAATGGAATTCAAAATGGGCGTGGCCAAATGCCTCTACAGCGCCCCCTAATGTGAGTTGGGGAAAACCGTAAGGCGCAGAGATTTGAGATTTGGCAGGTACGTAGATCTCACAAAATCATGAAAAAAGTTAGCGTTCAAAAGTTTGCGTTCTCGCCTAATAGTAGGCAAAGTGGACAGATAATGCCAAGAAATAATTCAGCCCCTAGCCATGCTCATTCCTAGGATAATGAAATTTGGCACACATCTGTATGCCTACATAAAGTTTCATTGGAGCCATGGTCTAAACCTCTCATGAAGTCGGCCATTTTGAATCAAACGTCACCCTTATGAAAATAGAATCAGTTTGTTAAAATATTTCTAAAAAATCAGTCGTTTTCCCAAAAGAGCTAGGACTTTTGGAATATATTCCTCTAATCGCTTCTTGTTTGATGGTAAACACAGCATAGCTCTTCTTAAAAGTCCGTCACTCTGATTTTTCAATAGTTTGAGTTAACAGGAAATTTTGTATTTCAAAAAGTTGTATAGCATTCCTAGCCAAATTCGGAACAGTTATTTATCATTTAATTATAGTAAAGATTGCCAAGTTTGGCGTGAATCTATGCATATTAGAGCATCTTATGGGGTATTCAACTGCCTCAGTATATGGCATTCAACTTTAAAGATTTTTCTTTCTTTTAATTAATTAGTAAATAATCTCAAAAAATTCTAGAATATGCAGGATGTATTTCTCGACATGTGTGATTTTTTTCATGATGTTACTGCAAATTGTGGATTTTTTATGATTTTTTATATTTTTGAGTAGGGTGTAATACCGCTAACCGTGGAATTTGGAGGTGCTGTTTCTCCCTCTTTTCAATATATACTTTTGACCCACCAGCTGAGATGGCCACAGCGTCTGTCTGACAGATGAGATTCATTGCAGATATTATCATTTATCCCTAGTTTAACCCTTCCTGGTTAAAGCTGTGGTTTTCTCCAGCTGGTCAAGATGTGAAGCGTGGAACTTGTTCTGCTGGCTGGGTAGGAGATATGGGTCGGTGATCGTTTGGCTCCCGTGGTTGCAATAGCCTGAGCGGCGCTAAGCTGCGAGGGACGTCAATACCGCTCGCGGTTTTAATATTGTGTTTGGTTTTCAGCCACTGGTGTTTACCATTCAGGAGAGGGAGTTCAAAGTTCCCCCTGCCAACCTCTCTGATCTCAGGTGCCAGCCTCTTTGGAGAAGAGGCAGATTTAACTTAAATTTATTCTAACTTTATTACACAGTAAAAAAAAAAACAAAAAAAAAAATAATAAAAGAATAATAAAGTAAGCTACAGTAAAAAAAATTATCATATGAGCATCATATGAGTTCATAAAATAGAAACTTAACACAGTCAGCTGAGTCCATTGTTTCTTATGGTGGCAGTGATGCTGTTTGCAGATTTAGAATTTGCATCACCACAGGGTAAGAAGGCACACCTATGCCTGTGAACACTCTGCTGGCACTACACAAAGTCTGCATGGCAAAAGGTGCAAACAGCTGTGGTCTTGTTGTGGTTTCCATTGGGAATGTTCCTAAAAATAAATTATCTGAAGCAAACCTGGTGTCTTTATAGCTGCAACCATGTTAGCTCGTTCAATGTGGTAATTTCACAGTACGCCTACAAAGGTTTGAAGAATCATTTGTTTTCGTCCCCAGATATACATCTGCAGTAAAATATCAAGGTAAAAGTCATTATTAGTATAGACCACACTCCCAACCCAACTGTGAGAATAGATGAAGGGCGATTTTTTTTCTTTATCGCTCGATAAGTCTTTTTGAGACCGCCTTGATTAAAGGTTTTTAATCATTCCGTGCTTAAAAAAATGCATTTGTGTATCGAGGCATGTCAGGACAGTCTCAAAAATCAACACGCAAATGCAGTGAAGTTTAAAGACTACTGGTACTTTGTAATTTAATTTATAATTGTCTATGGAGCAGAAATACTTTGGTGAATCTTGTTCTGTGCACGTGTGGATCTTGTGTGCTTGAGACAGGTCTAGATCTATGTTTTGCTCTCTCTCTCTCTCTCTCTAAATATATATATGTATGTATATATATATACATATATATACATATATATATATACAGATCTATTAGGGATGGGACGATTTATGAAAACCGTCTGAACCGTTCGGTTCGACTGTCTCGGTTCGATTCGCATGTGTTTCTTTCGGTTCATGCACTGCTCCTTTTTCTCATAGGCAAAGTGTTTACACTCCAGAGCAGAAGGTGGCGGTACTGCGACCAAAGCCAACCAGCAGTAGTAAACAAGAAGAAGAAGAAGCGAAGCAGCTTAGTAGGGAAAAAAAATCTGTTGTTGTGGAGAATTGTGTGGGTATGGCAAGTGGGAAAGAACAGGAGTTGGAAGACGCGCCAGCAGCACTTTATAGGTCTGCTGTATGGGACCACTTTGCATTTAGAGTGACCTACGATGACGGCGGAAAGAAAGTTGTGGATAAAAGTGCAACAGTGTACAAGAATTGTGCAACACGTTTTGTTTATGCTAACAGCAACATGACCAACATGTCATGCTAACCCCGAAATCCCTCATACTCCGTCAGCGCTCCGCTCCGCTGCGCTCCAGACCGGCTGCTCAAAGCAAAGCCTACAGCCTCCACTGTGGCTCCAGTCCGCTCCGCTCTGAGTCCCTTGGAGATGGTAGAGAGCATGCACGAGATGATTAAATTCAAAGCAGCAAAACATACGGAAATGATCCAGGGTTTCTGCGGATCATTTAAAATAATTACAATCCATTATTTTTTGCGGGATTTTTTCATTAATTTCATAAATTTTTATGGGATTTCGGTGTAACAATCAACATATACCGAATCGAACCGAACTGAAAACCGTGACCAGAAACCGTGAATCGAACCGAACTGTGGATTTTGTGAACCGTTCCACCCCTAATATCTATATATAAATACATATCTCTATATCTCTATCTCTCTCTCTCTCTCTCTCTCTCTCTCTCTATATATATATATATATATATATATATATATATATATATATATATATATATATATATAGTAGTATATATATATATATATATATATTGTTGTCGGTAATTTTTTATTTCTCTTCTATTATATATCAATTTATCTCATTTACTCACTCAGTCTGTTTCTCTCTCAAGGCCACACCATTCTCTGCAGGCTGGTGTTTGTAGACAGTCATAGCTTCTTCCCATAACAAATCAGATTCTTTCTCAAGGTTTATTCATAACATGTTACTGTTGAACCAAAGTGTGTGTAATTTGTTTTGACTCCGATTACTTTTCCATTGTTGTAAGTAAGGGGGAACGAACGCTGCCCAGATCAGAACAGAGCAGAATGCTGTGCCATAAGGGCTGTATGATGAACTGTTCTCTCTTTGCAAAGATATGAATAAATGTGCCGAGTGAGTGAAATCCATCGATCTCAGTTTACTTAACTAGGGTGAATAGTTGAAAACTTTTTCCCACGACAATATATATATATATATATATATATATAGATATATCTATATATATATATATATATATATATATATATATATATATATATATATATATATATATATATATATATATATATTTATATATGGCATAATTAATACTAATGATAAAAAAACTTAGACTCAAAACTCAAAATGTAAGGCACAACATTAATTTACCATTCACTATGATTTGCCGAAAATTATTGTCGATAACAAAAAAACATAAATTAATGTTAAAATGAATGAAAATGCTCATATTATATTCTAATGTAATGCAATATTTTAATGTGTGTACCTGTCTTCATCATATTCATATTTAATCAGAAAATGTATATTCATCTATATGTTTCCTCCAGTTTGAGTTTCGTTGAAATAGTTTTTAATCTGAATAAATATGTGTAATCAAAGTGACACGTAAGAGATCTCTTACATGTCACGAGGGTTTATGACATGTAAGAGATTATTGTAATATTATCTCTGACTCATCCTTCATGTGATTAAAATGAGATCTGAGGCACCTCCTATTCAGACTGACAGCAGCTCTCTGAACTGTGGTCTGACCCAAGATGGCCTCCCTCCAGGCATGTCAGCCTCACTGCCTGCAGAGTCCAATGTGGCGTCTATGTATTGTTAAAATGAGGAAGTTATGTCCCCTAAAAAGCAGTTTCGCCTCAGGACTTCCCCACCGGTTCTTTTCCTGGGAGCAAGTTACTTACTACTCTTAACTCAAACTGGGTAAAACCATGAAAAAAGGAATATAAAAACAGGAGTAAAAAAGTAACAGAGTTTATTCCAGATCAGGTCGTTAAAGGACAGAGAAAAGGCTTGGAGCTTGCACAGCTGTAGGGCTCAAAAATCACGTCTGCAAGCGTCTGGTAAAGATTGAGCCCCGAACAAGGTCATCTTCTCCTTCTTATAGCTCATGAGCCTATGTGTTGCATCAGGTGGATGCTTAGCTGTCCGTATCAGAAACTGACACGACATCCATGCCCTGACCTGTATGCATCTTGCCTCTATGCCCAAGATTACAGATACATCTCCTCTATCGGTCCGGCTCCAAGATGTGCCCATATCCTGTGTATCTTTTAAAGACAAGAAGGCTGTCCTGATTAGATGACCTCCGTACACACAGTGACATTCACAATGTGAAGGAATGCCTTCCACTCTGTCTAATCTGGCTAACAGAATAGCAATGCACATGATGTATAAAGAATAAACCTAACAGTATTAATGTCTATGGATAGCAGACTGGTGAGGAGAATCTGCAGTCACAGTACATGATGACTCACAGAATATGCTGTAACAGAAGCCAGGCCAAAGACCCCCAAACTGATGGCTAGATGGAGCGGGGACCCCCTAATTTTTATACATATATATATATAATATACACTGTATGAAGTATGAAGTTACGTAAACTGGTCCTATAGTCAGTCTATTACAGATGGAGTAGTGTAAACAAAGTAATCCCTCCCTGGGATTATTAAAGTATTTCTGATTCCTGGTTGATGGGACAGGTGTTGTGAATGAAACGGTGCCCAGCTTGAAAGAGCTCCTGTGTGTCGCTGAATATGTGAATTGATGACTAAAAGACATCTTCTGCCTCGATTTATCTGTTTATTATAGTCTGTTTAATTCATGTTCTTGTGGATTTAAAGACATTTTAATTGGTGGAAAAAAATTGCAGACTCTGTGGACCCCTAGGGTTCGCAGACCCCCTGTTAGAAGTTTCATTTGGCTGTTTTGGTTTCCTATTCTAGTCAGAAGTACAACCACTTGGAGGATCCCTCAGACATGTTGTTTTGGAAAATCAATACTCCTGCCGGCGCCCGCGGAAGAAGTTCTGGTAATCATCCGATCTGTGCATCCCTAGAAATTCCAGACCGACGTTGCAGATGCGTTCCAGCAAAATTGGTTTGCAATCAGACGCAGGTGACATTTGATGTGTGCGGTTGCAGAAGTGAAATCTGCCCTTACAAACGATGGCAGCAGTAAAGCTCTCAAGTGGAATATTCAAAACATTTTTTTTGTGGTTAAAAGAATCTCTTTTAAAAACTAGATTTTTTTGTTATATGGGGTAAAGAGAAAAATATGTGTCTCTGCAGGTCATCTAGGATCCGTCAGTGAAATCAAAGATCAATAAAAAATAAATAAAACTTATCAAATAACCAATTTATGTTGATATTAGTGCTTGTAAATATAAATTTTATGCAGAATGTTTAATAAAACAAGTAGGTAAGTAATGACAATGATGATTGATTTACTCCCCAGAATTCAAAACTGAGTTTTACCCACTACACGTTTTATCTAGAAATTACGCATGTTTAAATATATGCTTCTATTAGTTAGCAAAGGCTGGAGGAAAGTATAGTTAGTCTTTATTTAGAAAATATGGATGTTTTGCTCGTTAATTTTATAGATTGACCGTGAGGTTCTCATGTCTATCAGCTTTTGACCACCCCTCAGTCTTCATTGGGTATTGCCTGGCCACCCTTATAAAAAATTTCTGGCTACGCCTCTGCAAGTCACGATTTAAAATCCAAATGATCTATTGATTGAACTTGATGAAACGCATTGTAATTTATTAGAAACGCTGCATGCATGTTGAAATATGCATGTGAACAACAATGCTTTCGTTTCTGCTGTTTTTGATCATGATCATGAGGGCGCGCGCGCCTTTGGGTGCGGTTAGTTTGGCTCTAATCTTCAAAAGCGCAGCTTTGCTGCTCTCATTCTTCCTCAGAGGGCTGAATCAACATCATCATCGCCCGCGGACTTCTTCAGAGAGAAGAAACCTTCTATGTCCGACATCATCGGATCTAAACATGTTCAGGGAGGTTTTAGTTCTTCTGTTGGGTGTCCGCATGTCTGCCTCTTTGGAAGGTGGGTTTGGTCCTTTTTTATTCACTGTTTTTTGGGCATTTTGCTTTAATTTCCTTTTTCTAGAGTGGCTGGAGACTATAAACTAGATCGCTTTGTTACATGATCATTTCTTTAGTTTGAAGAAAATGCGTATAGTATGTAAACGTGTTGTTTTTAAACCTTTACTTAAAAAAACAACAACATATGAATAAATAAAAACATGAATGTGCATTTTACCAGGTCTGTCTGACAAACCTTTTTAAACTAACAATGACTGGAGATCAATGGAGGTTTACAAAGAATCTCAATAAATCCACAATGTGTAATAAAGTGTTTTTAAACTGAAAGCTTGTTTTGACCTAATGTAGGAAATATAAACTGCTGCTTATTAAGTATTAATGTTTTTTTTTATCCTCACAGCTGCTGACTTTGACTTTTTCTTTTCGTGTCTATTTTTGTGTTTTATGTTTTTATTTTAATGACTTCAGCACTTTGTTTCAAATGTGTTATATTAATAAACACATTTCTCCCTAATGATGTGGTTTTTACTGTAACACTAAATATGGAGCGTTAAACCCTGCTGAGCCAGAAGAAGAAACTAAAATAAGCTGAATATTCACAGTCTGATCAGATCAAAGTGTCTGGTATGTATGTAGATGAAGGGAGGAGCTGTGCACTCATTTCATCCCTCTCTCATTCTGTAACCCAGGATCAGGATGAGACAGCTGCTAACATATCCTGGGGTGGGTCCAGTCCAGCCGCTGGGATCGGTCAGAACCAGAACCCCTCTGTGTCTGCTCTTCTTTTTTCCAACCTCTTCCTCTGCAGCTGCTTGAAGTCAACAGTGTCTGATCGCCTCTGATCTCCTCTCCTCTCCTGTAATGTCTGATCTCCTCTATTCTAATTCAAAGCTGATGCAGGGGAGCACAGCTCATGATTGGATTGTTTGATTCTGATTTAGAAAGTGCATTCAAATTATTAAGCCAGAACAGGTTTTAATCCTATTAAAACATTTTGGTAACAAGAAACTAGTTTTTCTGATAAGGATTTAGTGTGCTGGTGAAGATTCTCAGTCATACAAGGCGTAGTCAATGCAAAAAAAAGTAAAAAAAACAAAACAATCCACTGTCCTTCCAAATTCAAAATGTCAGGAATGTCAATTTGCATGTTTTCTAAACAAAAACAAGGTTGGGCTACGGTATAAAGCCTTGAACTCAACGCTATTTCTGACTATTTGAATAGAAAAGCTTCCTGCATGGGAAGCAAAACGTCTTCAAACTTGCAAACAAAGTCCAGTGGATTGTTGTTTTTTCGCTTTTATTGAATAATATATTGATTTTCTGTTTTGTTACAGTTAGTCACTGACTCTGAGTTCATTGTCCTTAGTATCCAGGATGAGGAAGTCTGATATCTACCTGAGTTTCCTCTTTGTTAAGCTGCTCTGTGTTGTGTCTCTCCTGTAGATCGGAGCATCTCTGCTGTGATTGGAGGAGATGTTACTCTGCCATGCAGGGCTGAGGGGTACATGCCCTTTAAAGTGGTAGAGTGGAGCCGACCTGGAGAACACCTAGAATATGTTCTCATCCTAAGAAACCAAAACTTAGACCCCAAAATCCCCAAACCGGGCTACAAGGGCCGAGTGGAGCTGAAGGACCTACAGAACGGAGACGTGTCTCTGGTTCTGAAGAACGTGACGTCTGAAGACAGCGGAACATATGAGTGTTATGTTCTAAAAAAAAACGTCCGCAGGAAGAGAGCCATTAAACCAATCAGCACCATCACCCTGAATGTTCTTCCTCTGGGTGAGTCTCTGGATCAGAACCTTCCTGGTTCTTCCCCATCAGCATGCCAAGGACAGCTGAGGCTACCTTGATGTTAGCTTAGCATCATCAGCGTGTGAATGAATGAATAAATGAATTATACTGGACTCCTTTAATTTGATAAAATGCAACATCTGGCCAGGTCATTAATTATCCTGAAATCTCCCACTAACACCTGGATCTTTTCTGCAGGATCTGATCATGAAAGTCAAGATGATGGAGAGATTAAAGATGGTTCTGATGGTCGTTCAGGTGATCTACATTCAATCTACTTTATTTTATTGGTCTCATCATTTCTGTAAATCTGCTCATTGAAACCAGAAGTCCCAGATCCTCCTGCTGATGGAGCATCTGTGGACTTTAGTGGTTGTAACGCCTGAACAGCAGAACTCTGATGGTCCACAAGATGCTTCTGTTCTTTGGTCACCATTTTAACTACTACTAAAAAAAATAAAATAAAACCAACAAAGCCGGACATGAAAAGATTTTTCAAATCTAAAACTGTAGAGAATCGGATAATTTTTCACCTCATTTATTGAGCTTTAGTTTATTCATTTGATGATGTTTTTCAACCATGTCCTACCTGAGGGATCAGACTAACACCTGGTTCTGTTCTACAGGTGGAGCGCTCGCTGGACTGATTGCTGGGCTGCTGGTGACTGCTGTTCTGATTGGATCTGCTCTCATTGTCATTTTCAAGAAAAGAGCTTCTCGTTTTTATGATGGAGTTGAAAACCCTCAGCAGGTCTCACCAACAGTTGTAGATAACAGGAGCCCATTTAATGAATCTTCTCTGCATCAATCTCATGGTAAACCAGCCTTTAGCCAGACAGCAGAACATGCTGTGCTATTGCCGGTCCCAAGCCCGGATAAATGGTGAGGGTTTAGTCACGAAGAAACAGAATACAAATTAAAGTTATGTAACAAAAACAAAAAAAACTGAAAACATCTGATTGAAAAGAAAAGAAAATGTTGCCATTGTGTGAATTTGTTCATTCTGCTTTTATGTTGTTAAATCACTTCCAGACTAAAACCCTCCCATGAGGATGCAGACGTTACAAAAAAACAAACAAAACAAAAAATGAAAAAAAAAAAAACCTTAAAAAAGTAAAATCCATATATGCTAAAGCTTTAAAATGTATCAGTGAATTAATTATTAGCAATCACTTTAATAATGCTTATTAATTTATCTTTTGGGCTTTCTGCATGGAGAACATTTTAAGGTTAGCATTAATAGCTATATATCTATTGGTGTTTTAATAACTATAGAAATCAAAGAAACTACCAAATATTTGAGTAAATCTACTCAAACTGAGTTTAGATAATAACCTTTGCTTTTTTTGGTAAATTTACATTTTGGTGAAGTGTACTTTTTATACTTTGAAAATGTAACAGTTTCTGTATTTTTTAAATATCAATTGTTCTATATATATTTTTATACTTTCCAATGTATTTATAACATAAACAAATAAACAGATTTAGGTTTTTACTATTGCTTGTGCTTCTTTCTAAACTGTAGCTATATATATATATATATATATATATATATATATATATATATATATATATATATATATATATATATATATATATATATATATATATATATATATATATATATATTACACAGACAGACAGACAGACAGATTGACAGACAGAGAGAGATTGACAGACAGACAGACAGAGACAGATTGACAGAAAGACAGACAGAGACAGATTGACAGACAGACAGACAGACAGAGACAGATTGACAGACAGGGACAGATTGACAGACAGACAGACAGAGACAGATTGACAGAAAGAGACAGATTGACAGAAAGAGACAGATTGACAGACAGACAGATTGACAGACAGAGAGAGACAAATTGACAGACAGAGACAGATAGACAGACAGACAGACAGATCTAGCTAAAATAGGTTCCTGAGCTCAGCCTGCAGAGAGCCGACCCCTGCTGCTTCCAGCCTTTCACCATCAGCAGTTTTCTCACTGCAGCCTTTAAATAATCCTGAATAATTTTTCACACTAGCCTCATTTTAGTGCAGCATATAGTGGAGGGCAGTGTGCTTTAAAAAGAAAACTTCTGAACCCCTCAGTCATTATCATCTTAACAGAGGTCTTCAACAGGGGGTCCGGGAACCCTAGGGGGTCCACGGAGGTTCTGCATGGGGGTCGTGAAAGTTTTGGTTGATTAGACTTTTTTTTTTTATTCCCCCCTGCAATTTTTTCTATTAATTGAAATGTCTTTAAATCCACATTAACATGAATTGAACAGACTGTAGTAAACAGATAAATGGAGGCAGAAGATGTCTTTCAGTTATCAATGCTCACATTCAGCGACACACAGGAGCTCTTTCAAGCTGGGCACCGTTTCATTCACAACACCTGTCCCATCAACCAGGAATCAGAAATACTTTAATAATACCAGAGAGGGATTACTTTAGTTACATTACTCCATCTTTAATAGACTGACTATAGGACCAGTTTGATAGAACACTATTTCATACAATATAAATGATCAGGGGGTCCCCGCTCCATCTCGCCATTAGTTTGGGGGTCCTTGGCCTTGAAAACCTTTAAGACCCCTGATTTGTAAGGTCTACTGGTATGAAAAGAGAAATTTATTACATAGAAGCTTTATTATATTTTATTATACAGTTTTAAATATTTACCTTCTGCAGTTTAACAGATTATAGCAGGTCTCTTACAGGCAGTAGTAGAACAATAGTCTTTAACAGCTGTTAAAGACTAGAACTCAGGCAACTGAAAATCATCAGACCATCTGCATACAGAGTATGATTAATTAAAATTTAATCAATAAACACCCAGAGAAAGACCAGCCCAACATCTGTGTCCAATGTTCTCCAGTATAAGCAGATTTATTTTCCTGTTTTTATAAACACGCCACACTATTTGAGTTAATTCCTTAGTGATGCATTAATCTGGTTCAGACTCTGCAGTTTATTTTCGGCCAATTTCATTATACGTTTGTTATTTTCTGATGATGCAGGAGGCAGAATCTCTGTTCAGTGTCTGTCAGTGTAACAATGCATCCTTTGTGATCGTGACTGCAAAGGTTCTGCTTGTGACTTTGCACACGACTTTCAGAAGTAGTGAAATAAAAAAGATGCAAAACTGCAGCTGCAGTCGAGTTTTAGGACTGAAAAAATTGGTTTCCATGTGTGAATGATTACCGTTGCATATCCTCCATAAATGAAATTCTGCAGTTTGATGATTAGAATATCATCTGCATACTAATGAGAGACATTTATAAATGTCTGCTGTATTTAACGCGCAGATCACTTTTTTTTAGAACATGTTCTCTGTGCGTCAGCGTTAATGTCGTTAGCTTTTTTTAATTTAGTCTTAGTCACAATGAAAACATGAATTTTAGTCCTTTCCTTCCTGATTTAGTTTTAGTCTTAGTCTAATGGACAAAAATCTATTTTAGTCTTAGACATATTTAGTAATTTCCTTCCTGATTTAGTTTTAGTCTTAGTCTAAATGACGAAAATCTATTTTAGTCTTAGACGTATTTAGTCATTTCCTTCCTGATTTAGTTTTAGTCTTAGTCTAAATGACGAAAATCAATTTTAGTCTTAGTCAAATTTTAGTCATTGCCTTCCTGATTTAGTTTTAGTCTTAGTCTAAATGATGAAAATCTATTTTAGTCTTAGTCATATTTAGTCATTGCCTTCCTGATTTACTTTTAGTCTTAGTCTAAATGACGAAAATCAATTTTAGTCTTACTCAAATTTTAGTCATTTTAGTCAACACTGTAAATAATAGAACTTTTCCACACACTGCTTTTTTTTAAAACATATATATCACACTGTACAGAATAACAATTCATCACACACTGGTTCTTTTTCTCTATGTTATTTATATCACACTGTGCAGAATAGAACTTCACACACTGATTCTCTTTTTAACATATATCCCACTGCACACATTGAACCTTTTGTCGGCTTGTTTCATCATATCCACAAAGTCTTCATCCTCAATGGTCCTTGCAGGCAGGCCAGAACGCCCAATGCACTTTGCCACTGATTTCTCCAGAGCTTTCTGCTCTTTGGCGTCAGGTTTTTACGGTGGGGGGGCTCCAATCTCTGCAACAGAGTCCCTTCCTTCCCCAACCTCTGATCTGGCCTTGGTGTCACTGTGTCAGGAATCTAGTTGGAAGGAAGAAATTTAAACGGTTAATATCCAGAGTGTCAGTAGAACATCTTTTTTCTATGACAGACAGACAGACAGGCACGGGAAGGCACACCCACCCACCCATCCCTACTACTACAGGCCCACCCGTTCCTTACCTTCTTCCATATGGCAGCATGTTGGCTCCTCAGATGACGCTTGAGATTCTTTGTGTTCTTTTCTGCCATTTTGAAGCTGCAGACTCTTTGGTGGTGTCCTTCCTCTGGTGTTTTCCTTCGAGTTGTAAACTAAATGGCTCCATACATCCATGCGTTGTTTAACAAACCGCACACGTTTATCTGCAATGACTGCAAAGTAGAGCTATGAGTATAAGAGCTACTACTGACTGAGTGGCGCGAGGCACTGTGGGACAGGCGCCATGTAGGGGCAAACAGGGCAACAACGCGTAATCTTCTATGAAGCTCAAGAAACACGTATATTAACAATTAAGAAGTAATTATGAACAATTACATTTCTTAATGTCCATTCATCAATGGATCATAAATTTCGTCTAGACTTAGTCTTGTTGACGAAAATCATTTTTTATTTTCGTCATATTTTATTTTCTGGAAACAATTTTTGTGCCTTATCATCTCGTCATCGTCACGGGAAAAAGGGGCGTTGACTAAATATTTTCGTCATCGTCCTGATTGACGAAATTAACACTGCTGTGCGTGCAAAGAATTTTCCACATTTTCAGACATGCAAACATTAATTAGATCAAACTATAAATACGGGTCGAAACTTGAGTCCTATTTAAGCTGCATGATGTGATGAGCGTAGCACTAAGCCACCAGTAAGCCACCGATATAAAGAGGTACCTGCTATGAGTCTGAACACATCACTGATTCACAGGTTTAGGTGCTTTAGAAGCATCAGCCGTAGGTCTGAAGACTTCTGTCTTCTAAACATTTTCAAGGTTTTTGTCAAAAAAATTATGAAAAGTTATTTAGTCTTAAAGTCAAGCTAGTTTGCCTTATAATCATCGTGATCATTTGTAAATTCTAAGATAATTTGTGATATTTTTTTAGAAATGCTAGCAGGAGCTACAGGCCTGTAGAAAGCATGCAGAGAGCTGCTCACTGTTGCAGTTTCATTTGGACTGAAAGCTTCGGCTGTGGAAACAAACCACATGAAGAAGCAGACGGCAGGACATGAAGGAAACTTTGCACAAGATCATTTAATCCTTTGTGTTGTAATTCTGTCTCTGTAATTCCCCCCCAGCCTTGTTGTTAGTCAGAATGTGGTTTAACCAGATGCATCATAATCACTGAGTCATTTCTAACATCATCAAGTTCAGCTATACTGTCTAACATGGGCGGTTCTAGATGGGGGACAACAGGGGCCAGAGCCCCTGTAAAACTGAAAACATAAACTGCGAAAAAGCAAAAACTATTTTTTCTTGAAATAGATTTAGATTACCTTGATTTAAGCAGGCAAGTAAGAAGAAAAATAAACCAACAGAAAAAAGATAAAACTAACAACGCTGGACATGAAAATATGTTATGAAAAGATGTTTGAAATCAGAAACTGTAGAGAATAATTTTCACCTCATTCATTCAGCTTCATTTTGTAGAAGAAGAAGAATAAAATATATATGGAAAATAATGTACAAAAATATGATTAGAATAATTACTTTCTCATCCTCAGATCAAACTTTGGGGTTTTCTATAAATTTTGACGATCAGACTCTGCAGAAGCAGCTGGTCTCAGAGCACTAGATGATGTTCTTCAGTCATCTCCTACCTGATGGATCAGACTAACACCTGGTTCTGTTCTACAGGTGGAGTAGACATTGGACTGATTGCTGGGCTGGTGGCTGCTGTTCTGATTGTGACCGCTATCATTGTTGCCGCTGTGATTGTCTTGAAGAAGAAGAAAAGGAAGAAGACTCCTCATAATGGGATTGAAAACGGTGTTCAGATCCCACTAACAGATCAAAATACCAGCAGCCCCTCCTAGAGCTCCTCTTTCTTCATCCCATGGATGCGTTGTGACGCCTCATCAGTGATGTCTTCTTGGTCCATTGGGTGTTTTGGGTCTAAAGGAGCTTCGTACTCCCTCCCCCAGAGGACCTGAGCAGAGGTGATCAGTTTCTGGCCTCCATCCCAGCAGCATTTATCTACTGGTCAGAACCATCTAGTAACTCCCTCTGTAGCATCAAAGGTTACTTTAATGGACACATGTTATCAGGGCAGCATTTTCCAGCATGTTGAGGAATCTGAACAGTGACGTCCAGCAAAGTCTCAGCTACCGGCCTGAGAGAACTCACTGATGGTCGATACTTTGCACTTTTTCCTTGGACCTCCTCCTCTCAGGGTCCAGTAGCTCCCCCCCAATCTCCCTCCTTTTTCTGCATTGAGTTTATTTATGTAAATTATTGAAAATCACTACATTTATAATAAAATTATTTCTAAGGTGAATCATGTATCAGCCATTCTGCTTGGTTCTTCAGGGTAATTCTATAGCACCACAAGGGGGATCTCTTCCCCTTTAGTTCTGGCTCTCTGACCAAGAGAAATACTCCTGCCATGTTTCTTGGAGTAAGTTAATGCTGCGGTACCAGTGTCTGTAATCCAACTTATTAAGTTTGAAGGGAGATATCAGTTACCTGCCATGGAGGCCTGGCTTTGGTCTGTGAGAGAGAGAGCTTACTAGGTCTCTCTGTGTGGTTCACTGACTCCCAGACAAACTGAAGAGGCTAACTACTAGCTGCTAACATCGTTCTCTCTTCCCAGGCATTGCACCTTTACAATGCTTTCTGTTCTCTGATATAAATCTTCCCCAGTTGTTCAAGCATTGCTTAAGAACTGCTACAGAAAAATTAGCTGATATTTAAACTCAGAACTTTGCAAAATCAGAAAGCTCTTTAAATTGTTCACATTCTATCATGGTAAGACTGTCAACTCCTGTATTTAATTGGATATCTCTGCTAGAACAAGCAAATGTGGAATAAAGGTTAATCTAGTCTCCAACATTCTGCATGAATAAACATTTAAAACTGTCATGGTTTTACATTAAGACTGCTCTCATAGAGCCGCATAAAACCTGTGCAACAAGTTGTGATCAGATCAGGGCAGTTTGACAACATGAACAATAATATTCAGGAAATTCTCCCATTAAACACTTGTGTGGACCTTGGTGGCAGCATCATGATGTGGGATAATTTTCAAGGTCACTAAAGCTACACAGAGTTAGTAGGAAGAAACGTTTTTGTTTATCTAAGACATTGTTTTAGTAAGCTTCCTTTATTAATCTTTAAAAGTTTAAAATGTGAGAAGTGGAAGGCCGATCAGGTCACCTCTGGGCCACTCTGACCTCCAACCTGATCAAACCAGGAATATTGGACTAAAACCAGACCGTTTCATCTCATCTCTGGAAATAGCTTTCAAAATGAGGAAGTTTTTTCCTCATTCCTTCAACTTGTGCCAGAATAAAAACAACCAGACCCAAGTTTACACCTAATGATGTCGTACAATATTAAATTAAAAGAAACTGCTCTCACCCTTTTCATTTCACCAGTGAGTTTATGGATGTAGAAGCACAGGTTGTTGGTATATCTACTCCATCTTCTGGGGAAACTGTGTAATAACATTCAAATGGCTCTGGTAGACATTGTTTGGTATGTTATCTTTGGGTCCTGTAGAATTGTATGACAAGCTATACCCAAACTGGTGGATCTAGGATGATGGGATTTATTCACAGACATGCAGCCATCAACGAAATTTTGATTTCCGAAGTAGGTGGGACACAAGTATTTTTTTGTTATATATATGTGCAGCGTGTTTGACCATCCAATCACAGTCCCGATTCAGAGGCGCATCAGTTGTTTTTAAAGTGAGCTTCTCAGGAGTGACAGCAGTGACATCCAATCACATAAATAGACGGGTGGTCAATCGGGAGCTTGTGGGCAGTCTAAGGTCAGAGAGGCAGCCTTCAGTTTGACTGACTGTTTTCAGCTTGATCCCAGTGCTCAACGATTGTCTGTGTAATATAGCGTAACATTGTTTTTGGACCATAAAAAGTGCAGCTGACTAAATTGGATGTTTGAAGTGCAGGGCACATGGCCCCCGATCCCCCACATACGTAATTACATCTATGATCAGAGCAGTGGTACAGAGTTGGGATATAGAGGCAGTTATGTTGGAGTGATAGATGCTAGAATGTAAAAAAATAAATAAACCAGAGTAAAAGTAAAAGCAGTCGAAAAAAAAAAAAAAAATAGAAAAAAAAAGTAAAATTGCAACCTCTCCTTCTTCTACTCAGGTGAATGCGCCCCTTTCAAAACTCACACGTGTGCACATGCAGGTATGCTGTGTTCCAACACCCCTGCATGAACCCATGCTCTCCACATGAGGGCAGCAGACAAACACACACCCACGCATGCAGACTATGCTCACCATGACCATGTTCCAGGTCTTCTATACACCAGCCCAGAATTGTTGACTTGTATAATAATAAAAAAATGAACAATAGAAAACTAATAATATGTAAACAATCAGCTGTTAGGATTCAGGCTGAGGACCCACATAGAACCAGAACACAATGGGTAATACGATTTATTGAAGAAACTCTGCAGGTAATTTAGAATCAGGGAAACCAGAGCCTATGGAGGGGAGCAAACAGGTTAGTGGCTGAGATGGAGGATAAAAGGTCTGACAGCTAAGAAACTAACCTTATTTAATAAGACGGGATGTCTTGGTTCCTGAAAGTTTGGTTCCTTGACAGCTATTTCTCACTGAGGCTTGGCAGGTAATCGTGGTCAAAGGAGGTCCAGGATCAGAGCCAGGTGATCAGATATTTAGAGAATCCAAAGCAAAATCCAGGAACAAAGTCAGGGCACAGAAACAGGTCAGGGATCCAGGCAGCACAAAAAACAGATCCAATAGGGGCTCAAAAATCGGAAGGCAAAAACAGTTCATGATCAGGTAAACAGACAGAGAAGAATGTTAGATTCTTACTAACCAGGACTTTCAGGCAATCTGGCACTGTCAACTAGTCAGAGGCGTGCTTAAGAAGGCTGGCAAGAAGGTTAAAGGAATCAGTTGTAATAAGCCTGAGCAGCAGCAGCACAGGGGTGCCAAATGGACAGTCAGAGCAGGGGCGGAGGGGAATGAAATCACAAACACTAGTTGACAGGCCAGAAACATAACACCTGCAATGCAAATGGAACAAGACAGATAGAGTCCCTGAAACTTTGATGTTCCTATCTTCTTTTCTCTGGTCACTATTTCTTCTTGTAGGTCCCCAGTCAATATAATCACAATATCTTATGCAATATCATTAATAGACAGACATTTGAGATAGACAATGAGTAATTGAATGAAATTAATTATACAGTTTAATGGACACAGGCAGGAATGACTTCCTGTGGTTCTCTGTGGTGCAGCATGAAGCATGTCTGATGCCAAAAGAGAGACATAGAAGGACATTAAGAGCACCCCCTGCACTCCAAAAGACCTCAGTCTCCTCAGCAGGAAGAGTCTACTCTGACCCTTCTTATACAGAGCCTCCGTGTTTTGAGTCCAGTCCAGTTTGTTATTCAGTTGAACACCTATGTACTTATAAGAGCTAAGTATCTCAATGTTCGTTCCCTGGATGTTCACCCGTGTCAGTGGGGCAGATCTGCTTCTTCCTCAGGCTTAAATTGAACATGTAGCAGACATACTCACACACTATCTGATGATGAGCCAAAAGTGCCAAATTGATGATGTACATTCAATATATATCTATTGATTACATTCTTATGGTAATAACATTACATAACAGGCATATTTATGCCATAACTCCATGAAAGTGGGGAGTACTAAGATGGCGGCTGAAGTTTTCTCACTAACCTAATAATCCTGCTTTATGGTACAAGCCTCAGGCCTAACTCCATGCTGTCTTTTCCCTTGGTCCAAACAAGGCAGGGCTGGCTCTGTTATTTCAACACCCACCATCTGCAATTGGTCTTACACTCTACTTCAATCTCGTGGCCACAGTTAAACAATGTTGTGACAGACTAGAAAACTGGAATCTACAAAATCTGGCTGTGTCACTGAAAATTGAGTGAAAAAAGTTGCTTTCTGAATCAATTGTGACGGTTGCTAAGTGACAGAGACAGGTCCATCCTTCAGCGTTTTTTCCGCCGAAGGATGGACCTGTTTGAATTCGCAGCCAACACTCTTGGTCTTCTTATTTTCAAGGACCTCAAAGGATCCAGTCCAGGTAGACCGTGTCCTTGGAAGGTACAGCCTTAAATTCGAACGCATCTAGTCCTTGGAAGGCAATATGGCAGTAGGCCATATATGTATTTCCCGTCGGTACAGACTGACCTAGCAGCAACGCCCCTTGCTGTCTGATTGAAGGTACTACCCACAAGTCACAAAGTCACAGATCCTTTGTATTAGAGGTATGACATTTTTGTCATATATATATATATATATATATATATATATATATATATATATATATATATATATATATATATATATATATATATATATATATATATATTGCATAGGCCTTGCCTTGGAAGTTTAATCCCATCATAGTGGGAACATGATCTCCAGTCCCTTATTTTAATATGAGAAACCATCAGCCCAGTCTGCCAGTTCAGTTGCACTGTCCCCAAAAGCCACACAATGTTAAAGAATCATATCAACCATGACAGCACCAACAACATCCAGAGCTCTTTGGTATTCTGAGGTGTCTCATGTACCCCCGAGCCTTGCCATGGTGGAGCTTTTGGATCACCTTGGAGACTTTAGCCAGGATGATGAATTAATCCAGCTTCAACGCCCCCACCACTGAAGGTGTCAGTAGGATTGACGAGACCATTCAAGTATTCCGTCCACCGTCCATTGATGTCTTCTTTCAAGGTTAGCAGCTCTCCACTCCCACAGAAAAAAAGTGTTAAGCAAAGCACTTAGGTGACAGACAGTTTGCCAGAATAGCTTTAAAGCCATAGGATAGTTTTCTCCATAGACTCTCAAAACTCCTCCCAAACCAGAGTTTTTGTCTCCGCAATCACCAGGGCAGTGGTACACTTAGCCAAACAATACCTGCTTGCTACTTCAGGAATCCCACAAGCCAACCAAGCCGAATAGGACAGTTTCTTCATCTTGACAGCATCATTTACTGCTGGAGTCCACCACCAGTTTTGGGGATTGCCCCATCGACAGGCACTGCAGCCCCTATGGCAACAGCTATGGGCGGCCACTTAAGTCTGGCTTACACTGTGATTTTTCCCCCTTTTGGGGGCGACGGAAGCATCGCGGGGGTGCAATGAGTGAAATTGAGTTCTTTCTGTAAAATTGAAAGGCCGTAGTAGCCACGTTTGCTCAGCCATGTCTTTTCTTTTTAGGGATTTCAGCACAAAATTGCACAAATTGTCAAGGCAGCACGTTTCAATCTGGTGAGCTTCATATTCCTCTTCTACTCGTTTGGCTTCTGGATAGATGGTTCAAAGTTCATCTCACTGCGGAGCTAAGTCAGACGTGGTTTTTAGACGTAGTGTGAGCAGGTAGATCAGAACGTCATGCTGCACATGCATCATGAGCTGTTAATTCACACTGTACGATGAAACCCTGCAGTTACATCGTTCAGTGTGAGCTGTAGCTGCGTGTTAGGATTGAAAAAATCCCACAGTGTATGCCCAGCTTTAGACAGTGGGGACAGAGAAAATGGCCCACTCAGACTCAATGTCTCCAGCCACCACTGGGGTCTGGGAGATGACCTCCCCAAGAAGAGGATTTGAACACGTCCTTGACTGAGGGCTCCGCTCTTCTCTTGCCTTGGCCAGAAAAAACTCAGAATCAGTCTAGTACCCAGCACAGAAACTTTGTTGAATTTTAACATATATGTCACTTACAGAGAGAGAGAGTAGTCAGATATCAGCTCAGCTCAGTGTACAACAAATAAATAAATAAAGACACAAAGAACAAAACAAGAATAATCTTTAATGCAAAGGGTTAGACAAATTAAGAGCAGCAACTCAAAGATGTTTCCTTAACTTGCTTTGAAAAAATGTCCAGTGCAACAGGAAAGAGACAATATATCAAATGTAGAGAACAGGTGACAGCATAACCACAACAGGAAACGAGGCATTGCAAATCTACAGCTAGCAGCATGTGGCTATACTTTCAAATGTCATTTGATCAGTTGGTTTACTTTTGTTGCCACAACCGCAGAGGAAGAGGAGGGTTTTTATTCTTAGTGTCGGAAAATATTTATCAGAGCTCTGAGAGACACAATGAAGGAAACATCCGTCAGATTTCTGCTCAGTAAGTAGAGCGTCTTTCTGAACATTTACTGGGTTTCTGTAGATAACTGATGATGGAGGAGAGGCTGGGAAACAGCCTGGAACTGGGTTAAAACACACTGAGGAGAAGTTCTGCTGGAATCTGAAGAGAACAGATGAAACATGGAAAATATTAATAGAACTTTGGGACAGAGAGCTACTTACTTCCTGCTGGAAGAACATTTACAGTAATAGTCTGAATGGAAACTATCTGAGGTGTAAAACTGTCTTTATGGGAGAAATGATAAAGTTTTTAGTTCAAAGTGATTTTTCTTCTCTTTTAAGTTCTGACATCAATGCTGGGCTGCACAACAAACCAAGGTTGGTTCACTTCCTGTTAGACACTCAAATGCTTTGACGAAGCATGCAAAGCTGTTGTGAAGTTAATCAATAAACAGCTGGTTTCTCAAACACTTGTTTTTAAAATTCACAATTTTGGATCTTTGTAAATTTGATTTAACAATGAGTTTTTCATTCCAGGAGCTAGTTTTACTGTGAGTCCCAACAGATCTCAGTTCTTTGAAGAAGATTTTGTTACTCTCAGCTGTGTGGAGGACAATGGCTCTGCTGGATGGACTGTATGGAGGAATACAACCTGGGAAACCAGGACTCAGTGCGCCGACGGATGGGGGAAACCAGCTGGTTCTACCTGTAACATGACCTACTTGTTCCCATCAGACAGTGGAGTTTACTGGTGTTCCTCCAGAGAGGGAGCAGCCAGCAGCAGCATCAACCTCACTGTCACTGGTAAGATCAAACTGTGGAGTTAGTGTTGATAAAGCTGTGTGGAAATGGATGAAATGGTGTACTTTGTCTCTGTTTTTAGATAAATCAGTGATCCTGCAGAGTCCTGTCCTCCCTGTGATGGAGGGAGATGACGTCACTCTGAGCTGTCTAACAAAGACCACTCCCTCCAACCTCCCAGCTGCTTTCTATAAAGATGAGGTCTTCATTGGCAAAGAAACTTCAGGCAATATGACCCTCCACCATGTGACCAGCTCTGATGAAGGCCTCTACAGGTGTAGCATCAGGGATCATGGAGAGTCTCCATCCAGCTGGATCTCTGTTAAAGGTTATTTTAACACTAATAACAAAATCACCGTCCATGTTTAATTCTCTCTACATGTAAATGAAAAGCTCCACCCACATTTATAACTCTCTGTATATCAACAGTTCTTGAAAGCACTCCAGACCCGATTCTTTCTTCAGCTTCCTCGAAGCTTCATGTTTTCATTCACCTGGTTGTGTTTTGTCCCTACCTGATCACCACTCTTCTGATGCTATCTATATATCAGCAAAAAAACACAGGTAACAGTTAATACATTGACCCGTTTACTGCTTTATAAAGTTGGCTGAAGCATTTAGGTTAAGGTAATTATTACTCATTTGTTCTTAATTATAACCTGCAGGACATGATCTACACACCTCAGTGGTTACAACCTCTTCCTCTGAAGCTGAATAAGGATTGAATGATCTGTGTGATTATGTAATAATTGTTTTCACATCAAAGTATCTCGTCTTTTTCTTTTATTTAGAGATTTCCGCATAAATAAGACTGGAATATTGACAGGTTTTGAAATGAGAATCGTTAATATTACACAGCTCTGAACAACTTCATGTGTTAATTTTGAAGGGGATAAAGATCCACTTTGACTCTCAATCAAGGAGAAACTAGCAGTTCATAGATTATAAGGAAACATTTTTGGACAGAAACCAGCTTTTATTGTGTTTTTCATGTCTTTCAATTTATGAAATGTGATGTTATACTGTATGTTAGAAGCCCATGGTTATCCTGCTCTATCTGCTTTTTGCTTGTTACATTTGTTGTTGGGGAACCAAAAATGTTCAGGCAATACTATTAAACCTATTTTGAAACCATATTGAAACCACAGAAACCCCCTGCTGTTGGTCCCATTTACTTCACCAGATTTTGGGGCAGCCTTAAGCCTGGGTTATGTTTGAAACTATGCATGTCCATAGCTTTTATACTCGTTGCTGCTTTTTTCATGTAGCAGATATTCAGGACCACTCTTGGGGTCAGTGCAGGACACAGACCTGTAGAAATACAGATTCTACTTCTATAGATTTTCGATCACATATTTTTGACCGAGTGGATTCCGGTCTGGTACCTGTCAGTGGTCAAGTATTCCAACTTGTGGACGGTGCTCTCCTCGCCCATGTAGACACAGGTTGTATGAACGTTTACCACAAAGCTGCTGGTATTTTTATTCTCCATGGACGTCGTGTCCAGGAGGCGGAATAGTGACTGTTTTTAAAAGTTGTTATACCTGCAAACAGTTATCTACAGGCTCTTTTAGCAGCTTTGAGCTCAGCCTATTCGAACTTGGCAGCTCCAACGCTGTTCTAAGTGCTTTGGTCTAGCGGCTACCGAAGTACAATAAAAACTTATTTAAGAACATTTCAGATTGTTTTGCGTATATTATGCCAAAGTATGAGAGAGTTCTATTTCATCCTTACTGACCGCCAGAGGTTAGTGCTGAAAGCACTGAATATTCCCTTTGGGCATTTGCAATTTGAGTAATTATATCAACAGAATAACATCTGTGACACTCTGGATGACCACTCAGAGGCTATACTAATGTCATCCAGGGCTCTGTTCCCTTATTGTTCGGTATAGTCCATGTCCCCCTCTCCCAATTCATGGCTTCTCATTACCGTGTTGTGGTACTACTGCGGCTTGTTGCTGTTTTCGTTGAAAACTGGTGATGGTTTATTGGTTTTATACCTGGTGATGGCAGGGTTTCGCCCCCTCTCCCAATATCAGTCTCTTTCTTTGGTCTGCTCCGCTATAACTTGTGATTTTTGTTTGTTTTTCATTTCTCAAGTGGTCTGAGCCCTGTCGACCTGTGACATGGAGGGCTCCCACTGCCGCAAGGATTTAGGGGCTTTCCCCAAAGTGGAGGATTGCCATGACTTGTGCCCTACCTGCCTTGGACATGAGCACCTTGTTGAGGCGCTGTCTGAGAATCCCTGCAGGAATTGTTGTGACGCCAGGATGGCTCTGACACTCTACCCTCTGAGTAGGTGGCTCCCCCAGACGTTCTAAGCACCATGGTGGGACAAAGGTCTCGGTGCCCCCCTCTAGCAGCAAGTGGGCCAAGCGTGATCAGGGCTTGGCCACAAGGGTAGAACAGTTGTCGGGGGAGTTGGCAGAGATTAAGTCCTTGTTGCAGAAATGTCCATCTAATGCTTCACTTTCAGTCCCCAACCATGCCTGGTCTGGTTGCGGAGGAGGACGTCTTATCTCTAGCTGCTTCTGCTTCTCATTTTAAAGATGAGGAGGAGGAAGGGTCCTTTCAAGCCTCTAAGACCAGTTCATTCTTATCTCAGAGTGCGGTTGGAGAGGCCGGTGACAGTTGCATGCGGGATGTGATATCTATGGCCCTGAACCAGCTGTGGCTGGAACTCCCACAAGGAGAGGTGTTTAAAATTAAATGAAATAACAGCTGTTCTACCAAACACTTTGTTGTCTGTACATTTGAATGTACTTATGCAAGAAAAAAAAACAACATAGTGGTTATGTTACAATTTAATATGTAAGCAATATTAACCTCAACATGGACCTCCCCCTCTCTGCCTCCGATTGGCTCACTGATTCTCATGCCTACAGTTGACCAAAGAAATCAGTAAAAGCAGTGAGTAATAGAGTGAGTCCTGGACTCCAACAGTGGATGTCACATCTCTTTAAGACCAATACTGCTGGATTAAATTACTGTGATGTGAGCAGACTAAATCCTCCAATGTTATGCCCCATTAAAACCAACAGCAGCAACCTCTTTGGTCTGGAAGTGAGAGGAACCATTTGACGTGAAGCCTTGTCTTTTGAAATATCTGTGTTTCGCTGGTGAACCCAGACTACCTCCTGCCTGCAATTCAGAAGGATCTGGACACAGTGTCTACCTCCTAAATTCTGTGTGCTGTGAAATACATGAGAAACCAGCAGTTTTTTCATCTGTGGTTCGATCTCACTCTCTTGCTGCTGTCTCTGAAACAGGGCCCAACTCCTAGATGCTGGACCAGACTGAACTGAACACCAACCCCCACAGCACCCCGTCCCGTGCTTGGGATTTCACCGGGTCGGTAGATTAGGTCGTTTTTGCATTTATTGTACTGAAAATCTTGAACCTGAAACCTAGTGCTTTTGATCAAAAACGGGTTCTGAACTGAACACTGACTTCATGAAATGTGTGTGAATGAGCGTGTGAATGGCTGCAAAAGTTGATTTTCTCTTTCTTTGACCAAAAAGATAATGTAGGAAGGGTGAGCGGCCACATTATTAGCCTCATTTTAGGCCATGTGTGTATAGAGGCGGCCATTTTGTCAGTTTAATGATCCATTGTTCTCCCCCAACACTGCTAGCTAGGCTATCTCATTTTAACCACATGGTACAGAGGCAACACCTTTGTGAGATTTAAAACCTTTCATCCTAGCGGAGTCCCGCCTCGTAGGTTGCTTTCGTAATGTTATCTGAGCTAGCGCATTTTGCTACTGTGCTGCTACTTTTTAATGCATTTGTGAATCATTGTCACTGTAAACCAAATGAAGCAAAATTTTTGATAGCAGATCTCCGCATCAGTTCTTATTCACATCTACCTGCTGCTGCTTTAAAAGGATACCACCAAATTAAGGTGCATTAATTGCACCCTACCTAAAAAGTTGTTGAATGGACTTACTTCCCTCGTCTTCCCTTTTAATAAGCTTTCCTTTTACCTTGTACTTATTTTCAGTAGCGTGTAGTATTTGTATAGATATTAGATACACTGTAATAGGGATTATTAGCAAATAAAGATATCAATATTTTAAACTGTAGCTGTTTGTGGTTATTTGTTCAGTGAACGATTCATCACTCAGATGAGATCCATCCTTCTTTTTCCAGCATTTGAATAAACAGCGAGAACTTATTTGGTTGGAGATTAATAACTCTTCTGATAACCATATATAATTACTAAAGCAATGAAAAGCAATTGGATTTGAACAGCTGACCCAGAGATCCAACCTTGGGTAGAAGAATAAGGAACCCCAGTGAGTAAGCACACTTCAGTCATAATCGTTTATCTAAGGACCAAAAATACGAGTCAAATGGGGATATTCACCTCAGGTATCTGCAGCAATACAAAAACATATGCGTCTATCTTTTAAAAAAACAGGAACACCGGGTTGCACCTCTAGCTCCTTGATGGTTCAATGATTCCCAGTGACAGCATCTGATAAACCTTCTTCTTCAGCGTAACCAGCAGACACTAAGGCATTCTGCGATACATTAATCTCACAGAGGTTCCCTCTTTTAGCATAATATCATGCTTTACAATGTAAGTTTTACCAGGGCTCAGGAATACCTCATTCGGTTCAATAGATTTCTCACCTGAGTCTGCTTTCCACCAGAGAGGTGGTTGAAGTCTAGGTCTTCAGTAGTGGGTGCTGGTAGAAACTGCTCCTTCCATCCTTAATCCATTCTCTCCTCCTCTCCTTGCTCTGCTAGAGCAGAGTTGTGGAATGGTCACCTGTTACATGGTCTGTCCAATTTTCTGCTTGATTTCATATGGCCCATACCACTTCGCTAGCAGCTTATTGTCATCACTTAGAAGCAGGATCAGCACGTTCTGACCAGGACTGAAGAACCTCTGCCTGGCTGACTGGTCATACCAGGCCTTCTAGTGCTGTTATTCTTCTGCTAAAATAGCTTACGCCATTTTGGTATTCTTTTTCTAACAACTCACGCATTTCATGGCAGAAAAACTCTACTTGGGGCCTTGCTTATGGGCCAGGGCTGCCCAAAGTCCTCACTCGAGGGTAACGGTCCTGCAGGTTTTAGAGGTCTCCATTGATTACTGATTATTTGGTCTTTACTTAAATGCAATCACAAGAGCAGGGAAGCCTCTGAAATGTGCAGGACAGCAACCCTTGAGAACCAACTTTGGACAGGCCTACTATGGGCAAAGAGGAGAAATGGTAGTCATGTATTTCGGTAGCCAATTTCATTGACAACTTATCCAGCATCTGCTCAAAGTGTGGTTAAATCTTTCAGTGGGGCCATATGCCTAAGGAAGATACGGAGTAGTCCAGAAGCTTATTATAAGCAGATGAAGAGAAAAATTATGCTTTTGGAACGATTTGTGATCCTGGAATTGTTACAGGTTATTAAATGAAGGACAAAGGAGCCTTAAACCACACTTACACTAAAGCAGCCTCCGATTGTTGCGTATGCCGATATATGCTAATCATAAGGAAATTGCTAAAAAGAAATCAAAAGTTGATCATTAAAGCAAAAAGCTTTGTACTGCAGTAGGTTACTGAAGTGAAATTACTTAGTAGCATAATGGACCTTTACTGACGATGGTCACATCATGCAATAATTAAATTTGGCAAAGGTAATGGTTATTGCTTTTAAGTAAAGTCCTTTTAACAAAAACACCAGAATGCTTTTGTGAAAAACGTATTTATTCTAATGAGACACAAATTTCACCAGAAATCCTTTGATGATGTGATGTACTGTAGGCCTCGGACTGATCATTCCTATAGACCCAAACCACACAATGAACAAAAAAGACATTACTAGCTGCATTTCCATTAACAATTTTATTGCAAAAATTTTAAAACAAAAATGTATTTGTTCAATGTAATTCTTTCTAGAAAAAATTGTTAATGTTTGATGAGGTAGTTTTTTTTGGTCACCTTCAAATTTTTATATTATTGAAAACTGCAAATGAAATGTTTTTTGTGTATTACACAAGGTACTAGACCTTAGTTCTAGATTGTGTAAAAAGACAAGTACATCCAGCTGCAGCCTGCGGGAAGGCGGGGCTTGACATCCAGCCCCGTTCACATCAAGGACAGCCATATTGGAAATGCTGACGTAACAGGGCAGGGGATATATAAAGATATATGTAAGATATGTTTTCATCTTAATTGTGAAAAGTTATCCCTCGAGCCCTGACGTAAATAGTCTGTAAATTTAAACAAAAATACGCCACACAGTGCTGAGGCATCATTAGTGTGTTCAGCTTGAATCAGCATGTTTGAGTAGCAGGTCGACCGCCCCAATATGGCGGTCGTAATTCCTGCGCCGCGACAGCCAATGCGGGGTCTACTGATATTATATTATTATTTGAACTTCCGCACCAGCAAGTATTTGGTTACATTGCTTTTCTTAATCAACGCTGGAGATAGGCACGAGCAACTGCCGCGACCCCATGAGGGATTAAGCGGGTCAGAAATTTGATGGATAGATTTTTTCTTAATCTGCGATGGACGGGGAATCTGTCCAGAATCCACTGCACCAGCCCTAACGACACCACTATAGGGATAAGTGTGCGTGAATGACAATTATTGGATAGATAAATGTGTCCTCAATGTAATGTACATTTGTCTCTAAACTACTAATTTAATTTACGTTTTATGACATTTGTTTTTCATAGGGTTTGAGGATAGATAAATACATGTTCATAATAATTCCTTATTGTTGTTTATTTTAGACTGTTTGTTACTAATGTTATTTTAACATCTGAAAATTTAATAAAGATTTAAAAATAAAAAGGACATACCCATGACAGACATACCATGTGACATAACACATTTTTTTGGCCATTTCTCTCGCCAGCGCCTATAGGCAAGAGCGGTCAGCATTTACAATATGGCTGTCCTTGATGTGGGCGGGGCTTGATATCAAGCCCCGCCTTCCCGCAGGCTGCAGCGGGATGCTTCTCTAAAAACATGACAATAAGCAGAAGTAGCTGGAGGATGATGGCGCCCTCTAGAGCAGTGGATGAAATATGGATATATCTAAAGTGTTTACATCTGCCACTCCAATCTTTTTTTCAGAGTTACTGCGTGAACAAATGTATTCACGTGAAATTTTAAATACATTTCTTATGTAATGGAAATACTTTAATTGAGAAACTTAGAATTTTTGAAATTTTTAGAATATCAGCATAGTTTGGTGCACGTTTGTAATGGAAGTACAGCTGCTGATGAGGCACCACAGCTCATCGAATAAAGAGCTCCAGGAGGGGCTGCTGGTATTTAGATCTGTTAGTTGGATCTAAACACCATTTTCAATCTCATTAGCCAGAGGAGTCTTCTTCTTCTTCCAGACAATCATTGCGGCCACAGTAAGAGCAGCAGCAGCCACCAGCACAGCAATCAGTCCAATGCGTCCTCTACCTGTAGAACAGAACCAGTTGTTAGTCTGACCCATCAGATAGGAGATGACAAAAGAACATCATCTACTGCTCTGAGACCAGCTGATTCTACAGAGTCAGATCAGCAAAACACCAACATCTGGTCTGAGATAAACGGATGAGAAAATACTGGATCAAATCAATCGATTTTTGTTTTACATTATTTTCCATATGTATCTTCTTATTATTATTGGACAAACTAAAGCTCAATAAACAAAGACAGATTCTCTACTTTTTTAGATTTAAAACATATCTTTATTTCCAACTTTGTTGATTTTATCTGTTATTTATATTTATATTCTGATGGTTTCTTTTTCTAGTAGTTAAAATTGTGACATAAGAGTAGAAGCATCTTGTGGCCCATCAGAGTTCTGCTGTCCAGACATTAGAACCACTAAAGTCCACAGATGCTCCATCAGCAGGAGGATCTGTGGACTTCTGGCTTCAATGAGTATGGTTTCATCACAGAAATGATGACACCAATAAATCAAAGTAGAGTGAATGTGGATCACCTGTTGGTCCATCAGAACCATCCTTGTTCTCTTCTTCCTCATGTTGTTTTCTGTTGTTCCCTGTAGAATAGAACCAGGTGTTAGTCTGATCCATCAGGTAGACCAGCTGATTCTACTGAGTCTGATCATCAACATCATTAGGAAACATCAACATCTAATCTTAGATGTTTCTACCATCCAGAACCAGGAAGCTGCTGAAGGTTCTGATCCAGAGATAGACTCACCTGGAGGATCTACATGCAGGTGGATGATGGTCTCTAGGCGGCCCTCCTTTGTTTCAGCCTTGCACTTATACGTCCCATTGTCTTCCTTTGTCACATTGTTTAAAGTCACACTGACTTCTCCATCAGCAGTAGAAAGGCTCTGCAGGCTGATTCGACCCTTAAACTGGGGATTGAGGCTCTTTTCATTGATCTTTTCATTCCTGTATACAAACACTTCTTTTTGTTTCAGGTCATCTCGGGTCAGCCTTAAAACTGTGACCAGGCTGTTTTTAGTAGCTCTAAACGTCAGACTGATGTTCTGTCCTGGTTCTGCTGTTATGTTGACCACATCTGTAGGAGAAGAACAAAGACAGGATAGAAAGGTTAAAGAAATACAGAGAAGCAGGGATGGAGTCAGAGGAACCGTCTGTAGACCTCAGAGAGGCTCGAATCTGGAGAAGGATCCAGAACATTTCTGCTGCTCTAGAGCTCCCAGTAAACCCAGTGACCTTTATCAATGGGAGAAGGTTGGAACCAGCAGGACTCTACCTAGAGCTGGAGACCTGCCTAAACTGACCAATCAGAAAAGAAGGACCTTAGTGAGGCAGGAGGCCCCTTGGTCTCTCTGTCAGAGCTTCAATGTTCCTCTGTGGAGAGAGGAGAACCTTCCAGAAGGAAAACCATCTCTGCAGAAACCCCCCAATCAGACCTTTATGGTGCAGCAGCCAGAACAAAGCTGCTGCTTATTAAACATGTTAAAAACAGGAAAATTATCAAATGTTTTCCAGTTGCAAGATGTGACCGTTACACTAATCATTTTTAGCAGAAATTTATGACTTCAACAATTAATTCCACCTGAGAGGGCTAGCGATAAATCCACTAGAAATCTCAATAGGGTTTTATTAAATCAACAGTTCCATTGGGTTTGTTTATTTGAGTTTATGGCAAGAAAATATCAGCATTCAATCCATTTGATAGTTAATCAATGAACATCAGCTGTAATGACACTTTCCTTATCATTAAAGCAGCAACATCCCTGAAAATCCCAGCAACTTTTCTTGTTGTCGGCATTCTGTAATGAATCGGCTAAAGGACTGTTGCACAGTAACTTGTCCGCATGGAAGTAAAATCAGGTAAGACTGCAAATTACGTCAGATAGATGTCCAGAGTAAAAGCTATGAGGCGGGTGTGCACTCCGGTAGCTGTTAATCATCTGTGACATTTTTGAACATCAGCCCTCACTTTTTGGCTTTCATGATGATGTTTAAGCGCTTTCTTTTGAAGGAATCTCCTCATTTTGGAGGATTGTCTACATGTTCTAGTCCTTGACCATCTAATATCATCATATCTCACACCCCTACTTCCCTACTTTGTAAAGTTTCACTTGTAATCCACACATTGACCTCACTTCACACGCTAAAAACTGTTTGACATGTCTTCAAGAATCCAAACTGAATCAGATAAATGCCATCTTTCCAAAGTTTAACATCGATGCTGCTTCCTCTGTCAATCATTTTAGCTTTTCTTTAACCTAAAGGGAGTAATCCTGTTTTATTTAGAGCAGATGCAGAACCAAACACCTCTGACAATCACTGAAACACTGCGAGGATTAAGAGAACCCACCTTGAGCCGATAACACAGGAGATATCCAGAAAACAAGTAAGAATGAGAATAAATGAAGAACATCCATGTCTGTTAGATCCAGACAGTCAGCTACAATCTCTACAATCCAGCTGGGACAGATCTCTGTGCAGGTTAAACCTCTGCTAACGAGTGGTTATTAGTCGGTCACAAAGGTTTGTTCTAATAGCGGTTCCTTGTTCAGAGCTGGCTAGTATGTTTGCTACTCTGAAGCCACATGGAGATTTAATGCCAACTAGTGAGAGGAGTGAATGTATCGTAGATCCAGAAAAATAGCCCCACCCTTTGGCCTGAACTCTTACTGTAGGGTTATTTCAATAAGAAGAAGGCTTTTTATTGCACGTTGTGACAATAATAATTTACAACAGTTGAGTTATTTAAACCAATATTTCTTTAAACTGTCTCAGATTTTTTTAGCTCTTTTGGGTTTGAGAGACAGGAAGGAGGACATTTTACCCAACAGGAGGTACTTTGGAATATTAATTGATTTAACCAGTTGTATTTTACAGTAGACCAAAGACAATGAGATCAAAAGAGGTTTCTGGGACTATGGTGTGAAAGTTAACCATGCTGGTGTGCTTGGTTTTTACAGTTTTTACACATTAAAGTCGTACAGTAGCTGCTCTTTTTCTCTTTTCCAGGAATGTGTTTCTGCTCTGACCTCTTGGTCTGAGGAATGGATGAGGTAAACAGGAAGAGCCGTGCTCTCTTTAGAAACCTGCTGAGTCCGACTGTGCAGGAAGAAGCAGCAGCAGCTCCACTATAGACATGTTTCCCCTTCTGCTGTGGTCAACGTCATGCAGAGGCAAGATATAAAGGTCTGCTGTCAGAGGTGTGGTTGTGGACAGAAACTCTGCTTTGGGTTACGGTAAATAAAGTCACAAAAAAGTCACATCATCTCCACCTGCATAGCTGCCCCACATTAAACTCAGTCAATACAGCAGGGGCCATATTCAGCTGCCATACTAAAGCTGCAGGTTATTACAGAATAAAGAAGATGAACCAGATAAACTCTCCTACTCCAAATCTAACCCCTGCTCATGATGACCTTAATCCGCCTTGTTGGTTGACGACTCTGTGTCCTGTGACAAAGAACCTGTTCTGCGAGCCTGCATCTTCAGGAATGCTTGTGAGCTTGAGTGCTATGGATGAACAGAGGAATCTCTGATTTTAAAACCACATTGACAGCAGCTGTATGCCTGCATGATTTACAGGGTCCAACCAGTAGTCCAGGGTATACACGGGTATATGGTGTATACCCACTTATTTTTCAAGCCACAATTGTGTATATATACTTCTAAATCCCCAGTGATCTGCACTATTAAGCAGAATGTCAAATTTCCCATTTTTTCCTAGGACAGTGAAGCCATCACCTGTGCTAATCTGCTTCTAATTGGCTAGTACTCACAAACATCACTGATACATTGGTTAACTGTAGGCATGATGACCAGTGAGATGACACAACATTTTTACTTGAGTGACAGGTTTAACTTGGATCACAAAATGTTCTGGTCAAAACCTTTTTTTTTTTTTTTAAGCAGTTAAGGATGTACAGAAGGATTGTCTATTCATTAATTTCCACCGCAGCGTTGTTGCAGCCGTGGGCGCGCCATGTATTCACTTCAGTCAAATTCAACACTTCTTGACCTCTTAAAAATATCCATTGATCCAGTCTTAATTATAATTTAACCTAGCATAGCTAAGGAACAAACCTATGACAGAAACTGTGAGACACCGGAACTGAAAAATAGAGCGCTTACAAGCTGGCCGTCTCCTCAGGCTTTAGCAGGTGAGGTTAATCTAAAGTTTAGCTGTTCCTGCAGCTTCTTCAGGTGAGAGCCGCTGTACCTTTCTTGTCGAAGTTATGGAGCTGCTGCCTGACCGTGTACAGAGGGGAAAAATCAGGTAGAAGAGAACACACCCTCGTGTATAGCAGATAGAAAAACTGTTTCAGCAGCATGACCAGACAGAAGGAATGGCTGGTGGGTACTTTCCAATACTACAGAGGATAGTTGAAGGAACATAATAGGAAAAGATTTTTGAAATGTAAGAATAAAGCTCCAATTTCCTTGGAAACATCTTTAAAAAACAATAATATTTGCGGCCAACGACATAGGAGGCTGATTCAAGCACTACCTCTAACCTGTCCCCCCCATCCACGTTGGCGGGCGTGCCTAAATAAATCTATTTATCTGCACTAATATAGTCTTCATTTCAAGTTTAAGAGTTTATTAACTTTTCCTTTTATGATACTGGTTTTTGATGCACTTGATTTTTATTTTTAAATCTAAGCTGAAATATGAACAAGGATGTCAAATTCTCATCTAAAATGTTTTATTTATATAAATGTTTAAAAAATAACTGAAACACCATTTTGGCCTCATCTGTATTTTATATTCATGAGGGCTGCTTGTGTGAGTAGCGATACCAAAAAAATGCTCCTCTTTAAGTTATGTTCATTTTAAAGGTCACACTAACTGTTACAAATCAGCTGTTCACAGTTTACAAAAAGGAACACCTACTGTAACTTGCTAAGTGAGAGAATAGGTGTCCTCCATGTGGATTCACTCCGGAATAAGGAATAGTTAGAGAACAATCCATAATTGCCTCTCACTAGTCTTTGGGCCAGCATTTAGTTATTTCATAATCCTTCCTCCCTGAGATCAAATAGCAGAAATTAGATGACAATAAGTAAATACTACAAAGGAATTATTAGGTAAACTACATAGAGTGGTCTGACATGTCATTGTTTCTGGGCTGCATTTAAAAAATCTCAAGGTATTTCTGGTCCATAAACAATTATAAGTGAAATTACAAAGTGGTGAATCGTGCCTTGCGTCTGTGGATCTTGTCATGTGCATGATCCACAGAGGATCTGATGTGACTCTTTCTCTTCTTAATTTCATTCCATATTGCCAGAATTGGTATCCCCTTCCACTCCGCACATCCAGCATAGGAATATACACACTCTCAAGTTTAGGATTTGACACTAGGCTTGAACTTCTTCAACCATAATGTTTGCTGTACATTTTATAGGGCTGTCTGTCTCTGCTTTAATTTCTCCCCCCTGTCTAAATCGGACGCAAAGAGTCCCAGCTTTTTCCTTTTTCAGCTTATAGGCATCTTTTATGATAACTGACTCCTGAAATTTTGGAGGTGATAGACCTTTGTTTCTTAAAGTTACAAGCAGGGAACAGATTATAGCAGATGGCCTGCTATAATATTTTTCTATAACTTGTGAAGAGAAGAATAAAAGAAAAGCTAATCTTTCATATGCATAAAACCTTTCTAATTTCAGGTTCAGTATGTTGGAATTGAGGCAGAGTGAACTTAGTCAGCTGTTCCTACTCAGCGCGCGCTCCAGACGAATACAAATTTTCGCGGGGATAACTACCTTGGCACGACACCAGAACTTTAAACTTATTTCCTGGTTTGTGGCTTTTTACTTTTCAAACATGTTGTAATGCCTCTTTTGCTCCAGTAGACCAACTTAGCTAAACATTTCTGGTCCATAGAGTATATATATGTACCATTTTTATTACTGTAACTACGCCACACAGGGGTTTTACATCTGCCTTTTGTAGTACTTTACCATCTAATATCATCATATCTCACACCCCTACTTCCCTACTTTGTAGTTTCATATGTAATCCACACATTGACCTCACTTTACACGCTAAAAACTGTTTGACATTGTCTTCAAGAATCCAAACTGAATCAGATAAATGTCGTCTTTCCAAAGTGATGTTTTAACATCGAAGCTGCTTCCTCTGTCAATCATTTTAGCTTTTCTTTAACCTAAAGGCAGCAATCCTGTTTTATTTAGAGCAGATGCAGAACCAAACACCTCTGACAATCACTGAAACACTGCGAGGATTAAGAGAACCCACCTTGAGCTGATAACACAGGAGATATCCAGAAAACAAGTAAGAATGAGAATAAATGCAGAACATCCATGTCTGTTAGATCCACAAAGTCAGCTACAATCTCTACAATCCAGCTGGGACAGATCTCTGTGCAGGTTAAACTTCTGCTACCGAGTGGCTATTAGTCGGTCACAAAAGTTTTTTGTTCTACTAGCGGTTTCTTGTGGAGAGCTGTCTAGTTTGTTTGCTACTCTGACACCACATGGAGATTTAATGAGCCAACTAGTGAGAGGAGTGAATGTGTCGTAGATCCAGAGCAACAGCCCCACCCTTGGTGTACCTACACGTGAAGAATGGAGGTGTGATAGGAGGGGTGGAGGATGCAGACTATAACTTCCTCTGTGTAGGAATGCAAGCGATTTTACATCTACTAAGGTCTTAGAATGTCATTCCTAATATAGCCGTTTGTTTAATGAACGCCTGCAAACAGCTTTTGTCTCTTTATAGTTTCAGAGCCTTAGAACAATCAGAAAGAGATCAAAATAGGTCTGTAGATGTTCAATAACAAAGACCTGAAGCCCTGAGTTTCCACTGAGCGCTGACTGAAATATTAAAGAGGAGAACATCCACAGAGAAAGAATCAGCAGGAGAACTGATCCATTGATCAGGGTTTACAAGACATTTATAACCACTGCTAGATACCATAGCTTCTCCTAAACCCTCTTTGGACAGCAGGGGGCGCCCTAAGGAGCAGGCTCCACCCTACAATCTGTGAACTATGAACAGTCTCACATTACAATCTAGTTCATGACCAGTTACTAAATATGCTCCTCCTCCTTCACACAAACATTAGGTTCACACTACTTACTTTTCTTCACATCTGGAAAGAAATGAGGATTAAATCCAGATCTTTTCTGTAGAGAGCAGCAGTCTGAAACAGTTTACTATTAAAATAATGGGTTATTTTTGGACAAGAAAGACAACAAACTCACCTCGCTTGAGTTTAAACTGCCTCCTAATTTAGAGTCCCACAAACTGGGAGGAATGCTGCCTACATTTGCTGTTGGCCTGATCCCCTCAGTGCCTCCAGATCAGGGGGGATTATTGGCTCTGTTCACGTCAGTCAATGTCATAGTTCCCTCTAATGTCTGCATAGCTGATTTTAATACAGACGCTTTTTAGTTGTGCGTAGATAGAAAACCAGTCCCACCCTTTAGTCTGCCTCTGTCTGTCTCAAACATGTTTAGGCCACGCCTAATGTTCCTGCCGCGGTGGGTTGTTCTACTTCCATTAAAGGAGCTCTTCACATTCCAGTCCATGAAGGATTTTTCTGAAAAGGTTCTGAAGCAGTAGATTATTAATCATCCCAGAACTCTGTGCAGTAACACTAAGACATAAATATTAAAAAGGCTTGGTTCTGATTAATTAATAACAATGAATAATCCAATGTTCTGATCTGGATCAGCAAAGCACAGGGACCTCTGAACCAAACAGTCATGTTTGTCCTCCTGTGTCAGAGCTGCAGGTCCAGAAAGATTCAAACATGTTAGAGAAACTCAAACTCAAACAGGAAGAGCTCTGGTCTCTATAGAAACTGTCCATGAGCCACAATAAAGAGGAAGGAGGAAAACCTGCTTCAGGATAAAGTTCCTTGTTTTCTTGGTTCTGATCTCTTTGAGAAAAACTGGTTATTATTTGGGATCAACAAAGATGAAAAAAGAGAGACCGAATGAGCCAATTTGTTTTGCAGGCAGTGAGAATAAATGCAGATGAAGAAAAAGGAAAGAATTTATGGTCTTGATAGAGTTCTAGTCTCTATCTGAGCCATCAGGTCTCATTAATAATAAGGATGAACCTGACAGGGACAGTCTTTACCTTTTAGTATTTGAATGATCAGAGCCATTCGCTTGTGTTCAGACAATGGCGCCGATCAGCAGCTGGTAGTGAATGCAGAGGGAGGAGTTAGTCAATGAAGGACTAACTGCTCTGGTAAAGGCTGTTACCTGATTCACATGCTTATGGAAACACAGGCTACTTTCTGAGTTAAAGCTATCTTTACTCATCACTAGGGCTGTGCTACAGAGCTTCAAATATAATCACAATACAAGCATCACACATATGAAACAAGGACCAGGAATTCCAATTGTAACCCTAAGCCTATAAACATAACCTTTAACCCTAAATGGCTACCAAAGTCTGTCAATTTTACAGAAAGAGCTACATTTCACTCATCGCTTCTGTGTTTTCATCTGAGGAAGAAGAAGAAGAATCCTTGTTTGTGATTTGCCACAGACAAGGACCTGTTTTTACAGACCAAAGTGCAGCTTTAGACCTAAAAGAACAGGACCTGTTTTTCTGCTAAAGATGACTTGACTTCTGCTTAGATTAACCTGCTGCGTCACAGGCAGCAGCTGAATGGCAGACCTGTGGGAACGCCCAACAGGTTTACACCAATATATGAAATTCAGAGTCTGAGGATCAGATTACAGATCTCCACCTGCATGAGCTGCCAACAGCTGGAATAAACTTCAACCAGGCTCTGATTCTGCTCCTCTTCCCCTCCATTCCTGAATGCAGAGCTGCTCCATGCAGACCCTGGCTAAAAGAAGTGAGCTCTTTCTGCACCATTCGGACAGATGATCACAAATTTTCGCTGCCCGTTAGTCATGTAAATCCGCCTCCACTCTGTGGTGCCTGTGCCATCTTTGTTATCGGTCACTGCTGTCAGGTAGGGACAGCCATAGGTAACAGGGGGCCGCTGTGACAACAAACCCCATGATGCAGCATTCTGGGATATATCTGCCCGTCTAGTGACCATGGGTGATCACTTCTTTTCAAGGTGGATTGTGAGAAATTTTGAGTCCACTAATTTTGTCATCCACTAGATGTTTGGACACTCAATAAAAACGGCATAACCACTATATAGTGCCATATACAATAATTAGGGTGGACATTTGGACACAGCCATGGAGATGAAAGACATAGAGGAAGAAATTATGCAGTTTACTCCATGGTAAGCTGTGATTTAGTAAAACTAGGCTTTAGTTTCCCATGAGGACAAATGTCCTGGTGGAAACACGCTGTTAGGGCGTGTTAAGGAGAGCAGACGAGTTTCAAAGGCTACTTTAGAAGAACATACAATAATTTTAGCTCTGTATACGTTTTAGCTATTTGTGAAATCACCATTATTTTTGAAAGAATATAAGATTATTATATTAAGTCAGGCTTATAAATTGAGGGCCTTATAAATTGAGAATTTATGTTTAGATTAAATTCATTTTAAAAAGCTCCAACTCCTGTATTTAGTTGGAATGCTGTTTGATGTTTCAAAAGCTTCAGCATTGCTACTTAAATCAAGCTTCTTTCCTTCAGTTCAGTGGAGGAGGAAACTATTCAGTTGCTGTGACAATTTTAGATTCTGAGGCGTTTTTTGTGTATGAGCCTTTTAAAAATGAATCAGATACAAAACACCTCCTATTATCCAGTCTGTTACCACTTGAAGCTGTATGCAGGTGCAAGTGTTTTAATTTTTAATGCTTATGTGTAGAAGTGAATTTTAATTAGCAAAAAGCACTAAATGTAAATATATTGATGTCACAGGCAAAGGGGAGCAGTTACCAGATGTAGCAGGTGTTGGATGCATCCTACAGTGTCAAAGTTAGCCAGGGCTCCAACATCAGCAAGGAGAAAACCCCACAGATTTGAGGCAATATCTGAATCAGCACAACGGAACTGATTGTATTTATAGTTTTGTGTAGACTCTGCTCAAACTAAATTTGCTTATTTTATTTCTATAGTTTCTGATTTTTGGTTATTATTAGAATTTGAGTTGGGCTATAGTTGGACATTGCAGATTTTCTTTGTAATAATCAAAGAACTGAGGAGGTCTAATTTTTTAATAAAAGTCATTTGGTTGAGTTTAAACACACAACATGGATCAGTCTGGTAGTTTTCCATTAGCAGTTGGCTGAGCCCAGAGGGAGGAGTTAGTGTGATAAACACTTCCTCTGCTAAAGGCTGCTAAGATTCAGCTCAAGAGAATGAGGTCTCAACCGAAATACAGGCTGGTCTCAGAGTGAAACTATCTTTGCTGAGGACATTTCCTCAATCTGCTCCACTTGGTCCACACATCAAACATCACTGCAGCTGGAAAAAACAAAGAATCAAATGAAAATATTCATTAAAAGGACCTTTGGTTGAGTTAAATCTTAAATCATCACATAGTTCACATATGCATCATGGAGGAATATTAAGGACCTGGACAATATTCAGTGTAGCATTAATGCTCTGAATGAGTTTCTTTATTGGCACTAATATAAGTTATTTGAAGACTGAGTTGGTCCCGATCACAATGATGTCATTACCCAGAAACACATGTAAGGTCAGTATATAAATCCTGTCTAAACGTTGACTGGATTTCAGTAACTCATCCTGACTGCTTTCTAGTATCTGGGGTTCTATTGAACTGGTTCAGTGATCACTGTATTATACTGACACTGGAGAATAAAAATATCTTTTCATGGAGTCATTGTGCTTGTGCTCATTCTCCCTCTCCTGATAATCACTGATTGTCCCACCCTGGCTGCTCCCTATTTAAACTCCCGCTCTTTACCTGCTCTGTGCAAGATCCTCTGCCTTTTACAGCTTTCAAGCCCTGTTTTACGACCCAAGAATTATCCTGTTCTTCGACCATGCCTGTCTGTTCACTGCCTTTGCCCAGACCTTACCTTTGAGTGAGTTGTTTTTCCAAATGTTGCTGACCCTTGCCAAACTCTGAGGCTGATTAAACCCACTGGATTTTGAAACAAGGACCAGGAATTCCAATCGTAACAATAACCCTATAAACATAACCTTTAACCCTTAGGAACAGGTCAGCTCTGCCACCAGCTTAGCCTATGCCAGGCATACACTCTACTATTTTTCCAATCGTTGTACACAGCTACAGCTCACACTGTACGGCGAAATCGCAGGGTTTAAAAGTTCACAGCTCACGATGTTTGTTCTCACACTGTGCAACCTGACACTCTGATCTACCTACCCACACTGTAAGTCTAAAGACAATATGGGACTCAGCTCCACAGTGAGATGCCACTACTCGGACTCTTCTATCCAGAAGCCAAACCACGAGAGGAGGAATATGAAGCTCACTAGAGTGAAACACGCTGCCTTGGCAATTTGTGCAATTTTGAGCTAAAAGCCCTAAAAAGAAAAGGAGACGATGTATTTGGACGAAGACATGGCTGAGCAAACATGGCTACCACGGTCTGTCAATTTTACAGAAAAGAGCTCCATTTACTCATTGCACCCCAGCCATGCTTCTGTGTTTACATCTGAGAGTTAAAAGAAAAATCCTTGTTTGTGATTTGCCCACAACCACAACACAACAGCCAACTGAATTTCAATCATGTTGGATCCCCTCGTTACCCCCTGTATACCAAACGACACACGATCAGGCTGAAAGTCAGCCCGATCGAAAAATTCTTGCATGACTGGAGAATCGTACAGTTTATACCCGGCTTTAGTTTGGCTTTTACAGGCTGAGTCCTTTGAATCTGTTCCTCTGCTGATCTCCCAGAATGCCATGTGGTTGTGGATCAGAGATCAGTGGCATTATTCAATTGTTATCAGGTTTATTTCCTATTGATAATCATCAGTATCCTATCACCATATGCGTTGATATTGATTTATCACCCATCCCTACTCATGGCAGTTTGCTCAGCCTCCTCTGTTTACTGAATTCATGGTCCTGTTAGAGTTCTAGTCTCTAGAACTCTTAAGCCCGTTACATTTCATAGTTGTAAACCATGATCTGATCTACAGCTGAAACAAACACCAACAGAATAACTCAAAAACACTCAGTCAGTCACCTGCTGCAGCACTTTATACATCTACAAGCTTTGATCCAACGTTACCAATAATGACAGCCGATGGAGAACAGATTCATGGGATTGAGAACTTTCTGTTAACAGGCTTCTTGTTAGAGCTGCAGCTTCCATCAGTTCCCATAGAGCTGAAACTGTCCTCATTTAATAAATGGGTACAAACATATATTTTCTGTTGCCTTATAGATATTGTTAAAGTACCACTTTTAGTGGGTGTGAATAACTCTTGCTGTAGAGTTTTAGATGAAGGCTTTAGATTATGCGCTGTGATAACAACCATTTAAAACGGTCCAGTTATTTAAAGCAGAGGTCTTCAACAGGGGGTCCGTGACCCCTAGGGGGGCCACGGAGGTACTGCATGGGGGTCGCGAGATTTGCTCAATTAGACTTTTTTTTTTATATTCCTCTCTGCAATTTTTCCATTAATTGAAATGTCTTTAAATCCACATTAACATGAATTCAACACACTGTAGTAAACAGATAAATGGAGGCAGAAGATGTCTTTCAGTCATCAATGCTCACATTCAGCGACACACAGGAGCTCTTTCAAGCTGGGCACCGTTTCATTCACAACACCTGTCCGATCAACCAGGAATCAGAAATACTTTAATAATCCCAGGGAGGGATTACTTTAGTTACATTACTCCATCTGTAATAGAGTGACTATAGGACCAGTTTGATATCATATAACACAATTTCATACAATATATATAATAATTAGGGGGTCCCCGCTCCATCTCAACATCAGTTTGGGGGTCCTTGGCCTGGAAAACTTTGAAGACCTCTGATTTAAACCAATATTTCTGTGAACTGTCTCAGATTTTCAGCTCTGTTGGGTTTGGGGGGCAGGAAGGAGGACATTTTACCTCATAGGATGTAGCGCTGCTCCAACCTGTCCCCTGCATTCCTTTAACCAGGCAGAGGCCTCTAACATGGAAGTTTAGAATGAATCCATGCTGACATCACCTTCAGGTGAGAACAGAGCAAAGTGCAGCTTTAGATCTAAAAGAACAGGACCTGTTTTTCTGCTAAAGATGGGTGGATGTCTGCTTAGATTAACCTGCATCACAGGCAGCAGCTGAACGGCAGACCTGTGGGAACGCCCCACATGTTTACACCGACATCTGAAATTCAGAGAATGAGGATCAGATTACAGATCTGCTGCAGCTAGAGCTGGAAAAACCTGGTTATAGGAAACTGGAGTCAGACAATAAAACCTCAGAACTGGTTCTTTTGGGAATGTTCACCCTGAAGGAATGGAGGAGTTAAACAGCAAGCTCAGTCAGACTGTGCAGGGAGAAGCAACAGCAGCTGCTTCAATACAGACATGTTTCCCTTCCTGTTTTGGTCAATGTCTTGCAGAGGGAGAGTAGAAGATATAATAATAATAATACATTTTATTTAACAGCGCCTTTCTGGACACTCAAGGTCACTTTACATAAAATACAAAAAATAAATAGAAAGAAAGATGAAAATACAAAATACAGAGACAGGAACATAAAAACAGTTATAGATAGGGAAAAGAGCAGTATGTTCACAGATAAGCGAGCTGGAACAGATGGGTTTTGAGTCTGGCTTTGAATAACGGGAGAGAGTCAATACTGCGGAGGTCGGGAGGAAGTGAGTTCCAGAGCGGGGCAGCAGAGTGGCTGAAGGCTCTGCTCTCCATGGTGACAAGTCGAGCTGGGGGTACAGTGAGGTGGATGGAGGAGGAGGATCTAAGGGAGCGGGAGGAGGTGGCGATGTGAAAGAGGTCTGACAGATATGGAGGAGCAAGGTTATGGATGGCTTTGAAAGTATAGAGAAGGATTTTAAATTGAATTCTGAATTGAACTGGGAGCCAATGGAGTTGGTGAAGAACAGGGGAATTATGATGGAAGGAGGGGGTTCTGGTGATGACACGAGCAGCTGAGTTCTGAAGAAGTTGAAGATTATGGATGATTTATGAGGGAGGCCGAAAAGAAGAGAATTACAATAATCAATACGGGAGGTGATGAGGCTGTGGATAAGGACAGAGGCAGTATGAGTGGTGAGGGAGGAACAGAGACGGTTAATGTTGCGAAGGTGGAAGTATGCAGACCTGGTAATTTTGTTTATGTGAGACTGAAAGGAGAGGGAGGAGTTGAGGATGACACCCACACACATCACTGTTTAGTTTAACCCTATAATGCCAAATGTATCATATTTGATACATACAGTTTCTGAAATGTTTTGCGTCTGACACCTTTTGCATAATTTAATGGTAAAAACTTTGCTCAAAATCCTATTGTACACAATCAGATATAGCTGATAACAGAGGGCAGAAGACTACACAAAAAATTATCTTGACTTATCGCATAATAATAAATGATTAATATCAAAAATGTATTTCTGTTTTTTCTTTTTACATATTTTGTTAAAAGGCCAAATAAGGACTTCAAACCAAAAAAAAGTAATTTTCTGTTTTGTTTTATTCTTGGATCGGGCTTTAAAGGGTTAAGGAAGTTTGAGGTGAACCAGTCTTTAATTTCAAGTAGGCAGTTAGTAAGGGACAAGGGGGGAGTGAGGAAGTGGGTTTACTGGATAAATAAAGCTGGGTGTCATCCACATAACAGTGAAAATGAATGTTGAATTTCCAAAAAATACTGCCAAGGGGAAGAAGGTAGGTAATGAAGAGGAAGGGGCCAAGAACTGAGCCTTGAGGAACACCAGAAGTGAAACGGGAAGGGTGCGATGTGAAAGATTTGAGCTGAATAAACTGAGTCCGGTCGGAGAGATATGAGCGGAACCAGTCAAGAGGGATGTGAGAGATGCCAAGAGAGGATAATCTATGAGGAGAATGGGGTGAGAAATGGTATCAAAGGCTGCACTGAGATCAAGAAGGATGAGGATGGAGAGGAGTCCAGAGTCAGCAGCTATAAGGAGATCATTTGTGATTTTTATTAGGGCAGTTTCAGTGCTATGAGAGGGGCGAAAACCAGACTGGAAAGGCTCGTAAAGACTGTTGAGGGTAAGAAAGGTGTGGATTGAGCAGAAACTATTTTTTCAAGTATTGTAGAGATAAAGGGAAGATTAGAAATGGGCCGAAGATTATTAAAGTTAGCGGGATCAGAACCAGGTTTTTTCAGAATCGGGGAGACAGATGCAGTTTTGAAAAGTGAAGGAACAATACCAGAGGAGAGTGAGGAATGAATAATGGAAGTAATGAAGGGGAGGAGGGAGGTAAGACAGGTTTTGACCAGAGCTGTGGGGAGGGGGTCAAGAGAACAGGTAGAGGACTTGGATTTTTGAATGAGGTCAGAAATTTCAGTAAAAGTGGGCAGTAGGAAGAAGGAAAATGACTGGCTACGGGGGAGGGGCGGAGGGGAAGGGGAAGGGGGAGGCAAGGCTGCCATAAGTAATAAAATGGAGCAGATTTTTTTTATTAAAGAAGGTTATCAAAAAGTTACAGGTCTGAGTAGAATACATGTAAAAAGGCAGGGTATCAGGGGGTCAAAGATCTTATGCATTATAGAAAAGAGAGACTTGGAATTTCCATCATTGGAACAGATAAGGTCAGAATAGTAATCTGATTTAGTAATGGCTATTAAGTTTGAATATTGAAGTAGATGAGTTTTATGCATTTCTTTGTGTATGGAGAGACCAGTTTTTTTGTGGAGGCGTTCCAGTTGCCGACCTTTGGCTTTCATGAGGCGGAGCTCAGGAGTAAACCAAGGGGAAGAGCGGGAAAAGGATACAGACCGGGTTTTGAGAGGGGCAAGGGAATTGAGAATATTGGAAAGTCCAGAGTTGTAGTGGGTGACAAGGTGGTCTGGAGAGGAAAGAGCAGGGATTGGGACATTGTCAATGTGGGAGGATAAAATGTCTGTGTTTATGTTCTTAATATTGCAGAAGGAAATCTAGCGGACAGGCTTGATTATGGAGAGAGACAGGGAAACGTTGAAGGACAGAAGAAAGTGATCTGAAATATGAACATCAACAGCAGAACAGTTAGATGGGATTAAACCAGAGCAGCAGATCAAATCCAGCAAATGTCCTTTTATGTGGGTGGGGAAATCAACATACTGAAGAAATCCAGAACTGTCCAGGCAGGAGGTAAAATCTCTGGTGAGTGAAAGGTTTACATTGTCCATATGAATATTGAAATCACCTAGGAGAATGACATTAGGAGAGAGAGTAGTCAGGTGGGTAAGTAGTATGGATAATTCATTTAAAAAGTCACTGTGGGGTTTGGAGGGACGATAGACTATGGAAATAAATATTGGAGTAGGACCAGGCAGTTCAAATGCAAAGCATTCCATAGAGCGGAAAACTGGAATAGAAACAGGCAACAACTTCCACTTCTCATGATGAAGTAATGCGAGACCTCCCACACGGCCGGAGCCATGAGGAATAGAGCGGTAAACAAACCCAGGTGGAGTGGAGGCGTTGAGATGACACTCAGGAGACCAAAGTTGACGGTAGAGTTGATATGACCGGAGGCGGGGATTGCTGCCTTAGCCAGGCTTAATAAATGTCCTGGTGGAAACAGGCTGTTAGGGCGTGTTAAGGAGAGCAGACAAGTTTTATAGGCTACTTCAGAAGAACATACAAGCATTTTAGCTCTGTATAAGTTTTAGCTATCTGTGAAATAAACATTACTTTTGAAAGAAAATAAGATTTTTATATTAAGTCAGGCTTATAAAAGGGGCTTATAAGTTGAGAATTTATGTTTAGATTAAATTCATTTTAAAAGGCTCCAACTCCCGTATTTAGTTGAAATCCTGTTTGATTTTTCAAAAGCTTCAGCATTGCTACTTAAATCAAGCTTCTTTCCTTCAGTTCAGTGGAGGAGGAAACTATTCAGTTGCTGTGACAATTTTAGATTCTGAGGCGTTTTTTGTGTATGAGCCTTTTAAAAAATATTATCCAGTCTGTTGCCACTTTAAGCTGTATGCAGCCAAGTGTTTTAATTTTTAATGCTCATGTGTAGAAGTGAATTATAATTAGCAAAAAGCACTAAATGTAAATATATTGATGTCACAGTCAAAGGGGAGCAGTTACCAGATGTAGCAGGTGTTGGATGCATCCTACAGTGTCAAAGTTAGCCAGGGCTCCAACATCAGCAAGGAGAAAACCCCACAGATTTGAGGCAATATCTGAATCAGCACAACGGAACTGATTGTATTTATAGTTTTGTGTAGACTCTGCTCAAACTAAATTTGCTTATTTTATTTCTATAGTTTCTGATTTTTGGTTATTATTAGAATTTGAGTTGGGCTATAGTTGGACATTGCAGATTTTCTTTGTAATAATCAAAGAACTGAGGAGGTCTAATTTTTTAATAAAAGTCATTTGGTTGAGTTTAAACACACAACATGGATCAGTCTGGTAGTTTTCCATTAGCAGTTGGCTGAGCCCAGAGGGAGGAGTTAGTGTGATAAACACTTCCTCTGCTAAAGGCTGCTAAGATTCAGCTCAAGAGAATGAGGTCTCAACCGAAATACAGGCTGGTCTCAGAGTGAAACTATCTTTGCTGAGGACATTTCCTCAATCTGCTCCACTTGGTCCACACATCAAACATCACTGCAGCTGGAAAAAACAAAGAATCAAATGAAAATATTCATTAAAAGGACCTTTGGTTGAGTTAAATCTTAAATCATCACATAGTTCACATATGCATCATGGAGGAATATTAAGGACCTGGACAATATTCAGTGTAGCATTAATGCTCTGAATGAGTTTCTTTATTGGCACTAATATAAGTTATTTGAAGACTGAGTTGGTCCCGATCACAATGATGTCATTACCCAGAAACACATGTAAGGTCAGTATATAAATCCTGTCTAAACGTTGACTGGATTTCAGTAACTCATCCTGACTGCTTTCTAGTATCTGGGGTTCTATTGAACTGGTTCAGTGATCACTGTATTATACTGACACTGGAGAATAAAAATATCTTTTCATGGAGTCATTGTGCTTGTGCTCATTCTCCCTCTCCTGATAATCACTGATTGTCCCACCCTGGCTGCTCCCTATTTAAACTCCCGCTCTTTACCTGCTCTGTGCAAGATCCTCTGCCTTTTACAGCTTTCAAGCCCTGTTTTACGACCCAAGAATTATCCTGTTCTTCGACCATGCCTGTCTGTTCACTGCCTTTGCCCAGACCTTACCTTTGAGTGAGTTGTTTTTCCAAATGTTGCTGACCCTTGCCAAACTCTGAGGCTGATTAAACCCACTGGATTTTGAAACAAGGACCAGGAATTCCAATCGTAACAATAACCCTATAAACATAACCTTTAACCCTTAGGAACAGGTCAGCTCTGCCACCAGCTTAGCCTATGCCAGGCATACACTCTACTATTTTTCCAATCGTTGTACACAGCTACAGCTCACACTGTACGGCGAAATCGCAGGGTTTAAAAGTTCACAGCTCACGATGTTTGTTCTCACACTGTGCAACCTGACACTCTGATCTACCTACCCACACTGTAAGTCTAAAGACAATATGGGACTCAGCTCCACAGTGAGATGCCACTACTCGGACTCTTCTATCCAGAAGCCAAACCACGAGAGGAGGAATATGAAGCTCACTAGAGTGAAACACGCTGCCTTGGCAATTTGTGCAATTTTGAGCTAAAAGCCCTAAAAAGAAAAGGAGACGATGTATTTGGACGAAGACATGGCTGAGCAAACATGGCTACCACGGTCTGTCAATTTTACAGAAAAGAGCTCCATTTACTCATTGCACCCCAGCCATGCTTCTGTGTTTACATCTGAGAGTTAAAAGAAAAATCCTTGTTTGTGATTTGCCCACAACCACAACACAACAGCCAACTGAATTTCAATCATGTTGGATCCCCTCGTTACCCCCTGTATACCAAACGACACACGATCAGGCTGAAAGTCAGCCCGATCGAAAAATTCTTGCATGACTGGAGAATCGTACAGTTTATACCCGGCTTTAGTTTGGCTTTTACAGGCTGAGTCCTTTGAATCTGTTCCTCTGCTGATCTCCCAGAATGCCATGTGGTTGTGGATCAGAGATCAGTGGCATTATTCAATTGTTATCAGGTTTATTTCCTATTGATAATCATCAGTATCCTATCACCATATGCGTTGATATTGATTTATCACCCATCCCTACTCATGGCAGTTTGCTCAGCCTCCTCTGTTTACTGAATTCATGGTCCTGTTAGAGTTCTAGTCTCTAGAACTCTTAAGCCCGTTACATTTCATAGTTGTAAACCATGATCTGATCTACAGCTGAAACAAACACCAACAGAATAACTCAAAAACACTCAGTCAGTCACCTGCTGCAGCACTTTATACATCTACAAGCTTTGATCCAACGTTACCAATAATGACAGCCGATGGAGAACAGATTCATGGGATTGAGAACTTTCTGTTAACAGGCTTCTTGTTAGAGCTGCAGCTTCCATCAGTTCCCATAGAGCTGAAACTGTCCTCATTTAATAAATGGGTACAAACATATATTTTCTGTTGCCTTATAGATATTGTTAAAGTACCACTTTTAGTGGGTGTGAATAACTCTTGCTGTAGAGTTTTAGATGAAGGCTTTAGATTATGCGCTGTGATAACAACCATTTAAAACGGTCCAGTTATTTAAAGCAGAGGTCTTCAACAGGGGGTCCGTGACCCCTAGGGGGGCCACGGAGGTACTGCATGGGGGTCGCGAGATTTGCTCAATTAGACTTTTTTTTTTATATTCCTCTCTGCAATTTTTCCATTAATTGAAATGTCTTTAAATCCACATTAACATGAATTCAACACACTGTAGTAAACAGATAAATGGAGGCAGAAGATGTCTTTCAGTCATCAATGCTCACATTCAGCGACACACAGGAGCTCTTTCAAGCTGGGCACCGTTTCATTCACAACACCTGTCCGATCAACCAGGAATCAGAAATACTTTAATAATCCCAGGGAGGGATTACTTTAGTTACATTACTCCATCTGTAATAGAGTGACTATAGGACCAGTTTGATATCATATAACACAATTTCATACAATATATATAATAATTAGGGGGTCCCCGCTCCATCTCAACATCAGTTTGGGGGTCCTTGGCCTGGAAAACTTTGAAGACCTCTGATTTAAACCAATATTTCTGTGAACTGTCTCAGATTTTCAGCTCTGTTGGGTTTGGGGGGCAGGAAGGAGGACATTTTACCTCATAGGATGTAGCGCTGCTCCAACCTGTCCCCTGCATTCCTTTAACCAGGCAGAGGCCTCTAACATGGAAGTTTAGAATGAATCCATGCTGACATCACCTTCAGGTGAGAACAGAGCAAAGTGCAGCTTTAGATCTAAAAGAACAGGACCTGTTTTTCTGCTAAAGATGGGTGGATGTCTGCTTAGATTAACCTGCATCACAGGCAGCAGCTGAACGGCAGACCTGTGGGAACGCCCCACATGTTTACACCGACATCTGAAATTCAGAGAATGAGGATCAGATTACAGATCTGCTGCAGCTAGAGCTGGAAAAACCTGGTTATAGGAAACTGGAGTCAGACAATAAAACCTCAGAACTGGTTCTTTTGGGAATGTTCACCCTGAAGGAATGGAGGAGTTAAACAGCAAGCTCAGTCAGACTGTGCAGGGAGAAGCAACAGCAGCTGCTTCAATACAGACATGTTTCCCTTCCTGTTTTGGTCAATGTCTTGCAGAGGGAGAGTAGAAGATATAATAATAATAATACATTTTATTTAACAGCGCCTTTCTGGACACTCAAGGTCACTTTACATAAAATACAAAAAATAAATAGAAAGAAAGATGAAAATACAAAATACAGAGACAGGAACATAAAAACAGTTATAGATAGGGAAAAGAGCAGTATGTTCACAGATAAGCGAGCTGGAACAGATGGGTTTTGAGTCTGGCTTTGAATAACGGGAGAGAGTCAATACTGCGGAGGTCGGGAGGAAGTGAGTTCCAGAGCGGGGCAGCAGAGTGGCTGAAGGCTCTGCTCTCCATGGTGACAAGTCGAGCTGGGGGTACAGTGAGGTGGATGGAGGAGGAGGATCTAAGGGAGCGGGAGGAGGTGGCGATGTGAAAGAGGTCTGACAGATATGGAGGAGCAAGGTTATGGATGGCTTTGAAAGTATAGAGAAGGATTTTAAATTGAATTCTGAATTGAACTGATTTTTTTGAATTTCTGTTTTTTCTTTTTACATATTTTGTTAAAAGGCCAAATAAGGACTTCAAACCAAAAAAAAGTAATTTTCTGTTTTGTTTTATTCTTGGATCGGGCTTTAAAGGGCTAAGGAAGTTTGAGGTGAACCAGTCTTTAATTTCAAGTAGGCAGTTAGTAAGGGACAAGGGGGGAGTGAGGAAGTGGGTTTACTGGATAAATAAAGCTGGGTGTCATCCACATAACAGTGAAAATGAATGTTGAATTTCCAAAAAATACTGCCAAGGGGAAGAAGGTAGGTAATGAAGAGGAAGGGGCCAAGAACTGAGCCTTGAGGAACACCAGAAGTGAAACGGGAAGGGTGCGATGTGAAAGATTTGAGCTGAATAAACTGAGTCCGGTCGGAGAGATATGAGCGGAACCAGTCAAGAGGGATGTGAGAGATGCCAAGAGAGGATAATCTATGAGGAGAATGGGGTGAGAAATGGTATCAAAGGCCGCACTGAGATCGAGAAGGATGAGGATGGAGAGGAGTCCAGAGTCAGCAGCTATAAGGAGATCATTTGTGATTTTTATTAGGGCAGTTTCAGTGCTATGAGAGGGGCGAAAACCAGACTGGAAAGGCTCGTACAGACTGTTGAGGGTAAGAAAGGTGTGGATTGAGCAGAAACTATTTTTTCAAGTATTGTAGAGATAAAGGGAAGATTAGAAATGGGCCGAAGATTATTAAAGTTAGCGGGATCAGAACCAGGTTTTTTCAGAATCGGGGAGACAGATGCAGTTTTGAAAAGTGAAGGAACAATACCAGAGGAGAGTGAGGAATGAATAATGGAAGTAATGAAGGGGAGGAGGGAGGTAAGACAGGTTTTGACCAGAGCTGTGGGGAGGGGGTCAAGAGAACAGGTAGAGGACTTGGATTTTTGAATGAGGTCAGAAATTTCAGTAAAAGTGGGCAGTAGGAAGGAGGAAAATGACTGGCTACGGGGGAGGGGCGGAGGGGAAGGGGAAGGGGGAGGCAAGGCTGCCATAAGTAATAAAATGGAGCAGATTTTTTTTATTAAAGAAGGTTATCAAAAAGTTACAGGTCTGAGTAGAATACATGTAAAAAGGCATGGTATCAGGGGGTCAAAGATCTTATGCATTATAGAAAAGAGAGACTTGGAATTTCCATCATTGGAACAGATAAGGTCAGAATAGTAATCTGATTTAGTAATGGCTATTAAGTTTGAATATTGAAGTAGATGAGTTTTATGCATTTCTTTGTGTATGGAGAGACCAGTTTTTTTGTGGAGGCGTTCCAGTTGCCGACCTTTGGCTTTCATGAGGCGGAGCTCAGGAGTAAACCAAGGGGAAGAGCGGGAAAAGGATACAGACCGGGTTTTGAGAGGGGCAAGGGAATTGAGAATATTGGAAAGTCCAGAGTTGTAGTGGGTGACAAGGTGGTCTGGAGAGAAAAGAGCAGGGATTGGGACATTGTCAATGTGGGAGGATAAAATGTCTGTGTTTATGTTCTTAATATTGCAGAAGGAAATCTAGCGGACAGGCTTGATTATGGAGAGAGACAGGGAAACGTTGAAGGACAGAAGAAAGTGATCTGAAATATGAACATCAACAGCAGAACAGTTACAGGGGATTAAACCAGAGCAGCAGATCAAATCCAGCAAATGTCCTTTTATGTGGGTGGGGAAATCAACATACTGAAGAAATCCAGAACTGTCCAGGCAGGAGGTAAAATCTCTGGTGAGTGAAAGGTTTACATTGTCCATATGAATATTGAAATCACCGAGGAGAATGACATTAGGAGAGAGAGTAGTCAGGTGGGTAAGTAGTATGGATAATTCATTTAAAAAGTCACTGTGGGGTTTGGAGGGACGATAGACTATGGAAATAAATATTGGAGTAGGACCAGGCAGTTCAAATGCAAAGCATTCCATAGAGCGGAAAACTGGAATAGAAACAGGCAACAACTTCCACTTCTCATGATGAAGTAATGCGAGACCTCCCACACGGCCGGAGCCATGAGGAATAGAGCGGTAAACAAACCCAGGTGGAGTGGAGGCGTTGAGATGACACTCAGGAGACCAAAGTTGACGGTAGAGTTGATATGACCGGAGGCGGGGATTGCTGCCTTAGCCAGGCTTAATAAATGTCCTGGTGGAAACAGGCTGTTAGGGCGTGTTAAGGAGAGCAGACAAGTTTTATAGGCTACTTCAGAAGAACATACAAGCATTTTAGCTCTGTATAAGTTGTAGCTATCTGTGAAATAAAAATTACTTTTGAAAGAAAATAAGATTTTTATATTAAGTCAGGCTTATAAAAGGGGCTTATAAGTTGAGAATTTATGTTTAGATTAAATTCATTTTAAAAGGCTCCAACTCCTGTATTTAGTTGAAATCCTGTTTGGTGTTTCAAAAGCTTCAGCATTGCTACTTAAATCAAGCTTCTTTCCTTCAGTTCAGTGGAGGAGGAAACTATTCAGTTGCTGTGACAATTTTAGATTCTGAGGCGTTTTTTGTGTATGAGCCTTTTAAAAAATATTATCCAGTCTGTTGCCACTTTAAGCTGTATGCAGCCAAGTGTTTTAATTTTTAATGCTCATCTGTAGAAGTGAATTATAATTAGCAAAAAGCACTAAATGTAAATATATTGATGTCACAGTCAAAGGGGAGCAGTTACCGGATGTAGCAGGTGTTGGATGCATCCTACAGTGTCAAAGTTAGCCAGGGCTCCAACATCAGCAAGGAGAAAACCCCACAGATTTGAGGCAATATCTGAATCAGCACGACAAAACTGATTGTATTTATAGTTTTGTGTAGACTCTGCTCAAACTAAAGTTCCTAGTTTAATTCTATAGTTTTATGTTTTTGTTTCTTTGTCTTAAGTCATATTTTTTGGTTATTATTAGAATTTGAGTTGGGCTATAGTTGGACATTGCAGATTTTCTTTGTAATGATCAAAGAACTGAGGAGGTCTAATTGTTTAATACAAGTCATTTGGTTAGGCTTAAAAACACAACAGGGTGCAGCCCAGTAGTTTTCAATGAGCAGTTGGCTGTGAGCCCAGAATTAGGAGTTAGTGTGATAAACACTTCCTCTGCAAAAGGCATGTGATGTGAATGAGGCCTCAACCGAAACCCTGGCTGGTCTCCCAGAATGAAAGCTGTCTTTGCTGAGGACATTTTACTCAATCCGCTCCACTTGGTCTACACAGCAAACATCTGGCTGGAAAAAAGCAGAAATAAACTGAAAACATTCATTAAAAGGACCTTTAGTTGTGTTTTTAGTCCAAGTTTATTTTAGTATCTGGTGTTGTTCAGCAGGAGTAAATGCTGGGCTGAGAAGATCTAATCTATTAGAAATTCATCATCACTGCAGTTTTCTAAACTGTCTGCAGAGTCAGACCAATGAGTCGGAGCTTGAGTCTAAAATGTTGGTCTGATTATTCCAGGTTCTGTTTATGAAAGATAGTGTTGTGGTATTTCCAATAGTATATTCTAAAGGACTGCTCAGTTGGACAGTGGGTAGCGCTGCTGTCTTGCAGCAAGAAGGTTCTGGGTTTGATTCCTGGTCTTTCTGCGTGGAGTTTGCATGTTCTCCCTGAGCATGCGTGGGTTCTCTCCAGGTATTCTGTCTTCCTCCCACAGTCTAAATACATGACTGTTAAGTTAATTGGCTTCCCTTGTTTGTCCTGTTCTTCCCTGAGATGGACTGGCGGCCTGTTCCGGGTGGACCCTGCCCGTAGACAGCTGGAGAAACTGTCACGAGTAGCCCTCATGATTTGAAGTCTTAGATGAACACAATAGTTTTACTGATTCTGAAAGTTAAATCGGATCAAAGCAGTCTAAACCCACTTCAGATTCTATGACTACCTCAGATGCTTCCCTCAGGGTTGCTAATTATCTTATTTTTGAGAGACACAATCTTATATGTAAAGAAGCTCATGAAATCTTTACTGCTAAGAGCATGTAGAATGGACAGTTCAACGTAGCTATGGCTCTTAGTGAGTTTGGCAACTGTATTAAAAAGAAATCTAGGATTATTCTTATTCTCCTCTATCAACAAGGAGAAATATGCTGCTTTTTCTTTATGAAGGGTCATTCTATAAACTATTTTTCCACGTATGTAGGTGGGATTCCCGTATGCATGTAGATCCCCATTTTCTCTCCATTTTGCTAGCATTTTGCTTCACAGTGTGCAGATCTATAGTAAACCAAGGAGCCTTTCAGAGCCTTACGTGGTCAGGTTCCTTCTTCAGTTATTTGATCCAGCCTTACAGTCCTGCGCGGGCTCTGAGGTCTGTAGATCAGAATCTGTGGAAGGTTTCACACACTTGTTTTCATACCAGAGGTGACCATTCCTTTCAGGCTGTTGCTCCCAGGCTTTGAAATGATATTCTGTTTGCATTATGCTCTATTGATCTGATGTCACCTTTGAGAGTGTACCTAAGACCGATTTATTTGTACAGGCTTTCAATTAACTACCTTTTAACTTCTTAATCACTTACTTACTTACTTCTCTACAGAGATGACAGAACTGATAGAAACTGTCGGAATCCAAAGGTTACGGGTTGAACCAGCCTGCAAAGACTTCATATAGTTGATGGAGAAATCAATATGACTTTAAACAATGTGACAGAGAAAGACAATATGATAGATGTTGAGAGAAAAACGTATATACAATCTGAACAGACCTCGGCGCCGTGCTCTGTAATAATCGGCCGATAAATCTGGCTTTCAGAGGGTGCATCCCTGGAATTGAAATGGGGTGGCTGTCTTTGTTTAAGCAGCTTGTTTCCTGCTGGATTGTTGATTGGTTGAAGATTGGAACAACTTTTGTATAGCTGTGACACTTTGTTAACATTCTGATATCGGTTGTGTTACTCAGTCCTGAAGTGGTTAGTGTTTTGTTCTGATTTCCTCCCTATGTTTATCTAAGTGCTGATTCTGTCTGCAGCACCAGAATTGTAGTTTTATTTTGAGATTTAAGAACCTTAAATTATCTTTTTTTACCTTTGTGATTTTGTTTTCGTTGTATTTTTGGACTCCTTTGTTTACACTTTCCCCATTCGTTATGAGGTAAACTGAACCAGACATTCAAATTCTAAACCGAATTACTCCTAATTTTTACATTTCCTTGCTCTTTCCCCTTTTTGAGCTGGGTTGTAACACTATTAATGAGGTTCATTAATCTTAAACACAGAAACAGCAGAACCTGATGATGATTCAAACTTTAATAGGGGAATCTTCTTTGATATTTTATTCTCTGACAGTGTCCACATGATATTAGTTAAGGAGGAGAAGATAGCACTTCTCAGCTACATGAAAATGTTGAATCATTTTTGCAGTTCTTCAAGGTTCTCTTTTAGACTAGTTTTCTGCAGTTTTTCACTCATCACTGGTTTAGTGTTCATGAGTCTGTGGCATTTGGGCTCATGCAGGGAGACATATTGTTTGGTATCAGTACCTCTTCATTAACAAACAGAGCACACACTTGATTTAATTTAATCGTATTATCATGTTTATAGTCCAGGAATCCTAACCAATTAGTTGTTTTAGCTTTATGTAGAATTCATCATCCTGCAGATCTTCTTTCTTTTTCCACTCCCTCTCTGCTGTAGGTTAGACTTTAGACTTTAGACTTTTAGACTTTAGATTTTAGACTTTAGACTTTAGACTTTTAGACTTTGGACTTTTAGACTTTAGATTTTAGACTTTAGACTTTAGACTTTTAGACTTTAGACTTTTAGACTTTAGATTTTAGACTTTAGACTTTTAGACTTTAGATTTTAGACTTTAGACTTTAGACTTTTAGACTTTGGACTTTTAGACTTTAGACTTTAGACTTTTAGACTTTAGACTTTTAGACTTTTAGACTTTAGATTTTAGACTTTAGACTTTTAGACTTTAGATTTTAGACTTTAGACTTTTAGACTTTGGACTTTTAGACTTTAGACTTTTAGACTTTAGACTTTTAGACTTTAGATTTTAGACTTTAGACTTTTAGACTTTAGATTTTAGACTTTAGACTTTTAGACTTTAGATTTTAGACTTTAGACTTTTAGACTTTGGACTTTTAGACTTTAGACTTTAGACTTTTAGACTTTAGACTTTTAGACTTTAGATTTTAGACTTTAGACTTTTAGACTTTAGAATTTAGACTTTAGACTTTTAGACTTTAGACTTTTAGACTTTAGATTTTAGACTTTAGACTTTTAGACTTTAGACTTTAGACTTTTAGACTTTAGACTTTTAGACTTTAGACTTTTAGACTTTTAGACTTTAGACTTTAGACTTTTAGACTTTTAGACTTTAGATTTTAGACTTTAGACTTTTAGACTTTAGACTTTTAGACTTTAGACTTTTAGACTTTTAGACTTTAGACTTTAGACTTTTAGACTTTTAGACTTGAGAATTTAGACTTTAGACTTTTAGACTTTAGACTTTAGACTTTAGGCGTTAGACTTTAGACTTTTAGACTTTTAGACTTTAGAATTTAGACTTTTAGGCTTTAGACTTTTAGACTTTAGACTTTTAGACCTTAGACTTTTAGACTTTAGACTTTTAGACTTTAGACTTTTAGACTTTAGAATTTAGACTTTAGACTTTTAGACTTTAGACTTTAGACTTTAGACTTTTAGGCTTTAGACTTTTAGACTTTAGAATTTAGACTTTTAGACTTATAGACTTTAGAATTTAGAATTCAGACTTTTAGACTTTAGACTTTTAGACTTTAGACTTTAGGCTTTAAACTTTTATTTGTCGACAAGGGGAGATTCTTTTCCACAAACACAGAGCTCGCTTACACAAAGACATAAAAAAGACACCACAGTAAACACCAACACCAGCACAAGTACAAGACATGATACACTCAACTGTTGTTTAAAAAGGTGATGGCTGAAGGGAACAGCAAAAGCTAAAGCCTGTTCTATCAAGCAGGTTAGGGAGGATTACAAAAGGCGCTTTGTTCAAAGGTACAGGTTCAGTCATGTCAGCAGGTGGTATGAGATCAGTTAGAGATGGTAAAGATCATTTAGGGATTCCTGCTGATCACTTTTTTTATGGCCACTGAGATAGCAGGTTTGACAGGAAAGATAAAAAAACACCTGAAGGACAAAGTCTAGATTATGTGCTTCATCATAAATTTATTCTTTGTAGTTTGCAAAGCATTAGAACAGCTTCAAATGTGTAATATAAAGGAAAGATTCCATGAACACTGATACATTGTTGAAGTATTTGATTATTTAAATCTGAGCTTTTGGTCTTTAAACTACAGAAAGTAAAAACATGTAGAATCCTCCAAAACACCCAACGTCATTTAGATGCTGGTTTTTAGGCTAAATCTGGTCAGTCCGTCATAGTCTTTATTCTGTCCAGAAATTGTTGTTGAAAATTGGGCTGTTTGGTCTGGCTGTCCTATTTAGACCCACTTTAGTCCAATAATAGATAATTGATATAGAATTAAATAGATGTTTTCAACTATCCAAAAATTATGTGAAAACTTTCACTTTTTACCTAAATGTAGACATCGTTGGACATTGTCTTCTTAATGTCTTTTCAAACGATTATCGCTCAATAGGTGAACTCCTTAAGAACAAACCTTTATGTAACCAGTTTAAATATGCAAGCAGTTTGTATAACAGTAACAGTATTATTGAATCATAATTTCTGCTAGATTTAATCGTTTTGGCTCAGCATTTATTCCTATAGAACAACAGTGGAGATCTAAATTTATTTGGTCTTATTTAATGCAACTGTCATTTTGAGTATGTTTTTTTTATATCAGTTATTTTGGCAGATTTTTTTATTCAGTGTGTGCCTGATCCTCTTCATGAGAATAAACTAACTGCCTCAAGCAGAGAAAACAGCGTTTCATTACACCAACCACTTTGGGCTCTCTGCCCAGACAACCGGACAACACCCTAGTGCTTGTTTAGGGTCAAACAAACAACTTAATCATGGGAAACAGCAACTAGACACTGATGATTACGTGTTGTTGCCATCTGCCCACAGATAGAAGACAAAAAGGTAAAAATGTGTCCCTGTGGGGTTTATTTTCATTAATAATGAGACCTGATTGCCAGATATAGACTGGAACTCTAACCGAACAATGGACGCTGTCCATGTTCCTCCCCTGCCTTTGGTTTTTGCTGCTTGCTAAACACAAAAAAATGCTTCTTAGGAACAGATAACTTTAAACCGAAGCAGCTGTTTCTGCTTTTTCTTTGCTGTGAATCATAGCTGGTTTCCACAGAAAAACAGAAGGTCAACCATAGCCAATCAGTTCAGAGTTAGATTTACTTCACTGATCTGGATCAGAACATTTGATTATTAATCCTTTTAAAGCAGAACAGACCCCTTTGATATTTATGTCTGAATACAACCACACTACAGAGCCCCACTAAATATTAAACCGTAGACAGATTAGTTTTTATTGTTATAATAAGAGCATTATTGCTGTGGAAAAACATCTGGGGTGCAGCCTTACGTCCCTTTTTTCTAATTCATCACTAAAAATGCGCTTTATAGTCTAAAGTCCTACATTTTTCCCTTTTCACACATTCTTGGTGCAATGCAACAATGACTGCTATCTTTTCCAGCAACACCTGCTGAGTGGCCTATCATGGTGTCATTGACCACTCATACTGGAGAATCAACTTGCAAATCACCCTTTTTTTCAGCCATAGAAACCAGTGAGGCCCAGACCTTTACGGGGTGAACTAAAGGCTTCACCCTTGGAACATGGTGGGTTAAAGGCAGAGCAGAATGTAACCTAAATATGTCCCTCCAGATGACAAACAAAGCATCTGTTAACGCAGACTGAGTCTGTTTTCAGCCAGTGTAAATATGTGCTTTGAGGCTCCCTGCACAGCTAAGTAACACAGGATAAATGATCTCTGGTCGGGTCAGCAATCACTGCTGCTGTTAATGATGAAGACAGAGGTTATAAACTGTAACAATACAGAGGAGTAGAGAAGAGAAACAAGCTGGTTCAGCGTAATGACGCAATATGACAAGCCCTGTGTGCCTAATGCTCTGCTTGACATCTTGAGGTTTAATAAAACCCAGTTCCAGTTAACGATCTAGAAGTCACTCTGTGGGGTGTGAGGCTCCAAGTCATCTTAGGTGATAGGTGCTTATATTTTTCTTTAAAGTTATTTTAAAGTTGTTCACTCTAAGAGAGAAGGTGTTTCCTTTTCTCCTCTACCTGCATCTTCTCCACATCGTGATCATAAGCGCCACACTGTCTATAAGATGCACATAATGCTATGAGCAAGCAATTCATTTACTTGATTGGATCACTGTGCACTGACCACATAAACATATTTGCATCCTTTCCACCTTCAATGGGACCTGAAACATGAAATATTCGAGACAAACATCAGTTGGACAGCAGCAGGTGTTATTTTACAGCACAGTCCTGTCAGTGCATCTGGTCATCATTGATACCTGTCTGTTAATATTGTGTTTAAATGTCTCCCTAATGTTAAATCCTTGCAAAGCCAGGCTGATCAGAACCTATCATGTTGGTTTGTTTCTCTTACTTTTACAGAACTATGCTGTAGGAGGATTATGTTTTATAATTTTGTGTGCACTATATATTTATGCTGCAGCCACAAATAAGTAAACCACAGAGAATAAGTCATCCAGAGATTAGTTTTTAGATGTACTGAAGGAGCAGAATTTCCATGGACATTAACCCCCTCTCACAGAAAATAATCCTAGAACAAAAAATTTAGATATAAATGAACTTTTTAATGGGAAAATCATCCTTTGAAAACGATAAAAATGACAAAACTTTGGTGTATGAGTACCGCACCATTTTTGTCAGTAAATATATGTCTAGAGGTGCTATTGACATGACATTTTCACCAGATGTTGGTAGCCATCCATGCACTTCACACATACAAAGAAATTAAACAAGACTTTACAATGCAGCACTAAAACTGCAATAACTTGTGCAATAAATAATATGCAATCCCTATTTAATACCCTGTGCAATAACATGTTTTATAATTTATAAAACAGTGCAAAAACTATGAATATAAATACCCATTTAATGCCCTGAGCCGATGTAACAAGTACATTTCTCCACTGCGAGATTAATAAAGTTTATCAATCATTCAATCTAAAATTAAGTTATTTGTACACTGGAAAAGTATAAACTTGCTCAAATAGAAAAAAAAGATGTCCAGATATCACATCTAAAATATTTGACTTCACAGAATCTGAATTTGATTGCTCGTTGTGACCTGATTATTTTATGTTTATGTAAACAATAATACTGCACTTGACCCAAATCAAAATCTTTGCCCTGTTCCAAATTATTTTCTGAACATTTCAGTTGATGAACCAAACTAACACATTAAAACTGAACCAACCTAATATAGTTACGTTTTACTAAATTAAAAGGAATTCATGTTTGTATTGACACCAGTTAATTAATTTAAATATAACCAAATTATAATTTTCACATTTTATTTCACTTTACTTCAAAAATAATTTTCCTTTCCCATCTTACTAATTCTATTAAAAAACATGTACTTTTAAGGCTAGGCTTAAAACTTTCCTTTTTGATAAAGCTTCTAGTTAGAGTGGCTCAGGTTATCCTGAGCTATCTCTATAGTTATGCTGCTATAGGCTTAGACTGCTGGAGGACATAGGGACCCCTTTTTCATCATTCTGCTTCATTCTATCTCTATTCTCCCACTCTACCGATCTGTTAGTTCAATCTCTAACGTTCTGCTCTCTCTGCTTTTTCTCATAGTAGCTTCATCTGGTCTGTTCCTGTTTGGCTGTGACTCCATCCTGTAGAGAAATATCAGCTGTGCTGCTGCCATCAACACCCTTGTTTCTAGATGTTGGAGATCGGCCTGTTTTTCAGTGTAGTCCTGTTTCTCTGACTGTGACTCTGACTCTCTTCATCCTCTGACATGGGAGCTGGCTCGGAGCTCGTCTGCCTGGCTGTGTGTTTCCTGGACGGGGCCGCCTTTGGAGCTGCTCTTTGTATCTCTGCTTCTGTCTCCTTGAACCCCAGTGGGCCTCAGCAGATGGCCGCTCACACTGAGCCTGGTTCTTCTGGAGGTTTCATCCTGTTAAAAGGGAGTTTTTCCTCTCCACTGTCGCTACAAGCATGCTTAGTGTGAGGGATTGCTGAAGAGTCAATGAGTCGGTGCAATCAACTGGTTTTCCTTAGATAGAAAACTGAATCAATTTGACTGGATGATCTGGTTGAACTGTAAAGTGCCTTGAGATGACATGCTGTGAATTGGCGCTATAGAAATAAACTGAATTGAATCCATCTGGACCTGCAGCTCTGACACAGAAGGATTAACATGGCTGTTTGGTTCAGAGCTCCCTGTGCTTTGCTGATCCTGATCAGAACATTTGATTATTAATAGTTATTAATTAATCAGAACCGAGCCCTTTATCATTTATGTCCCACTTTACTGCACAAGGCTCTGGGATGATTTATCTTGAAATTGGCTCAATCAATCACCTGCTCCAAAACATTTTCAGAAAAATCCTCTCCTTCATGAAATGTGAAGAGCTCCTTTAATGTAAGTAGAACAGCCCTCTGCAGCAGGAATATTAGGCGGAGCCTAAACCTTTTTGGAGAGACGCAGAAGGAACTACGACATTGACGGACCTGAACAAAGCCATGAATCCCCCCTGATCTGGAGCCACTGAGGGGATCAGGCCAGCAGGAAATGTAGGCAGCATTCCTCCCAGTTTGTGGGACTCTGAATCTGGAGGCAGTTTAAACTCAAGCGAGGTGAGTTTGTTGTCTTTCTGGCTCAAAAATAACCCATTATTTTAATAGTAAACTGTTTCAGACTGCTGCTCTCTACACAGATAATCTGGATTTAAGTCTCATTTCTTTCCAGATGTGAAGAAAAGTAAGTAGTGTGACCTTAATATTTGTCTTCAGAGGAGTAGGAGCATATTTAGTAACTGGTCTGGAATTAGATTGTAATGTGAGTCTGTTTGCAGTATAAAGGGGGGAAGCCTGCTGCTCTAGTTCTGTTTCCAAAGGCGCCCCCTGCTGTCCAAGGGGGATTTAGGAGGAGAATATTTAGTAACTGGGCAGAAATTAGATTGTAATGTCAGAGTCTGTTTGCAGTATCTATGGCGCCCCCTGCTGTCCAAAGAGGGTTTAGGAGGAGCCATGTTATCTAGCATTTGTTATAAATGTCTTGTAAACCCTGATCAATGGATCAGTTCTCCTGCTGATTCTTTCTCTGTGGATGTTCTCCTCTTTAATATTTCAGTCAGCGCTCAGTGGAAACTCAGGGCTTCAGGTCTTTGTTATTGAACATCTACAGACCTATTTTGATCTCTTTCTGATTGTTCTAAGGCTCTGAAACTATAAAGAGACAAAAGCTGTTTGCAGGCGTTCATTAAACAAACTGCTATATTAGTAATGACATTCTAAGACCTTAGTGGATGAGTAACAGATCTGATTATTATAAAATCATTGCGAGGCTGTGCCAGTCTGCAGCCCCTCCCTCTGTACCTCTATTCTCACTAGTTTCAGCAAACATACTAGACAGCTCTGAACAAGGAACCGCTATTAGAACAAACCTCTGTGACCGACTAATAGCCACTCGTTAGCAGAGGTTTAACCTGCACAGAGATCTGTCTCAGCTGGATTGTAGAGATTGTAGCTGACTTTCTGGATCTAACAGACATGAATGTTCTTCATTTATTCCCATTCTTACTTGTTTTCTGGATATCTCCTGTGTTATCAGCTCAAGGTGGGTTCTCTTAATCCTCGCAGTGTTTCAGTGATTGTCAGAGGTGTTTGGTTCTGCATCTGCTCTAAATAAAACAGGATTGCTGCCTTTAGGTTAAAGAAAAGCTAAAATGATTGACAGAGGAAGCAGCTTCGATGTTAAACTTTGGAAAGACGACATTTATCTGATTCAGTTTGGATTCTTGAAGACAATGTCAAACAGTTTTTAGCGTGTGAAGTGAGGTCAATGTGTGGATTACAAGTGAAACTTCACAATGTAGGGAAGTAGGGGTGTGAGATATGATGATATTAGATGGTCAAGTACTAGAACATGTAGATGTAACACTCCTGTGCGGCATAGAGAAATAAAAGTAGTGATTTTGTATTTTCTATGGACAAGAAATGTTTGGCTAAGTCGGTCTACTGAAGGAAAAGAGGCATTACAGCATGTTTGAAAGATAAAAAGCCACAGACCAGGGAGTAAGTTTAAACTGCAGCTTAGACACCAGACAATGCACAACAATTTCACATTACCTTAATCTTTTATTTTAAACAATTAATTTTCTAATCTTTTGATTAAATCTCTGACTTTTGCCTTAATATCAGATTTAAGTATCGGTTGCAGCCCTTGTAGTTTTGTTTAGTTCACATTTGTTCGCAGTTCGGTTCGGTTAAGATTTTGACCTATTGAGTTGACCCAGGCTGATCTAAATCACATCAGTGAAGTAGACCTTTGAGTTTGAGTGCTCACATGTAGTATCAACATCTATAGGAAACACCAACATCCCATCTGAAAAAGGCAACGGCCTGCTTATGGCTGTCACTGCCTCACAGCAGCGCCTAGTAGATGGAGCAGGCACCGCTCGGTGAAGGCGGAGTTACATGACAAATGGGGAGCGGAAATTAGTGATCCTCTATCCTAATGGTCAGTTAACTGAGTTCACTATAAAGTCCACTTTATATTCCCCGCTCTATATAGTGACTGAGGGATTTAGGGGTTAGGGCGGACGTTCAGACACAGCCCATGCCTTTGCTAGCAGCAGTTGTAATGCTCTGTGTGTGAGAGGGGGTGGTGTAGGAAAGCTCTCTGTGAGGGGGGGGCACGGAGCAGCTCAGCGCTCTGGAATGGGGGCAGAAGAGCAGAATCAGATCCTGGTTGAAGTTTATTTAAGCTGTTTGCAGCAAAAATAGATTTTTTTTAATCGATACATCAGCCCACTGATTTATCGACACACTGCTTAATCGGTCCGGCTCTAATATCTGGTGTACAGTTGCACTCAGTACTGTAGCACTCCCTAGAAAAGTGGATATACTCTCTTGTTTGAATCAGAAACAACAAAGACATGACATGTAAGACTGCTCTATGTAGTTTAACGTATAATACCTTTGTAGTATTTACTTATTGTCATTTGATTTCTGCTATTTGATCTCAGGGAGGAAGGATTAGGAAATAACTAAATATTGGCCCACAAACTAGTGAGAGATAATTATGGATTGTTAGTGAACTATTCCTGAGTCCATCCAGATGGAGGACACCTTTTCTCTTACTTAGCAAGTCAATACACATCAAAAACAAATGAGATAAACTGAAAAGTTCAAAAACTTAAAACTTGCAATAAAGACTATTTTAATGTAACACGTAAGATATATATAGGTATATCATATGATGATTTGAATTCATCATTCAAACTATTCTATAAAACAATATGTTACATAACCAAATTTTACATAAAAAGGCATTTACAACACATAAACAGTGATATATTTTGCTAACCAAGTACTGTTGAGAGCTGACATGCTATTAACATTATTTACGAGGTCCAATAATAGAAATGGCCCATGGCCACCTAGCGTTGTTGACGTTGTCACCAAAAATTTGTACTGACATCTTTAGGGTCGAAGGGGTACCTTCCTCTTTACTGACAGCATCTTGTCCGACAGGGATGGGGGGCCAAGCGAGCATCGGTTTTAGGCTTAACTGTAACTTAAATCTCCATGTGGTTTAAGAGTAGCAAACAAACTAGACATATCTCAACAATGAACTGTTTTTAAAACAAAACCTTTTGTGTCCGACTCATACAGGGCCGGACTGGGAGATTTTTTCAGGCTAGGAGTCAGCCATGTAACCAGGCCACCCAGCCTACTGGTTTTCACACTCACACTTAATGCATGGCCACAAGCAAAACGCATTTGTGTGCGCACACAATAGTATGTTTTTGGGTGATTCAAAACAACTATGCACTCCATTATAAGCACAATAGTCACTACAACACTGGACTTTTTCAGTCGTAGACATTTCCAAGACTCAGCTATGGAAGGCTTCACCCACCACATACTTAAAGGCAAGATATGAAATAGAATCTATCATTAGAATATGGCAAATACATGTCCATATTCCTGTTTTCAGTTTTCAAATCTACTAATGATCAAATGAAACATTACTGTAGACAGGTAATAAAGACATTGTCCTTAGTTCTTTTTTAGACTTAAACATCAATTTCAACTTCTTTACACATTTCCAGAATAAAGTACTGGAAGAATAGGACTAGTCCTCTGCTGATCCACTTATAGGTCTGGAACCTACACTTTGTAAATGCAGCCTTTGAAGGTCAGAATGTGATGCATCAAAGCTCTGGATTCTGCAACCTTATCAATGATACCATCGCTGTCAAGTTCTTAAGTTCCGGAGGGAGTGTTCCCAAGGGATCAATAAAGTACTGTCTAAGTCTAAACTTCCATCAATCTTTCCTTCTCTGGTTACATCAACAGAAATGCCTCTAGGCAGTCCCGGCTCATGGAGGTTTGAAGAGAAATGTTTGTCATTTCAGAGTTAGGACATAATGTTATCTTGCCCATCTGTGAAAAATCTGTTAAAATAAAATGATCGCTGTGGATGCAAACCTGTAACTTACGTTGTAATTTCTTTACCGAGAGTCTCTTAACCTGCCAAGCTAAGGATAAGAACATAAGCAGTGACCTCACCTGCAGTATTTGAGCTGTTGACTGTGCCTGATCTGTATGTTGGACAGCTGATCTAGATCAACTGATGACAGTTAATTTTTCAGTCCGCTGATCGTTTAAATCATGTTTTAATTGTTCCAGCCTTAGACAGTAGGTTCTGCTGTGTGGCTATTAAGAGATAAAATGATAACCAGATGATCATTTTTCCTTCTGTAAAATCTCCCCATTTTACTCATTGACGGCAGGTTCTGCATTTATTCATTCCCTTCCTGCCCAACATATCCCACATATTTACACAATATATTGACTGAATCATGATGCAAGTTTTCACTTTTCCCTCTAGCATTTTTTTCTGTTGCTGTTTTGCTTTGTTCCAAACTTTAAACACATTTCTACGTCCTATGGAAAAGAGTTGGACTTAAAACAATTCATTTCCTTTGCAACAATATAAACAGTGCTTTTAAAACATTTCCGTTCGTTATTTATTTTAAAGACATACAGGATGACAGAGAAATTGAAAAATTATGCTGTTAGTAGCTCCAATTGACCCTTTATTGCTCTGGCTTTTTTTACTTTCACCTTCTGGCTCATCTCTCCTCGTTGAGGATCTGAAACAACAGATAAACAAACAGGACAAGTTCTTTAAATGTCTGTGCGGGTTCACAGAAATCACTAAACATGCTATATGCTTTCTTGATGCAACTAAATACCATTGTGATGACAACTTCTACAGATCTCAACATATTTTGTATTGAGTCTATTTCCTGTTCCTGGAAGAGAGGGCCTGAAAACAGTGCTCAAAGGAACTTGCGGTTCCACCTGTTTTCCACACATCATGACACAGATGCATGTCCCACACGCTGCTCTCTGTGTGGTTAATACGGACTGTTGGGGCGGGTGTTCAATAAAATAAACCAATCCTTTTTTTCCCTCCTCACACGCTGCTGAGATATAAACACCATCAGCTCGACTGTGTCCCACTGTGATCCGCCCAGGCTGTAGAATCACTTAACACTCGGTAGCAGAAGTTTAACCTGCACAGAGATCTGTCTCAGCTGGATTGTAGAGATTGTAGCTGACTTTCTGGATCTAACAGACATGGATGTTCTTCATTTATTCCCATTCTCACTTGTTTTCTGGATATCTCCTGTGTTATCAGCTCAAGGTGGGTTCTCTTAATCCTCGCAGTGTTTCAGTGATTGTCAGAGGTGTTTGGTTCTGCATCTGCTCTAAATGAAACAGGATTACTGCCTTTAGGTTAAAGAAAAGCTAAAATGATTGACAGAGGAAGCAGCATTGATGTTAAACTTTGGAAAGACGGCATTTATCTGATTCAGTTTGGATTCTTGAAGACAATGTCAAACAGTTTTTAGCGTGTGAAGTGAGGTCAGTGTGTGGATTACAAGTGAAACTTTACAAAGTAGGGAACTAGGGGTGTGAGATATGATGATATTAGATGGTAAAGGACTAGAACATGTAGATGTAACACTCCTGTGCGGCATAGAGAAATTAAAGTTGTGCTTTTGTATTTTCAATGGACCAATAATGTTTGGATAAGTTGGTCTACTTAAGCAAAAGAGTGTCGAGTTAAAAAAAAATATGAGCGCTGAGAGTTGATATTATAGCAAGAAAAGGTTTTATTTTACTCTGAGAACACACAACCTGCCTAAATGCAGTTCAGTGATGTTCTGAGGCTGCAACATTCTTACCCCTGCCAAAAAAAGGGAACTACACACACCCATTCACACCAGGACGTGAGAATCCTGACTTCCTTTCAGACCTCATTCCTTTCATCTCAACAAGGCTTCTAAGTAAACGCTTTCATTGAGGAAAATAAGAAAAAACAGACTTTAACCTCACTCACAAATAGGTCAAAGAAAAATGCCATTCCACAAGAGGCATTACAGCATGTTTGAAAGATAAAAAGCCACAGACCAGGGAGTAAGTTTAAACTGCAGCTTAGACACCAGACAATGCACAACAATTTCACATTACCTTAACACTTTATTTTAAACAATTAATTTTCTAATCTTTTGATTAAATCTCTGACTTTTGCCTTAATATCAGATTTAAGTATCGGTTGCAGCCCTTGTAGTTTTGTTTAGTTCACATTCATTTGCAGTTCGGTTCGGTTAAGATTTTGACCTATTGAGTTGACCCAGGCTGATCTAAATCACATCAGTGAAGTAGACCTTTGAGTTTGAGTGCTCACATGTAGTATCAACATCTATAGGAAACACCAACATCCCATCTGAAAAAGGCAACGGCCTGCTTATGGCTGTCACTGCCTCACAGCAGCGCCTAGTAGATGGAGCAGGCACCGCTCGGTGAAGGCGGAGTTACATGACAAATGGGGAGCGGATATTAGTGATCCTCTATCCTAATGGTCAGTTAACTGAGTTCACTATAAAGTCCACTTTATATTCCCCGCTCTATATAGTGACTGAGGGATTTAGGGGTTAGGGCGGACGTTCAGACACAGCCCATGCCTTCGCTAGCAGCAGTTGTAATGCTCTGTGTGTGAGAGGGGGTGGTGTAGAGAGAGCTCTCTGTGAGGGGGGGGCACGGAGCAGCTCAGCGCTCTGGAATGGGGGCAGAAGAGCAGAATCAGATCCTGGTTGAAGTTTATTTAAGCTGTTTGCAGCAAAAATAGATTTTTTTTAATCGATACATCAGCCCACTGATTTATCGACACACTGCTTAATCGGTCCGGCTCTAATATCTGGTGTACAGTTGCACTCAGTACTGTAGCACTCCCTAGAAAAGTGGATATACTCTCTTGTTTGAATCAGAAACAACAAAGACATGACATGTAAGACTATGGATTGTTAGTGAACTATTCCTGAGTCCATCCAGATAGAGGACACCTTTTCTCTTACTAAGCAAGTCAATAGTTTCTTTTGTAAAATGTCTCTCTCACAGTTAGTGTTGAGTTATTATGATTTTTTTTTTTTTAACAGTGTCCTGTCTGGCATTGTGGCAATAAGAATAATTGTCTTGATCCCAAAAAGAGCCCAACAGATTTTACTTTCACAAATGGAGCAGTACGGCTATCGCCATAGTGTTCCACTTGTTTCATGCATATAAATTGCTTTATTATAATTATGCAGGGAGTTTTACAGTTTGTATGGACACTGTAATGTAAATAGAGCAGAAAAACAGAAGAAGAAAAAGGAAAAAAAAGAGAAAAGATGAAAGAAAGAACAGATAGAAAGGAGACAATGACAAAACATTTTCAGTCTGCTTCATCGCCTGCAACGAGATGCAAAAAGAACAGCACAACCAAAAGACACGGTACGAGATATACAATAAAGCAACACCTTGACACTATCGCTAAAGTAATATTATTAAGTCTGACATGTACTCTGTGTTACCTGAAGATATGAATGTGGGGTTTCTGTTTGGAAGTGAATCTCTGACTACCTGGAACCAAGCACCTGTAATTGTTTGTGAGGGTGAACTTGTGCATGTAAAGTTTATCCATAGAGAAAATGCTCAATAGTGGATTGTAGAGATTGTAGCTGACTTTCTGGATCTAACAGACATGGATGTTCTTCATTTATTCTCATTCTTACTTGTTTTCTGGAAATCTCCTGTGTTATCAGCTCAAGGTGGGTTCTCTTAATCCTCACAGTGTTTCAGTGATTGTCAGAGGTGTTTGGATCTGCATCTGCTCTAAATGAAACAGGATTGCTGCCTTTAGGTTAAAGAAAAGCTAAAATGATTGACAGAGGAAGCAGCATCGATGTTAACTTTGGAAAGACGGCATTTATCTGATTCAGTTTGGATTTTTGAAGACAATGTCAAACAGTTTTTAGCGTGTGAAGTGAGGTCAATGTGTGGATTACAAGTGAAACTTTACAAAGTAGGGAAGTAGGGGTGTGAGATATGATGATATTAGATGGTCAAGTACTAGAACATGTAGACAATCTGCCAAAATGAGGAGATTCCTTCAAGAGAAAGCGCTTAAACATCATCCTGAAAGCCAAAAAGTGAGGGCTGATGTTCAAAAATTTCACGGATGATTAACGGCTGCAGGAATGTACCCTCCTCATAGATGTTCCTGTGTTTTTATTAATAATCAGTGCTTCAGCCGGTTCATTACAAAATGCCGACAACAAGCTAAGTTGCTGGGATTTTCAGGGATGTTGCTGCTTTAATGATAAAGAAAGTGTCATTACAGCTGATGTTCATTGATTAACTATCAAATGGATTGAATACTGATATTTCCTTGCCATAAACTCAAATAAACAAACCCATTGGAACTGTTACAGTTGATTTAATAAAACCCTATTGAGATTTCTAGTGGATTTATCGCTAGCCCTCTCAGGTGGAATTAATTGTTGAAGTCATACATTTCTGCTAAAAATGATTAGTCTAACAGTCACATCTTGCATCTGGTAAACATTTGATAATATTCCTGTTTTTAACATGTTTTAATAAACAGCAGCTTTGTTCTGGCTGCTGCACCATAAAGGTCTGATTGGGGGGTTTCTGCAGAGATGGTTTTCCTTCTGGAAGGTTCTCCTCTCTCCACAGAGGAACATTGAAGCTCTGACAGAGAGACCAAGGGGCCTTCTGCCTCACTAAGGTCCTTCTCTTCTGATTGGTCAGTTTAGGCAGGTCTCCAGCTCTAGGTAGAGTCCTGCTGGTTCCAACCTTCTCCCGTTGATAAAGGTCACTGGGTTTACTGGGAGCTCTAGAGCAGCAAAAATGTTCTGGATCCTTCTCCAGATTAGATCCTCTCTGAGATCTACAGACGGTTCCTCTGACTCCATCCCTGCTTCTCTGTATTTCTTTAACCTTTCTCTCCTGTCTTTGTTCGTCTCCTACAGATGTGGTCAACATCACAGCAGAACCAGGACAGAACATCAGTCTGACATGTAGAGCTACTAAAAACAGTGAGCTCACAGTTTTAAGGCTGACCCGAGATGACCTGGTGCCAAAACAAGCGTTTCTCTACAGGAATGAGAGGGATAATGAAATAGGCCTCAATCCCCAGTTTAAGGGTCGAATCAGCCTGCAGAGCCTTTCTACTGCCGATGGAGAAGTCAATGTGACTTTAAGCAATGTGACAAAGGAAGACAATGGGACGTATAAGTGCAAAGCCGTAACAGAGGGGGGCCGCCTAGAGACCATCATCCACCTGCATGTAGATCCTCCAGGTGAGTCTATCTCTGGATCAGAACCTTCAGCAGCTTCCTGGTTCTGGATGGTAGAAACATCTAAGATCAGATGTTGATGTTTCCTAATGATGTTGATGATCAGACTCAGTAGAATCAGCTGGTCTACCTGATGGATCAGACTAACACCTGGTTCTATTCTACAGGGAACAACAGAAACAAACATGAGGAAGAAGAGAACAAGGATGGTTCTGATGGACCAACAGGTGATCCACATTCACTCTACTTTGATTTATTGGTGTCATCATTTCTGTGATGAAACCATACTCATTGAAGCCAGAAGTCCCAGATCCTCCTGCTGATGGAGCATCTGTGGACTTTAGTGGTTCTAGTGTCTGAACAGCAGAACTCTGATGGTCCACAAGATGCTTCTGCTCTTATGTCACAATTTTAACTACTAGAAAAAGAAACCAACAGAAAAAAGGATAAAACCAACGAAGCTGGACATGAAAATATGTTTTAAAGATGTTTGAAATCAGAAACTGTAGAGAATAATTTTCACCTCATTCATTCAGCTTCATTTTGTAGAAGAAGAAGAATAAAATATATATGGAAAATAATGTACAAAAATATGATTAGAATAATAACTTTCTCATCCTCAGATCAAACTTTGGGGTTTTCTATAAATGTTGACGATCAGACTCTGCAGAAGCAGCTGGTCTCAGAGCAGTAGATGATGTTCTTCAGTCATCTCCTACCTGATGGATCAGACTAACACCTGGTTCTGTTCTACAGGTGGGGAACGCATTGGACTGATTGCTGGGCTGGTGGCTGCTGTCCTGATTGTAGCCGCTGTGATTGTCTTGAAGAAGAAGAAAAAGAAGAAGACTCCACACAATGAGATTGAAAATGGTGTTCAGATCCCACTAACAGATCAAAATACCAGCAGCCCCTCCTAGAGCTCCTCTTTCTTCATCCCATGGATGCGTTGTGACGCCTTATCAGTGATGTCTTCTTGGTCCGTTGGGTGTTTTGGGTCTAAAGGAGCTTCGTACTCCCTCCCCCAGAGGACCTGAGCAGAGGTGATCAGTTGCTGGTGTTGCGCCATATGCCATGATCATACTTTTTGGACATTGGGAACCAGTGTACATATTTCATCTTGACATGATGATGTGGAATCAGCTGTGGAATCTCTGCAACAACCCCCGTTTCAGCCAAAGCCTCCACAGGCAAATCACATGGAAACCTCCAGAGGGGTGAAAAACCAACCCCCTCTCTGTGAGGACAGAGAAAACCAGAGAGCACACAGAATTCTGCCTCTTCTGCTCCAGCCCCTTTTTTTGCCTCCTTACTCTTTGGCTCCTGCTCTCTTGGCTCTTCTCCCTTGCCCATGAAGAATGGACTGCATGCTACGCTATGCTACAGGAATATGTGTTGAGCTGTTGCTAAAGCTTAGACAAGCTTCATTCACTTAGGATTTAAACACTGATATAACATTAGTGTTCATGTGTTCCTCATCTGCTCATTACATTTCCATTACCAAGTATGACCAAGAGTCATTTAGTGGAATCCTCATGTCTATTCACTACTAGCTATTTCAAAGAGGGTAAAGAATCATTTAACTAAAGGTTTTTGGCTCCTGATTAAGCAAATCATTCAATAAAACATTATTTGGCCAAATAATGTTTTATTCACCTCATGGATTTGCATTGTGAATTGTTCTGAAAACATTCAAATTTCTCTAAATTAGTGAAAAGCTAATTTGATCACATCCCAAATTCTTCCAGATAAACTTTGGTTTCAAACACAGAATCCATCTTAAACTGTAATATGTTTTTCAACCGTTTTCCCTTCCTCTTTGTACATAGTAGTTAGTTTAGTTTAGTTGAGTTTTACTAGTCTTAGTTGAGAGTGTTAAACTGAAGTATGTTTAACTTGGAGCTGAATGATTTTTTATTAATAAACTCTTATATTTTGAACAGAAGTTGTGGTGAATTTATTCCATGTATGTGCAGAAATAACTGTTTGACCATGATTAGTGCTCGAATTACGCTTTCATTTATTGTTCTAACACACAGTTAGTAGGACTGTGTGTCATAAACAGTATACAACAGCTGAAATAATATCTGATTAAATAAGATATTTTACCACCCCTACAGGGGAGAGCAATAAACATCTTAAAGTATCAGAAACATAAATTCCCACCTGGCTGGGAATAGGAAAGAACATAAAATCACAACAGTGGCCTCCATTCCAGCAGCATTTATCCACTGGTCAGAACCATCTAGTAACAGTGAGGTCCAGCAAAGTCTCAGCTACCAACCTCAGAGAACTCACTGATGGTCGATACTTTGCACTTTTTCCTTGGACCATCTCAGGGTCCAGTAGCTCCACCCCGATCTCCCTCCTTTTTCTGCATTAAGTTTATTTATGTAAATTGTTGAGATTTTTAAAAAAATAAAGTTTTTTCTAAGGTGAATCATGTAACAATCATTCTGCTTGGTTCTTCAGGGTAATTCTATAGCATCACAAGGGGTCCTCTTCCCTTTTAGTTCTGGCTCTCTGACCAAGAGAAATACTCCTGCCATGTTTCTTGGAGTAAGTTAATGCAGTGTTTGTAATCCAGCTTATTAAGTTTGAAGGGAGATATCAGTTACCTGCCATGGAGGCCTGACTTTGGTCTGTGAGAGAGAGAGCTTACTAGGTCTCTCTGTGTGGTTCACTGACTCCCAGACAAACTATTCTAGACAGAAGAGGCTAACTACTAGCTGCTAACATCATTCTCTCTTCCCAGGCATTGCACCACTAAATGCTTTCTGTTCTCTGATATAAATCTTCCCCAGTTGTTCAAGCATTGCTTTAGAACTGCTACAGAAAAATTAGCTGATATTTAAACACGGAAAGCTCTTTAAATTGTTCACATTCTATCATGGTAAGACTGTCAACTCCTGTGTTTAATTGGATGTCTTTGCTAGAACAACCAAATGTGGAATAAAAGCTAATCTAAATGGTCGCCCCAAAATTAACCCACAGCGACCCCTAAATTGAGTTGAGGAAAACGGTAAGTCACAGAGTTTTAAATTTTGGCACAAAAGCAGATCTCCTCAAAGTGCAATTTTTTGACATTCTTTATTTAAGCTCATGTTGAACTCCTGGGGATTTTGAGATATTGCCTTCAAATTTGGTCAATAGGGCTTGGGCGTCAGAACATAATTACTTTGCGTGGCCGCCATGTTGATGGCCTCCTTTACCGCTGCTCAGACTACTGCCTATGACTACCGCATACTATACTCCCTCTCAGCCGTGTTTTAATTTGATTAATTTCACCTTAACTTGATTTAAACTATGGTAAACCGTTGCTGTATTGTGGGCTTGTGTGGCATGATCGCCATGGGAAAAACATAGAAAATGGGTTAACTTTCCACCGCTTTCCTGCCTGGAGGAGCAACCACGGAGACCAAGTGTCAGAGATAAAGAGTCATCAGCTAGCTTGGATCGCGGCTATAAGACAACTGAACATAACTTTCCACAGTATCCCGATGTCTCTGAGAGTGTGTTCCCTGCATTTTCATTCTGGTAAGTTAAAGATGCACGGTTTTATTTTATAGCCTACATTGTTTCTTTCCTTCAAAGTTGGGATCTTTTACGGGAAAATAATAAAAACGGCAGCGGGAAAAGGCTCAAATACGTGAGAAACCCGGAGGGTTTAGGGAGGGTTGGCAGTTAACGTTACTAACTACACCTTTGAAACACATAGCAGCTAGTTAAAAGTACATTACATGCGTGAGTGGTTGTTAGCACTAACGGTTAGCAATTACCAAACTAGCAGGTTCCAGAGCCTGTCTAACCACAGCTTACCTTCGTACGGATTACTGTGTTCCCACTGTTTGCTGGCTTTATGGTCTGCAGCTCCTGAACCCATCCATTCATGAACTGCACATGAGACTCCAAGGACTTGTAGCTTCAGAACTGTTTTGAAGTATAGGCGCTCACTCATCGGTGCTCCACTCATTGTTTGGAACTTCATATGGATCCAAATTACTAATAATGCTGATTTTGTCAACATACCGGTCCGTGGCTTCTCTATTTAATGTGTCCCGGTAAATTCCAGATCCTATTCAGGATTTTAACATCTTTTTTCTCTCTACTTCTACGTCTCTTCTTTCAACAACAACGTTGTATCAGAGCTATGTTTACGTTCACGTAGCCCTCAACATGGCCACCACGTCCCACAATGCAACACGGATCACAAGCCCTATATGCAGATAAGGCATTGGAGATGAAATGTTATCAAAAGCTTGAGTTTTTGAGTTTTCAGAAGGTGTCCGCTGGGGGCCCCCGAAGTTCCGGGTACCTTTAAAGAAATTTGAAATGGAATAACTTTTACAAAAATAAAATTAGTTTGGCAGTAATGAGCCCTTTTGGTTTCTTGACAATACTGGCTGGTCAAATGATGACATCATCAAAGCCCCACCCCCTGACTGAAGAAAGTCTCTTTTTTCACTTGGGAGGGTCCCTTTCCGTAATTTTTAACCTCATCACCTTGACAATAGGTCAGAAGACAGAAAACATGTTGGTCTAACTTCTTTAAGGCACAATGTGTTTTAGTTAAATGGTGTTTCCATGGCAACCTGGCAAAGTGTGGCATTTTGTCATTACCATACTTTTGGCTCTCATCTCCCCATAGGTTATTCAATCTGCACCACATTCATTATGATGGAACCTGGTCCAAGCACACACAAGAATCTAGGCCAAAAGTTGATGGGCCTGGCTTAGTTTCTCTACAGCGCCCCCTAAAATGACTAAAACATTGCAAACATGTGTAACCCACCAGGACCTAGAAAAAAGTCTGCTCGAGCCATGGTCTAAAGCCCACAGGAAGTGGGCCATTTTGGATTGAATTCCACATTTTAACTATGATTTAGAGATGAGACTTAAGATGTTGTAAGAGGCAGTAGTTTAGACCTGAACCTGACAAGTAAGCAGAAAAAAAACCCCAAAAAACATACACAGTCTCAATCACACTTTCCTACCCTAGTTCCCCCACTGCAACACACAGACTCTTCAAAAAACAAAAGAAAAAACGGCCTACGCACATTTGCAAATAACACTCACATCCAATTATCCCAGGACCAAGGACCCGGCACCCCTTTGCAGCTCCGGTGCCCAGTCCCAGGATTACCGGATGACCCAGTATGTAAACCCAGAAATCGAAATGGGGTGAGGGGAGCGGCGTCACCACTAGCGGTGTAAATCACACCCATCATGGCGATTCGATTCAGTATCGATTTTCTGACCCAACGATTCGATTATTTTCGATACTCAAGTATACACCACGATGCGATTCAATTCGATTCGATTAATCAATTAATCGTTTTTTTTTGTTTGTTTTTTGTTTTTTTACACCTTACAGCAGTGGTCTCCAACCCTGGTCCTCAAGATCTACTGTCCTACAGATTTTAGATGCATCCCTGCTTCAACAGAGCTTAATTAAATGAATGGCTTGAAAAGGTAATCAATCATTTGATTCAGCTGTGTTGAAGCAGGGATGCATCTAAAATCTGTAGGAGAGTAGATCCTGCGGACCAGGGTTGGAGACCACTGCCTTACAGGATAAACAAAGTTTCAAGTTTGAAATAAATCAATGAAAGCTGTAATATCGTTATGCATTTTTTTTAGAAACAACAGCAAATAACAGAATCAGAAAAGTTGCATCAAAAAATACTGCACATAATCATTGCAATGAGTGCAATGCAATACCTCGGCTCCAGACGTCCCCGCCCCCTCCACAGACGCTCCGCTGCTCCTCTCCCAAATTGTAGCTGAAAGCAAACAGTGCAGCAGACAGGAGGCCGGCTTGTTTTGTTTTTATGACCGAAATTGCGGAAAACAGCTTGTGAAGTTTGACCCGCTAGAAGAGCGAGCTGCGCGAGAACGCTGAGACCATTTTTCCACCTGGATCTCCGCTCTTTTTGGCCCTCATGTCCCTCCGTCGTCAGACTAAACTCGCCCCCACTTCCTCGCCGCCTCGGCCGTATCTAGACCCACAGTGTGTAGCACAGACCACGCTTCAATATTGAGCATAATTTAAAAATGTCTGTGTCAAGCTCACTGCAACACACTGCTGTAAGAGTATAACCAGGAAGCGAGGTAGGAGGGCAAAATAGGTTTAGCGCCACCGCAGCACTGGAGGGAGAATTACGCCCAGGAGCAAATGGATAAAAATAGACCGGAGAAAAAAAAAACATGAATCGATTCTCTTGCGGACGTGTCGATGCATCGGATCGTCGGCTGTTGGATCGATGCATTGATACAAAACGATTATTATTTACACCCCTAGTCACCACCACACTAACCAATCTAGTTTCTGCTTCAGACTCGACCCCCCATCCCGCAACCGGACCAGAAAACCCTCGGCACCAGCCCCCCCGGGACGTGGCGACCCAACCAGAACCTCCCTCGCCCTTGAATAACCCACAGGCCCACTCCCTCCCCTCCATACCCTAGCCACCCCTCCCCCCACCCCTTTTTGGGGAGAGCAGAAATGTCAGCCCCAGTCACGGCAAGCCAACCAGGCCCTGAAACAATCCCAGGCCTAGACCCCCGGACCAGGTTGCCCGCTCGCCCTCAAGGCCCCAGACTCCAGGTGGCAACCGGAGAACGTGGGTGTGAGAAAGACCCTGATCCTACCTACGCCCGCCCAAATGTTATGTTCTTGCATGTTGTTCTCGAGTGGGATTAAAAGTGGGAGAACTAAAGGGACTGCCCCGCACAGTCCACCCCCCTCTGGAAGGTAGCTGGTGCCTGCGCAACCACCCCAATCAACCACCCAGAACCCTCAATGTCTAAATATGAGATGGGCTGAAAGGAGCCATCCGAGGTGAGGCCCACACAATAACCCAGAATAATGCAGAATCCCCCACCCCGGACGGAGCCTGCACCAGGAGACGGCATGGACCAGGACCGTGATATTTGACACCAAGCCCTTCAAACATATACTCCGCTCCAAAAGTTATCACACTAGCATTTAAACACTACACATATGACAATAGACATCCAGGCTGGGTACATTCCCACTTCCCCTCCCTTCCCTCCCCCCACTAGTAGAGAGCAAACCCATAAAGGGGAGAGCATCTGCCATAAGATATTAATCAGTGATGGGAGTAACGGCGTTGAAATGGCATTTTTTTAGTAACTAGTAATCTAACTAATTACTTTGAGTGTAACTATAACGCAGTTACCATTGCAGACACCCCGTTACTCCGCGTTACTCAGGTCACACAATTAACCTTTTTTCATGATAGGACTCGTGCGCGCCTTGTCATGAGAGAGGGGAGGATGAGAATGGCTGATGTATAGTGAGATTCCGTCTGTCAGTTGGGTAGGTGGGTGTTTCTGCTGGTGGGTGTTAACGTACAGCACACACAGAGAGATGGAGAGTGAGGAGGACTCCAGCAGCAAAACAGCGTTTTCCAGATGGATCCACATCAGACAGGGTTTCCCCTTCATCTCAATGCGTTTTCCTCAACAATCAAATGATAGCCTATATGGAGAAGGGGAGAAAGATGGATGGATGGATAGATAGATAGATACTCTGCCTTTTCAACCTCCTTTTTTATTTTAAACAGTATTTGATGGGCTTTGTGGCAGGGATGGAGATCCATATTTTATGTCACACACAGAGTATACATCTACTGTATATAGATATGTATGGATGTATAGATGATGGATAGATGTTGCAGTATCTCTAACAACCCAAACACACAGGATTTCAGAATTAGACATCCCCAGTTAGTAATTTGATACACTCACCAGATCTAAACGCCCTGTTAAAAAACTTCACACCTGTAAGTAGGGGTAATGCAGCCTGATGAGATTTACACCGCATCAGATACTGTTCCCCCCATGTTAATAAGAGCGGAACACTGACGGGTTTATAAGTCGTCAGATAATGTTCCCCCCTGATGTCATTTACGTTGAGTTCCAATAAATGCAAAACTCTCTGCAGGTTCTTGTCTTTGTCGTTCACTCTATTCAGCTGTTTTTGAAACACACGGCGAGAAGGTGGGGGCCGGGTGGTGAGGATTACAGGGGCGAGAAACACAAAAGTAATGCATTTGTTACTTTTACTAGTAATTAGTTACTTTCATTGTGGCGTAACTCAGTAACTCAGTTAATTTTTGGGGGAAGAAACTAGGAACTATAACTAATTACTTTTTCAAAGGAACGTGCCCAACACTGATGTTAATGTACAGCTCAACAGGCCCCGGGCCCCCCAGCACACCAGAGGGTTTACCGGCTACGACCCCAAGCGACATATCCTACAAAACCCCAACCCCTGACTAAGTGCAACACACCCCAGGGAAACCACATGACAAACATTGGATAGACTAAACTTTATTAAATGTGAACAGAAAGAAGAGCTGAGGGAAGAAGATCCATGAAGAAGCTATTATAAATAAAAATTTGTCAGAATTTTATGTTATGTCATCAGCTATATAAGTTCTAGTTCGGTTGCTAGGCAGTGGCATGCAGGGGAAGCCATTACAATCAAAGCAGATCTCAAAATGATGGTTTCATATATACACATACACACATATATATATATTTATATCTATATATAGATATATATATATATTTATATATATCTATATATATATCTATATATAGATATATATATTGCTTTTTTTATATATTTTATAAAAAAAACACTGAAAAATGAATAACACGTTGGAATAGGAAAAGTGCAAAGTTATTGAATGGATAAAGGTCAAAACAGAAAAACCTCCAGGATGACTCTTTTGGGAGTTCTAAATATAAAATAACCTTGATGTTTAACCCAGTTATGCCAAATGTATCATATTTGATACATACGGTTTCTGAAATGTTTTGCGTCTGACACCTTTTGCATAATTTAATGGTAAAAACTTTGCTCAAAATCCTATTGTACACAATCAGATACACCTGATAACAGAGGGCAGAAGACTACACAAAAAATTATCTTGACTTATCGCGTAGTAATAAATTATTAATATCAAAAATGTATTTCTGTTTTTTCTTTTTACATATTTTGTTAAAAGGTCAAATAAGGAATTCAAACCCAAAAAAAGTCATTTTCTCTTTTGTTTTATTCTTGGATTGGGCTTTAAAGGGTTAACAAAAATAGCCAGATTTTTCACTGGAAACAATTTGGTCTCTTAGTTATTTGCTTTGTGGGTTACAAAAATTCAAACTTTGAAATAAACAATGATACAATATGGAATCTAAAAATCTAAAAATGTTTAAACGGATGTGATAAAGAAAGAGACGCTGTTGTCCATCCTCTGATGGACGGTCTGATGAGCAGCTATCTAAGTGAGGAGTAGACAACATCTGGCTCCGGTTTCAGCTCTGAAATAAAAAGAAAAGGTCTGACATGAGAAAAAAAACGCTTCTGAACAACAGCTTCCCTCAGAAATATTCTCCTTTGCAACAGTTAAAATTTTTATGTAAATGAGGCATTTATTTGTGATCAGCCTCTTTTGCTTTATTACCCTTTAAATAAATGCAAACAGTATCTTTCAGAAGTAATAACATTTAGAAATAGATCAATTTTTGTGTAATTTATCATCAGTCTCACTGCAGATATTTCGTTTTTGACCTCGGAGGTTCTTCATAGAAAAGAAAAAAAAAACACTGTCATGAAGCAACCCATCAGACAAGTCAGGAAATAAATTTCTGGTTAGTTTTAGAGCATGGTAAGTTTGTAGAACAACCTTCAAAGCTTTAAACGTCCATAATTCTGATTAATCCATCATATAAACATGGGAAGGATATTCCACCTACAGACCTAACATGATGTGGACATCCAGCTAGTATGACACGCTGGAGGAAGATGAGAACATTGATCAGAGATTCAGCCATAAGTTACCTTTGGAGGAGCTGCAGCATTCCACCGCTCAGTTGGCAGAATTTCTCAATGGTACAACTATTAGTCATTTATATTTTCGTTGTCGTTGGCAGAGGGAAGACGTTCTATTTGAAGTTTTAGGAAGCCATATGGAAGATATGGCAAAGAGGATTGTTTTGTTTCAGTTTGTGGGGATTGTTTTGTGTTTTCCTTTTGTTTTTACCTCCACCTCCAGATGGTGCCCTTTCCCCATTTCTGGCTTGGAGGGCAGCTTCCGGGTTTTCTCCTCCTAACCTGTGGCTTGTTCTCTACTCAAATCAAAAAGGACCAAAAATGTCCTGTAGTATATGGGGCCACTTTTTGAAACAGCAAAAATGCTGAGGATGGTTTTCAGGTCAAATGAAACCGCATTATAGTTTTCTGGTTTACTTGCTATTACAGCCACCAAATAACTCTAAGCTCTTCTCCTGAGATAGCCTTTTCTGCTCAGTTTCAGGTCTGCCTTTCAGCAAAGTTCAGACGGTTTAGGCTCATCTGATGCTTAATAAATAATGCCACAACCCATTTATATGGGCCTCAATCTGTTCTCATCTTGTCTGAAACTCTTGTAGACTTTGGATTTTTGTGTGACTTCTATGGGAGTCAGTTATCTCTATACCCAACTCCTCTACTTCCTGAAATTCAATCCAGGTGCATCTGACCTCAGTAACCATGAAGATATGCCCAGACATACCTGGCCTCATTGGTTTGTCCAGTAATGAAAGACCGGAAACTGAGAGTCTGGTTAAACTTCAGGAAGTAGCAGAGTGGGAAATATAGCCCTTTATGTAAAGATTATGGTCGATTGTCTGGTTCCAACTATGCGGCTTCCATGTTTTATGTTAAACAGGAATCCCAGCCATTGTATATTTTTTTCTTTTCAATTGAGATGTTTCATTTTACAATTAGAAAATATCTGTTGTTTTGACCTTGGATACCTTAAGGTTAAAGCGTCCCAATATCAATATAAAACTGTTATGAATTGGTTTTGACCTAATCGTAAAATAAGTTTTAGTTTTCTACTGATGTTATCTATTTGGTGGCAAAAGGTTTATTTAAACTCCACTAGTCCACCATATTTGCTTATTAAGGGGTTAGTTAGTAAAAATTATATTTCCATGGCCTCAGAAAATGGGCTTAAAGGTGCTGTAGGATATCTTGGAAAAACGGTTGGCGGTGTTGTGGTGCTTCTTCCATTTCCTGATAACTGCACCGACAGTTGATCTTTTCTCTCCAAGTTGCTTTCCGATTCTCTCCTAGCCCATCCCAGCCTTGTGCAGATCAACAATCTTGTCCCTGATGTCCTTAGAAAGCTCTTTGGTCTTTCCCATGGTGGTGATGTTGGATGCTGGTTGTTTGGGTGCTGACAGGTGTCTTTTATACAGGTAACGAGGTGAGGCAGGTGTATTTGATGTAGATAATTAGTTGGGATTGGGGCGGTGTCTTAAAGAAAGACTAACTGGCTTGTAGGAGCCAGAATACTTGCTGTGTGGTAGGGGGTCATATACTTGTTTTTCCTCATCAGATGGTTTCAATTTTTATAAATTCATATGATGTGAATTTCTGGAATTTTCTTTGGGATTCTGTCTCTCACTGTTAGAATGTACATATGATTAAAATTGTAGATTGTTGCATTCTTTGTAAGTGGGCAAACCTGCTAAATCAGCAAGGGGTCAAATACTTATTTCCCCCACTGTAGTTGCTGGTCATGGAGGTGACGAATGAAGCCATGGGGGAGCCTGACCTGGTAAGGGGAACTGAAGCAGGCGTTAGGTTGACCCGCCGGAGAGGGACTTGCCTTCCTTCCCAGGCAGTGATGCTTACGCCTGGAGGAAGCAGATGGCAGGGGAGGAGCAACATCTGGTTATGGCACAGTAACATGATCAGAAGAGAGAGACAGTAGAGTGGGAAGGTGATGGAATGATGGTTTGGGTGGTGGAGGTCTATAGCAGAGTTGGGCGAATGCGGAAAGAAAAACCTAAGAAACTAAAATAAATCCAGAACACACCAATAAAGCTAGAAAACAAAGAAAACATGGATAAACGTGAAACTGTAAACTTAGAAAAAACCAACAGAACCAAGATTGTTACATGTAAAAGATTGTGATTTATATCATTTTCAATATTAAGGGTACAGAGAACGATCCTTCATTTCCGGGTGGATCATCTAAATAAGTGGTCCTCCTAATTGTCAATCATTCTGATGATATGTTTACATAAGGATGTCCTACGTGCTCGTCCCGTTAGCTATCTATTTTCGCCCATGCGCACTTTCAGGCGTATATCTGTGGTGAGCTACTATTTCAGTCAATCATTGAAGCTCACCTTTCTCACCACGGTTCTTTGAAAATGGCGGAGGGTAGGAAGAGAAAAAGTGTCAACAAAGTGTATGAGAAGGAAAGAAAGGCCTCAAAGAGGCAGATATATCCCATAATGCTTTGCACGGAGAGTTCTACTCGCAAAGCATTATGGGATTTGCTTTTACAGCGGCCAGCTGTCACCATAGGCTGTTGCTACTCGACAGCAGTGACTAATAAAAAAGATGGAGCAGGCACCGTGCGGTGGAGGAGGAGTTACATGAAACTCTTCAAAATGTAGTGATCATCTGTCTGAACAGTCCATTAACGGGGTTCACTATAAAGTCCCCTATATAGTTCCCGCTCTATAAAGTGATTGAGGGATTTAAGGGCTTAGGACGGACATTCGGATACAACTTTTAAACACAAGAAGAAATGGGCTAGTTCATGCTCTCACACGGGCAATTTCTTAAAAGTGGAGAGGGTGGGTCTTTTAAAAAATCCTCCACAATACCTTTAAGAATATAATCATGGAGTTTTTCTCCTCGCACATCCTCAGAACTCTGTTTCCAGACCCTTTTTGCAATTCACATCTCTATAACAACACAGAATAATATTCTGAACTCACTGGTTCCAGTTTTTTACCTTCTTCCACTCTTTACCCTGGTTTACCCCGCTAAACATCATAAAATTGAATGACTCCATAAAAAAAAACAAAAATTATCTTGCAAATCACAAATAGATGCACAAATGTCATGTAAAAAACAATATAAAGAATTAATTGTAAGAATAGATTGGTTATTTATACAGCCAATTTTGGTTAGTTAAACTATATATTGATCAGAATCTGAGCAAACCATTTTATTATTTTTATAATTTCATTTTTCAAATTTAAACGGTGTCGAAATTATATATATATATATATATATATATATATATATATATATATATATATATATATATATATATATATATATATATATATTAGATGTACAAGATAAATATTTAATCTTTAGTGACGTTTAAAGCGCCATTCCATTTTTTGTCCGATTTGTAACGTATTTCCCCCTTAGGGTGCAAAAATCGTTGCCTATTGACCCTCGTTAAAAGTTGTCCATGCGCAGTAGCTCCTCTGCAATACAAAGGCATAGGAGAGCTTGGGGAGGTGGAGAGCTGAACCTTGAGGTGACAGGACGTGTATTTGCTCTCCACCTCCCTCCACAGCACAGATTGAAGTTTGAGTCGCTGGAGTTGGAGAGAAATCATGCAAGAAACTTCCTTTTCTAGGACCTGGTTTAGCTACAAGGCTGGGCTAACTGCATGCAGCAAGGCTAATGCTTTATTCTGCTTTCCCTGCCTCCTTTTTCAAACATCAGGATCTGACCCAGCATGGATAAAGACAACTAGGACTGATTTAAAGCACTTTTTAGAAAAGGCAAGAAGAATTAATCTGGGATTCACATGAAAAATAAAATAATATAGTCTACTTTTTTTAGATTTTTGCTAATTTGCATAGTTGCTCATAAATAAAAAATCTCAGGAAATAATTCGATTTTTATAAATTTAAAAATATAAAGCTGACTAATAGCTTCTCCGTTATTAAACTGGTACAGTTTTTTTTTAGGTTTGTGACACAGTATTGGACAATGCAACACACAGATCTACCTTCACAATTCATCACAAGGCTAAGATTTATGTACAAAACGTAAACCTGTACATGAAATTATGTTTTTTTGTTTTGGGCATTTATATAAATATACTGGTGTGATAACTTAGTATATGTTTGATTGTTTTTTGTTATGCTTCTATATTGAATTTATAGCCCCCACCCTGGAGAAAACTCCACAAGCCGCCACTGACTATTAGTGTTTAGTAGTATTGCTTTCTCTGGGTAATATTGCAGGTGGCTTGAGCTGTAAGACTTTACCTTCTATTCCAATGATTGTTGGTTTAAGCTTTTGAAGCTTGCCATACTACTTAACCAGTATTTTGGCCAATGTGACCAATTTGTATTGGTTTGCACTTTTACCATGTGTTGAACACATAACTTCCAGCCAGATTAACACCAAAAACTGTGGAAAACCTATCGAACAACAATGACTAACATCTTTCATTTTGCTCATCATTGCACAATTTACACAAACACTTTTATTGTCTGCTTCAGCCTATGGCTGAATCCCAAACCACCCAGTAAGCACTAACCCATAACTATCAAGTGTCACTTCTTATAATGTCACACTCGCAGCAGTGGAAGGCAACTTGATTAAAGGTGGGGGGTATAAACGGGAATGGGCCCACTTCTTATATCCAACGGAAAAGGAAAGCATGTGTTGTTAGGGCAACACAAGATGCCCCGTGTGTGGCTGTGTCAGGAATCCAGTTTGTGTGGTCTGTTGTTTGTGTTTGTCTCTCCCTCCACCACCAGGTGGCGCCCTGTCCTCGGTCCTCCCTGCACACCTGTGTCTCGTTGGATCATTATCGCGAGGAGTACTTAAGCAGTGGACTGTCACTACCTTGGGGCCAGAGTGTTTGCCAGTTTTGGGTACTCTAGCCAAGCTGAGTTTAGCTGAGTCTAACTGCGTCTTTGTTTCGCTGAGCCTAACCTTGTTTAAGTCTTTGCCTTTTTGGCCGGAAGTCATCCTGCAAGCTGGATTTTTGGCCTTCTTCCCCTGGAAGGATTGTTTGAGTCTCACAATGAGCAAGGGATTAACCTCAACAAGTTCTGTTCAAGTCTGGATTTCCGAGTGACAGTCCTCTCATACTCCTCTGGGTCCAACAAAGGTCTACCTGTCCGCTCTCCAACGAGTTCCCCCTTCACTAGGTCAACCCACAAAGACTGGATTCAAAGCGAGAGAGGAACCCCCAAACGTGAGTCCCTTACCAGAGTTATCCTTACGGCATCCAAGATTCCCACGGTACCTGAACTCACCTCTGTGAACTTCCCTCCTCCCTTCCAGTTCCGGTTCACCAGCCCTTTGAGTACACTGAGTTCTGAGTTTCCTGAATCCCTCCCCTGCTGGTTTTATCAATAAACCTGTTCAAACTGCCTTGCTCTCTGGGTGGTTTACTGCATTTTGGGTCAGATCCTTAAATAAATCATGACAGGCTGTAGCTCTGTGGCACAGGTTAAAATAACATTAAATATTTGCCTCTTTCTTAAAACAAATGTATACGGTCAAATAAAGTATTTGAAAGAGGACTTTCCATTTTGTAATTAATTACCATTTTATCATGAACTAACTTGTGACTTTCTGTCAGTGTGACCATGATGCAGCAAAGCAGTGAATTTAGATTAGGTTGAACTTTCTTTCTTCTGATATTTTACGCACAAATAACCTTACAAAAGTTTAGGTTCTGCACTCCACCAGTAGGTGGTGACATGTTCACATGAAGCTTCATGAACTGTGGAGATCGTTGAAACAATTTGCCCAAATGGTTCAATGCCTCCTAAAGGCTTCATCTCACAATAGTAAAATGCAGAATCCATAGATGGGAAACGATCCACAAGAACCTTACGAACAAAAAAAATAGCAGATACTAGGGAGGAATAAATCTAAAGTATGACAAGGGTCCAGCAATGAGTAACTGAATAGGAAGTGTACATATGGGTGACAGAAACAATGGTAGGAATAATTAGCTGATAGGGAGCAAGTGTAACTAGAATTAACTATAAGTAAGTAACTAGAATGAGCTATGGGTAAATAAAAGGCAAGGGCAATAGGGGGCAGCAAAGATTACCCAGGGGAAAAGACAGGATCTAAAGGTAACTAGACAGAATTATTAGGCTAAAGGGGAATAAAGCTAATGTCTACAAAATAAGGAATGGCCAAGGGGAAAACTACAAGATGAGAGGAGGGAGTGAAAACAACCAAGGCTATGGAAAACAGGACATACGGACAAATAACTAACGAAAACTAGATCAGGGAACAAACATGATCAATTATGTAGTAAAACGAGACAACCAGGTAGGCCTGTAACGATTGTCTCAAAAATTATTGCGATAAACGATAATATTGTTTGAAGACAATTTAACACTGATTTAATTGAAATGACATAATAATGCATGAGATTTCCTGGCAAAGATAAACACACTTTAATTTCAACAGAACACTTAACACTGGAACTGGTTAACAAAATAAAACGAGAAATAAAAAACAAATGGACTCTCAGTCTCTGTTCACTAAAATACAATTGAATAAAAACTAAACAAGATAAAACCACAGTGGAAATAAAAACATTGTATGACGTATCACGTTTGAGATATGTATGTTTTCTGGGTTCATCCTGTCTATCAAATATCTGCAACGTTTTTCGAAATGCCGGCTTTTCAACAATATTAAATGGGTGAATCTCTTCAGCAATTAAATGAGCTACGCTGTCTGTGAGTGCGCGCCAATTTGCGCCGTCTTTTTTGTATGCTGCCTGTTGATTAATTGCTTCAGTGATGGTGGACTGTCGCGAACTCGAAGACACAGACGGGCCACCGCTTGTACTTTTTGTCCCCAGCTGGAGAACCTTTATTGGGTGGTTGTGCTTTAGGTGCATGTGTATGTTGGTTGTATTGCTTTGCTCAGTTGCTACTGTTTTATGACAAATGCGACATACTGGCTCGCATAGGTTCAGTGGTTCGCCTCTCTCATTTCGTTTGAATCAGAAATACTGCCACACTGCAGCTGTTGCACTCGGCTTTGAAACCAGTTCCATTTTGAGCTTTTCCTACCAAAAATAGGATGTGTTTTTTTTACCTCGCTAACTCCTCATGGGGCACTAAAGCTGCAGAAGTACAAAATGATGCGCGCTGACTACCTGATGCGATAGTCTACTCTTCCTCCCTCCTCATTTTTTCCCTTCCTAAATAATTAGGAAGGGGAGGGGTCAGTGGATAGGACAGGGGTTAAGCCTTTTCATCCAGCCTCATCAATAGAAAGAGAAAAACAGAGTCAGAAACGATATAGCCAATAAATTAAATGACGTGGATAGTTTTTATTTATCGTGCGATTAATTGATTTATTGATTATCGCGACAGGCCTACAACCAGGGAGAGCAAAATTAAGAATACAAAAAATTATCTAAATCTAGAGAACAACACAGACAAAACAAAGCATATTTGAGAACCGAAAAATAAAAACTTAAACAGAAATAAAAGGTCTAGAAAGAAAGATCATGACGTTTGCTCTTTAAAATTGCAGTATGCACTCCTACACTGAAAAAAAACTGGGTCAGATATGAACAACCTCCGGCCCATTCCCAATTTGCCTTTCATTTATAAAACACTTGTAAAAGCAGTCGCCTCTCAAATTCACTACCATCTCACCTATAATAACCTGTATGAACAATTCGAGTCTGGTTTCTGCTGATGCCATAGTACTGAAACTGCTCTCCTAAAAAATAACAAAAAAACCTTCTGATGGAAGCCATCTCATGTCTTATATTTATACTTTTCATTCTGGACATGAGTGTAACTTTCAACAACGTTTCTCACTCTCTCCTTCACAGTAGACTAAAAAACAAACAAAAATATTTTCAAATGGAAGAAAAAAGATGACAAATTGCAGCTGGTATAGAAAACAGCACCTGAAGTGCAATGGTGCAATTTCCAAATATGGCATGGGTCTGTCATGTGGTCTCTCTCTGCCACTCTTGTTTGCTGCTATGGGCTATGCTTAAATTTCAGGTTTTATGATGATGGGTTTAAACAAGGGTGGTTCCTGTGTTTTTTTTTTTTTTTCTTCTTCATAGATATACCCATGTATAAAGGACCTGTAAACTCTTCAGTTTTGTTAAAAAAAAACACATTTACTAGGTCGTAATGCAAACATGAAAGCCTCCTTTTAAAAGCAAATCAGAAAAAAGGTCAGCCATCCCTATTGTTCAGAGACAGAAATTTAACACCTTATAAACTAGGCCCATCAGTTTTCTGGTTGGGCTTAAGTTTAACACGTTTTACATTAGTTTGCCTCAACAAAGTTTATACTTTAGAAAAGGTGAAAATGCAATATTAATCTATGGCATGGACGTGCTGTTTCAGCTGGTTGCAACATGAGAAAAAGGTCCTTTTCAACGCTGGGACTTTCTTCTCTTTTTCATCAACTTATAGAGACCGTTAACATGCTAACCTTCAGCCTACAGTGTGGAAGCAGTCAAAGTCAGATATGAAGCTGTACCTCTGGTCCTCTTTGGTCTGATGTTGATGTGTCCATAGCTGATGTCATCTGTCCTCACTGCAGAGTAAACTGAACCTGGATCTTCCTCTGAGGAACAATAACACAAATTACATCAGTGCAGCTCTGTTCAGTTGATCAGATTGATCTAAAAAGTAGAAGAGTAAGTTATAGTTTATTCTTTAAATTTATTACAGGCCACATTAGATTTTTTTCTTCTGCTTTTAATGACAGCTAAATATAAAAATGTTTTTGTGAACCAGAGACCACAGAGCTGCTCATCCACCACCAAAATAGAGGTAAAAAGACGTTTGAGCCAACCTATGTTCACACATTCAGACTGAAACCTTCAGACCACACTCAGATGGAAACTATGATGGTCCAGTTTCTACCAACATAGTCTTTATTTTTAAACCCATCAAATGTTTTCTGCGGTGACAACAGACTGTCCTGCTGCACTGAAGCTATCAACAGGAAGTTTGGTGGTTTCTCTAAATGCAAAGAAAACCAAAGAGTCTAACAGTCAGAGAAGAGAATCTGAGTTTAACTGTATGATAAATAGAGAAAGCAATAACATTCATGAATTTTTGGTTTACTTAAAAATAAAGAAACTGAATCCTAGATTTTGAACTATCACAGCGATGATTAAGATCCGATGAAGGATCAGTCCTACCTCTGATCCTCCGTTTGTCTCCAGCCCCTCTGATGTTTATCTGTCCATAGTTAATGTCCTCTGTCCTCACTGCAGAATAAACTGCAGCTGGATCTGTCTCTGAGGAACAATAATACAAAAATGAGAACTTTGACACCTTCTCTCTGTGTTTATTCAGCTACTGTTAATTAAAATATACCTGAATGTTTGTTTGAAAGAGAGAACCTAGAGCTGCTCGCTTCTTTTCAAACAAAGTTAAAGAGTGCAGCTTTGGTAAACTGGTCCAGGATAAACTATGTTTGCCAAGGCACACTGACACCAACAGACCAAGCTGAATGGACAAATAAATGGACTCTTTATAACTAAACATGGAGCTGTTGCATGTACACTCTTACTAATAGCACAAAGGTCAGAGGTACTCCTTTGCCAAAGGTGTTCACATGAATGCGGAGCTCAGATGAGGCTATAAAGGCTCAGTGATTGCAAAAATTACCCAGCAAATATCTTACTGAGAATCCTCTGAAGGTTCATCCTGAGTTTGGAGATGCTGATAGCAACATCTGAAGAGCGCTGCTGCCAGACTTCTAAACTTAATCCAAGAAGTTTTCTAATGTCACATAATAACCATCTAGTGCTATTTGCTCCGCTTTCAATTCATTAATAAATATATATGAATTTTAATGAAAAAACTATCTTTACAAAATAAACAACTTTTTTTAATTTAAACCCCTTTTTGCTTTTAATCTATTGAATGAATGAGCTCAACGAGCTCAACAACTTTTATGCTCGTTTTGAGAAAGGGAACACTACAGCTGCATCAAAGGTAGCCATTACCCCAGATCACCAGCCACCAGTGATGGGACTAAGGGCGTTGAAAGTAACGGCGTTACTAACGCCGTTACCTTGTTTTAGTAACGAGTAATCTAACTAATTACTTTGACTGTAACTATAACGCTGTTACCATTGCAGACACCCCGTTACTGCGCGTTACTCAGGTCGCACAATGAACCTTTTTTCATGATAGGACTCGTGCGCAGCTGCGTGAAGCTGACACCCCACCCACGTCAAAAAACTCTGCAAATAGACTGAATGGTTAGTGCAACGTTAGTGCAGATTTGTGCAGAAAAAAAATATTGTTTGTGCTACTTTTGTTTAAGAGATATTAAAGATTATTTTTTTAGGTCATCCAGAGGTGCGCGCCTTGTCATGAGAGAGGGGAGGATGAGAATGGCTGATGTATAGTGAGATTCCGTCTGTCAGTTGGGTAGGTGGGTGTTTCCGCTGGTGGGTGTTAACGTACAGCACACACAGAGAGATGGAGAGTGAGGAGGATCCAGCAGCAAAACAGCGTTTTCCTGATGGAAATACCGGTGTTACGTCGAGCCGCGTTTACCCATCACATCACATACGGTTTCCTCTGGATCTCCGCACAGCGCAGGGACGGAGATCCATATTTTATGTCACACGCAGAGTATACATCTTGATAGAGAGATGGATAGATAGATGTTGCAGTATCTATAACAACCCAAACACACAGGATTTCAGAATGAGACATCCCCAGTTATTAATTTCACCAGATCTGAATGCCCTGTTTAAAAACTTCACATGGCGTTCCCCCCTGATGTTTTTTACGTTGAGTTGCAATAAATGCTAAACTCTCTGCAGGTACTTCTCTTTGTCTTCCTCTCTATTCAGCTGGCTTTGGAAACACACGGTGAGAAGGTGGGGGCTGGGTGGTGAGGGTTACCGGGGCGAGAAACGCAAAAGTAATGCAATAGTTACTTTTACTAGTAACTAGTTACTTTTATTGTGGAGTTACTCAGTTAGTAACTCAATTACTTTTTGGGAGAAGTAACTAGTAACTATAACTAATTACTTTTTCAAAGTAACGTGCCCAACACTGCCAGCCACTGACATTGAGAAGAGGTGGTGAAAACTGCCCAGCGCATCGCCAAAGCACCGCTCCCTGCCATCCAAGAAATCTACTGGAAGAGGTGTCTGAAAAGGGCTGCAAAAATCTCCAATCAGATTTAGAAGGGTGCCAATGATGTTGTTTTTAATATAATCAATCTTTTTAATAAAAAAAATCCCATAAAATCATTACTACCATGAGCAGGTGGGATGGAAGGTTCAACAGAGCTATGGCTCTGAGTGAGTTTGGCAACTGTATTAAAAAGATATCTAGGATTATTCTTATTCTCATTATTAATTAATAGAAATATGCTGCTCTTGCATTAGGAAGGGTCATCCGATACAGCAGAATGCCATTTTTCTTTTTTGCTTAAGAGTACGAAGCTCAGCATTACATTACATTAGATAACATTACATTTTAAACAAAGGAGCCAGTTTTTCTCTTTCAAAGGGGCTGCATTGTCTAAGGCAGTACGCAGAGAACTAGCAACCCAATCAACAAAATCATCAACCTGTGAAGGGGAATAAGCTAAACCTTTGCACTCTGCAGTGCTGCTCCCAACATAGAGGAGAGAAAAAGTGCAACAGTCTTTAAAATATATAGCTGCATTGTCTGATAATGCTCTGCTAGAGTGAAACCATCTTTTGGGGGAGGAGAACTCTGTTAAAGTTATTTCAAGGTTATTAAAAAGTGGTCAAAGAGGACAGGGGTGTTAGGAAATATTGTTTCTTCACATTCTATGCCTTATTTCAGCACAAGGTCTAAAGTATGACGATGAGAATGTGTGGGAGTATTCACATTATAACAAAGCCAATAGTGTCTAAGATAGCATTAAAGGCTGCTCTTAAGCTATCACCTTCAATGTCAGCATGGATGTTAAAATCGCCCACTATGATGACCCTGTAAGTATTTAATACCAAATCAGAAAGGAACTGGTGGACGATACAAAGTTACAAAAAGAAGAGGTTTTGTGGCTTTGCAATTTGGATGAGAGAAACTGAGTGTTACATGTTCGAGAGTTATAAGTATTACAGTGTTTCCCATTAATGAAAGAGACTTGTTGTCTCGTTTGGGCCCACCACATTCTTATATAGACAGAGAGAGAGAGAAAACAACAACCAAAAGATCTGTCAGTTTATCAGACCATTCCACAGCTGTACTTTCATACCGCCCGTAACCCAGCGCCATAGAGAGACAAATTGTTTACGGCCGTAACGAATCGCCAGGAAGAATGCATGCCATGCTCATAGATGGTCAGTGGTGGTTCTACTCCCCGGGTGAGACCCACTCCAAGTGCCAGTTTTATTTTTTTCGAAGCGTGCATCCCGCCCTCCTTTATAAAAACGCCACCCCGGCTGCCCGGTTCAACCGTGCAGTGTTGCCCACTCAGAAACTTTGTTGTTATATTTAGCGACTTGTCAGACCCCTCCAGCAACTCCTTTTCAAAAAAAAACGACTAGCGACAAATCTATTGACTTTTCTGGTGTCACTGGCAGCTTTTGGAGACTCATATGAAAGCACGTGTCGTTCCTAATCTTGTCCTCCAGCGGCAGGTGCTGCAGTGGAGCGCCTCCCCGTTCTCCCGCTTCCGCAGGAGTCCCTCTCAGCGCTGCAGTCAGAGCCACAGCAGGTTTACCCTCAGCGCCCAAAATGTAAGGCCCCCTGGCTTACATTCAGAGTGGGAGCGAGCCGGATGTAAATGTAAAATGTTATTAGGTCCAAACTAAATAACTGAATTTGATCAAATGCTGTTATCTTAAATAACAGCATTTGATTCACACAGCAACAGTCACTTAATCAACTTGTCCATTGTGTTTTCCTCTCTAAGATAATGATTTGTAGGCTCCTTAGTGGACCACAAGGGAAAAAAGAAAAAGTAAAAAAAAAGTTGCCTCAAAAATGCATTTAAAGGGGAACACTGTTTTTTTTACATTGGGCCCTTGATTTTACATTATTACATCAACTCCCAGCCTGGTTCATCACTCAAATCCCCGATCTTGATCAGACTGCCGACCTGACTGCTGTCCAGAAGGCCATCATTCCAGAAGCATCTTGTTTGGCAGTTTCTAGTCCCTATATCTATGTCCACAAAATATATGCATCCTGGCTATATTAAATTTGCCACAAAAAAAAAATCAGCACCACAGAAAATGTAAAACTACTTTCATTCATGTGCTTAATGTCAATAAAAAAATGACAATACTTTCTAGAAAATATTGTCTTAGAAAACTTTAACTACAGAAATTAGCCTTTAAAAAATTCAGCAGCAAAACTTTCCCTGCCAATTGTGTTATCAGTGTTAAGAATTCAACGTTAAAAAAAGTCTAATTGTAATGACACTGTTTAAAATCAGAAATATAGAGGGTGAAGTTGTTCACTCACTTTGTGGTACATACATTTTGTTATTTCTTTTAAAAGTTTTAACTTTTCTTAATGTGTAGAGTTCATAGAAACAGCATGGTTAATGTTTTAACTCTTGCAGAGAAATATCTGCAGGTCCTCTTTCACTAACAGGAAGCTGGACGACCACACAGCTGCTGGTCTTTTAACTGAATAACCACAGGCCGCAGACAAACCGTGCAAAGAAGAGAACTGACTAACAGCTATCAAGATGGTCTAAGTCATGTTTAAAACCTAAAAGAGGAGAATAAAAAATATGTTTTTCGACAGAAACGTGTATATAACAGATATTATGTAGCTTTTCTACTGGAATTAGGTGCAAGAAACAAATGTTCAAACTAAGAAAATAAACCTTGAAAAGATCATTTGAGATATTTTGAAGGAAAATAACCTGATGCAAGAAAAAAAAGAAGATTTTTTATTTATTTATTTCAGCTGTAATTAATTTGTCACCTTTGCTGCTTCTGATTGGCTGCTGATGATTGTGGAGGATGTTCAGTTCACTGTATGTGATGCTCTTTTCTTCTTCTAGCCCTTCTTTTGCTGGAATGAAGCAAACTAACATTGCAGCTGATTTTGACTGTCTTAGTAGTTAAAAAAAAAAGAGAAGAAACACTATGTTCCTCTGGCAGAAAATTCAGCAGGGTGTGTAAATAAAATAGTCTAATAAATGCCTGATTAAAATTAGAGAAAGTGTTGCCAACACTCTGAAATAGTAAAAACTTACCGTCAGTGTTCATGGAGGCAGACCCTCTCATCATTAGAACCATAAGAAGTAAAAAGAGTAAAACCAAAGAGATAATAATAAGAGCAGTTACTAAGTGGGAATAAGAGAAATTGAAAACTAATGATGCAGCTGGGGGAGAGGTGGTTGCTTTCCCTGAAATAAACAAAATGAAATGATTGTGTTTTCTGTTTAATCATGAAGGTTGAAGCAAACAGAGAAGCTGCTGACCTTCAACAGAGATCCAGCTGGATGGAGACTCTCCATGACCCCTGATGTTACACCTGTAGAGGCCTTCATCAGAGCTGGTCACATGGTGGAGGGTCATGTTACCTTTGGGCTCAGTCCTGATGAGGGAGCCATCTTTATAGAAAGCAGCTGGGAGGTTGGAGGGAGTGGTCTTTGTTAGACAGCTCAGAGTGACGTCATCTCCCTCCATCACAGGGAGGACAGGACTCTGCAGGATCACTGATCCACCTCAACACAGAGACAAACTACAGCATTTCATCCATTTCCACACAGCTTCATCAACACTAACTCCACAGTCTGATCTTACCAGTGACAGTGAGCTGGATGCTGCTGCTGGCTGCTCCCTCTCTGGACGAACACCAGTAAACTCCACTGTCCTCTGGGACAATGTAATTCATGTTACAGGTAGATCCAGCTGGTTTCCCCCATCCATCTTCACACTGAGTCCTGGTTCCTCTGGTTGTGTTCCTCCATACAGTCCATCCAGCAGAGCTGTTGTTCTCCTCACAGCTCAGAGACACAGAGTCTCCTTCAAAGAACTGAGATCTGCTGGGACTCACAGTCAGAGCAGCTGCTGGAATGGAACAGGCAGAATCATGAAAAAAAAAAAAAATCCTAATCTCAGAGTTATTTAAAGTAGAGATGGCAGTAATAATGACAGAAATCAGGGAAAAAGCCATTTAGGGCGTTCAAAGTCATTGCTGTGTGGAACATGCATCAAAAATCTCCTCATACCTAAATGGCTTCACTAAATATTATGTTGATTGTAGATTTTGAAAATCACTCTTCTTACTTTTCTTAAGACCCAATAGTGTTTCTTCCACTGACCTCTATTTATTCACTGGATTGCTGAAAGGCAATTGTAGAGGGTGAAGTGAAGCCTTTAGCCACCACATTGGTATTGCCTAGTTAGACCGGTTGCAATGTAAACAATACGTGCACTACAGCATCAAACAACTATGATTTTTCTCTTTTTTGGGGGGATTAAGACCTTTTTTTTTTTAACAGTGTCCTATCTGGCAAATTTGGAAATAAGAATAATTGTTTTGATGCCAAAAAAGAGCCCAACAGATTTTACTTTCACAAGTGGAGCAGTACGGCTATCACCATATTGTTCCACTTGTTTTATGCATATAAATTGCTTTATTATAATTATGCAGGGAGTTTTACAGATTATATGGACACTGCAATGTAAATAGAGCAGAAGAGGAAAAACAGAAGAGGAGAAAAGATGAAAGAAAGAGGAGATAAAAGGGAGATAATGATAAAACATTTTCAGTCTGCTTCATCACCTGCAAAGAGATGTAAAAAGAACAGCACAGCCAACAGACATGGTACGAGACACACAATAAAGTAACACCTAAATACTATAACTGAAGCAGTATTATTAAGTCTGACATGTACTCTGTGTTACCTAAAGATATGAATTTGGGCTTCCTGTATGGAAGTGAATCTCTGATTACCTGGAACCAAGCACCTGTAGTTTGTCAGAGTGCACTTGTGCATGTAAAGTTTATCCAAAGAAAAAATGCTCAATAGTGGTTGAGCACCGAGTCCAGCGCCGGGAAACCCAAAGCCCCAGACGCACAAAGGGACCCCAAGAGCGAAGGCACCAAGGAGGGGCCAGCCCAGGAAATCAGACCCCCACCAAGGGAGGAGGAGAGACAGCCCGGAGGAAGTCCCCCAGCCACCGCAACGCAGGATCCCCCGGGAGCCATGGGGACGAGACCTGCGGGCCCCGCTGAAAGCCAGCCACCCTGAAGTGAACCTGGTCCTGGGCCCCAGGGATCCAACGCCCCCGGGGCGCACCACCGCCCGGCAGAAGCCCCAGCCAGGCCCCGGCCGGCTAGGCCCCGCGGAGAACCCGCCAGAAATTAGCCAGTAGCCACCCAGGCATCTACCCCCAAACCCCGAGTTCCACCAGTGCACCTGCGAGCCCCGATGCTAGCCAGCGGAGGGAGAGGAGGACGGGGGGAATGGGCTCCGCATTTTGAGGAGACTTGATATGTGCTAGGAAGAGGGAGCAGTTCAGACCCGCTACACCAACCCATCTCGTTCCTGCTTCGAGCCCGGCCCCCCACCCTGCACCCGGACCAGACCACTTCCAGCAAAAGCTCCACCGGGACCATGGCCCACACGCCCAGAGTCCCCCCCCCCAACTAATTCACCCAGCAACTACACGCCCCTCCCTCCAACCTTCTTTGGGGAGAGCAGAAGTGACCACCCCACCACCAGCAGGCCACCCAGGCCCTGCAGGAGCCCCCCTGCCAAAGTTTAACTTGGATAAAGACTTAAGGCCAGGTCCTTAAGATACATCAGGGTCTGAGAGCAGTCACAGGTCGAAAGTTCACCCTTTATTCTCTCACTCCAGTTTTAAAGCAGGTGATGTAGGAGCAGTACCTGACATAGTGTAGGAGTGGATGTAGCCTGTAAGTGAGCAATAATCTCCAGCATGCCTGACTCGAGTTGAGAAATTGAGTTTTCAACACCAGAACACCTCTGTTTTTCTGCCGATGGAACCATGTTAGGCCAGATTATTCTGTCAAGCTAAGAACTGCAGGATCTAGTATTCTTAGTTCTTCTTTGCTGGGTCCTCGTCAAACCACGTCAGTCTTCCTCCACTTCATCTCTCTGAGCCCTCCTTGTAATTTTTGATTCCCCTGATGTCTCCTTGGTTTTTTGGGTACGTTTAGACTTGTGTATTTTCTTTTTTTATCTTTGGACTTTGGACTCCTGGTTTCATGTTTGTTTGGACTTTGTTTTCTTTTTGATTTTTTGGACCTGCCTCTGTTTTCAGTTTTTAATAATTCATCATTAAATCACTTGAAAGATTGACCTCTGCCTTCCTGCCTCTGCCTTTGGGTCCACAACCTTTAAAAAAAATCTTGACACTGTGTCTATACGTTATTCTCCAAGACTCTAACTCCTGGACTGTTTAAGATATCTCAAAAATCCAAAATGTACCAGAAAGCAGAGATAAAGGCTTGTGACCCTACAGTTCTTATTTTGATAGCACATAGGACTTCAGGAACACTGTGACCATCCAATCACAGACCCCAGTCAGTGGCGCATCAGAGGTTTGTAAAGTGAGCTTGTCAGAGTGACAGCCAATCACAAAACAAAAGACAGAGGGCCAATCAGGAGCTTTTGGGCGGTCTAAACTCAAGGATTCAGGCTTGAGCTTGATTGTCTGTGTACTGTAGTGTTACATGGTTTTTGGACACTAAGAAGTGCAGGGGACCAAAACGGGCTTTTGAAAAAGTGCAGAGGACATGTCCCCTGTCCCATCCACGCTTTGATTTTAATGTTATGTTCAGCTGCGTGTGATGCAGCTGTCGTCAGCATAGTTGGGGTAACATGGTGTTGTTTATTAGGAAATGAGTTAGGGGGAACAGTGGCCAATAATGGACCCTTGGGGAGTGCCACATATGATTTTAATCTGTCTCTGATGTAAAGTTTAAACCAGTCCAGTGCTAAAAAAACAAGAAAGCCCTTGAAGAATTATGCCCTTTATGTTAACCAGGTTATTGATCAATCTCAGTATTGTCTATTTAAATATCAACTTAAAACACAAAAGCAAAGCTGTAAAAGTGGGTGTTAGGCTCCCCCTGATGTTACCATTGTCTCCAAGAAAAAAAGTTAAGTGCACCAGTGCAACAAGGGCAAAACTTTAGTTAGTCTAGAGCGCTAGTCATTTAGCTTTTTTTAATCATACATACAGTAGTGTATTAATACCACATCCAGGCTGCTTTATCTATTATTAGGACCTTTGTTACAGTACACTAAGCTTGCACCACTAAAGTGGTGGTGTGTCCCTCTATTTATAGTTTTATGCTGCACATATCCAAAATAAAAATATGTCAGGTGCTGTAATATTTATGTCAGGCAATATTTTCTTCATGTTTTCTTTTCAGTTTAGAAAAATCCTGATGCGGATATTAGTGCGAACATTTTAGTTATGCTCTCAGAGAGTATAAATACTATTTACTTACCTTGGTTTGTAGTGAACCACAGCGGTAAACCTAGACCTTTAAAGAAAAAGAAAATTATTACTCTATAAAATTATTTTCTGAATAAACAGAAATGATCGATATTAGAAAAAAAAAAGAGAAAGGAAGTTGTGTTTAGTCAGGGTAAGAGATTTATTTAAGGGATTGTAAGGTTTGGCGGTTCTTGAACAACTTTTTAATTTCAATTACCATCCATCCATCTTCCTCCCCTTATCCGGGGTCGGGTCGCGGGGGCAGCAGCTTAAAAGGGAGGCCCAGACTTCCCTCTCCCCAGCCACTTCTTCAAGCCCCTTAGGAGGAACCCCAAGGCGTTCCCAGGCCAGCCGAGAAACATAGTCTCTCCAGCGTGTCCTGGGTCTTCCCCGGGGCCTCCCCCCGGTGGGACGTGCCCGGAACACCTCACCAGGCAGGCGTCCAGGAGGCATCCTAACCAGATGCCCGAGCCACCTCAACTGGCTCCTCTCGACATGGAGGAGCAGCGGCTCTACTCCGAGTCCCTCCCGGATGACCGAGCTTCTCACCCTATCTCTAAGGGAGAGCCATAGATGAGGGTAGGAAAGTAGATCGACCGGTAAATCTAGAGCTTCGCTTTTTGACTCAGCTCTCTCTTCACCACAACGGACCGGTACAGCGCCCACTTCATGGCAGATGCTGCATCGATCCGCCTGTCAATCTCCCGTTCCCTTCTTCCCTCATTCGTGAACAAGATCCCAAGATACTTAAACTCCTCCACTTGGGGCAGGACACCCCCCCTGACCCGGAGAAGGCACTCTACCCTTTTCCGGCTCAAGAAAATGGCCTCGGATTTGGAGGCACTGATTCCCATCCCGGCCGCTTCACACTCGGCTGCGAACCGATCCAGCGACAGCTGCAGATCACGACCTGATGAAGCCAATAGGACCACATTATCTGCAAAAAGCAGAGACGCAATCCTAAGGCCACCAAAACTGATCCCCTCAACACCTTGGCTGCGTCTAGAAATTTTGTCCATGAAGGTAATGAACAGAATCGGTGAGAAAGGGCAGCCCTGGCGGAGTCCAACTCTCACCGGAAACGAGCCCGACTTACTGCCGGCAATGCGGTCCAGACTCTGACACCGGTCATACAGGGATCTGACAGCCCGTATCAAAGGACCCGGCACATCGTACTCCCGGAGAGCCCCCACAGGGCCCCCCGAGGGACACGGTCGAACGCCGTGTCCCGCCGTGTCCACAGAGCACAGGTAGACTGGTTGGGTGAACTCCCATGCACCCTCCAGGACCCTGCTGAGGATGTAGAGCTGGTCCAGCGTTCCACGACCAGGACGAAAACCACACTGCTCTTCCTGAATCCGAGGTTCAACTATTCGACGGACCCTCCTCTCCAGCACCCCCGAATAGATCTTGCTTGGGAGGTTTAAGAGTGTGACTCCCATTTAATTGGAGCACACCCTCTGGTCCCCCTTTTTGAATAGGGGGACCACCACCCCAGTCTGCCAATCCAGGGGGACTGTCCCCGATGTCCATGCAATGTTGCAGAATCGTGTCAGCCAACACAACCCTACAACATCCAGGAACTTCAGGAACTCCAGGCGGATCTCATCCACCTCCGGGCCCCTGCCATCGAGGAGCTTTTTAACCACCTCGGCGACGTCGCCCACAGAGATTGGAGAGCCCAGCCCAGAGTCCCCAGGCCCAGCTGCCTCAATGGAAGACATGTTGGTGGGAATGAGGAGGTCTTCGAACTATTCCGCCCACCGACCCACAACGTCCCGAGTTGAGGTCAGCAGCACACCATCCCCACTATAAACAGTGTTGGTGCTGCACCGCGTCCTCCTCCTGAGACGCCGGATGGCGGACCAGAATCGCTTCGGAGCCGTACGGAAGTCTTTCTACATGACCTCTCCAAACTCCTCCCACACCTCAGAGTTTTTGCCTCAGCAACCACCCGAGCCGGATGCCGCTTTGCCCGTCGGTACCCATCAGCTGATTCCGGAGTCCCACAGGCCAAAAAAGCCCGATAGGCCTCCTTCTTCAACCTGACAGCCTCCCTCACCGGAGGTGTCCACCAACGGGTTCGAGGGTTGCCGCCACGACAGGCACTGACAACCTTGCGGCCACAGCTCAGATAAGCTGCCTCGACAATGGAGGAACGGAACATGGTCCACTCGTACTCAATGTCCCCCACCTCCCCAGGGATGTGTTCGAAGTTCTGCCGGAGATGGGAGTTAAAGCCCCGCTTAACCGGGGACTCCGCCAGACGTTCCCAGCAGACCACAACACGTTTGGGCCTGCCACGTCTGACCGGCATCCTCCCCCACCATCGGAGCCAACTCACCACCAGGGAGGCTACCCTCTCGTTCACCGGGGTGAACCCCAACATACAGGCGCCGAGATGGGGGGCAACAAGTATGCCCACTCCTGCCTGGCGCCTCTCACCGTGGGCAACTCCAGAGACGAAGTATGTCCAGCCCCTTTCAAGGAGACTAATTTCAGAACCAGAACCATGCGTCGAGGTGAGACCGACTATTTCTAGCCAGAACCTCTCAGCCTCACACACTAACTCCGGCTTCTTCCCCACCAGTGAGGTGACATTCCATGTCCAAGCTCCCTTGGACGTGCAAGCTCCCTATTGTTTAATCAGTAGTGATTTTCGGGAGGCTCAGTGGGTCACAAATTTAGAGATTGTCGTGAGAGCAGGACGCATTCGGAAAATCTGGAGAGCTGGAAGTTTGCGTGGGGAAAAAAAGGAGCAAACTTAAATGAGACCAAGATGCTGGAATGTTCCCTCCTTAAATTTTAGATTAGTGGGGTAAAATTGACATAATAAGAAATCAGTAGATCTGAGAAGATGAGTTATTTGCCATTTTGTACATGAAAGAGCAAGCTCACACAGACAATGATATGGTAATATAAGCTGAACTATTGAGAAGAAGGGTTCCTCTAATACAAAAGTAATTATTACCTCACAACATCTGACTTCAGATTTAAAATGATGTAATCAGATAGAGATTTCTAAAAATTATAGTATTTCAAACTAAAAAAAAATAAATTTTATAACAAAATCAAAAGAACAGATTCAGGCAAAGGAAACACTAAAAATAATCCATACAATAGGTACTATATATGTCTACACTGTATGTCAGAAGAGGATAAAGAACTTCAAGCTATATTATACAGTGTCTTGTGGTGGGTAGTCACCAGAGGGTTTACATAGGTAGGAGTAGCAATACTCTTACAACAATATTACTCCAGTAAATATATAATATAGTACAATTGCTTATAAAAGTACATTTTTTAAATGGCAAAATGGCAGTGCCCTGCTCGGCTGCGGCTACTTCGGCTCCGGTTAGCATCGAAAACCTTATGCTACTTTCGGCAGTTAAAACATCGATTCCCGTACCTACAACACAGCGTCACAGTGTAGGAACAGTGTACATCCGTACACTTCAAGACCTCCTCTGCACGGAGATGCGGACCGCACTCGCGTGCCTCGGACTGCTATGCCAAGCGGATCGAGCGGCCAGCGGAACAGCGAACCCTCCCGCAACCAGAGGCTACCTTTGGAGAAATCGGAGGTGGCGTGACAGGAATCAGAAGCGCGGCTGCCGCGGACGACTACCAGCTAAGCTAAAAGCTAACCCATACAGATCACCGCTTCCCTCACTGCTGCTCGCCAGCGTACGCTCCCTGGAAAATAAAATGGACTACCTCACGATGGAACTACACTCAAAGCTTGAAACAAGAAACTGCTGTACCATTATCCTTAACGAAACATGGCTCAGTGCATCTGTCCCAGACAGAGCTGACAGAAGCAGCACTCTCACACATAAAACCCGAGGGGGGGCGTTTGCATCTAGACGAAGAACAGCTGGTGTATCAATGCTTCCTGTGTCTCCAGTCACTGCTGTGCAGACACTGAACTCCTGACTGTGAGATGCCAACCCTTTTACCTGCCAGGTGAATTCGACAGCTTCATCATTGTTGCTGTTTACATCCCACCCAGCGCGAACAGAAAGCAAGCCCTCAGTGTTCTCTACCATAACATCATGGACATGCAAGCCACACAGCCGGAAGGTGTTTTTATTGTTGCTGGCGACTTCAACCAGGCCAACATAAAGACCGTGCTTCCAAACTTTTACCAACACGTGGACTTTGCTACAAGAGGGGAGAACACGCTGGACCTTGTTTACACCAACATAAAGAAGGCATAAAGAGCAGCCCCCCACCTGGGCTCCTCAGACCATTTTTCTGTCATGCTAATTCCTGCATACCAGCCTCGGCTCATGATTGAAAAACCTGCAGTGCAGAAGGTGCCCGTATGGCCTGAGGGAGTGATGTCTGCATTGCAGGACTGTTTTGAGTGCACTGAATGGAGCATCTTCAAGGAGGCTGCAACTGACAACCAGCGCCCCAACGTGGAGGAGTACGCTGCATCGGTGTCCGACTACATCAGTTGGTGCATGGAAAACGAGACGGCAACAAAAACAATAGTCACTCGGGCAAACCAGAAACCTTGGATGACCAAGGAGGTGCGAACAAAGCTGAGAAAACGCAATGCTGCATTGAAATCTGGTGATGCTTCGGCTGTCAGGTCTGCAAGGGCTAACGTGATGCGGGCTATCAGAGACACCAAGCGGGCCTACAGCCAGAAAATCCAAGGTCTCTTCCAAGACTCCAACGACACTAGGAAACTGTGGCAGGGTATCCAGTCTGTCACAGACTACAAACCCACACCCTCATCCTGCCACAACGACACCGGCTTCCTCAATGAGCTCAACAACTTCTTCGGAAGATTTGAGGAGCTGAACTCCAACCCTGAAAGGAAAGCGACGCCACACCCCGACAAATAGGCGCTCATACTGGAAACAACAGCAGTGCGGAAAGTTCTGAGGAAGGTCAACGCGTAGAAAGCTGCAGGTCCCGACAACATTCCAGGTCGGCTGATCAAAGAATGCTCGGACCAGTTGACCCACGTGCTCACGGACATTTTCAACACGTCCCTGGACCAGGCCATCGTCCCACAGTGCTTCAAGTCTGCCACTGTGGTTCCGGTCCCAAAGACAACCACCATCACGTGCCTTAATGACTTCCGCCCCATCGCACTCACATCTTCCATCATGAAGTGCTTCGAAAGACTTGTTAGGACCACATTATCTCCACGCTCCCCCTATCACACGACCAGTTTTAGTTTGCATACCAGTCCAAGCGCAGTGCAGAGGATGCAGTCTCCACTGCTTTCCACCTGAGCCTGAAGCACCTTGAGGAGAAGAACACACACGTGCGGATGCTGCTCCTGGACTTCAGCTCAGCATTCAACACGATCATCCCCCAGGACCTGGTAGGCAAACTGGGCCCCTTAGGAATAAACACCCCCCTCTGCAACTGGCTGCTGGACTTCCTCACTGACAGAACCCAGGCTGTCAGAGTGGGGAACAACACCTCCGACGTCATCACCCGGAACACCGGCATTCCCCAGGGCTGTGCCCTGAGCCCCCCGCTGTTCACCCTGATGACCCACGACTGCCGGCCGTGCCTCAGGTCCAACCACATCCTGAAGTACGCAGATGACACCATAGTAGTGGGCCTTATCCGCGACAACAACGAGGCAGCCTACAGGAGGGAGGTTTGTCAGTGGCATTGGATGTAGGAGTTTGCCCTAAAATCGAAGGGTTGACGGTTCAAGCCCCGACTCCGACTTTCAGTGTCGTTGTGTCCTTGGGCAAGACACTTCACCTGCATTGTCTACTGATGGTGGTCAGAGGGCCCGGTGGCGCCAGTGTACGGCAGCCCCACTTCTGTCAGTGAGCCCCAGGGCAGCTGTGGCTACAATGTAGCTTGCCACCATCAGTGTGTGAGTGTGTGTGTGAATGGGTGAATGAATGTAGTGTAAAGCGCTTTGGTCAAGTCTCCTAACTTGAATAAAGGCGCTATATAAGTACATGCCATTTACCATCTGGTGGACTGGTGCAGAGGGAACAACCTGATCCTGAACGTCAAAAAGACCAAGGAGATTATCATCGAAATCCAGACCCACGCACACACCCCTCCTTATCAACGACTCAGATGTGGAGGTTGTCAGCAGCACCAAGTTCCTGGGGGTGCACATCACCCCACATCTCCTCACTAGTGAAGAAGGGCCAGCAGCGCCTGCACTCACTGAATGATGACTGAATGATGAAGAGAGCATCCCTCCCGCCCCCCCATCCTTCAGACCTTCTACAGAGGGACCATCGAGAGCCTGCTGACCAGCTACATCTCCATCTGGTCTTGGCGCCTTCAGGGCCTCTGACTGGAAGTCTCTACAGAGGGTGGTGAGGACAGGGGAGAAGATCACAGGGGCGCCGCTCCCCTGCATCAAGAACATCACGGACAGACGCTGCCAATCCCGGGCTCACCAGATCCTCTCCGACCCCAACCATGGACTGTTTTCCCAACTGGCGTCTGGCAAAAGGTTCCGCAGCATCTTCTGCAGAACGTACAGGCTACTGAACAGTTTCTTCCCCCTGGCCATCAGGTTTGCTACAACGCCACATAACACAACACTCCTAATATTAAAGTGGTAGAAAACTGTAAATGCATGAGTGGAATTTGATTGAGAATTAAAAATCTTATCCTCAAAATTGCCCTTATTTAACATAAAAATAATGTCTGTCTGTGTCAAATCAAATGTGGATGTGCATATGCACAAGCAGTAAAGCAAAAATATTTAAAATACAAAAATACAGTTTAATATTACCAAGTTCTCAGCTATTATTGTTATGTTTAGTTGTTGTAATATTACTAGGAAGAGGTTGTAATATTAGGAGAATGAACTCGTAATATTCGAGAATAAAGCCGTAACATTACGAGAATAAAGTTGTAATATTACGAGAATAAAGTCATCATACAGCAACTCATTTCAGAAAGAAAGCTTAAAAAAAAAAAGCCACTTTGACATCCTGCCCGGTTTGATGCTGCTGCTAAAAGATTTTCTGATCTATCAAACTGGGAAGTATGTGCCTCTTTTAAGAGTTTTCATAAAATACAACTTGTTTCTTGTAATTTTATGACTTTATTCTTGTAATTTTATGACTTTGTTGTCGTAATTTTACGAGTTTATTGTTATAATTCTACAACTTTCTTCTCGTAATGTTACGACTTTATTCTAGTAATTTTATGACTCTTCTTATTGCGACTTTATTCTCGAAATAGAAGAAAAAAGATCTCCAGCCTGCCCCTAGTACTCCGTCATAAAGTGTAACTTCACATGATGCTTGACATTCCTCATTTTAGGGAAGGAAGTGCCTCTTGTAATAGTTGACATAAAATACAACTTGTTTCTCACAATATTAGGACTTTATGACTATTCTCATTGTGACTTTATTCTCACAACGTTACGACTTTTTTCTCAAAATGTTATGACTTTATTCTATTAATTTTATGACTCTTCTCGTTATGTCTTTCTTCTTGTAATATTACGACTTTATTTTCATAATTATACAATGTTATTCTCGCAATGTTATGACGTTATTCTAGTAACTTTATGACTATTCTCATTGTGATTTTATTCTCATAATTTTACAACATTATTCTCGCAATGTTATGACTTTATTCTAGTAACTTTATGACTATTCTCATTGTGACTTTATTCTCATAACGTTACAAATTTATTCTCGAAATAGCAGAAAAAAAATCTCTAGCCCCGCTGCAATAGTCCGTTGTACTTTTGCTATCCAATCATTACTCGAAAAAATAATCTAAAGATGAATTAATTTGCTAAATAATTGTTAGTTGCAGCCCTAGTTACCTTATGTGACCACAAAGCTGCCTTCAAATAAAATGTATTATTATTATCATAAAAAGCAGATGTGCGGCTGCAATATTTTTTTTTCTGTTCCTTCATGTGAAATAGCGCAACAAGGTGTTTAACATGTGAATATGTTTAATAAAAAAGGATAATCTAAGAAATATTTACAAAAAACAAAGAAAATCCTTTATTTCATGAAGGAGCAGTAAATGTGAATAAAATAAAATAAGCTTACGATTACACCAGAAAACCTATAAATACTTCACGCCACTGCTTGAAGTCTCAAATTTCAAAACACCAATTGTTGCCTTTACTCATACCTTTGGATTTGCAACAAGTAAACATTTGAACATCTCTGAGGTTTTAGGATTATTTCAGACTGCAGAACTCAGCAGCAAGAACTCGTCCATGTATTTAGATAAAATATTGACTGGCAGAAAAAGTATTTTCTCATAAACCAATAGATCTGTAATAAAATGGCTTTAATGGTGTAGAGCATTATGAGCATTTACTGTCCAACATCTACAGGCTGCTGCAGCAAAGGACAACATTTCTGAGGAGTTTTCAGTGTCTGATCTCTTCTTAAATGTTCAGCTGATTGAGGATAACATGAGGAAATCATGCTACTGAGCACCGTTTGTTCACTGAGTCAGTTCAGTGATTATATCCAGCTTTCTGAAACTGAACATTCTCAGTATACATGGATTTATTTCTCAATTTATTCTGGATTTTGACTCATCCTACTTTCTAAAACAAAGCTATTTTGTGTTTTGTCCTTAATAAACATTTAAAGAGTTAAAACACCTAAATAAAAATGTCTTAAATGAATTACTTACAGAGCAGCCATCGTAGACGTGTTTCCTCCATTGATGTTCTTCGTGACATGAACCTTTCTACTGTATCAGGTTCTGCCACTGTCATAATAAGACCGCCCCCTTAATGAGAGCACATTTCTCAAGGGCTCCATAATGAGAACAGGCACGTGAAGAAGGACGGTGTGGGTCCGAAAAGGTACGTGTACGTTTTTTTCGTTTCTAAATTGTGTTGACAAAGACGGAAAAACGGCTTTGATTTCCGTTTTTGATTTTAAATGGAAAAACGGAGGTAGTTTCCGCTTTTCGTTTTGGTTTTCCGGAAAAAAAAAAAAAAAAAACGAATTGCCTGAAGGTACACGGGCAGGTGTTATGCCCAAAAGTGCATGCCTGCCGAAATATGCATCCCCAGTCGCGGGAGCGCGCCTCGCTCTGTTGAACTGCATATCGACGAGGAAAACGGATTAAAATATGTTCAATGGAGCTTAGGTTCTTATATTAATGATATAAAAACGTTTAAAAATACCTCTCGTGGGAAAAAAGTTGTGGTTATTTGGCAGATTCATTTACAAAAGTACGGATTTTTCGAACAACAAAAATCGAAAGATTTTGACCATGGTACGGCTGATTTATTTGTTGTGGTCTCTTGCTATTTACACACAACACTAAACCGTGATAGCCGACGTGAGTTTTGAGTTTGCAAAACTTTCTCTTAAGTGGAAAATCAAACGCGCATCTACACAGCACAGCGTTCACAGACCAGTGAGATGCGTTCGCTGCGCGTCAGAAAGCTATGGTGCATTCAGGAGCATTGGAACATTTTAAACTTACAAGAATGAGGCATAAAACAGAACTGTATTTTACTGAACTGTAATGTATTTTTTGTTTTTTTTTTGTTTATGCACATCTGCTAGCTTTTTATTCTAAAAAATCTAAAATATTACAGCAGCAATTTATCAAAGTTTATCAAAATCCTGTTTAAAAGCTCCAAATGGGGCTTCAGATCATATAAAGCGACAATTGTACTGTCATTGTTTTACAGGGCAGAATTTGCATTTGCTGATCCTTGTACTTAAATGAAAAAGCTGGGGCCTTTTTTGCCTGATTTAGACAGGGGGAAACAGATTCTAGCAGGTTTTATTTCATCTCATATTGCCAGTTCTGGCAATATGGGATGAAATAAAACGGCTGATGTTAGAAGACAAACTGTTTATTAAGGACAGTACAACATAGATAAATTGTACGTTAATATAAACACAGATATAGATTTAAGTACTAAATTTCAACCAGGAAAAAATTATTTTCCTTCTGCATATAGTCTTTAATGATTACACGTGCACTCCATTTTCTATTTCATTTTTATTACAAGTATATGGTTTACAACAGTTTTCAATGGGATGAGAACATTTGGACACTGAAACAATGAGAGATTTTTTTAATGAACGTGTGGAAAAGAACAAGGATCTGTTTGCTTTCAGAGGGAGGAGTAGACTGCTGTCAGCGACCAGCTTTCAAGCAAACGTTTGTGTTTTATTGTTAGTTTTAAATCAATATCACTGGCGATATTCTGCTATAACATGTGAAGTAAAGAATAAAACAGTAAAGCTCAACTTTCATACACGTAAAACCTTTCAAGTTTCAAGTTCTGCACGTTGGAATTGAAGCGGAGTTAACTCTGGTTGTTCTTCCTGCGCGCTCCCGACGAGGGGATACAAATTTTCGCAGGGATAACTACCTTGGCACGACACTGGACTGGCAGCCTCTCACACAACACGATCGTGTCATTTCTGGTAAATAATTGTGCCGAAAGAACAGCCGCGTGTGGCTTATCTCGACCTAATATGGTGGTTTTCCCACGATGCATCGCGCCCGAGGTAAACAAGTGACGTCACTTGGCAGAGACCGATAAGATCATTAGGATTTCTGCACAGAAAGTTTTTTTTTTTTTGTTACTTTATTGTTTATAACATTAATTACATGTTTCAATAGGAATCTCCATTTAGCGTTTTTACAGAAAAAAAAAAACGACAAGAAATTCCACTTAACTTTTGCAAGGCAAAGGAAGAAGGTACAATTAAATTAACAGAAAAAAATAAAATAACGCACCTCTGGATGACCTAAAAAATAATATTTAATATCTCTTAAACAAAAGTAGCACAAACAATATTTTTTTCTGCACAAATCTGCACTAACGTTGCACTAACCATTCAGTCTATTTGCAGAGTTTTTGGACGTGGGTGGGGTGTCAGCTTCACGCAGCTGCGCACGAGTCCTATCATGAAAAAAGGTTCATTGTGCGACCTGAGTAACGCGCAGTAACGGGGTGTCTGCAATGGTAACTGCGTTATAGTTACAGTCAAAGTAATTAGTTAGATTACTCGTTACTAAAACAAGGTAACGGCGTTAGTAACGCCGTTACTTTCAACGCCGTTAGTCCCATCACTGTCGAACACGCACACTTATCCCTATAGTGGTGTCGTTAGGGCTGGTGCAGTGGATTCTGGACAGATTCCCAGTCCATCGCAGATTAAGAAAAAATCTATCCATCAAATTTCTGACCCGCTTCATCCCTCATGGGGTCGCGGGGGTTGCTCGTGCCTATCTCCAGCATTGATTAAGAAAAGCAATATAACCAAATACTTGCTGGTGCTGAAGTTCAAATAATAATATAATATCAGTAGACCCCGCATTGGCTGTCGCGGCGCAGGAATTACGGCCGCCATATTGGGGCGGTCGACCTGCTACTCAAACATGCTGATTCAAGCTGAACACACTAATGATGCCTCAGCACTGTGCGGCGTGTTTTTGTTTAAATTTACAGACTATTTACGTCAGGGCTCGAGTGATAACTTTTCACAAATAAGATGAAAACATATCTTTACATATATCTTTATATATCCCCTGCCCTGTTACGTCAGCATTTCCAATATGGGTGTCCTTGATGTGGGCTTGATGTCAAGCCCCGCCTTCCCGTAGGCTGCAGCGGGATGTACTTGCAGAAAGTGCCAACCTAAAGCCCCTCCCTCATCTGATCTTCCTCACACAGCGAGGCTCTCAGATAGGGAAACAAACTCGACAGCTCTCAAAAGGAACCGGGTCACATCGGCGATTGGAAAAAAAACATTTTGTGACAATGACCGACTAATAACTATTCGTTCTCCAGAACTTTAACCTGTACAGAGATCTGTCCCAGCTGGAGGAGATTGTGGCGAATTTTCTGCATTTTAAAGCCATGGATATTCTTCACTTATTCCCACTCTTACTTTCGGTTCTCTGCATGAGTGTCGTACCAGCCCAAGGTGAGTTTTTTAGATACAGTGTTTCCGTGTTTGGGAATCGGCGGGAGCTGCTTAGTGCTACCTCTGCTCTAAATAAAAACAGGATTAATGCCTTTAATTCGGAGGGGGAAAAAAAGAAAATGATTAAATGGGTGGGTGGGTGGGGGGGGGGATGGGGTTATCAGCCCCCTACATCTTTTGCCAAAAACATTATTTTTTAAAGATGTTTGCAAGGAAATTGGAGCTTTATTGTTAACTTTAATAACATCTTTTCCTATTATTATTTCCTTTCGATTATCCACTGCAGTATTGGGAAGTCCCTCCCAGCAGCAATTCCTTCTAACCGGTTGAGCAACTGACGCATTTTGTGGGAAGTTTGTAAGCATATGGGCTGGCTGCGATGCAGGTAGAGACAGAAAAATAAAGAACCCAAGTCCCTCCATACACAGTCAGGCAGCTCCATGACTTTAAAGAGGAAGGATAGAGCGTCTCTCACCTGAAGAAGCCGCAGAAACAGCTTTGCTTTAGATCAAACTCACCTGCTAAAGCCTGAGAAGGCATTCACAGCTTAAATCGTCTGATGGAGCAAAACACTCAGCAGTCTCTGTCAAAGGTTTATTCCCTATCTTTGCTGGTTTTTTTTAGACATTTTTGTGCTATCAAAATCATATTGTGGTCTGACAAACCGGTTAGAAAATTGTATGATTTCAATATTCGATCTTCTTTATTAGAGAATATTAAATCAATTTGGGTCTTTGAAGTCTTTGAGATCCTTGTGGCACCTTTCATTATCTGGGTAAAATCAAACTTTGTCATTAGGGTCTTAAGTTTTTTCCTTTTGCTAGAATTAAACCAGTCAATATTAAAATCACCCAGTATGATAACTTCTGACTTATGGGCAACCATTTTCAACAATGTATCTAGCTCACCATAAAACATTTCATTGCAAGAAGGGGGATAAAACCACAATTAAAAAGTGCATGGTTGATGACAGTGATACTTCAACACCAATATGCTCAATGTTTACATCATGTTCAAAGGTGACTTTGCAGTTGCCTAGGGTCCCAAGTTCCTGGGGTCCCCATAAAACTCATTTTACATGTATAGTTAATACAGATATTCCTTCTTTGTGTACATTAATTGTGTTTTTGATCAAAATCCTTTCGCTAAAATGCTAAAAAATCACAACGCTGATGGCCCCCATTCAGTGTCCACCATATTGGATCAGTCCATTTGCTGCACATGTTCAGAAAGGTCCAAACGGACAGCAGCAAACCATTTGGAAACAAACGGCAGGAAGAGCAGTGTTGCCAACTTAGCGGTTTTGTCGCTATATTTAGCCACTTTTCAGACCCCTCTAGCACTTTTATAAAAAAAAAAAAAGCGCCTAGCGCCAAATCTAGTGACTTTTTTCTGCTTCTGGAGACTTTAGAGACAACATCTAAAAGCAGCGAACTCTGCTCTCCAGAGCAAGTAGATTGGTAACCCCGCCTCCTGCTCTCCTCTATCTTGTCTGCTGTCATGATTCATGCAGCTATTATTTCATCCAAATGAAAAATGGAGAACAGATAAGCAGATCATGGCTTGTCTACAGTGAAAAGAAGGACTGGGTTATTTACTTTGGCCTTTTTGGAAACACAGGAAGGAGCAATCAGCTAAGTTAGAATGGGCTTAGTGCTTGGAAAAAATCTTTGGTTCGCTTTGACACAGCATGAAAAGTCAGCTGAGTACATTGCCAATATAAAAAGAAAAAGGAATAAAATAACACATAGAGGAAAACAGCAAGAAAAGGGATAAGAAGAGATGGAATAAAGGTAGAACAAATGATGTCTATTCTATTTAAAAAAAATCATGTATCTCTACAATGGCTCTGTTTTATGAATTGTTTTCTCAATACAGAGGGCCCCATGCCTGTCTTTGCCTAGGGCCCCAAATTCCCTAAATGCACCTGTGATCAGTGTTTTCTGATGGGCTAGATTTACAATGAAGTCCTGCAGAATCTAACAGTCACCCAGACACGGCTCTGGATGAACCAAATTGGATAAATTGGACAGAGAAACCTTGACAGGAAATGACATTGGGTTGCCAGGGGTAAACTGAATCGATTTGACTGTATTATCTGGTTGAATCGTCTCTGTAACATGACATGACACCTGTTATGAATTGCTGCTATATCAAACTGAATTGAATTGAATAGTTGACCTCTGGATGGCCAAAAAAATCTGTCATATCTCTGAAACAACAGTAGCAGACATTATCTTTATTTATGTACTTTTCATTTTTACAAATAAAAAAGGTAGTTCATCTCTCTGCATTTTAAGTGCACAGTGTTTACACCCTGGGTCGCATCATGAAATAGGAGGAGCTTTAGCTGGGTGAAGAGGAGACTCCACTGACATGAAAAAAACTCAGCAAATAGACTGAATGGTTATTGCTCGGTTTGTGCAGTTAAATTAGTAATTTGTATAAATAAAAAAAAAAAAAAAGATGTAACTGGATTGTTTTCCGTTTAGCAATGAGGTGCAGTTTCAGCATGAGGAACAGAGAAACAGCAAGTGACCTCAGTACATAGAGATTCTTAGTATTACTATCAGATCACTGAGGATGAGCTGTCAGAAAACCTCCCTCTCTCTTCAGAATGACTCCTCAGCTTCTCCTCGCGTCTTTTAAAATCCTACACATAAATACAACAACAAGCCTAAAAAATTGCAGCAATATTCTAACATTTTTATAAAACTTCAGTTCAGTTCTATTGGACATACATAACCTATAGAGACAAGTTTTGGCCAAACAACTGAAAGCCAATTTACCAGAAGCTCCCGCTCTGCACATGTGCAAACAAGGGAATTTTTTTTCTTCCTTCCACATTGATGAGTCCGACCAGTGGCATCTCTCACAGCTGAGTCCGGCGTTTTTTATTTTTTGACGTGATGTGTGAGTATTTAGATTGCATCAGATGGTCCGGCTGCACATTAGAGACTGACACGGGAGTGGATTTTCACTCCTGTCCTGTCCCACTCCCACAGAAAAAAATGGTGTCCCATCCCGATCCCGGGCCAGAGTAGAAATCTAAATCCTGTCCCGTCCCACTCCTGGTGAAATTACTACCACTCCCATCCCGCTCCCATTCAGAATGACTCCCGCTCCCGCACCACTCCCATTCTTGTTGTTTTTGAGCGCGGGTGAAAAACTCAGAGCGGAAGTTACTATCGGTTTGCTCCCGCTCCCGTCTGCTCCCGTTAATGTTTAATCCTGTACCGTCCCAATCCCGTGATCGTTACTAATACTGACTCCCATCCCACGGGAATCCCACGGGAATCCCGTGACCCGTGGGATTCCAGAAAAAATGTCAGTCTCTACTGCACATTGAAAGTACAAGGCTTGAAAATATTGTACAGTTTTTTTGCCCAGCCTTAGAGCCTTGAGAAAATCATCTGAGGTCTACAGACGGTTCCTCTGACTCCATCCCTGCTTCTCTGTATTTCTTTAGCCTTTCTATCCTGTCTTTGTTCTTCTCCTACAGATGTGGTCAACATCACAGCAAAACCAGGACAGAACGTCAGTCTGATATGTAGAGCTACTAAAAACAGCCTGGTCAAAGTTTTAAGGCTGATCCGAGATGACCTGGATCCAGTATATGTGCTGCTCTATAGGAATAACAAGATTGATAAAACGGTACAGCATCCCCAGTTTAAGGGTCGAATCAGCCTGCAGAGCCTTTCTACTGCTGATGGAGAAGTCAGTGTGACTTTAAACAATGTGACAAAGGAAGACAATGGGATATATTTATGCAAGGTTATAGACGAGATGTACTTACAGACCATCAACCATCTCCATGTAGCTCGAGAAGGTGAGTGTTTATGTTCTGGATGAGAACCACCAGAATCTTCCTGGTTCTGGATGGTAGAAACATCTCAGATCAAATGTTGGTGTTTTCTATACATGTTGACAATCAGACTCTGTAGAATCAGTTACTCTGATAGCAGTAGATGATTTTCTTAAGTCCCCTTATACCTGATGGATCAGACTAACACCTGGTTCTGTTCTACAGGGACCACGGACAAACACACTGAGGAAGGCGAGAACAAGGATGATAGTGATGGTCTGAAAGGTGAACTACATTCACTCTGCTTTATTTTATTGGTGTCACAATTTCTGTTAAATCTACCTATTGAATCAATAAGTCCCAGATCCTCCTGCTGATGGAGCATCTGTGGACTTTAGTGGTTCTAGTGTCTGAACAGCAGAACTCTGATGGTCCACAAGGTGTTTCTACTATTTTTTTGATTAATTTAACAACCAGAAGATGTGCTGATGAAGGTTCTCAGTCATCCAGGTCATAGTCATTCCGTAAAAATTCAAAGTCCAAGTCCAGTGGATATTTTTTGAATTTTTACGGAATAACCAGAAGATGAGACTATCAAAAAAAGAGACATTTTTTTTTTACTAAAACTGTAGAGAATCAGTTAGATTTTCTACTCATTTTTTCAGCTTAAGTTTATCCAAAAAAAGAATGCATCTTATGAAATAATGTAAAACATAAATCTATCGATTTGATCCATAATTTTCTCATCCCTATGATTTCAAATCAGATGATGGGATTTTCCAGGGATAATGATGATCAGACTCTGTAGAAGCAGCTACTCTCAGAGCAGTAGATGATCTTTTTCAGACCTGAGTGAAGTTGGCCCCCCCACCTTCTTCAAATCTGATGAAATTGGTGTGAAATGTTTGTGCTACGTTTGTGCTGGTTTGTGCAGAAAACATTTTTGTTTGTGCCGCTATCATTTTTTTACAGGTTAAAATGATATAATCATAGATAAGCAACTCATAATTTATATGAAGAACTTAACCTAAGAAAGTTCAACGTATTTTTTTTGTTCAAAAGACACTTCCCTTCATTGTTCTGGTAGTTTTGTATTTTGCTGACCGGCATATTAGCATTTTTGTCCAATTGAATGCATAGTTTATTTTAAAAATATTTAAATTCAAGTTTAGGTTTAGCTATTTTTCACTATTTTTAACAAAGGTCTTTCTACATGGATAACACCAAAAATAACATTGCATGCACTAGAAAGGCAAATTTGAGTGCTTGGTGACACAAGAAATGCTTTTATTGTAAATTGTTGTTGAAAATTCTGTGCTACGCATTTTAAAGCCTGATAATCAAGATAAATAAGTCATTTGTAAACAATTGTGATCATGAGTTGGTCATAATGGAATAAGTGAAGCTTCTCAAAACCAGTACGCTTGACATCAAAAAGTTTAAACTGTACTTGATACTTTTAAACCAAAGCAGCACAATTGACAATGTTTGCTGCACAAACCAGCACAAACCGTTTTTTTTAACTTGTGATCTCTTTTGACATTTTGTCTTACCATGTTCCCCCCTCTCAGTCAATAGTATTGATGATTGTCCAAAAGTAGAACATACAATAACTGAAATAAAGACTATTTTAATTAATCTTTTAATTTGAGCATTTCAATTTTATGTTTTTTCCATCTCAAATAAAAAAACATAGATATGTTACCTGGAAATTGGTAAGGAATCGAAATAAATGCAAAATAAAATCGTTATATTAACCTAAAAACTGGAGCTCCTCTAAGTAAGCTGAAGCAACTTTGCTGCTCTGGCTGCGCGGTGCAAAAGTGTGTCTGACGCGCGTTGGGCGGAGCTACTCTATCCTTTCTTTGCCTTTTAGCTATATTTGCTGTGATCAGATGGAATAAAGTAGTTTTAATATGTTTTTAAGTGAGAAAATCCACCTGCAAACTTAATCATTGCAGTCAGTTCATCCAGCTTACAATCCTGCCTTGCAGTATTATTTCTGTCGGAGCCTCCTCACGGTTCACCGCGGCAGCTGGTAGGTGTTTTTCATCTAAATAATCCAAACTGCAGGCACCAGGATAATAAAAGCGAACATATTCTGCCAGCAGATTTCTGCATTTTAAGTTAATTTATGCGACAATAAACAGTTTCAGAGGAGTGATCACATCGCTCTGTGTCATCAGCGATGTGTCTGTCTCACGGCCAGCTGGTATGTGGGGGTCTGAGCGGCTCCGACAGAAATAATATTGGAAGGCAGGATGATAATCTGGACTGCACTGATTAAGTTTTCAGGTGGACTTTCTCACTTAAAAACATATTAAAACTACTTTATTCCATCTGATCACAGCAAATATAGCTGCAAGGCAAAGAAAGGATAGAGTAGCTCCGCCCAACGCGCGTCAGACACACTTGTGCACCGCGCAGCCACAGCAGCAAAGCTTCTTCAGCCGAGCGTCAGAACTAACTGGTACAAGCAGCAAAAAGGAAGAGGCAGACGCGATTTTGCTGCGTCCGGTGTGAACGTAGCATTAGAACTGGGGAAGCCTCTTGGATGAAAGGCTAAACGTCTTCTAGAAAACTTCACGCTGAGTAACCCCAATTGAACTTTTCAATCTTGACAATGACCTGGATGACTGGAGATCTTTGCAGATATATCGTCTGGCAGAATAATTCAAGAAGTTTAAGTTTTGCTAACTTTATCCAAACTCATTTTACTCTAATGTTTTAAAGTCATTGCTTAAACAATGAGCTTCATGGTTTATCCACATAAAAGTTGAGTGAGATAAAAACGTATTTAATTAGAAGTTTTTCGACTGAACCAATCTATACAGCACCTGGTGATATTTTCTTTATTTGTTTACTTTGAACATGCTGTAATAAGGAAGGTTTCTACAAACTATTTAGCAACAATAACTCATCTCCCAATAGCTTACATTCTCATTATTTTTGCTGTCACATGTCTTACCCTGTGAGATTAGAGCCTTCAGAGCATCCTCTATGAAACCGGTCAGCAACCCAAACTGATCCAAGAGCAAGATTCGATAAAAAAAAAAACAAATCTGTCTGGAGCCACAAAAAATGTTAAAGTCTTATATCAGCCTAGTAATGCAACACGGCCTCTAAGTGTATTAGCCCACTATAAAAAAGGACTACGTGGGGTTAAATATATAAATATTTATCCTATAGCAAATATCACATACTAGCATGAGTCGAGGGAGGAGCAGTGAACGATCTCAGCGTGTAGAATTTGTCGCGTTAACGCCCTTCAACGCACGGTTTAGGTTTTGTTTTATTGATGAAATTATAGAAACACGATAAAGGAATCTTTCTATGGTGGATGTGACTCTGTTGGGAGGAGTTGATTGAGTCATTGTAAATGTTGAAGTACCAACTTGACTCTTTACTCAAGTAAAAGTGAAAAAGTATGTGCTCCAAAAACTACTTAAAGTATAAAAGTATAAAGTAACCTTTAAAAAAACAACCAGATGCCACTATATGAACTGAAAGCCTAATTTTCGACTATTTCTAAAAATCCTTAGAGATAGGGCCAAGGATGAGGGAGGTCTTGTTGGTCTCCGTCTCCCGATACGCTCTCGCCTGTGTCCGACCTTTCAGACATTTCAACATCTTTTTCTGAATCCCACATTGTAGCATGGCATAGACAATTCACGTTTACAGTTTGAAGAACACCTGCTTGCTTCTGATGATTTCCTTTAGCTAACCAATGAGTGTTTGCGTTCTATGACTCATCCAATCACACTAGTTTTCACTAGATGTGGATGGAGCCAATGATCTGCATTGGATGGAGCACATGACGGGAAATAAAGATTTAGAAACATTAAACCAGGGGTTACCAATTAAAAATCAGCTCGGTCCGAATAAAGAAAATAATCAAGCAGTAAAGTTCTGGAGACATTTTTAATGATCTGTTACTTTAAACAGAAAGTAACAGTGAAATAAAATGAGGTGTTTATGCATTCATGTTATACAGTGAATAAAAAAAAATAAAAATAGAAATTGCAAAACATTGCATCCCGAGGTATCTCAGAGGAGTTGACACTCTCCCGTCGGCATCACTGTTTATTGTTGTGTGTGAACAACAAGAGACTACAACAAATAAATCAGTCGTACCTCGGACAAAATATTTGGATTGAATGTTGTTTATAACACCCGTACTGGGGATGCATATCTCGGCAGGGATGCACTTTTCGGCATAACACCGGACCGCGGTCCGCTAATCCATGACCTCTGCAAGAGTAACGAGTAACGTTTGTTTTAAAAATGTGAGGAATATGAAGTACAGATACTTGTGTGAAAACGTAATGAGTAGAAGTCAGAAGTAGGAGGAAAAATAAGTAATGGAGTAAAGTATAGATGCCTAAGAAGCGTACTTAAGTACAGTAATGAAGTATTTGTAGTTCGTTACTTGACACCTCTGCTCATTACAAAGCAAACATGCAGGCAATCCTTCTTCATTGGTAATGAAAGCAAATGATTTGCTCCATTCTTCTTTAAATCCTATTTTCTCATCAGGTATCTTGCCTTTTTTTCCTTGGCGATCCATGGTCCGAGACCCACGTGCCGCTTGTTAGCCTGGTGCCTTGATGAAACGTGTGTTGCAGGCTATATACACTATGTACACTCTATGGCTATGACACAAATTTTCGTTGAAATAAATTTTTACATATATTGTTTAAATAAATTTATTATACAAATGTTTACAACATTGGAAAACATGATGAATGTTGTTTTACCTCCTACACACCATATTAAAATAAACAAACAAAAAAATTAATTTTCATACATTTTTGAAAAAGCTCCAGGGAGCCTCAAGAGGGTGCTAAAGAGCTTTGCCAACCCCTGCTCTATGAGGTCTACAGATCCTGCTTCTCATTCTGTTTTTCTTTAATCTTTCTGTTCTGTCTTTATTTTTCTCATCAGAAAAAAGATAAAACCAACATGGCTTGATATAAACAGATATTTTAAATCTAAAACTATACCGAGTCAGTCAATTTTCTCATTCATCCTGCATTATTTTGTCCACGATGAAGAAAATATATATGGAAAATCATTTTTCCATATATAGTTTGATTTGAAGATAATGATTTTCTTCAGTCATCTCCTACCTGATGGATCAGACTAACACCTGGTTCTGTTCTACAGGTGGAGTAGACATTGGACTGATTGCTGTGGCTGCTGTTCTGATTGTGACCGCTATCATTGTTGCCGCTGTGATTGTCTTGAAGAAGAAGAAAAGGAAGAAGACTCCTCATAATGGGATTGAAAACGGTGTTCAGATCCCACTAACAGATCAAAATACCAGCAGCCCCTCCTAGAGCTCCTCTTTCTTCATCCCATGGATGCGTTGTGACGCCTCATCAGTGATGTCTTCTTGGTCCATTGGGTGTTTTGGGTCTAAAGGAGCTTCGTACTCCCTCCCCCAGAGGACCTGAGCAGAGGTGATCAGTTCCTGGCCTCCATCCCAGCAGCATTTATCTACTGGTCAGAACCATCTAGTAACTCCCTCTGTGGCATCAAAGGTTACTTTAATGGACATCATGTTATCAGGGCAGCATTTTCCAGCATGTTGAGGAATCTGAACAACGACGTCCAGCAAAGCCTCAGCTACTGTATCCGCCATTCAAAATGGCCCTTACCTGTCAAACACCAGCCTACTCCCCTGCAGCTTCCAGTAAAATCCCCTCCAACTTCCAGCCACTGGCCTTCCCCTGGGCGTGATTATTTTTTTACTCTGACTCCATCCTTTCACTGAATATTTTAGTACAAAGATTGATGTTTAAAGAGGAATTGTAGGGGACCAACCAAAGACCAGCCAGGGGCCCATCAAGGAAAGTGAGGAAATGTTAAATGGCTACTACTGTACCAACCTCAGCGAACACACTGATGGTTGATAGTTTGCACTTTTACCTTGGGCCTCCTCCAGGTGCTCCTCTCAGGGTCCAGTAGCTCCACCATGATCACACTCTTTTTTTCTTGCATCAAGTTTATGTACTTGTTAAACATTTTTATAATAAAGTTATTTCTAAGGTGAACCATGTATCAGTTATCCTGCTTGGTTCTTCAGGGTAATTATATAATGCCACAAGGGGGTCATCTTCCCTACTTCTGACTATCTACCTAAGAGAAAGAAGAGTGATATTAGTTAACTGGCATGGAGGCTTGGCTTTGGTTTGTGTGAGAGAGCTAACTAAAGCTAAAGTGTGAAGCCTCTCTGTGTGGTTCACTGACTACTAGACAAACTCCTGTAGACTAAAGAGGCTAACTACTAGCTGCTAACATTGTTCTCTTCCCCGGCATCGCACCATTAAAGCCGTTTATTTTCTCTGATATAAATCTGTGGTATTTTAGGGCTTAAACCCTTTAAAGACAGATTAATGGAGGTCTCCCTCTGAACAAAGGCATTAATATGACCTTAAATGTTTAAACTGATGAATTCCCCATTTGTTCAACATGCTTTAGAACTGCTACAGAAACGTTAGCTAACATTTCAACTCAGAACTTTGCAGAATCAAAGAAAAGTCTTTACATTTTTCACATTCTCTTATGTTAAGACTGTCAACTTCTGTGTTTAATTGGATATCTATAGCTATAAACAAATAGCTATGTTGATGGCTACTTTTAGTATTTCATACTTTGACATTGGGCTGCTCTGGAACCAGCAAAACAAATTTCATTTCATGTTATCCCACATGTTAAAATGACAAATAAAACTCCTTGAAGTGTGATGTTGAAATAAATATTGTTTTCATTTGAATCATCTTAGTATTTCACTGTGTTGACTGGGTTTGCTAGAAGTAACCTGACTGGCACACAGGATGCCCCTGTTTTAATCCCCACTGGTGGGGATAATCTGCAAGTGTTGGTCCTTAGACAAGACCTTTCATGCTAATCCTTTGCATAAAAACATCTGCTAAATGCATAAATATAAACATATTAGTCACACTTTGGGCTGAGGAGCAATGAGGAAAGAGATAAAGGTAGAAACCAGAAAAGAAAGGTAATGTGCCTGAGCTGTATATCTTTTAAAAGTCAAATGTTTAATGTATGATGATTGAAGTATTGTGTAAAATTATAACAGAAATATGTTCAAAAACTGATTTTCCTGAACATGTAAGGCGTTTTCACCAGCATAATGTAAGGCATTGGGTGTCTTTTTGAAATACTTAAGTAAATATTAGAGGCTTAGACTTAGAGACTGAGACAGATTTTATTTATATTTTGTTTACACAAGTGCAAAACAAAAATAAATTTAGTTTGTAACAGATCTCTGGACAATTTCATCTTTTTTAAATGTGCAGCCTTGAAAAATAGTAAAAAATCAAATAAATAAATATTTAAAAACAGTAATCTAAATATATGACTTCAAAAACAGTTGTAACATTTTTTATGTATATATATATATATAAATATATATATATATATATATATATATATATATATATATATATATATATATATATATATATATATATATATATATATATATATATATAATTAAATATGAAACAATCATTTGAATTAAATTGGAATGTCTTTTGAGACACATTCCTATCCACTTGTAGATAGAGGATTCAAAAGAAAGATTAAATAAAAATCAAGTTTATAATGCCTGTAATGTCTGACGGGAGAACAGAGATAAGTGGGCTGGTATAGATTGAAAAATGCCAGGGCCAATTTGTTCTCAGTCTGAGCCTGATACTGGATCTTTGAGAAATGTTTCCATTTTGACCCCCGTAAAGCTGAATCTGCAGGGTTAGAGTTTGTGTCCACATATCTCCCCTGATCCTGATGAAGATTTTAAGATCTCAGCCAAACATTTTGTCATAAATACTTTGAAATCTGCTGTTTTATTTTTTATGTATTTCAATACAGATACTATCTGTCTAGAATACTAAATCCTGCTGTTCAAAGTGTAGCACTTTCATTTACAAAGCATCAAAGCAATAGGCCAGTTAGGGTGTCACAAGCTCCATTCTAAGTGTGGTGATTGGTTTCATTGGTGTCATTTCCTTATAATAACGGCACTGTGCTTCTGATGGTGCTCATTTTGCAACAGCAGGCATGTTACTACACTATAGCCATCTTGACTGGCATACAGAAGTGGTGTCATTGAGCAGTTATTCCATTGCCAAAGTTCACAGGTTTAACACATCTGTAAAGCCAAAGTTATCCAGTAGATGGAGTCCTTGTACCCAGTAGAGTCATTCTTTGCAGACTGCTTCAGGTATGAGCTAAACCCACCCACTTGTTCTTTGACACAGATCCCTCAAGTTTGGATTCAACTGGACTTAACACACTAACAGCACTTTACACAGACAATAAAATTAGATCCTACAATCACACTGGTTTAAAGTTTTCTATCTAATGAAAACCAGCTGATTGCTTCCAGAATTGCCTTTACAGGATTCCTAGATGAGCATATTGAGACCGTAGAAAAGAAAAAGCCTTCTTATTGCTCTTTAAATACAGTAGAAAGCAGCTGGAGTACTAGTTTCCAAAGTCCCTGTAGTCAGGTTATTTTCTTTTATCTCTTCATCCTGTCATGGTTTTGGTTCTGTTTAAGTTTTATGTTTGAGTTTTTATTTGTTTTATTTCCATTTTGTGTTATTCTAGCTCTTTTTGATTATATCTGAGTTATTATTTATTTATTGTTTGCCCTCTTGTGTCAGTCTCCTTTTCCCTGCTCCCAATCTGCCGATTAGCCTGATCTTGGTTTCTCTCTCCCATATATGAATTGCTCAGTCACTGTTGCTCGTTTGTCGTCATTTTTTCCCCTTTAAGTGAGTTTTCTGTATTTATTTATTTTTTCCTGAGGATTTATGTTTTTAGGGTAGCGCTTCTGTTGCCTTTTTGGATGAATAAATCTACTAGAAACCACCTTCAGCTTAGACTCTGCATTTGGGTCCTCCTTAACCCCCCCCCCCACACTTGACACATGCAAGGTTTAGCTCTCTTATCTCAACCTGGACTTAATTTTTATATTGTCTTTATTGTGATTTTTTTATATTATTTTCTGTTGTGTCTCAAGTAATTTCTCTTGATCTCCAACATCCAGAAGGTTGTACTTTGTTCTTTAACAGACATTTAGAAATGTCAGTATTTTGTCTGCTTGAAGAAGATCCAACATCAGGCAGATCGGAGATCATAGTAATTCCAATAAACAGTGATCAGTCTGAATCACAATCAGCAGCTTCTCTTGTTGGTGATCCCTGTTAGAAGTTCTTTGGTTCCGCTTCTCAGGTTAGATATCCAGCTGGTGGAAGGCAGAAAGATTTCTTTCATGCATTTCCAATGAAACAGGACATCTGGGATTATTTAAAATTAAAAATTCATTTTTTAAGAATGATTTTATACACTAGTACTGTCAAAAACATATCGATTTTTTTTTCTTTCTGGGTTCTTTTATTTTTTTCAAAATACCTTCAACATATGTAGCTTTGAAGATTCTCAGCCATCCAGGTCATGATCAAAACTTGGGCCACCACTAGTTACAACTGGGGAATCCTCTTGGACGAGAAGTGAAACATCCCTAGAAAACCTCACGTCCAGTTGCCTAAACTGAATCTTTCAAGCCTTCCATAAATTTTCCATCATGGCCGTAGTATTTCAAAATGTGGAACAAGAGTGTTCTAGGTCTACCTTGAAAAATGTATTAGTAATCTCAATAAGGACTTTCCTGGATAAAAAAGTATTTAAAGCTACAGTGTGTAACTTTTAGCGACATCTAGCGGTCAGACTGCAGACTGCAGCAACATGAACATCTCCCCCCCACCGCTTCTCCCCCCCAACAGTACGGCGAGCGTTATGGGACAAAATGTCTTCCACGACGTCCGCATCACCTACCTTCTCAAGTGATGAGGTTTGTTTACATAGATGATTTTACAGATAGTATTTCATTAGTCTTTGTGTTCAGTACCGTCTCAGTTCATCTCTCTCAACTTGCCGTAGTTACTTTCGAGCGTAATGGGCGATCTCGCAATCGCTAGTTTGTTGGCTCTGCGCTGCCGTAGCGCAAAGATGTCTGCCTCCATGGCTGCGAGGCCCGCTCCTATGTAATTATAAATAACGAATTCTAAGGCAACGCAAATATTAAGGTTAAAAGGCTGAGCTCGTAGATGATGATAAATAACATAGTTATGTATAATATATTACATTTCTGACCGTATATCCCTGTAATTATTACACACTGTAGCTTTAATATAATAAAAAAAGGCATCTTCCACTATTTTCTAGAAGATTCTTTCTGAACCACTGAGCAGGACAGGCAGGCAGGTGGAGCGCTAGGGTTTCCTTTCAAACACCGCACCTGCCATGTTGAACCTGTGCTGTAGCTAAACTGTTGTTTTTTTTAAATAATTTGTTAATTAGATCCATTTGTCTGTTTGGAAAACAACACTTGTGCTGAATTTGAATTCAGGGGCTGTGTCTTCCTAATGCCAGATTGGTCGGCTAATGACGTCATAGTGTGGTGTTGAGGTCTGGTCAAATTCCAAGACTCCTCACTATGCGGCCAACAAATGCCTCCTTCTTTTTGCCCGTTTTAAAAGATGGGTCCGGTGTATCCTCCATAGCCTTGGAAAACCCAGGATTCATTGTGAGTCCAAGCAAGCCGCCTGCTCCGGGCTCAAAGAAACAAGGTAGTTAGCGCCGAACAGTGGTGAATATTGGAAGGGCAGTTTAATATAATCCAAGCATGTGAAAAGTTCCGTCTAAAAATAATAAAATTTATTGAGTCAGCTATGGGGGGTAATGATTGATTTATTGAATGGTTTTTATCTGTCACTGTGTAAATGGGTTTGACTGATATTTAAGGAGAGATTCTAATATATCTACAGTTTGTGGAGTATGAATTTGATACAGTACTGCTGTTGAAGCTCCAAAACTTCAAAACTCTTCCAGCCTCCTTATTTTCAAGGACCTGGAAGGATCCAGTCCAGGTGGACTTTTGGAATCGAACACACCGAAGGTTTCTGTTGTCTTCTGCTTTTCTATTCTGGTGGATTTCGAGCAACTTTGAGGTGCATAGCACAACCTATTGTACATTAGTGAGTAGCAACATGGACTCACATCCCCTAATTGTATTTTTCTATTTTGTATTTTGAAGATAAATAAATAATGCTTCCCTTACTAAATGTATGTACTTTATGTGTTCTTCTGTTCCCAACAATCCTTTAAGACTCCATTCATGTCCTGCCCTTTCTACTTTAGTCCTTAGGCTCATACTTCCAGACTCATATTTTACAATTCATCAGTACCAGTTTTATATTTTTGTTCCCTCCACATCCCTCACATTTATCAATATTATTCCTACCAGCTAAAAGTAAAATGTAAAATATCATACATCAAAGTTTCCCTCCTTTTTTTCCCCAAACAGAATCGTTACTGTAATTTGCCCATCTAAAGCCCTTTTAGCTAATTTGTCTGCAGTTTCACTACCTTTCACTCCTTCATGTGCTGTTACCAAACATAGTACCCCTGTATAATCTAAATAACTAACTGAATTTCTAAAAGAAAATTATACCAATTATTTCCTTTACCCTGAAAACTTTCTAATATGTCTTACGAATCGGTACACACAACCACCCTGTCTACTTCACCATCTGTGCTGAAAAACTGATAGATGATCTGACAGACGTTTAGACATGTCAATTTTGAATTCTGGTGAATCCCCCCAAAGGTCATTTAGACGGTGGTTTTTTGGGGTAAATCTAGTCAGTCTGTCATAGTCTTGATTTACGCCATAAATACTCATTGAAATTGGGCTGTATTTGGTCGGTCTGATTTTCTCGAACTTTAGTCCAATAATAGACATTGGTTTTCAACGTACCTTAACTACCTTTAATTTTTAACAAGTGAAATATTGATGATTTAATTGTCCTAATTTCCAGTGGAATTTCACCAGACTCCATTAATAAAGCATAAATGGATATAGTTTGAATTGCTCCTTTAATCACACTCAATGTTCTGTACTGTAACCTGTCAATCTTTTGTAATGTTTTATCTGCTGCTCTGTAAATGATGCTGCCATAATCTATTGTTGATCTCATTAATAGCCTTTATATGTTTAGCAGTGACTGTTTATCTGCGTAACAATTACTTCCAGCCACAGCTTTCAAAGGATTTATATGTTTTTTTACATTTTGTTACTAAATAATCTATATGATTTTCCATTTAAAAACATTTACTATTTAACAATAATCCTAGATATTCCAGTTATGCTACTTCCTGTAAGGGGTGTCCATATAATGGTATATCAGTTTTTTCTCATATTCTTAATTGCCATAAAAGAAGATTTGCTCGCAGATAGACCATGTTTCTACTTAACTCATTGCTTTCTTAATGTTGTCTACCACATTTGTTTTTATTCTTCCCCCTCGTCCATTTATTGGTTCTATTTTATGTTAGTTTCTGGCATTTATAATTTACAGATATAGAAAACAGAAATGAGCTGTGTTCCAGGGGGAGGTGGTGCCTGTCCACCACCCACGCCCAGCAGTGCCTCGGCTCCTGGGTGTGTCTTCTCCGCATATATAACAGCAAACATTGAACCAGATAGTGGCAGATCTGCCAATAGAAGGACGTAACATCTCTCCTGTTTTACTTTTTAAATATATTCCCATGGTTCAAGCATTTTTCCTGAGCTTAGTGCCTCTCCTGGCTGCTGGAGGATCTGCCTCTGCAGAAGGTGAGATCATGTGAATCTTGATGTGTGGATATTGTTTGCTTTGTTAATGTTCCTTTATTCTTATTAGAAACTTTAGTCCTTGATAGAGCAGCATGTATCTGAAAAAATTGATTCTCAGCATGGTTATTTGTTCTATTTTTAGTTTTAATGAGAATAAAACAAATTATTTTTTATCGTCTGCAGCAAGAGTAAAGGATAAAAACCATAAAGAAATGTGCCTTATATATCATGAAAATATGTACTGCTGAACAAATGAAGGCTGTGCTACTTAAGATGTAAAAGTAGAAGGTTATTATTGTTAATTCAGTCCTATGCACACACACTATCATCAGATAGTTAATGAATCTTAGACGGCTGCTCTCCACAGAATGAAAATACGACATCTACTAATGTGCAAAATCTAGTATTGATATCCAGACTGAGGCAATCTGACATCTGCTCTTAATTCCAAATCCATGTCTGTTAATCTGCTGTTATGGAAATTATTAATAAGAAAAGAGTAAGACGCTGACGCTCAACAAAAAAAGATAAGATTGATCTGATCTTAATAAGTTTATTCAAAGGCATTGTGTAGCATAGCGAACACCATGTGAAAAGTACCTAGAGCTGAAACTTGACAGACCTTTTATAAGGTTTGAGCTTCACACACAGAACAGGTTGAGAAAACACGGAAAAAAAGAGTAACCAACACCCAACCTTTAGGAGAACCGGGTAATAAAATTGAAAGGAACAAGATAAGGTTTTTTGTAGGCCAAAGGTAATAAAACTCTGCTTAACAGAAGGGAGAGTCATTTCACAGAATGTTCAGCATAATATACATAGCCATGCACATAATAGTAAGTAAGTAAGAAAATATAAAGTCATCCACATAATTTCTAACAATACTGCTCTGTAATAATAATAATAATAATAATACATTTTATTTAGCAGCGCCTTTCTTGACACTCAAGGTCACTTTACAAATAATACAAAAGATAAATAAAAGAGATGAAAATACAAAATACAGATACAGGAATATAAAAAAACAAAAACAGTTATAGATAGGGAAAAGAGCAGTATATTCACAGATACGCGAGCTGGAACAGATGGGTTTTGAGTCTGGCTTTGAATAAGGGGAGAGAGTCAATACTGCTGAGGTCGGGAGGAAGTGAGTTCCAGAGCTGGGGAGCAGAGCGGCTGAAGGTTCTGCTCCCCATGGTGACAAGTTTAAAGATTCTTCAGGTGATCTTGTTTCTTTTCCTTTTTGGTTATCTAAAGATTTTTTCTGTTGCTGTGAGTTTGCAGGTTTATGTTTTTATATGTTTTTAGATCAGTGTTGTTGATCTGTGTTGTTTCTCTGCTGCAGGTCAGAGCATCTCTGCTGTGATCGGAGGGGAGGTCACTCTGCCATGCAGGGCTGAGGGATACATGCCTCTGGAACTGATGGAGTGGAGCAGACCTGGAACACATCTACAATATGTGGTGATTTTCAGGACTCAAAGCCAGGATCTAGAAATCCCAGAACAACGCTATGAGGGCCGAGTAGAGCTGAAGGACAGAGAGAACGGAGACGTGTCTCTGGTTCTGAAGAACGTGACGGCTGAGGATGGAGGAACATACGAGTGTTATGTTCTTAAGAAAGGCCGCAGCAAGAGAGCCATTCAACCTGTCAGCACCGTCTACCTGGATGTTCTTCCTCCTCGTCCTCCTCCAGGTGATTCTGTCTTTCTCTGGATCAGAACCTCCAGCAGCTTCCTGGTTCTTATTGGTTAATAAGAACTGGAAACCAAGTCCAGTGAATTGTTTTTTAAACTTTTACAGAATTATTGGTTATTGGCAGCTTCCTGGTTTTTCATGGTAGAAACATCTCAGATCAGATGTTGGCGTTTATTAAACATGCTATGTTCGTCTCCTACCTGATTGGTCAGACTAACATCTGGTTCTGTTTTTTAGAGGACATGGATTCACAGAGGGAGGAAGGAGAGAACAGCGATGGAGGAAACAAGGATGAAGAGAAAACAGTTGGAAGTAGCCGAGGCCATGTTGCAGCTATTGTACCTTTTGTAGTTGCCTGTGTTGTAATGACTGTTATAGTTTCATTGATGACTGTTGCTTTTATTAGATGGAAGAAGATCAAGAATTATATATCTTCTCCTCAGGATGAAGGAGAAACACCTCAGATTGTGTGATCTTGGTTGATATTTAGAATAGAATAGAATTTAACTTTATTGTGATAACATCAGTTTAAAACATGAATGTAGTTATATTGTATGTATTTATTGTATATATGTACATTTTTTTTTTTAAAGTTGAAATAGCTTTGCTTTAGCAAAACAATGGTTGTGTCCAGACGTGCACCTTGACCCCTCAATCGCTATATAGAGCAGGACCATGAGGTGGATTTAGCTCAGTTAACGGACCATTTGGTGAGATGACTTCTACTGTTTGCTCCCTGTTGGTCATGTGACCACGGCTCCTCACACAATGCCTGCGCCATCTTCATTATTTGTCGCCGCCACAACAGATCCCATATTGCTTTGTGAGGAGGGCTTATGCATGGCTTAATCCCTATATAGTGCTCTATTTAGGGGTTTAGGTTGCACATTTGGACGCAGAAAATCTCACTCCAAAGTTGTCAAAAATTGACGCTTGATCAAAGTCCCCTACAAGTCACATGCTGACCCAACAAGGGTTCCCGTCTCTTCCTATAGTGAGGCGCAGGATAAATGACAGGTTGTGGATATCATATCACATGACCAGTAACAAAAACTTTTTTATATATTCACAATATTTTACCTTTAGGAATGTGACATTTATACTGGAGTTTCTTTAGGCTTACGGGTTAGTGGTAGGTTTTTACTTTACAGCTCATGGTTCCTGCAAGAACCTGTCATTTATTGTTCATGTTAAAAAATGAAGAAAGGGGTATCCCCGGGAGCTTGACCAAGCATCAAAGTTTGACGAGATGGAAGTGAGACTGATTGGCTTCAGCCGAGTTTTTTAATTGTGTTTTTTAAAACAGAACCCCCCCTTCGTGAACTGCTACCTTGTCGTGGTGGAGGGGCTTAAGTGATGAACCTATTCTGGGTGATTAGTTTTAAACTTCACCCAGGGGAGAAGTCATACTAAGAGCAGTTCAGAAACTATTCTACACGTCTAGTACAGTGTAGGAATGAGAGACAATGAAAACATGTAGAAGTTTATTTAGAAAAATGAAGATGTTTGAAAAAGCTGTGAGTTATCAGTTTTACTGATATATTTTAGTTCTGCAAACATTCATTTCTATGTGGTTTAAACAATGTTTGTTGATTGATTGAATATCAGTCTGAAATGCAGACGCATTTTATAGAATTAAAATGTGGTAGAGTAAAATACTCGTATTTACTTTGTTAATGATGTGCAAAATATGTTGTCACAATAAATGCTAGTTTCTTTCAAATGTGACTGTTACACCAACAGCTTATAGATAAAAATAATAAAATGATATCAAGCTCATTATCTTTCCAAAAGTTTCTGTAACTAACAGCGTTTTATTGCAACCAAAGGTCACAGTAAAGGGTGGGTCTTGATTATTCCTTGAACTCAGATTCAAGAAGTTCTCTTATTAATTAGCTCACCTGCAATGGTTGAGACTGAAATGAAACCAAGCAGACATGTAAACCGTCCCAGAACCAGGCTCTGGTTAGGTGCAGGTCTTTATATCCTGCAGAGGTGCCACTCATATGCCCCCCCTCTCTTTGTTGTCTGACTGACCCTGGAGGAAAACCTTTCATTGAAACATGCCTGTAGTACAGAAACAAAGCAGTGTTTCATACGCGTGTCTGATACGCATGTCTTTGAGTCCAGTGTAGTGGGAAAAAAGTATTTAAACTATTCATATTTTTGCAAAGAGAGAACAGTTCATCATACAGCCCTCATGGCACAGCATTCTGCTCTGTTCTGCTAGAGCAGCGTTCGTTCCTCCTTACTTACAACAATGGAAAGCAGTCAGAGTCAAAACAAATTACAGACACTTTGGTTAAACAGAAACCTGTTATGAATAAACCTGAGAAAGAATCTGGTTTGTTATGGGAAGAAGCAATGTCTGGTGTACAAACACCAGCCTGTGTGGCCTTCAAGGTGAAACAGACTGAGTGAAAACTTTTATAGTGACTAAACAGGATAAATAATATATAATAGAAGAGAAATCTAAGTTTTCCGACGACGATGATGATCATGGTCTCATCAGCTTGTTTCATTTATTTCTGAATCACCTCTAAGGGATGCAGAACAGAACTGAGCAGGTTGCCACAGTTCAGGTGTTTTTATCTCAGCAGTTGAGAGCCAAAAACACCAGACTCTTCTAATAATATTCAATCATAACCTCAAACATTGAAGGTCATGAAAAGATTAATGAACAGCTCCTCTTTATTTAACTTTTAAAGCTCTAGAGATGTTTGAGTTAGAACTAAATGGATCAAACTGAGGAAAGACACTTCAGTGAAGATAGCTTTCATTTCTCTCACCTCTCTGGGTTTACAGCCTCACTGTGTGCGAGCTGCACGTCAACACATCCACCTGGGCTCAGTTCCAGCTGCTGGAGGAAAACTACCTCTCCTCACCCTTTGGTCCATCATTGATTATAATCCTGTGACTCAGCCCTCTATAAAACAATAACTGGACGACTATAGCTTATTGTGTTTCTGTTCCAGCAATGTCTGCTCCTCTTTTAGACACCTTCAAGGGCTGCAGAAGCATTTTTGCACCGGCTGTGCAAACATACTGTGATGTTCCGAACTCCTTTTACCACATTTAGATAATATAGTTGAACTGAATTAAGTGAACAGAATAAACAAAAGCATAAATCGTTTATCAGGACACCCAGTTTTAAAGCACTTCTTCTTCCTGATACTTGGTGAAAATATTTAGTTTGAACTGATTTGTTCATCTCTGCCATGCTTGGACATCGATCTCTGCATCTGATCAGTTCCAAAGCTTCCCTCCACAAACAGACACAATAACACCTTTTAAAATTGTACATGACTGCTGATATTTAAAGTTAACCCTCACTCCTCCTTCAAATTATAGCCCTCAACTTTATGAAAAAAAAGATAATCTCAATATTTCCAGGACGTAAACAGTATGTTGTGGTACATGTGATGTGTGGAGTCCCCTCCCCCTGTTGCTCTGTTTCAGGACTTTGGATGAGTCATTGTTCATCCAATGAGCTCCACCTCAACAATAAATGAACTCTGGTTTAAACTGGTGCCTGTCGAGTCCCTGATTAGAGGTTGAATAATGTTTATTAGGCTCTTCATAAAGTCACAGAGGATCATTTACAGTTTCCGACCTTCTTTCCATGAAATCACACCTAGTTCTCTGCCTCTTCCTGTCTGTAAAGTTGAATGTCCCTGATTCCCTTAGGTTCTTCTTCCTGCCAGGTCTGACTCACTGTATCAGCTTTTATTGTTCATAACTCACATTTCTTTAAGACGAACAGACATTGAAAACTCTGCAAACAGTGACTCTGAACAGTATAAAGAACCTCTGGATGTTTTTTTAACCCATAATGCTGAATCTGATTTTCTGTACCTTAGAATGCAATCTAATACAAATAAATACATGATTTATGATTATATGCACATTAATTATTTCTAGGAGTCTCTGTCTCTTCCTGCTTCTTTGCATAATTTCATTAGTCTCTGGTGCAGCAGGTGAGTTTTTTAACACCAGCATTAATTCAATATTAATTAAACAATTTATAGTAGATAGTCAGTGGTAGCAAATAATACATAAACTTTCACTCTATAATTATTGTGATAGACAGAGATGACAGTTTCTGAACTAAAAGCCATTCATACCACAAAATATACCCTCTTTTTAGTTTATTTCTACCAGTGCTGAGTTCTTTAGGTACCCTCTGTTTCCCCCCTTGTGCTTGTTTTTCTTTCCCCTTGGCTTCCCACTAGTTTGTCTTGCCCACACCTCAATATATACACCACCGCTGCAGTCACTCATTGCTGGTTTTTGTTTCGATGCTCCCTCGTCTCTGGCTTCCCACGTTAGTTTTCCCTGTTGTAATCTTATTTTGGTTCTCAGTATTTTTGGATTTTTTTGTATTTCTGCCTCAGTTGCTTATTAAATCTGCAAAACTCAACTCTGCCTCTTGGTCTCTGCATTTGGGTCCTTAACCAACCTCTGACACCAGGACCGTTTTGGCCAGTTGTTGTGTTGTGGTTTAAGTTGCTGTGGCCTCCACCTCTGACTGCTGTCCAACCCTCTTAGCTTGACAGCCATTTAGGGATCATATGTTAACTGCCACCTTAACATGATGGAGGTTGTTATCAAAGATAAAAAGTCTTAATCATTTATTAACCAGATGATAAGATCGGCGTATTTCATTCCAGCAGCATTAATAAATCCCTCCAAGGGAAAACATAACATGCCATTGTTTCTGCCTTTTCTTGTCAGAGAATTTCACTAATTACTTGAGAAACACAGATGGATACTCTCATAAAGTAGAGCCTTTTTTAAAAACAGAAGGATTGTTGAAATAACCTTGAGTCTAAAGGAGACTAGCCTCTTACCAAACATCTAAAACTTGAAGATGAATCTGAAATGTCGGTAAGAAAAGACCACATTTAAACATGTACAGAAGGTTTTCTGTTTATTTGTTTCAGGGATGATTGAAGCAGTATGGTTGCCACCATAATGTGGATATAATGCTCGATTTACAACTCAATCTATGTTCCTACCCTCACCTATGGTCAAGAAATATGGTTCATGACCAAAAGAACAAGATCGTCAATCCAAACTGTGTAAATAAACTTTCTCAGCAGAGCAGCAGGGCCCTTCCTCAGAGATAGGGTGATGCACTCATTCATCAAAAATGGGCTCGTAGCAGAGCTGTTTCTCCCCGACCTAAAGGGTAGTCACTTACGGTGGCTCGATCATTTGTACCAGATCTACAAGATGTCCTCCCTCAGGAGGTTCTCCAGGCTCGCCCTGCTGAGAGGAGGTCCAGGGATGACTTAGGACATTATGGAGGGGCTATGTATCTCAGCTCGCCCTGGAGCACCTTAGGCTTCCTTATGCAATCGCGGAAGGTGGAATGTACTGTATATAGATAACAGAAATTCATGAAATAATATGACCGAAAACCAACTGCCAACAGTGCAATATCTGGCTTGCAGTGACAAATCTTCAGTGTAAGATGTCCTGGATGACACCATCTGTTGTTCACAAGCACTGTCAATCGACCTCTATGGAGTTTTCCAGTCTCCTTTAAATCTCCGTCTGCTTGTGTGCCTGACAGAGAGATGCTGCAGTCCAAAATATAATCCAGCAGCCATGTTTCAGTAAGACATATAATACTGCATTGCTGATATTCTGGCAAAGGAAGGCATCGGCCAATTGTAAGGGCATATAAAGCAATCGAAATGCTCCTTTATACTTCTCTAAGTACTATTAATGGTAGCAAATTTTCAACAATTTATTTTATGTGGTGCAGTATTATACTTATTGTGCTGTGTCCAAATGTGCACCCTAACACCTATATCGAGCACTATATAGGGGTTATGCCATTTTATGAGTGTCCGATAGCCAAGTGGATGAAAAAGCAGTGGACTCAAAATTCTTAAAATTCACCTTTATTTATTTTTTTTTATTTATTCCTTTATTTAACCAGGAAAAGTCCCATTGAGATCAACAATCTCTTTTTCAAGGGAGTCCTGGCCAAGACAGCGACAAAAGATTACATTACAAATAACATTACAGTTTATAATTACATCTATCTATAATTAGTAATTCATAAAACAGTTACAAACCATAGATCTCGAGCGTGTTCTCCACAGAGCATGCATGTTAGTCATAAATACTTGTCTTTATTCCACCAATCAGGGACCTGCAGGGAGCTGATAAGTTATTCTGCTTGTGCAACTTTATCTATAATGTAAGAGACAAGGAAAGTGGTCTGCAAATGTTGCTTACATGACATCCACATAATCAATTATTCACACAAGTCTGATTCTCATGTGCACACTCATTTAACTAGTGAAGTAGTGGCTGTAAAAGCTCTGGCTATAAGTGTAACTACCCCCTATTGTGGTGAAACGTACAATGGTGCAAAAATGACAACATTAAAAATCGAAACGATCACACGGAACACCAATGAGGAATAAAAATAAAATAAATAAATTCTGCACTAAACGAATAATTTCTAAGTGGATAAATATTTCTGTTGTTCATCTTAAACCTTTTCTACATAAATATTTGTTCATGATTTTACCTGCAGAATTCTAGTTTTACTTTACCAGATTTTAACAATAAACTTTGGCCACTAGATGGAGCTAGACTGTAAAGAATCCCGAGGTTTTTTCACAAAGATCTCTGGGTCCACAGACATGAGAAGGAATTTGTTTACCGATCATTTGCAGCTAAACAATAAATTTATATAATTACATGTTAGTAACAAAGAAGAAAATAGTTGGTTTTGTAATTTGCTATTTATAGACAGTATAATAAAAAAGTCTAAAACACAATTTAGCACATACCAATATGTGAATGTGTAGTGAATGAGTGACTGAATATCATGAAAACAGAAGCAGAAAAAGGTGCTAAACAGTCCAGGCCATTTATCATTCCACTATATGAACCATTGCTGGTTAAAAATTCAGTTTTTCCTCCACCTTTGAAATGAAAAAAGGTGCAGGTATTTAAACAAGAATCAAAACCTCCTCTTCTGCTGAGCTTGAGGATGTGACTGATTCAAGGAAATTAGATTTTGACAAAAAGTAAGCTTCTGATCTTTGGAAAACTGTAAAATTATCCTCATCAAGGTTTAAATTGAAGAACTATTAATGCAGAAGTACTTTAAACACTATGAATACAGCTCTACGGAATCTTTAACAATGATTCATTGCTTGATCTGTGTCCTCTGATTTAGGTTCAGCACTGCAGGTAAACTTTATTAATGTTCTATTTATTATCTAAACAGCACAATGTGTCAGATTGCTTTAGAGTCTATCTAAGCTTTTTTTCTATTTTGCAAACACAGAATAATGTTCATCAGCAGGTCTAGTTCATTCCTGAACAGCAGTGACCTTTAGAGACTTTAGCGCAGAGTTCTACACATCCTCTAAAAACCTGATGCAGGTCTTTGAGGCAGATCAGAGAGGATTATTGACACTGAAGATTATTGAACAGTTTCAAGTTCTGTCATATCTGTAGCTTCAGCAAGGTTTGATGGTTGAGATTCGTTAGAAACCATCCATCTTTCCCAGTAACTCAGAAAAAGAAAATAAAGTAAAAACCTTTGTTCAGTTTCTATGTTAAAGGAAAGCGCTCACAGAGAAGATGGTAAAAGGCCTGAAGAACAGAGTCTGTACATGATGATGTAGAATAATTTATGACAGAAAGCCATTCAGACGGCCATGTTCTGTAATTATTCTAAAACCTTCCAGAACATTCAAGAGCTTGGCTAAGTTCTTGAATATTTTCCCTGGAAATTTTTAATACTTTTCAGGACTTCTTTGAAGAATATTTTAGTAATTTCAATGGTTACTTTCTAGATTAAAAAAAATCTTTAATAAAATAAAAACATCCAAATTTTCCTCTAGTTTCTAGAAGATTCTTTGTGAACCACTGAGCACAACAGGCAGAAAGGTGGAGCTCTGGGGTTTCCCTTAGTCCTCCTGCTGTGTTCAACCTGTCTTGTAGCAAAGCTGCTTTGATAATAAAGATTTTTTACATGAGATCATCTTGCTTCTTTGGAAAACAGCACTTTGGTTCTGCTTCATGTTGCATTTTGTGATTTATGATTTCCAGACACAGAAAACAGAATGGGCAGGCTGTGTTTCAGGCAGAGGTGGCCCAGCCCACCATCCCCGCCCAGCAGTACCTGGGCTCCTGGGTGTGTCTTCACTGCATAAATAAGAACACAGATTGAGCCAGATTGTCACAAATCTGCTAATAGAAGGAAGTAACATCTCTCCTTTTTTACTTTTTAAATGTAAACTCATGGTGCCGGCGTTGTTCCTGGGATTTGTCTGTCTCCTGGCTGCTGGGGGATCAGCCTCTGCAGAAGGTGAGATTATGTGAAGATTATTCCAGATGTGTGGATATTGTTTGCTTGGTTAATGTTCCTTCGTTCTTTGCTCTCAGAAAATTTAGTCCACTTTTTAGTTTCGAAAAACTAGACTCCTTGATAAAACAGCATATCTAATTCTCAGCATTGTTTTTAGCATAGAAATGTAATCCTGAAGCACATTGCAAAATGTTTAGTAGTTAACTGTTAATATCCATTAAAACACCTGGCTGTCCATCTTCACAGCCCAAAGGAGAGCTGAGCCACAACATGTTCAGTATCTAACCTCTCTGTAAAGTTGACTCTAAAAGGGTTTTTTTTTTCAACAGGGTGATAATAAGACATCTGTTAATGTGCTTCTAAAAACAATGCTAATCAATAATGTTATCTAGTCTGATATCGGCCTGTTAATTCCTGAGTCCATCTCTGTTAATCTGCTCTGTGTTGTTTCCCTCCTGCAGGTCAGAGCATCTCTGCTGTGATCGGAGGGGAGGTCACTCTGCCATGCAGGGCTGAGGGATACATGCCTCTGGAACTGATGGAGTGGAGCAGACCTGGAACACATCTACAATATGTTGTGATTTTCAGGACTCAAAGCCAGGATCTAGAAATCCCAGAACAACGCTATGAGGGCCGAGTAGAGCTGAAGGACAGAGAGAACGGAGACGTGTCTCTGGTTCTGAAGAACGTGACGGCTGAGGATGGAGGAACATACGAGTGTTATGTTCTTAAGAAAGGCCGCAGGAAGAGAGCCATTCAACCTGTCAGCACCGTCTACCTGGATGTTCTTCCTCCTCCTGCTTTAGGTGAGTCTGTTTGTCTCTGGGTCAGAACCTCCAGCAGCTTCCTGATTCTTAATGGTTAAAGAACATCTTAGATCAGATGTTGATTAGATATGTTACTTGATCAGACTGTAGAAAGCATCTGAATATGATGTTCATCTCCTACCTGATGGGTCAGACTAACACCTGGTTCTATTTTACAGAGGACATGGAAACACCGAGGGAGGAAGGAGAGAACAGGGATGGAGGAAACAAGGATGAAGAGGAAACGCGTGGAAACCGTGGAGGATCTGTTACAGCTATTGTAGCTGCTGTAGCTGCCTGTGTTGTAACGGCTGTTATAGTTTCAGTGATGGTTGTTGCTTTGATTAGACGGAAGAAGATCAAGAACTATAGATCTTCTCCTCAGGATGAAGCATAAACACCTCAGGACAACTGTCTCTGTAACTCCATCCAGGCAGCATGACTCTGCATTAGCCTTTTTTTTTTTTTTTCTCATTCATCCCCCTCCGTGAACTGCTACCTTGTCGTGGTGGAGGGGCTTAAGTGATTAACCTATACTGGGTGATTAGTTTTAAACTTCACCCAGAGGAGAAGTCATACTAAGAGCAGTTTAGAAACTATTCAACACGTCTAGTACAGCGTAGGAATGAGAGACAATGAAAACATATTGTATTTCAGTCTGAAATGCAGATGGATTTTATAGAATTACAATATGGAAAATAGAGTGATATACTCTCATTTACTTGTTAATGATGTGCAAAGTGTGTGGTCATGATAAATGCTAGTTCCTTTTAAATGTCACTGTTACACAAAATGCTTTAAATAAAATGATATGAAGCTCATTATTGTTCCAGAAGTTTCTTTTTATTTTAATCAAAGGGCACAGTGCAGGGTGCGGTCATTATTATTGTCAGGTTGGTGAGGTTTGAAGAGGACCAAAAGGCAGAGACTGAAGCTGAGGTGGTTTCATGCAAATTTCATTAAAGAAAACGTTTGTAACTGAAGCAGAATCCAAACCAACAAAATACTTAAATTCAGAAAAACCTACATGAAGAAGAAAAAATGACGATGGACCAGAGAAGAGCGACTGAGCAGGAGGTGTTAATGTAGGAGACAGAAACAAAGACCAGGTTAATTGGCAGATGGGGCGCAGGTGTGAACAGAGGAGTCTAGAAGAGAGATAGAGGAAAGGAGACTGACACAAGAGGGCAACAGATGGTAAACAAGAAATACCTAAGAACTTAAATACAATCAAAAACAACTAGAATAACACAAAATGGAAATAAAACCAATGAAAACTCAAAGCTAAAACTTATACAGAACCAAAACTATGACAATTACTGTCTAACCACAGTGAAGAAGTTCATTAATTAACTCACCTGCAATGGTTGAGACTGAAATGAAACTGACCAGCTGTGTGAACAGAACCAGGAACCATGGTTCTGACTTGGTGCAGGTCTTATCATCCTGGCAGGTTATTAGGCAGGTTACCAGAGACCAGGTGTTTTTGGCTCAGCAGGTGTAAGACTCTTTTAATCATATTTAATCATAACCTCAAACATTGAAAGTCATCATGAACAGATCCATGAACAGCTTCTATGTAATGTGAATCAATGAGGAGCTGTTTCTGAATTTCAGCCATAAAGGAAACACAAGCATGCATTTCTGACATTTTTATGGTGATTAAAGATTTACACTTTTAGTCCACAGTCCCTCAGAGTCCGTCGCTGTAGTAATCAGTCCATCATTTCAGAATCAACCTTCCTGCCATCAGCCTGCAGACTGACTGAAAACAGGACCTACTAAAAAAACCCGGAGACTTTTGTTTTAATGAACTTGAGGAGCCCAACTAAAGTTGACTTTATTGGATTTTATTCTAATTTTAAAGTTCTATACATGTTTCCAGTTACACCTAAATAGAGCAGACTGAGGAAAGAGGCTTTGGTGAAGATAGCTTTTGCTTCTCAGACACATATCCTGGTTTTACAGCCTCACTATGTGCGAGCTGCACGTCCACACGTTCTTCTGGGCTCAGTTCTGCTGAGGGAATCTACCTGTCCTCATCCTTTGGGCCAGCATTGAGTATAATGCTGTGACTGAGCCTTCTATAAAACAATAACCACACTTTTACAGCTTGTTTGTTCTGGATTTTTCATAGTGGAAACTTGAACCTTTCATGGTGGAAAGTTAAATTTTCCACAGTGGAAAGTCCCTTCATCTATAATCAATAGATTCAAATGACTGGTTTTCCTTTAGACGTCTTCAAGGGCTACGGAAGGAGGAGCAGGACTGAGAACCTCTCCCATGTCATAACAAAGCCAGCAGAACAGAGAACATTCTGTCTTCTTTTTTATCATTATTAGTGTCATCATCATCTTCCCCTTTACTTGAGTTTGGAAAACAGCGACCAGAATATTTTCTGTGATAACCAAAACAAGAATGCAGAAGCAAAAAGCGTTCTTATACTTTCTCTTATTAAAGATATTGGTGTCATGTAATACACACAGCCTATTTGAACTTTCCCTTTCTTAGCCGTCTGCATTGGAGTCACTCAGCAGGTGGCTGGGTAGCTCAAGTGGTAAGTCACACATCCTGCAAACAGGAAGCCTGGGTTTGTATCCCAGCTGGGGGGAATAAGCTGCCAGTGTGGGTCTATAGCCCCGACTCTTCACACTAATGCTTGCTTTCTAGTGGTGGCCTAATGGTGAGGGAGTTGCTCTCAGAATCCTGAGGTTCTGAGTTCAGGCACCACTCGGTGTCTGAGCATGACCCACACTGCTCCCCAAGGGGATGGGTTAAATGCAGAGAGATAATTTCATTGCTTTGTACTTGTGACTGTGAAATGGCAATAGAAACGCTGGAGTCCTTCAAAACATTCCTGTTACCACATATGGATATTAGTGTTAAACTGATTTAAGTGAACTGAATAAACAACAGCATAAATCATTTATCAGGACACCCTTCTTCTTCCTCCTTGGTTAAAAATTGTTGGCGTATACGTGATGTGTGCCGTCCCCTCCCGCCTACAGACTTCATATTGTTGACTTTTACTCTGTTGCTCTGTATGTAGACTTTGCTTCTGTCATTGTTTGTCCAATGAGCTCTACTTCAACAGTAAATGAACTTTAGTTACACATTGACAGAAATGTTGCTGCTGTCACCTATAAAGTGGTGTGAAATGGTGCCTGTAGAGTCCCTGATCAGAAGTTTCACGGTTTTATTGGGCTCATTATAAAGCCACAGATGATCATTTGCAGTTGAACATTTCTGACCTTCTCTCCTTGATAACACACCTTGTTCTTCACCTCTTCCTGCTTTTAGAGTTGAACCTTTGTTCTGCTTCGCTGGTTCCTGTATAATTCTTCCTCCTGCCAGGTCTGACCCACTATATCTGCTGCTATACTGGTCATAACTCACATTTCTTTAAGACGAACAGACCTTTCAAACTCTCTAAACATTGACTCTGAACAGTTCAAAGAACCTCTGAATATGTTTTTGAACCCAAAATGCTGAATCTGATTTTCTGTAGCTTAAAATGCAATCTAACAAACATAAATACATGATTTATGAATATATGTACTTGAATTATTTCTGGGAGTCTCTGTCTCTTCCTGCCTCTTTGCACCATTTCATTACTCGGTTGGCCAGCAGGTCAGTTCCTAAACACCTGCATGGATTTTATTCAAACCAGTTGTCACAAATACAACGCAAAATTTCACTAACTTGTTTCTAGGATGAGGTCACAGCTCAACCTACCAAGCGACATCAATGCCCTCATTTTTTGGTTAGCATGGAGCCTTGTTGAACAGGTCTTTGTCTGACCCTCAGCTTGTGCCTTCTTTCCTTAGAGGTCCCTTTCTGATGCATTTAAGCTGCTGGACAACAAAGCTTTAAGGGTCATCTGGGCACTGAAACAAATAACAAATAAGCAGAGCACCTGCTGAAAATAGCTATATGAGAGTCTTATCTTACTGACAATTCAGATTAGTTTTCCAGTTTTAGATGTTTTGGTAAGAGTCTAGACTCCGGTTAAAATAAACTTTCATTCATCAAGGATGGGCTCTTAGCAGAGCTGTTTCTCCTCGAACTAAAGGGCGGTCACCTAAGGTGGCTCAATCATCTGTACCAGATATACCAGATATCCTCCCTCAGGAGGTGGTCAGGACTCGCCCCACTGAGAGGAGGAACAGGGGATGATCCAGGACATTATGGAGGGACTATGTATCTCAGCCCTGGAGCACCTTAGGCTCCCATCTGCAATGGCAGAAGGTGAAATTTATATGGATACTAAGCAAATAATTTGGCAGAAAAGCAACCACCCTCAGCTCTGAGTCAGCTGTTGTAGCAGAAGGGAACTGTTCCAGGCTGACACTGTTTTTCCTCAGGCGTTTATGCTTACACTTTACATTAACCATCAAAACCATAATTTATAAATGATAAAGAGACAATTTATCAACGATTAAGAGAGTTTATTAAGGTGTGATTCATTTTTAAACTACATCTAAACCATTTATAAAAGATTAATAGATTATATAATAAGATATTTAGCCCACTGATGTTAGGCTGAGCAACATGATCTGTTTAACTTTTATAAATGGTTCAAATGAAGTTTATAAATGATTATCAATCATGGAATATTTGATGCATCTATCTGAACATTTTCTCCATTTCCTTTCTACACCTGATTAGGTAATGTTGTGCTTGTTTGCAGTTGTTTCATCCTGAGCTGCTGAGGTTTTAATGATAAGAATCTGCAAATCTGAGCATCACTGAAGTGTTTAATTAAAGATTTTAAACTATCAAGAATAATTTAGGGATGCATTTAGTTAAATATCAGCAAAATATCAAACTTTTATGATGTTGAACCAGATCAGATGTTGTTTGAGTGTTTAGATCCACCAGTGTTAAAGCATTACTATAAAACAGCTGCAGAAACATTAACAGATGTTTATATTCAGTACTCTGTAAAATGATTGAACAGTTTTACACTTTGATCGTTTTATATTCTGTCACATCTTCTGTAAAGACCAACCCAAACTAGAACAGAATCTTGGTGTGTAAGGAAAGTTCAGCTAATTTCCAGCAGTCTTAATGAAAGTATATCTTAAAATATGTCACGGTTTTGCATTCAGACACCATTTATTCAGTACAAGTTAAAGTTTACCACACAGGAGAGACATTAAATATGAAGAACTAGTGTTGATCAAATGAGTGCAGAGCTGAACATAATATTCTGAAAATCATTCCCCTTAACTCTCCATGTGAACCACGGTGGTGGCAGCGTCATGCTGTGGGGATCATTTTCAGGACATAAAGCTTTGTGCCTCAGCTAGGATTATTCCTACTGAGTGGGCCGATCTAGTTGGCAGCTTGGTACTGATTGGAGCTCCTTGGTTGAGCTTTGTTCGTCTGCTTCTGAAAGGGGAACACCGTTTTTTTTGCATTGGGCCCTTTATTTTACGTTATTACATCATATTCTACTCACCCGGTTTTAAAAAAAAATATCCGTGATGTCTGGGGGGCAGTGATTCGCCTACATGTTATGAATGCTGGCGTACCATAAAGAATAAATGATGAACAGTTTAGTTTGAGCCTTCAAGTCGTTGACCATAGGAAGACGTTACTGGATATAACCTGACGGAATATCTTCAGAACGGCTCCAAATGACACAAAACTCATATGGGTGAGTAGAACATGATGGAATAACGTAAAATCAAGGGCCCAATGTAAAAAAAACGGTGTTCCCCTTTAAGACTAGCCTGGAATTCTGTCAGTTGAATTCTCGCAGTGGGAGTCTTAGACCCAGATGGTTCTCTCGACGACCTTTACTGCTGTGCAGGTGGTCAGCAACACCTGGAAAGGACACGTTCACCTCTGGGATCTCCAATTCTTCCTCCTGAAATTTTTTACTAAGACAAAATCTGCCGGCTGTAATTAATGAAATGGCTTAGTAACTGGTGCAGGCAGCCCCCCCTGTGTCTGCTCCCTCACAGCCTTTAGCAGGGCTGTACGAGAAATGCAGTAGTTGAGCATTTTATCGTCACATGCAAATGTGGATGTTTTAGTAATCTCTCTGCAAAGAGACTTTAAAAGAACTGAGGTTAGATTTTTGGCGGCACATGCGCATCAAAACAATTTGGAAATGTCTAGACCCAATTCATAGGGATCTGTTTTCTGTCCCCCCTACATTAAACATCACAGCATAGTGACTGCTACAAGATTTATCTAACATCACTCCTATTCAGACAGGCACACTCAAAACATTTTATCTCGCAAAATAGGCCAAGAAATAAATATGATTTCACAGATGCTTTTTGGGCCTCAGTTAAAACCTGCAGAGAAATCCTGAGGTGTGCGAATGGTTTTGTTTTTTTGTGTGGGCTTTTAGTTCAAATGGAAAATTCCCGCATGAGCGTGTTCTCCACAGATCATGCATGCCAGTTATAAATACCTGTCTTTATTGCACCAATCAGGAACCTGCAGGGAGCTGAAAAGTTTTTCTGCTTGTGTAACGTTACCTATCATGTGAGAGACCAGGAAACTGGTCTGCAAATGTTGCTCACACGACATCCACATAAACATGCATTCACACAAGTTTGATTCTCATGTGCACTAAGAGGTAGATAATCCAGGTCCAGAAAGTAAAAAGCTTGAAATGAGACCAGTTCAAACAATTTGCATTTCCAGAACACAGACTGGAGGCTGATCATCTGGTTAAGGAATTAGGATGCAGGACAAACTTCTTTCTGGACCTGGATTATCCACCTCTAGGTTTGAAGACGTGTCTGAAAATGATCAAAACGAGGCTATTACTACTTTCACATCAAAGGTTAGAAGTGTGAGAGGAGGAAGTCCAATCATGTCACCTCTGGGCCTCTCTGACCTCCGCATTGATCAAACAGGAGCCTCGGTCTGACACCAGACTGTTTCATCTCCCCTCTGGGAACAGCTTCCATTATGAAGAGGTTTCCATTGATTTTTCTCCTTGTCCAGAATAAAACATAAAACAGATCCCAGTTCACATCTAATGACATCAGAGAAGGTTCTGACCTCTGACCCTTCTCATTTAACTAGTGAATTAGTGGCTGTAAAAGCTCTGGCTATAAGTGTAACTACCCCCTCTTGTGGTGAAACGTGCAATGGTGCAAAAATGACAACATTAAAAATCGAAACGATCACACTGAACACCAATGAGGAATAAAAAAAATCTTTTAAGGAAACTAGAACAAAACAAAGCATTGTGATGATTCTGCATTAAACGAATAATTTCTAAGGTGATAAATATTTCTGTTGTTCATCTTTAACCTTTTCTACATAAATATTTGTTCATGATTTTACCTGCAGAATTCTAGTTTTACTTTACCAGATTTTAACAATAAACTTTGGCCACTAGATGGAGCTAGAGTCTAAAGAATCCAGAGGTTTTTTTACAAAGATCTCTGGGTCCACAGACATGAGAAGGAATTTGTTTACCGATCATTTGGAGCTTAAGAATCTAAACAATAAATTTATATTATTACATGTTAGTAACAAAGGAGAAAACAGTTGGGTTTGTAATTTATAGACAGCATATCAATAAAGTCTAAAACATAACTTAGCACATACCAACATGTGAATGTGAGTGACTGAATATCATGAAAACAGAAGCAGAAAAAGGTGCTAAACATTCCAGGCCATTTATCATTCCACTATATGAACCATTGCTGGTTCAAAATTCAGTTTTTCCTCCACCTTTGAAATGAAAAAAGGTGCAGGTATTTAAACAAGGTGCAAAACCTCCTCTTCTGTTGAGCTTGAGGGGCTGCAGGAAGTGACAGGATCAAGGAAATGAAATTTGACATAAGGTAAACTGCTGAGCTTTGGAAAACTGTAAAATGATCCTAATTAAGGTTTCAATTGAAGAACTATGCAGAAGTACTGTGAAAAGTATGAATACAGCTCTATGGAATCTCTAACACTGATTCATTGCTTGATCTGTGCCCTCTGATTTAGGTTCAGGCACTGCAGGTAAACTTTTTAATGTTCTATTTATTGTCTAAACAGCACAATGTGTCAGATTGCTTTAGAGTCTATCTAAGCTTTTTCCACATTGCAAAAACCAGAAAAATGTTCATCAGCAGGTCTAGTTCATTCCTGAACAGCAGTGACCTTTAGAGACTTTAGCACAGAGTTCATCAAAGTTCACATTTGGTTTACTCATCCGATGTGTGCAGACTCCTCTGACCACATCCTCTAAAAACCTGATGCAGGATCTTTGAAGCAGATCAGAGAGGATTATTGACACTGAAGATTATTGAACAGTTTCAAGTTCTGTCATATCTGCAGCTTCAGCAAGGTTTGATGGTTGAGGTTAGTTAGAAACCATCCACCTTTCCCCGTAAGTAAGAAAAGGAAAAGAAAGTAAAAACCTTTGTTCAGTTTCTATATTTAAGCAGTGCTCACAGAGAAGATGGTAAAAGACCTGGAGATCAGAGTCTGTACGTTATCATAAATACTCCTCTGTATTTTTCAGTTGCTTTAGAACTGGACTGTAATGGACTGTTATATTGCTTGTTCTCCCAAGTAATATACCCATTAATATAGAAGAACCCTAGACCCCTGGCCATTTGTTTCACCGACGGCTTCACTCCCGTGGGTCTGGCTCCTATTTTCACCTCAGCCACCCGGCAAGTTCAGAGTCAGTCCAATACAGTGCAGGTGACCATTGGTCCCCAATGAAGAGGAAGAGAAGGCATTTTATGACGTTTTAAAGATGCCGCAGCTTGAGGGTGTGATATCAGAGGGACACGTTGCATCAAAACACGGCCATAATCTGATACTCCGATATGGGAGTTCTAGTTCAGAACAGGGAAGTGTTAAAAACATGTGGACGATGTAGAATGATTCATGATAGAAAGTCATTCAGACGGCCATGTTCTATAATTAGTCTAGAACCCTCCAGAACATTCAAGAGCTTGGCTAAGTTCTTGAATATTTGTGCTTGGAAAATTCTGTTATTTTTTCAGGACTTCCTTTCTAGATTGAAAAAATATTTAATAAAATAAAAATACCCACATTTTCCTCTAGTTTCTAGAAGATTCTTTATGAATAACTGAGCAGGACAGGCAGACAGGTGGAGCTCTGGGGTTTCTTTTCATTCCCTGCTCCTACTGTGTTCAACCTGTCTTGTAGCAAAGCTGCTTTGATAATAAAGATTTTTACATAAGATTATCTTGGCTCTTTGGAAAATTGGTTCTGCTTCATATTGCATTTTGTGATTTCCAGACACAGAAAACAGAATGGGCAGGCTGTGTTTCAGGCAGAGGTGGCGCCTGTCCACCATCCACGCCCAGCAGTACCTGGGCTCCTGGGTGTGTCTTCACTGCATAAATAACAACACAGATTGAACCGGATCATCACAAACCTACTGATAGAAAGAAGCAAAATCTTTCATGTTTTAGGTTTAAATATATTCCCATGGTTCAAGTGTTGTTCCTGAGCTTAGTGCCTCTCCTGGTTGCTGGAGGATCTGCCTCTGCAGAAGGTGAGATCATGTGAATCTTGATGTGTGGATATTATTTGCTTTGTTAATGTTCCTTTATTCTTCATTCTCAGAAACTTTAGTCAACTGACATCGAAAATCTAAAGTCCTTGATAAAACAGCATATCTGATTCTCAACAGTGCATTTTTTTATTAATAGAAATGTAATCTTGAAGCACTTTACAAAATGTTTAGCAGTTTACCTGTTAATATCCATTAAAACACCTGGCTGTCCATCTTCACAGCCCAAAGGGGAGCTGAGCCACAAGATGTTTAGTGGCTACCTTCTCCGTAAAGTTGACTCTAAAGTCGCTGTTCTACACAGGGTTGTTCTAAGACATCTGTTAATGTGCTTCTTAAAACAATGCTAATAATGTTATCCAGTCTGACATCAGCCTGTTAATTCCTGAGTCCATCTCTATTAATCTGCTTTGTGTTGTTTCTCTCCTGCAGGTCAGAACATCTCTGCTGTGATCGGAGGGGAGGTCACTCTGCCATGCAGGGCTGAGGGATACATGCCTCTGGAACTGATGGAGTGGAGCAGACCTGGAACACATCTACAATATGTGGTGATTTTCAGGACTCAAAGCCAGGATCTAGAAATCCCAGAACAACGCTATGAGGGCCGAGTAGAGCTGAAGGACAGAGAGAACGGAGACGTGTCTCTGGTTCTGAAGAACGTGACGGCTGAGGATGGAGGAACATATCAGTGTTATGTTCTTAAGAAAGGCCGCAGGAAGAGAGCCATTCAACCTGTCAGCACCGTCTACCTGGATGTTCTTCCTCCTCCTGCTTTAGGTGAGTCTGTTTGTCTCTGGGTCAGAACCTCCAGCAGCTTCCTGGTTTTTCATGGTAGAAACATCTCATATTAAATATGCTATGTTCATCTCCTACCTGATGGGTCAGACTAACATCTGGTTCTTATATTACAGAGGACATGGATTCACGAAGAGAGGAAGGAAAGAAAAGGGATGGAGGAAACAAGGTTGAAGAGGAAACGCGTGGAAACCATGGAGGATCTGTTACAGCTATTGTAGCTGTTGTAGCTGCCTGTGTTGTAATGGCTGTTATAGTTTCAGTGATGGTTGTTGCTTTGATTAGATGGAAGAAGATCAAGAACTATAGATCTTCTCCTCAGGATGAAGCAGAAACACCTCAGGACAACTGTCTCTGTAACAGCATCCAGGCAGCATGACTCTGCATTAGCCTTTTTTTTTTTTAAGAAACACTCCCCCTCCGTGAACTGCTACCTTGTCGTGGTGGAGGGGCTTAAGTGATTAACCTATTCTGGGTGATTAGTTTTAAACTTCACCCAGGGGTGAAGTCATACTAAGAGCAGTTTAGAAACTATTCTACACGTCTAGTACAGTGTAGGAATGAGAGACAATGAAAACATGTAGAAGTTTATTTAGAAAAATGAAGATGTTTGAAAAGGATGTGAGTTATATTGTTACTGATAGCAATATTTTAGTTCTGCAGAAATTACATTCGATGTGGTTTAAACAGTGTTTATTGATTGATTGAATATCAGTCTGAAATGCAGACGCATTTTATAGAATTAAAATGTGGTAGAGTAAAATACTCGTATTTACTTGGTCAATGATGTGCAAAGTATGTTGTCAGAATAAATGCTAGTTTGTTTTAAATGTGACTGTTACACCAACAGCTTATAAATAAAACTATAAAATGATATCAAGCTCATTATCTCTCCAAAAGTTTCTGTAAATAACAGCTTTTTATTGCAACCAAAGGTCGCAGCACAGGGTGCGGTCATTATTACTGCCTAAACTCAGAGTGAAGAAGTTCTCTTATTACTTAGCTCACCTGCAATGGTTGAGACTGAAATGAAACTGATCAGCTGTGTTAACAGTCCCACAACCAGGAACCATGGTTCTGGCTGCACTGAAAAAAATTATGCAACCGCTTTTTGGTATTTAGTTACTTTAACACAATTGTTTTATGTCCTACAATGCTAATATGAAAGAATTGTGTTAAAGTAACTGAATATGATTAAGGGAATGCATTTCTTTTTTCAGTGTTTGTCCTGCAGATCTCCTTCTTTCTATGTCCTCCCTCTCTTTGGTGTCTGACTGACCCTGGAGGAAATATGTCTTTAGTACAGAATCAGAGCAGTGTTCCTCTTGCATGTCTTAGAGTCCAGCCTAGAGGGCCAGAAGCATCAGATGAGGATCATGGTCTCATCAGCTTGTTTAATTAATCCCTGATTCACCTCTGAGGGATGCAGAACAGAACTGAGCAGGTAACCACGGTCCAGGTGTTTTTGGCTCAGCAGGTGAGAGCAAAGACTTTTCTAATCACATTCAATCATAACCTCAAACACTGAAGGTTATGAATCGATCAATGAACAGCTCCTCTTTATTTTAATCTGAAAGCTCTAGAAATGTTTGCAGTTAGAACTAAATGGATCAGAATGAGGAGAGAGGCTTCAGTGAAGATAGCTTTCGTTTCTCTCTCCTCTCTCTGGGTTTACAGCCTCACTGTGTGCGAGCTGCACGTCAACACATCCCTCTGGACTCAGTTCCAGCTGCTGGAGGAAAACAACCTCTCATTACCCTTTGGTCCATCATTGATTATAATCCTGTGACTCAGCCCTCTATATAACAATAACTGGAACCAAAGCTTGTGTTTCTGTTCCAACAATGTCTGATACTCACTCACTCTGGGGAGAAGGACTGAGAACCTACCTAGCACCTTAGAGGATCAGAATGGAGAACATTTTTGCACCAGCTTATTAAAAACCTTTGTTTCTCCAGTTCTCTACCAGCAGCCCTTACAAACATTCATGTTGCCACATATAGAAAATAGAGTTAAACTGAATTAAATGAATAGAAAAAACAAACGCATAAATCTTTTATCAGGACGGCTAGTTTCAAAGCGCTTCTTCCTCCTGGTATTTGCTGAAAATATTTAGTTTGCACTAGTTTTTTCATCTCTGCCATGCTTGGACATCAATCTCCACATCTGATCCGTTCTACAGCTTCCCTCCACAAACAGAGACAAACACACCTCATAACATTGTACATAACTGCTGATGTTTAAAGTTTAAAACCCTCACTCCACCTTCAAATTGTAGCCCTCAACTTTATGAAAAAAAAGATAATCTCAATATTTCCAGGAGGTAAACGGTATGTTGTGGTACACGTGATGTGTGGAGTCCCCTCCCCCTGTTGCTCTGTTTCAGGACTTTGGATGTGTTGTTGTCCGTCCTTTGAGCTCCACCTAAATAATAAATTACCTCTAGTTACACATTGACAGATAGGTTGCAGCCATAAACTGGTTTATACTGGTGCCTGTAGAGTCCCTGATTAGAGGTTTAATGGTTTTATTAGACTCTTCATTAAGTCACAGAGGATCATTTGCAGTTGAACATTTCTGACCTTCTCTCCTTGATAACACACCTTGTTCTTTACCTCTTCCTATCTGTAGAGTTTAATCTTCGTTGTTTCCTTTGAGGTTCTTCCTCCTGCCGGGTCTGACCCACTATATCTGCCACTATGCTGGTCATAACTCACATTTCAATCTGAAAAACTCACACGAAGAGAAAAGACAATTAGGAGAAATGTTTTGATAAAATTACTTTGTCTTTGGCGCTCAGACCTCGGCAGGAAACAGAGCACTTAATTTAGATAGATATGCATGAACAGAGAATAGAGCTGTTCCCCCCCGAGGCCTGAAACCAGTGGTGGAGTGGAGATAGATGAAGTTGGTCAGTAGACTGCTGGTTAGAGAGAGACGGTCTGCTGAGCTTTATGGGGAGATCCAGTGGACTGCGTGAGCTGATACCAGAGCTTCACTCAGGGACCTGGTAGATGGAAGTCCATATTGGATAACACAGGTTGAGAGAACCTGAATCCATGATGAGCAAGCATGAGGCGACAGTGGAGAGGAAAAACTCCCCGTTGGGAAGAAACCTCTGGCAGAACCAGGCTGAACATGGCGGCCTTCTGCCAGACCGGTTGAAATGAGACAGGGAACGCAGTAAGAGCTTTAGCTACGATGGTGGAGGAGGGTCTGGAGGTGGGTTGAAACGGTGTCATCTGAATGAAGTCACACAGCACATCCACCGCCTGAGCACAGGAGAAGACAGGTGGATCGGAAGCCTTTTAAGACAAACTTTGGATGCTGATTGGCTTTCGTGGGGGTGTGGTTCAAAGCTGATTGGCTGTGTTGCAGGTGAATGTAGGAGAGCCATGAGTTTCTTCAGTTGAACTTCCGCCTAGGCTCGATTTCTTCAACACGAACAGACCTTAAAACCTCTCCAAACATTGACTCTGAACTGTTCAAAGAACCTCTGGATGTGTTTCCAACCCACAATGTTTAATCAGATTTTCTGTATCTTAAAATGCAATCTAACACACATACATGATTTATGAATATATGCACTGCTATTATTTATGGGAGTTTCTGTCTCTTCCTGCCTCTTTGCATCATTTCATTAGCACGTGGGGCAGGAGGTGAGTTCTTAAACACCTTCATGGATTTCATATTTAATATTGGGGGGCTGGGTCACCTGAGTGATCTATATAAGATCTGTCAGATGTCCTCCCTCATGAAGTTGTCCAGGCTCTCCCCAATGGCAGGAGGCCCAGGGGATGACATTATGGAGGGACTATGTATCTCAGCCGGCCCTGGATCACCTTAGGCTAACATCCGTAATGGCAGAAGGTGAAATGTATATGGATACCAGAGTTTATTTCGTCAACCATGACGATGACAAAAATATTTCGTCAACGCCCTTTTTGCCGTGACGAGACGATAACGCAGAAAATTTGTTTACAGAAAATAAAAATATGACGAAAATAAAAAATTATTAGTAATTAAGACTAAAACTAAATCGGGAAGGCAATGACTAAATATGACTGAGACTAAAATTGATTTGTTTTCATTGTGACTAAGACTAAATTTAAATAAGCTGACGAAACTAACACTGAAGGATAATAACAGCAAACTGGTAAATTCATCGAGCAAATAATTTGGCATGAAGGCAACCACCCTCAGCTCTAAGTCAGCTGCTGTTGCAGAATAGAACTGATCCAGGCTGATTATGTTTTGCCATGTTTTTCCATCATTTATAGTGGTAAATAGACAATTTATCAATGATTAAGAGAGTTTGTTAAGGTCGGATTCATTTTTAAACTACATATAAATAATTCTTTAAAGATAAACAGATTATATACAAAGGTATGTAGCCCACTGGTGTTAGGCTGAGCAATATGATCTGTTTAGCTTTTATAAATGGTTTAGATGACGTTTATATATGATTATCAATCATTGAATATTTGATGGGTCCATGTTGTGCTTGTTTGTAATTGTTTCATCCTGAGCTGCTCAGATCTTAATGAGGTGAATCTGCAGAGCTAAGTTTAAGATTGTAAACTATCCAGAATAATTGAATAGTTGAAGGATTTCATTTAAGACATTTAGTTAAATATCTGCAAAATATCAAATCTCTATGATGTTAAATCAGATCAGGTCTTGTTTGGGTGTTTAGATCCACCACTGTTAAAGCATTACTATAAAACTGCTGCAGAAACATTAGCTGATATTTATATTCAGTATTCTATAAAATTATTGAACATTTTTATACTTTGATTGTTTTATATTCTGTCACATCTTTTCTAAAGACCAACCCAAACTAGAACAGAATCTTGGTGTGGAAGAAAGTCCAGCTAATTTCCAACATTCATCATTAATGTATGTCTGAAAACAAGTCATGGTTTTGCATTAGGACACCATTTATTCTATACAAGTTAAAGTTTACCAGCAGCCACACAGGAGACACATGAAATACGAAGAACTAGTTATGATCTAATAACTGCAGAGCTGAAAAACATAATAATATTCTGAAAATCATTCCCCTTAACTCCCCATGTGGACCATGGTGGCGGCACCGTCATGCTTTTAGGACATAAAGCTGGATGGAGTTGATAGGAAGGAAAGATTCCTCTCATTATCTTGGATAAAATTTAAAGCTCTTCAAATAATCATCCAGAAATCAGATTTGGGTGCTAATATCTGTATGTTAATTTTAGGCCTGTTAAAACCTGCAGAGAAATCCTGTAGTGTGAGAGTTGCTTAGATTTTTTGTGTGGGCTTTTAGTTCTAATGGAAAAGTCCCACATGAACTGTTCTCCACAGAGCATGCATGTCAGTTATAAAAACCTGTCTTTATTGCACCAATAAGGAATCTGCAGGGAGCTGATAAGTTCTTCTGCTTGTGCAACTCTATCTATTATGTAAGAGACCAGGAAACTGGTCTGCAAATGTTGCTAACACGACATCCACATAATCAAGCTTTCACACAAGTCTGATTCTCATGTGCACTAAGAGGTAGATAATCCAGGTCCAGAAAGTAAAAGACTTTAAATGAGACCGGTTCAAACAATTTGCATTTCCAGAACACAGACTGGAGGCTGAAAAATGATCAAAACGAGGCTATTTCTCCTTTCACATCAAAGGTTTGAAATGTGAGAGGAGGAAGTCCAATCATGTGACCTCTGAGCCTCTCTGACCTCCGCATTGATCAAACAGGAGCCTCGGTCTGACACCAGACTGTTTCATCTCCCCTCTGGGAACAGCTTCCATTATGAAGAGGTTTCCATTGATTTTTCTCCTTGTCCAGAATAAAACATAAAACAGATCCCAGTTCACATCTAATGACGTCATACAAGGTTCTAACCTCTGACCCTTCTCATTTAACTAGTGAGTTAGTGGCTGTAAAAGCTCTGGCTATAAGTGTAACTACCCCCTCTTGTGGTGAAAGACATGCAATGGTGCAGAAATGGCTTTAAAAATCGAAATGATCACACTGAACACCAATGAGGAATAAAACTAATCTTTTAAGGAAACTAGAACAAAATAAAGCATTTTGAGGATTCTGTATTAAATTAATAATTTCTAAGTAGATAAATATTTCTGTTGTTCATCTTAAATCCATTCTTCATAAATGTTTGTTCATGAATTTGCCAGCAGAATTCTAGTTTTACTTTACCAGATTTTAACAACAAACTGTGGCCACTAGATGGAGCTAGAGTGTAAAGAATCCAGAGGTTCTTTCACAAAGATCTCTGGGTCCACAGACATGAGAAGAAATTTGTTTACCACAATAAATATATATTATTATATGTTAGTAACAAAGGAGAAAACTGTTGGTTATGTAATTAGCTATTTATAGACAGTGTAACAAGATAAAAGTCTAAAACACAAGTTGGCACGTTGCATTATGTGAATGTGTTGTGAATGAGTGACTGGATATCAGGAAAACAGAAGCAGAAAAAGGTGCTAAATCATCTAGTCCTTTTATTATTCCACAAAATGAACCATTGCTGGTAAGAAATTCAGTTTTTCTCCTCTTTATTTATTGCAACTGATATTTATTAATTACCAGTATAGATCAATATGTTCTTGTTTCAATTATGAAATAGACCAGAATTTTCTTTTCTGTATTTGAATATATTTGCTTTACTCATATTCTATCATTTGTTGTTTCTTCTAAGTTATTGTGCTTTTACTTGTCAAAAGTTCACACATTTGTTACTTCAGTAGAAGTATAGATACTGCAGTTTAAAAAAACTCTGGTACAAGTTGAAGTATCAACCTGAGCTCTTTACTCAAGTAAAAGTAAAAAAGTATGTGCTCCAAAAACTACTTAAAGTATAAAAGTATAAAGTAAAACAAAAACAGCCGGATGCCATCATATGAATTGAAAGGTAAAAATTTCTAAAAATTCTTAGAGATAGGGCCAACGATGAGGGAGGCCTTGTTGGTCTCCGTCTCCCGATACGCTGTGTCCGACCTTTCAACATCTTTTTCTGAATCCTACATTGTAGCATGGCATAGACAATTCACGTTAGCAGTTTGAAGAACACGTTATACGACTCATCCAATCACACTAGTTTTCACTAGATGTGGGAGGAGCCAATGATCTGCACTGGATGGAGCACATGACGGGAAATAAATATTTAGAAACATGAAACCAGGGGTAACCAATTAAAAATCAGTGGGGTATGAATAAAGAAAATCATCAACCAGTAAAGGTTCAGACACTTTTAATGATCTGTTACAGAATTTAACACTGAAATAAAATGAGGTGTTTATGCATCCATGTTATGCATGAATTTTTAAATAAAAAAAATAAATAAATAATGAAAAAAACAGAAAATTTTTCCATTTTAAAATCTAAAGTGTTTTTTGAAATAGAGAACAGCAATCTCTCGGTTTTGTATGTATAGAATTTGATTCACATATTTTTAAAAAACCTGAACAGACTGTTTTTTTTGTTCTGTTTTTTCTGTCTTAATGTTGGCAGTGGGCTTTAGGCTGCCCTGCAAGGCTTTAAACCTGGGTTTGAATGGAGACTAAGTCATTCTCAAGCACATATCAAGGTGCTCATTTTGAGCCTGGATCCAGATTTATTGTTGATTCTGTTCATGGTGGAGAATCCTGCTTCACAGCAGCAGGTTGAGCCAAACATCCTCACTAAGACACCTTCAAAATGAAAAGAAGGCACAGATACGTATTTGTTAAACAAGATTCAAAACCACCTCTTCTGTTGAGCTTGAGGGTTGCAGGAAGTGACTGATTGAAGGAAATGAAATGTTAATAAAAAGCAAGCTGCAGAGCTTTGGAAAGCTGTGGAATTATCCTCATCAAGATTCAGTTTGAAGAAAGATTAATGCAGAGGTACTGTGATAAGTTAGACTACAGCTCTATGGAACCTCTAACACTGATTTATTACTTTAACTATGATCTATGCCCTCTGATTTAGGTTCAAGCACTACAGGTAAACTTAACAAATGTTTTATTTATTATATAAACAGCACAATCTTTCTGATTTATGCTCTGGAGTCTAGCTAAGCATTTTTCAACATTGCAAAAACCCGAATAATGTTCCTCAACAGGTCTGGTCCATTCCTGAACAGCTGTGAACTTTAGAAACTTTAGCACAGAGTTCATCAAAGTTCAGATTTTGTTAACTTCTCCGATGTGTGCAGACTCCTCTGACCACATCCTCTAAACACCTGATGCAGGTCTTTGAGGCAGATCAGAGAGGCAGACTCTGAGGTTGAACAGTTTCACCTTCTGTCATATATGCAGCTTCAGCAAGTTTTGATGGTTGAGGTTAGTTAGAAACCACTTTTCCCCCGTAGCTCAGAAAAAGAAAAGAAAGTAAAAACCTTTCTTTAGTTTCCATCCTAAAGGAGGGCTCACCGAACAGATGGTAAAAGGCCTGAAGGACAGACTCTGAAGGTTATTATCATGAATACTCCTGTGTAAAAAATTTGTTTTAATGCAATAAAAGCAGAAAGGTTCCTCAAGTTTTCACATCAGTCAGTGCTACATGCTCACCATTGACCCCTTGCAGACATGCGTTATTTTTCGTTTTTAATCCATCTAACTACTAAAAGTTGGACTCACACATTTAGCTTGTTATAAAAGGAAGAAGGAAATTAAATGGCCTGTCAGCTGAGACGTGATTATCCTTTCTAACAATGTAAGAATAACCTCAGGAATCAGTCCAAAGCATGAAAAGCTTTAAAACGGATCGATGGCTGAGAACTAAAGGGTTTTTATCTGACTGAACTAAACTAGATATTCTAATGTTCGATTTGCGTTTCCTGCTCTACCTACAGCAGATCTATACTTTGATACTTACGCTCTGAATTTAAAATGAATTTTTTTCTGTAAGAAAATTGTGCTACCATAGCAACAGCTGTCCAGCTGCTGCCTTTTGTGCCACTTCAGCCTGAACAAAAGTCAAAAAAGGTGAAAACAGAATTAAAAGATAAAACAATGATGATATATTAGGTTTTATCCTTTGTACTGTTCTCAGCTGAGGTGATCGCTGTTTTCTGGCTGATTTGGATCCATGTTAAAACGAAAACAGGCCTCAGATTTACCTGAAGTTACATAACCGCAGTATATGTCTGCAGAAAAAATATAAAAAACCATTTGATCACGATAAAATAAGGTTCTATGCACCAAGCATTCATCATGATCACGTTTAGATTGCACTGGATGCAATCAGCAGACATAAACGGACGTAGTGCCATCTGCCACAGGTACACCTAGCTATCAGAGAGCTACTTCACATTTCTGAAGAGCTTCAGGCAGGATAAACCTGGGAAAAATTGTGTTTTAGGTTATTTTGTTGGTATTAATCATGTTTGAACTATAAAACAAGTGTTGGTGGATCTTTATCATACATGTTTTTTTAACCAAAACGTCTGTTATCAGGCCACAACCCTTCTGTACGCAATTTTATGATAAACAAGAGATACATTTTGAAACCATTAAAGTTCAAATCTAACTTTGATAATATCTGTATTAAATATTTATAAAAAATTTAAATCTAACTTTTATGAAATGCAAACAGATAATTTATTTAACATTTAATAAATAATATTATTGACCATTCTTTCACTAACTTTTTGTTTTTGGTTTATTAAATATTCTAACTAAACCTTCGGGAACTTCTACAATGTTCATTCCTTAAAATAACATCAAACAATAGAAGAAAAGAAAACTGACATTGTCTTAAGAATTGCAAAGAGAGAACATATGCATTTTCTTTAAGATGTTTCTAAAGTAGCATCTTTGGACATTTGATTCCTAATAATGAAGTCTTAACAACTTTTCAGCACCACAGACAGCTCCACTCCAAAAGCCAGGCAGAAATTTGCTGATATTTCAGATAATTTCAAAACCATTATACTAATGAGATATAACCTGTTCAACCTTCCCTTTTAGCAGGAAGATCCTCTAGCAAAAACATGCACAATGTGAGCGGGCATCTGCCGAAGCTGACTGGGGTTCAAGGAGACAGAAGCTGACATAGAATAAAAAGCAGAGATATTAAAGACAACTGTCAGCCAGCTCCAGATGCGGAGCTGGCTGACAGGAAACACACAGCCAGGCAAAGAGCTCCGAGCCAACTCCTATATCAGAAGATGAAGAGAGCTCATCCAGCCAGTCACAGTCAGAGAAACAGGACTACACTGAAAAAAAGGCCAAGCTCTGACATCTATAAACTAAGGTGTTGATGGCAGCAGCACAGCTGATATTTCTCTCCAGCCAAACAGGAACAGACCAGATGAAGCTACTATGAGAAAAAGCAGAGAGAACAGAACAGATTCTGTAGAGTGGGAGATTAGAGATAGAATGAAGCTGAAGGATTAATAGGGTTCCCTAAGTCCCCCAGCAGTATAAGCCTATAGCAGCATAACTAAAGAGATAGCTCTGAATAAAGTGAGCCACTAAGCTTTGTCAAAAGGGAATAGTTTCAGTTTTAAGCCTAGCCTTAAAAGTAGACAGAGTGTCTGCCTCACAGACTAAAACTGGTAGTTGGTTCCACAGGAGAGGAGCCTGATAACTAAAAGATCTGCCTCCCGTTCTTCTTTTAGAAATTCTAGGAACCACTAGTAAACCTGCAGACTGAGAGCGAAGTGCTCTGTTAGGAACATAAGGAACAATCAGATCTCTGATGTAAGATAGTAGATGGCCTGTACTTATAAAGCGATTTTTCAAGTCAGGTCAACTTCTTCTAATAGAAGCTGGGAGATAGTCCTACAAACTCTGTGCTAATACAGGACAGAAAGAGCCAATAAAAGCTAAAAGGAAAAGAGAAAGTAAAAACCACTTTCTTAAATGAAAAACACCTAAAAGATTAGATCGGCAGTCTCTACATCCATTACAGTCCAGTACAACTACAGATCATCTTGAAAAGATTACTTAATATCACCAAATAACCGGCGAAAACGTTGTTTTCAAAATCGTACAACTAAGTACTTTCTCCTGCTCTATCGATGTCTTACTGAAAGCTTGCTTTAAGATATCTGTTTGTTACAACATCTGATTTAAGTTAAATCGCAACAATTTGCCTTTTGTCAGATGATTGCCCACAAGCCCTAAAAACAGCAGCAATTAAAAGAGAAACTTAGACAAATTGGTCCTGCAGAATTACAGTCCCGTCTCAACGCTCCCCCTCATCAGTGAGATTATTGACACATAAGTTGTGTTTCAACAGTTAAACCCCTTCTTAACAATGACAACCGGTTCAACGTCTTCCAGTTAGTCTTCCTTCCTCACCACAGTACAGAGACTGCCCTTGTCAAGTTGTTCAGTGACATCCATATAAATCCAAACTTTGGAACAACCCCACCGCTGGTATTTTTGGAACTTGAACGTTCTACACTCCTGGTCGCTCTATTTATTTGGAGAACCTGTAAAACTGCTTTTCTCCTTCTGCACATGCATCTCTGCACATTGTTTGCAAGAGAGAGCAGAATTTCAAGAAACCATTTACAAGGAAACCACATGAAAATTAGCTGCATTAGCATTTGCTGTGGACAAGCATTTTGAGGTCCTTAGAACTGATGAAAGATCACTAAATTATGAGTAATTATCTGTAGTTGGTATAACTGTTAATATAATAATTCTATGTTCCTGAAAGAGTAGGACTGAAAGGGGTCCACAACAGCTGAAACCAAACAAAGTAAAAAGCAACCTGTTTGTCACGCACATTTATGCAAACCTGAGCAACTTTAGACCAGACACCATGGAAACTCTGACAGGCCAAGGCTGCACTTACATGTGAGGGGAAGTCAGATGGGACCAGCAGGTGGTTTCTGTGGTTTTAATAGATAAACACGCCATGCTCAGTGTAGGCTGACTGTTTAAAATCACCCTGACCAGAATAAACTTCAAAGAAAAGTGACTGCAATAAAATGAAAGTAGGATTTATTAAAACATATACATCATAAATTTAAACATCACAACTTGTGATATGTTTTAAAGTCCAAGTCTTTCTTAAATGAAACACCTTGGTGCTCACCAAAAGGTTTTTCTCTGGTGACAGGAAATCTGACAAGCAGTGAACAGAAAGAACAGGCTAACCACAGACTGCTAATGCAGAACATTACATTTGATGATGTAAAAGAATGAAAAAAAAATAAATAATCTAGCTTCTGTCAAACTATGTAAATATAAAAGTGAAATTTTACAAAGCTGTTTTTCCAGTTGGTACTGTCCTTTTAAAAAGGACGAGAATGTGCAATTGGTTGTTTGCTTCTTGTGATTTTGAAAAAAACTTTTCATGTTCTTTTCTCCTTAATGAAAAAACTTCCAACTCTAAGGATTAATACATGATTCTCTACAATAACAGGACACAATCATCCATTCCTTATTCAGCCTGAGTTGAAGAAGTCATTACCACTTAGATGGGCAGATCATCTTCTGCAAATTAAATAAGTGACAATTAGATTAAATATCTGTTTTTAAACACTGGAAAAAAATTGATAAAATGATAAATGAGTCTTAAAGGGATACCTTTTTTTTCTTGATATAAACATATCATCAGTAGAGTGGAGATGAAGTAAGGACAAAACACAACCAGGTGGATAAAAATACGAAGGACAACATTTGAGGAAGCTGAAGAAAGAGTCGGGTCTGGAGCTTTTGAAAGATCTGTTGATATGTGTATAGATATAGATATGAGTGGAGATGTAGATTAACATGTAAAGAGCCTTAAAACTTATCAGGTAACTTTGCATAATTTTGGAGTCGAAAACATAGAAACGCTGCTGACCTTCAACAGAGATCCAGCTGGATGGAGAATCTCCATGACCACTGATGTTACACCTGTAGAGGCCTTCATCAGAGCTGGTCACATGGTGGAGGGTCATGTGACCTTTGGGCTCAGTCCTGATGAGGGAGCCATCTTTATAGAAAGCAGCTGGGAGGTTGGAGGGAGTGGTCTCTGTTAGACAGCTCAGAGTGACGTCATCTCCCTCCATCACAGGGAGGACAGGACTCTGCAGGATCACTGATCCACCTCAACACAGAGACAAACTACAGCATTTCATCCATTTCCACACAGCTTCATCAACACTAACTCCACAGTCTGATCTTACCAGTGACAGTGAGCTGGATGCTGCTGCTGGCTGCTCCCTCTCTGGATGACCAACACCAGTAAACTCCACTGTCTGATATGAACAACCAGCTGATGTTACAGGTAGAACCAGCTGGTTTCCCCCATCCATATCCACACTGAGTCCTGGTTCCTCTGGTTGTGTTCCTCCATACAGTCCATCCAGCAGAGCTGTTGTTCTCCTCACAGCTCAGAGACACAGAGTCTCTAGGAAAGAATTGAGATCTGCTGGGACTCACAGTCAGAGCAGCTGCTAAAAAGGAAAATAACTTGTAGAACTTGTTTCAAATCCAGTGTGAAGAACTAACAAGCATTTAATGAACCCATCAAAGTAAACATCAAGTTTATCTTCTCTGGATGCTAAATCTGAATATTGGGATGTTAAACAGGAATTTAACTAACCTTGGTTTGTTGTGCAGCTCAGCACCGAGCTCAGAACTAGAAAGAGAGGAAAAATCCCTTTGAACTAAAAACGTCATCATTTCTTGCATAAAGAGAGTTTTACACCTCAGTTTCCATTCAGACCGTTACTCTAAACGTTGTTCCTGCAGGTAGTAAATAGCTCTCTGTCCCAAAGTTCTATTAATATTTTCTATGTTTCATCTGTTCTCTTCAGATTCCAGTAGAACTTCTCCTCTGTGTGTTTTAACCCAGTTCCAGGCTGTTTCCCAGCCTCTCCTCCATCATCAGTTATCTACAGAAACCCAGTAAATGTTCAGAAAGAATCTCTACTTACTGAGCAGAAATCTGACAGATGTTTCCTTCATTGTGTCTCTCAGAGCTCTGATAGAGATGTTCAAAGACTGAGAGTAAAACCTTCCTCTTCCTCTGTGGTTGAGGGGCTGCAGGAACAGGAAGTAACCAATGATGTAAAGACACGAATATCCCCCAACTGGGCCCTGGCTGTGGGTTAGCAGCATCACATCACTGTGATCCAATCTGTCCTTCATTTGACCTTTCTCTGTTATTCTAAGCATGTTGTAAACATTTGAGTCTGTTGTTAATCTTTACATTCATAACACATTCCTGAACTCTTCAAAAAAGATTCAAAACAAAACAACAGGACTTTGGTTCCTGTTCTTCCTCTGTTCAAAGCTAGTGATGGAGATGATTGCAACTTTAAGGTGTAGGAGTGTTCTGTTCTGCAGAGCTAACTCCACCTGCAGGTTGGCCTCTTCTAACAATAGGGCGTCAGTGTAGTTGTTATTCTGGCTCGCTGAGAGATGTTGGGTCACACGCAAGAAGGGGTGAATTATTCTGAAACTGACTGAGAATCAGGCTAAATGCCTCACTTGATGTTGTCTTTTGTTCTCTGTTGACATAAATGACCAGCGGCAAGTTAGACTGGCCAGCAATAGCAGCTCCAACACCCACATCAATCTGAGATAGGGACTGCTAGTCCCTGCAAAAGAGGAGCCAGGGACGGGACACAGGGGCGGCACAGCCCAATGCAGAGAGGCGACTCTGCATTGGGATGAAAACGACCAGATTGAGACCCCCAGCAACAACAAAGGCAAATTACACACCACTCCCAACCCATGATTGCTGGCCAATCCAACACCCAGCAACCATAAACACACATCAACCCCCTCTCTTTATATAAAGAGAATTGAACGGCCCATTTCCAGGAGGTGACCAAGCAGGCCGCCCGTCAAACCCTTTATCCAGGCTACTAGCAGACAAGCAACTGTGCAGACAACCAGAGGTGCCGCAGAGGCCAAAGCCCACTTCAGGGGGAGTAGAGGACTGAAATCAAACCCAGAGCCGCATTAATTTAAGTAACACCCAATCCGGGGCTGCCCCATTCTCTTACCCAACACATAGGAAAGCATAGGGTCTAAACCCACCCCTGCATTAAGCTAACTTCCAAAGAGTATCCCCTCTAGGTGGGAGCACCTACTAGATGATGTTTAAAATATGTTCCGCCGACTCAATTGCCCCAATGCCAAAAGGAGCACCAGTGCAACTGACCGCCAGCCAGGCACCACAGCAGAAATGGTTTCAATACCTGCACATCTGGTGGTGGTTTCAACAGATATGCCCAGACTCCGCTCCCCTTACACACCTACTCCAGTTCCTCTGTGGGAAGCCCATGGCACTTAAGGCCAGCCAAGAGACATATTACAACCGCTGGGTCCTAGGCCATCCCCTGGACCTCCTCCAGGGGAGGTCCAATATCCGAGTTTGATATCATGGCTCTTGGCGTGACAGGCTCTCATCCTAGACTCTCCCTGATGACCCAAGCTTGGCACCCTATCTCTGAAAGGGTGCCTGGCTTCCCTAGGGAGAAAACTCCTTTCAGTAAAGAGATCTCATGATCCAGATTTCATGATAAGGATAGAAATGTAGAATAACCAATAAATCAAGAGCTTGGCATTTGCCTTTGTCAATTTTAAACAAAACAGACCCGTATAGGGTCCACATTATGGCATCTGCACTAATCCATCTTTGGATCTCCAGCTCATTTCTCCCATCCCGTGGGCACAGCACCCTAAGATACTTGAAATCCTGCACTTTATGGAGGAACTCTCGTCTGACCTGATTAGGGGAACAGTGGGTGACAGTGGTGTTGGATGTAGGAGTTTGCCCTGAAATCGAAGGATTGACGGTTCAAGCCCCGACTCCGACTTTCAGTGTCGTGTCTTTGGGCAAGACACTTCACCTGCATTGTCTACTGATCGTGGTCAGAGGGCCCGGTGGCGCCAGTGTACGGCAGCCCCGCTTCTGTCAATGAGACCCAGGGCAGCTGTGGCTACAATGTAGCTTGCCACCATCAGTGTGCAGTGATGGGACTAACGGCGTTGAAAGTAACGGCGTTACTAACGCCGTTACCTTGTTTTAGTAACGAGTAATCTAACTAATTACTTTGACTGTAACTATAACGCAGTTACCATTGCAGACACCCCGTTACTACGCGTTACTCAGGTCGCACAATGAACCTTTTTTCATGATAGGACTCGTGCACAGCTGCGTGAAGCTGACACCCCACCCACGTCAAAAAACTCTGCAAATAGACTGAATGGTTAGTGCAACGTTAGTGCAGATTTGTGCAAAAAAAATATTGTTTGTGCTACTTTTGTTTAAGAGATATTAAAGATTATTTTTTAGGTCATCCAGAGGTGCGCGCCTTGTCATGAGAGAGGGGAGGATGAGAATGGCTGATGTATAGTGAGATTCCGTCTGTCAGTTGGGTAGGTGGGTGTTTCCGCTGGCACAGAGGAAACACCCACAGAGAGATGGAGAGTGTGGATGACTCCAGCAGCAAAACAGCGTTTTCCTGATGGAAATACCGGTGTTACGTCGAGCTGCGTTTCCCCATCACATACGGTTTCCTCTGCATCTCCGCACAGCGCAGGAGGCACGAGTCACCGCGCAAGCGACAGGAAACGCGCATGCTCGCTAAAGGCGCGCAACAGTCGCCCTGTGCTCGCGCCACAGGAGAACTATCGAGAGCCTGAACGATCAAATGAAAGGGAGAAATCTGGATGGATGGATGGATGGATGGATGGATGGATGGATGGATGGATGGATGGATGGATACTCTGCCTTTTCAACCTACTGCATTTTTTATTTTAAACATTATTTGATGGCCTTTGTGGCAGGGATGGAGATCCATATTTTATGTCACACACAGAGTATACATCTAGATAGATAGATAGATAGATAGATAGATAGATAGATAGATAGATAGATAGATAGATAGATAGATAGATAGATAGATAGATAGATAGATAGATAGATAGATAGATAGATAGATAGATAGATAGATAGATAGATAGATAGATAGATAGATAGATAGATAGATAGATAGATAGATAGATAGATAGATAGATAGATAGATAGATAGATAGATAGATAGATAGATAGATAGATAGATAGATAGATAGATAGATAGATAGATAGATAGATAGATAGATAGATAGATAGATAGATAGATAGATAGATAGATAGATAGATAGATAGATAGATAGATAGATAGATAGATAGATAGATAGATAGATAGATAGATAGATAGATAGATAGATAGATAGATAGATAGATAGATAGATAGATAGATAGATAGATAGATAGATAGATAGATAGATAGATAGATAGATAGATAGATAGATAGATAGATAGATAGATAGATAGATAGATAGATAGATAGATAGATAGATAGATAGATAGATAGATAGATAGATAGATAGATAGATAGATAGATAGATAGATAGATAGATAGATAGATAGATAGATAGATAGATAGATAGATAGATAGATAGATAGATAGATAGATAGATAGATAGATAGATAGATAGATAGATAGATAGATAGATAGATAGATAGATAGATAGATAGATAGATAGATAGATAGATAGATAGATAGATAGATAGATAGATAGATAGATAGATAGATAGATAGATAGATAGATAGATAGATAGATAGATAGATAGATAGATAGATAGATAGATAGATAGATAGATAGATAGATAGATAGATAGATAGATAGATAGATAGATAGATAGATAGATAGATAGATAGATAGATAGATAGATAGATAGATAGATAGATAGATAGATAGATAGATAGATAGATAGATAGATAGATAGATAGATAGATAGATAGATAGATAGATAGATAGATAGATAGATAGATAGATAGATAGATAGATAGATAGATAGATAGATAGATAGATAGATAGATAGATAGATAGATAGATAGATAGATAGATAGATAGATAGATAGATAGATAGATAGATAGATAGATAGATAGATAGATAGATAGATAGATAGATAGATAGATAGATAGATAGATAGATAGATAGATAGATAGATAGATAGATAGATAGATAGATAGATAGATAGATAGATAGATAGATAGATAGATAGATAGATAGATAGATAGATAGATAGATAGATAGATAGATAGATAGATAGATAGATAGATAGATAGATAGATAGATAGATAGATAGATAGATAGATAGATAGATAGATAGATAGATAGATAGATAGATAGATAGATAGATAGATAGATAGATAGATGTTGCAGTATCTATAACAACCCAAACACACAGGATTTCAGAATTAGACATCCCCAGTTATTAATTTCACCAGATCTGAATACCCTGTTAAAAAACTTCACATGGCGTTCCCCCCCGATGTCATTCACGTTGAGTTGCAATAAATGCAAAACTCTCTGCAGGTTCTTGTCTTTGTCCTCCGCTCTATTCAGCTGGCTTTAGAAACACACCGCGAGAAGGTGGGGGCCGGGTGGTGAGGGTTATGGGGGCGAGAAACGCAAAAGAAATGCAATAGTTACTTTTACTAGTAACTAGTTACTTTTATTGTGGAGTAACTCAGTTAGTAACTCAGTTACTTTTTGGGAGAAGTAACTAGTAACTATAACTAATTACTTTTTCAAAGTAACGTGCCCAACACTGTCAGTGTGTGAGTGTGTGCGTGAATGTGTGAATGAATGTAGTGTAGAGCGCTTTGGTCAAGTCTCCTGACTTGAATAAAGGCGCTATATAAGTACATGCCATTTACCATTTAGGGGAAGCCCTCTTTTTCTAGGCAAGAACTATGGACCAAGGTTTGGTGGAGATGTTCTTTATGGCTGCTTTGCACTGACCTAAATTTCCTTTTACTGTCTTTCCTCTGTCAATTGTCCTATATGAGCATTAGATTTTTTGGCATATCTTGCTCCAGCTCTGCCTGTGTTAATGGCCTCCTTCACTCCTCTCTCAAACCATTGTTTTCTCACAGAATGTATGTATATTAAGCTGATTCCTGCGCTAAGGAGCTAGCACTTACTGTGCTGAGCCATGCTTCTGTTTTGTGTTGAGCTATCTTATTAGTAATGAGGTTGCATTCTTTCCCCAATATAGAGCTCTGCATATACCTTGTTGGACATTTATTTTAAGTTTCCAGATATACAAGCAACATAAGTAAAGATTTTTTTTTCTTCTATAAGTTTCACTGACTGTTATGTTTTTAACCAGGAGGCACTGTAGAGCACCCATACAGTTCAGCCTAAAAGTAGTTATCTATTGCTGTGGCGAATAAAGAAATATTTGGTCAAACAAAGTCACAGATTGATAGTCTTGTGGTGCTGAAGGAATTGCTCACTGCGGGTTAAAAAATGCTTGTGCTGTGCAATTAATCACGCAATCACTTTGGGCTCCGGGGCAAGGATCCTTTTCCTACAACACAACAATTTCTCAGCTATATCATCGCAAACCATGGCTGAAAATGGATATACAGTATATCATTTTATATTATATGTCACAATACTTTTCCCTGTGCCAGTCCTCATTATTACACATAGCTTAATGTCTGGACATCTAGGGTTTACTTTTCTTTGTATTTATAGATTGCATGGATTGTTACTGACTTCTGGTGAAAATGTCATGACAATAGCACATCTAGAAATATATGCATCGGTACTGAAAAAAATGGTGGTGTGCTCAATACTTATTCACCTGCTGTAAATGCAAACAATAAGAAGTCAGTCCAGTTCATCACAAATGTTCATGTTTCATGTTTATATTTTAGGCCCACTATCCCATTTTAGGAAAACCTTTCCCTTCCTGCTAATACACCTTATTTTCTCCACTATGGGAAAAACACAGATTATTTTGTTTTGTTTGAAGCTTGTCTGTTATTAATTCAGTAATGTAGTTTGTCTCCCCCTGGTGGATATTTGTCCATGTTCTCTTGAGTTTCAACATCAGCTGTCTTTAAAGAAGCTTTAATTGGTCATTTTCTTTGTTTCCTCTCTGCTCCTGATCAGGTAGTGTTACATTAGTTACTGTAGCAGTTGCTATATATATAATATATATATAATTGAAGGATTTCTTTCAAGGCGTTTTGATAAAAAAAAAATACATAAAATTTCTCTCAAATCTGATCAGGCAATGCTTTAAAGCATACATTTTCAGAGAAACTAAAAATAATAAATAAAAAAAGAGGCAAAATGTAAATAAATCAAATAAAGGTCGCTTTAATTTATGCATTAATTTAATTAATGCATTCAGACGCAGAAAGTTAAGAGTCATGCAGGGTTTTTTGTCTTCAAGATGCCTGTAATCTATGTAATGGGTTAGATTAATTTGGTTTTATAGACAGATATAGCAGAGTATCATCAGCATAACAACAGTATAAAGTGTTTTTTGTAACACATAGCCCTATCCTAAATGGTTAAAGGAATTATAAAAGGTCTTTTTAAATACGTCTTTCATTTTTTATTTTTTGTAGAGCAAAGCAATATATTAACTCAGAAACATAGACTTATATGTAGGATAGGAAATCATAAAAAAAACTGTTTGATGAACAGCCACTAACAGACAAACCTATAAATATAAGAAAACAAACAGAAAATGATTTCAATTATTTATTTATTTTCAGACCTAACAAAAAGCTGGATATAGAAAGTAAATCTGAAAATTAGAATAGAGAAAAATTAGTGTATAATTAATGTCAATCTTTAATCCATCATTAGCTCTGCAGTAGAAGGTCAGAGCCTCTTCGTTAACAACAGTGTGTTAAAAGAGAGAATATCAGCGCAGATCAATGTGCTTTTATTGTGACAGGAAACCAACCTAGAATCCGTCTCTCTGAGCTCTCAGGTGGAGCAGGAGGCTGCGCGTGTCCTCACGCGCCCCCATTACCTGTCCGCAGTGGCGTTGCTAGGGTCTTATGGGGCTCCAAGCAAGACATTTCTGGGGCCTCCACCCCACCTCTGCACGCAAAAGAAAAAAAAAGTTTTTTGGAGAAATAAATACACAATTCCTAGAGCATTTAAGATGTTTACTGAAAAAAATAGACTAGAATAGATTAGTGGTTCTCAAAGTGAGGTCCAACAGAAGTCCATGACAGCCCAGGCCTATCAATAATCATTGTAAATAATCTGACACCAACAAAATATATAAAATATGAACTTTAGTTTATTACAAAATGCACTGTAAATTGTTAAACTTCAAATACAAAAAGTAAAATCTAGTAAATAATTAAACAATGTAGGAAGCCATATAAAAAATGTAATAGCCTTAACACATGCAGTGGAGATAAATAATACTAAATTAAATAAATAATTAAAAATTAGGCTTGGCTAGTGCAAAATTCTCAGATGCATCAAAATGCAGTCAATAAGTCAACAACTTGTAAGGCCACATCAAGAGAAAAATAAAATTGGCACAATACAGATGAAAAAAATTAAATACTGAAAATAAATAATGTCCAAAAATAAATCATAACAAATTAGGCATGGCTAGTGCAAAATCCGCATGTTTCTTGTTAAGCAGCATTCATCATGATTAATTGTTAGCTATGTCCCTTTGGAGTCTGTGACAATACAGTAAGTCAGTAGGTAAAATGCTCTTACCACTGTCTTTCTTTCTTTTTTCCTCTTTTTCTTTTCTCTGTCTCTTTTTTTCTGCCCCACTGGGATAACTCCTCCTCATGACTCTCTCATGCTTTACGACAAAGTTTAACTTTGTGCAGAGTCGCGCCAGCAGCGTCAGATGCAGAATGAAGGCATGGGGTGGGGGCCCAACAAGGGGGTTTTTGACTACGGTGTCATTTCATTGTAAAGTAAATCCCCAGTCTTGTCGTTGCTGTGAAGTAAAATTTGTCAGCCCTTGGGGGCCCCCTAGAGGCCGGGGTTCCAAGCAACTGCCTGGCTTGCCTGTACACAAGCCCCGCCCCTGCCTGTCCGCTCTCTGTGGTCAGCTCCACAACACGCGGCACAGCTGCAGCGCTCATGTCACGTGACTGACGTTCAGAATTCCCGCTGTGCAGGACGTTGCTAGGCAACAAGAACCGCCCACTGCATGATCCGCCCACCGCTATGACGCGGCAGGCTGTGACGTCAGCACTCCTTTGAAGTGGATTCCTGTTTAAACAGCAGACCTGCTCAGTCGTAAAACCGTTTGCTGGTTGGTTGCAGTGTTGGTTTTATTGGAGAATTCAACAATAATATTTTCTGTTTTAAAAGGATTTTTTTTGTGTTTAGATTAAGCAACAGATCATCCATCATGGTTTCCTTTCTACGCTGTCTTTCTCTGGGGCTGAATTTGTATAATTCAACGCAAAGCACCGTGACCTCCAGCGCTGCGGTCCGTTCTATCTACAACCAAGTGTCTCTGCAGAACCCTGGCAGAAACCCTGAAGGAGAAAACACATCGCCTCTGACACAAACTGAATTTAAAGCTTTCCAGGTGGATTTACCTGCAGCTAAACCAGAGCTGATGATAAAGAACCTCAGAGACATGAAGCCTCCTCAGACGGCTGCAGGCTCATTTTTAGATACGACCAGCATTGCTTCGAATGCAGAGACACAGAAGCACGGAGCTACTATCTCTGCTAAAACCTACCAAGAAACATCCCGTGAGAATAATGAGACAATCGATGCAGAAGCAACAAGTTTCCCTGGAGAACACCACGGATCAACTGTGATCCAAACGGAACCTACAGGTGTTCAGATAGTTAGAAATATAAATGTTAAACCAGGAGATGAATACGGTTGTGAAGAAGCCAAACCTGAAGCAGGTAAGCCAGTGTCTCTGTCTCCTCTCATGTGTTTCGCTCTTTGTCTGGTCCCAACTCAAAATGACACAGAAGAGCTGCAAACAGAACCAGAACCTCAGAGAAACCAAATTATTGGACATATCCTGAAATGGCCGAGGAAGCTTTTTAGATTTGCTCGAAACAATTTTGGAACAACTTGGAGGAAAATGTCCTCATTGTTAGTCCAAACCAGAAGAAGGAAGGTAACTGGGTTTGAGACGACCAGAAACACCATCACCGATTTCTACTCCACAGTAAAAAACAGAATCAGACGCTTTTTGATTGCGGAGAAAGAAAGATTTAGAAATATAATTGTTGCAACTAAAGCAAATTTGTCCAGGAAAATGAGAAGAATTGCTCTGTTTGGTTTACAGCGCTTGAAGGACCTTACTTACGTATTTACAGCTATGTTGTTGCTGCTTCTTGTATATATGTTGGTCGATCTTATTCGGTTTCACGTTTCGATTCAGTTTATTTATAAACCACCAATTCACAACGCACATCATCTCAGGGCACTTTGCAGTTCAGAAGATCATGCAGTCAATATAATTCAAGGTTATCTTTCTACGGAAAACCAGTTGATTCCATTAAATCATTGACTCCTCAGCAATCCCTCACACTAAGCATGCTTCTAGCGACAGTGACGAGGAAAAACTCACTTCTAACAGAAAGAAACCTCCAGCAGAACCAGGCTTAGTGTGAGCGGCCAACTGCCAAGCCCGACTCAAGTTCAAGGAGACAGAAGCAGACATAGAAAAAGGAGCATAGATACTAAAGGAAGGTGTAAAAGGCTTCCCCATCCAGGAAACACAGCCAGGCAGACGAGCTCCAAGCGAGCTCCACGTCAGAGGAAGAAGGGATTGTATTTTAAGTAAATTTTAAGTTTTATTTTTCTGAAGGTATGTAGTGCTGCACAGTGGGGCAGTAGGTAGCACTGCTGGTTTCCAGCAAGAAGGTTCCGGGTTCAATTCCTGGCCCGGGGTCTTTCTGCATGGAGTTTGCATGTTCTCCCTGAGCATGCGTGGGTTCTCCCCGGGTACTCCGGCTTTCTCCCAATATCCAAAAGCAAATCTGTTAGGTTAATTGGCTTCTCTGAATTCTCCTTAGGTGTGAATGGTTGTTTGTCTTTGTGTTGCCCTGCGATGAACTGGCAACCTGTCCAGGGTGGACCCCGCCTCTCGCCCGTAGACAGCTGGAGATAGGCATCGTCACCCCAGCCGGGATAAGCGTGAGGGAAAATGGATGGATGAATTTTTATATCCATTAAGCTGTTATAAAATTCTGGATTTAGGCATATTTTATAGAGAAGCTGGTATAAAAGGAGATTTTAAGATGGAATCCTGACTTGACATCTGAATTTTGCATAAAAGAAAGAAATGTGCCTCACTTTGACCTCTTCTGTTTTACTTTTTTATTGATAAATTCCCTTTTATCTGCCCGGACTTTAATATTCACATATTGGCTGATGATACTTCTATTTGTTTATAATATTTAGTACTAGAAGGGACACATTTGGTTCCTCTGTTGTTGCTGCTACTGTTGTTGCTGGTTTCCCGTCGCTGTTGCTGATTGTAATTTTTTTTAAGTGTAAAATTTCTTAGAACAATCATTTAAGATGCACAGTTTTTCTACCATTGTAGTGAAATAAACTCAAGCAGACAGTGAACGTGTTTGTGCAAGTTGGGCAATGATGAGCAAAATGAAAGGTGTTAGTCATTTTTATTCAAACATAATAGTTTTTCCACATTGTTTGGTTTTATTTAGTCGGAAGGTGTTTTCAACCAATCTTTTGGCTAAACAGACCTAATTTGGTAGCGTTTTTACCCAATCTATATTTTTACTAGGGCAAAGCAATGCAAATTACTTTCATTCATGTACTTTCATTGGTTGTTTTTCCAGCTAATCTATTCTTAGAATCTATCAAAACTCTATCATACTGACAGCATCTCTCCTCCAATCTCCCACATCATGATTGAATCCTGAGGCTGCTTAAATGCCTGTCAAAACTCTTGCGCTTCCCGAACCACTTCCCGAAGTATTCACATGGTATCACGGTAGCGAGGCCTCGGACGTCATCAATTTTGCCCCTTCCTCTAAATAAATCACCCCTAGACACGCGCTTCGGGGAAACGCCCCCTCCATTACTCGACACACGCCTCGAAGCCTCGGCTCATCTCATAACATCACTAGTGTTACATTTTATGTTGGATTTTGGATTCCTGCATTTTGTTACTGTTTTCACCTGCAGAAATCACCTCAGCCTCTCTGCATTTGGGTCCTCTAAACCAGGCATCCCCAACCTCGGTCCTCGAGGCCCACTGTCCTGCAGGTTTTAGAGGTTTCCCTGCTTTAGCACAGCTGATTATAACGATTGCAGTAGAGCAGAAGCCTGTTAATCAGCTTTAAATTAAAATCAGCTGTTACGACCCGTCTAGGGTTGCCAGACCATAACATATTAAAGAGTGGATCCATCCTCTTCCCATCCCAAGCAGCTCACACATACGAAGTTTCACATCTTTAGAAAGTGATTTAGAAAGGAAAATAGTTCTAAAGTTACATTATAAATGGAGCAAATGACTTCAGAGAGAGCTATATGCCAAAAATAAACAAAAGGCAACTGTCTAAAACAAAGAAATGAACCAACTTACCTACTGCAGTATAAGTAAACAAATGACAGTCACCTTACCTCCCTAACTAAGAAAACAGGGGAACACTTGAGCAACAGAAATGGCAGCTCACTCTTACAAGCTCCAGAATATTCAGATGTTAACAGTGTGGCCAGTTGGGAAGAGTGGAGGACGGAACCAGGAAGAACACATCAGCAGCCTTTTTATTAGTTGTCACTTCCGGGAAGCCACCAATGGGATGTCATGCCGTCATCTTCCTGGAACCAATCAGCAACTGGCACCTGCACACTTACATTTACATACACTATATTGCCAAAAGTATTTGCTCACCTGCCTTGACTCACATATGAGCTTAAGTGACATCCCGTTCCTAATCCATAGGGTTCAATATGACGTCGGTCCACCCTTTGCAGCTAGAACAGCTTCAACTCTTCTGGGAAGGCTGTCCACAAGGTTTAGGAGTGTGTTTATGGGAATTTTTGACCATTCTTCCAGAAGCGCATTTGTGAGGTCGCACACTGATGTTGGACGAGAAGGCCTGGCTCTCAGTCTCCGCTCTAATTCATCCCAAAGGTGTTCTATCGGGTTGAGGTCAGGACTCTGTGCAGGCCAGTCAAGTTCATCCACACCAGACTCTGTCATCCATGTCTTTATGGACCTTGCTTTGTGCACTGGTGCACAGTCATGTTGGAAGAGGAAGGGGCCAGCTCCAAACTGTTCCCACAAAGTTGGGAGCATGGAATTGTCCAAAATGTCTTGGTATGCTGAAGCATTCAGAGTTCCTTTCACTGGAACTAAGGGGCCAAGCCCAGCTCCTGAAAAACAACCCCACACCATAATCCCCCCTCCACCAAACTTTACACTTGGCACAATGCAGTCAGACAAGTACCGTTCTCCTGGCAACCGCCAAACCCAGACCCGTCCATCAGATTGCCAGATGGAGAAGCGCGATTCGTCACTCCAGAGAACGCGTCTCCACTGCTCTAGAGTCCAGTGGCGGCGTGCTTTACACCACCGCATCCAACGCTTTGCATTGCACTTGGTTATGTATGGCTTGGATGCAGCTGCTCGACCATGGAAACCCATTCCATGAAGCTCTCTGCGCACTGTTCTTGAGCTAATCTGAAGGCCACATGAAGTTTGGAGGTCTGTAGTGATTGACTCTGCAGAAAGTTGGCGACCTCTTCGCACTATGCGCTTCAGCATCCGCTGACCCCGCTCCGTCAGTTTACGTGGCCTACCACTTCGTGGCTGAGTTGCTGTCGTTCCCAAACACTTCCATTTTCTTATAATACAGCTGACAGTTGACTGTGGAATATTTAGGAGCGAGGAAATTTCACGACTGGATTTGTTGCACAGGTGGCATCCTATCACAGTTCCACGCTGGAATTCACTGAGCTCCTGAGAGCGACCCATTCTTTCACAAATGTTTGTAAAAACAGTCTGCATGCCTAGGTGCTTGAATTTATACACCTGTGGCCATGGAAGTGATTGGAACACCTGATTCCAATAATTTGGATGGGTGAGCAAATACTTTTGGCAATATAGTGTACAAATTTACAACGCCAGCTGTAACACAGCTGTGCTGGAGCAAGGAAACCTCTAAAACCTGCAGGACAGCGGGGATGCCTGCTCTAACCCACAACCAACCCCTGACAGTTTAAATATTTTAGGTCTTTGGCTTGACTTTCACTTTCTTTTATTTCTCATATTCATTCTGTTACAAATAAAATAACATATAGTTTGAAACTACTTAATCAGTGAAATTATTGTTTCACTCTCTCCGTAAAAAAAAAAAACAATTTCATAAGTTCCCTATTCTTTATGCCAGTGATGTAATTTATCAAAATAAATCTACTAATCTACAGTCTGTTCAGTCTGTTTAAAAAAGAAGAGCAACAAAATAAAAAAAAAAGCCAATTGCTGAGTTGTGCTTTTTTCAGAAAACACTGAGGGCCCCCATGTTTTCCTTGAAGGTCAATTGATGCCCACTGGCACCATGTTGGTGTTCCCCGCTCTAAGGCTTTACATATATGATATATAAGGAGCTAAAGATGATTATAACTAATGATTATAAATAATTTATGGTGTTTATATCTGCTCTATAAGCTCTGTTATCTCCTTTAACTTAAAACTGCTAGAGTGGAATCTGCTTATAGTGGTCACGACGGGCCAGAGCAGATTTGAACAATACAAGCAGTTGATTACTAAAAGCGGATTTACCGTTATTTCACTTATTCTTTATGCAGAATATCATCTAAATTCCATTTGCATGGTTTTTCAAAGAGAAAAATGAAATGGATAGCTACCATGCAAGTTTAATTACAGTATACTGCGCTGCGTGCAGACATAACTCTGATAGCCTATGTAACTTATTATGTGCTGTGCGTTGGCTCTGTTTTGCCGCCGGTGCTTTTTTTTAACAAGTCTGAAAATCAATTTTGAAACAAATGCTTAATCACAGCACAGTACTGCACTGTGTGTGGACATAACTCGATGGCCTATGTAACTTATTCTGTGCGCCGGCTCTGCTGAGAACAGGCATGATTAATTCACTTCACAAGGGCAACTTCAATCGCAGGTGCTTTACCCGGCTGCCGTCTTTTTCGGTCTCCGTGGTTAGCATTAATGACTGTCGGGTCTTTATTAGACTACACAAGATAGCCTGAGGAATGCCACGCTTCGCCGCAGCATCTCTTTTGCTCTTTTTTTGGCAACTTATCTTATGCTTTGAGGGGAATACGTTTTTCATTCATAGAAAATTATTTCCTTTTTCCAGTCATGAGCTGCCTCGGTCGTCAACCCTTTACGTTAGCTAGCTAGGCAGAAGCAGACGCCCAGAAAGGAATCACGGGAGCAAAAAAATAAAATAGGCTACATGTAATTTTAAAATGATTTTTGCACATTTACATTCAATGTGGCCAAAAAGGAACACTTTAAGCGGATTTTTTGATTATTATACATGTATCATTTAAACAGCATTTAAACAGCACCGCTATAAGCAGATTCCACTGTAGTAGTAATTTAAACTCTCAAAGTGAATGATGGTTTTTACTCTCTGTGTTTTTTTTTGTTACTGGTAAAGGTGAATGTTTTCTAACTGACTACAGCCATCATAAATGTTTCAAGCTGCAGACATAACTGAACCTATTTCAGCTCTTTGTCTTTGTTAATCCTCTGATCTGCTGGACAGAACCCGCTCCATGTTCACAGCAGACGGGTTAGAAGGGTTTCCTGCAGAGTCAGAAAATTAGACTTTCTAGTTATGCAGATCTATTTTCTTTTCTTTAATTCCAGTCACATGAAAACTTTCAGAGAATTAAAACACTACAAGAAGTGTAGTTGTTAGTATGGAGTGACTATCGAGATTAAAGATCAGTTTCCTTTTCTATTGATGCAGATCTAATTAGATGTAAATATAGTTTCAGCTATTGATTGTGGTTGAAAATAAAATTCTGTTTTGTTCTCACTGATGTCTGACTGCTTCAGATCTTTCATCCTGGAGCAGCTCAGCTCCAGCTGACCTTCTGGAAATATCTGTAGATGTTTGGATCCAGTTCATCATCTGCAGCTCTGTTCCACTAAGACTTAGAACCAGACCAACCTCTGAGGAGACGAACAAGAGGAGAGCTTCTGAGAACAACTCCAGAGTTGAGTTGTCTTATTTGTTTATTGAAGGATCCACCTCATATTTTGTCTTGTTCTAGTTTTCTTGGTATCTTTGACTAATTTCATACATTAATAAAGGTGAAACTCTACATCTGTAACTTGATTCCAGCTCCTATCTTTTTATTCTGTTACTCTTCTTAGAAGTTGCATTCATAAAACATTCAAAGTGCACACAGATAGTCTGGCTGAATGCTTACTTCATTAATTAAAGAGATGTTGAGTAGAGAAAAAGTGGATGAAACATCCTCTGGTAGAACAAATATAGAATTAAACCATGATAACAGCCAGCAGAATAAGCTCAGCCTGGGCAAATTAGGCTGCACAATCAGTACTTTCTTAGAACAGGAGATAATAATTTATTTTAAACTCCAGGTTTTCCTATCATGCAAATGTCTTCCTAGATTATTTTTTGTGCTTTAGTTGTTTTAGCTAACAGTCCTCATTTTCTATCAGATGCTGTGGGATGACGGTGTTGAAAGCTGATCTGAAGTCCAGGAACAGCGTCCAGATGACTCAAGTGAAGATCAGAGGAGATGGCGTCCTCAGTGGAGCGGTTCCGTCTGTAGGCGAACTGGAATGGGTCCAAAGTTGGGAGGATACTGGAGACGATTTGTTTTTTAACCAGCCTTTCGAAACATTTAATCATGATGGGAGTCAGTGCGACAGATCGGTAGTCATTAAATTAGGTGACCTGAGGCTTTTAATGGACCGGAACGATGGTGGAACACTTGAAGTATGCTGGCACTACGGGTCGGTCGAGTGAGGTGTTGAAAATGTCTGTAAGGACTCCAGCCAGCTGACCTGGACACTCCTTGTAAGAGTATTGATCTTTTCCAACATGCAGAACAGTTTAATGTCAATGTTCTTTCATACAATTTAAGATGTCTCATGTTTTCTGAATCCATAAGGTATTAAAAACTGTCAGGATGAAAGAATACTTTCACTCAATATAAAAAAGGTGTTTCTGAACCTTCCCTTTTTTGCATTACTTTGAGACAATTCTTTCATGGAATAAAGAATAGTGCTAACAACAGTATACTGCTCTGAAACCAACAATCAGCGAAAGAATGAAGGGAGTTATACCAAACACAACTGTAAGAGCCACAACAACCATCATTTCTTTTTGACTGTTTAGAGGTGTGTCCTTTCCATCCGTGTTCGCTTCATCGTCTTTGTTTCGATGATTGTTCCCTGCAGAACAGAACCGGGTTTTAGTCTGGCCTTTCAGGTAGAAGATGAATTTAGACCAGCTATTCTACAGAGAATCATAAACAACATCTTTAGGAACCACCAACAGATGATCAAACATATTTCTCTCTGACACCAAGAACTATCAAACTGCTGGAGGTTCAGATTAAGAGCCAAACAGACTCACCTGGAGAAGGAGGAAGAACATCCAGGTAGATCTTGCTAATTGGTTGGATGTCCCTCTTCTTGCGGTTCGGTTTTCCAACAACATAACACTCATATAATCCTCTATCCTCAGCCTTCAGGTTCTTCAAGATCAGAGACACATCTCCATTCTGTAGGTCCTTCAGCTTTACTCGACTCTTGTACCTTTGCTGTGGGATCTCGACACTTGAATCATAATCTCTAAAAACAAGTAAATATTGTGTGATTGTACCAGCTTTGCTCCATTCCACAAGTTCAAAGGGTAGGTATTGTTTTGCCTCACATGGTAGAATAACATCCTCTCCAATTACAGCAGAGATTTTCTGACCTGCAGCAGAGACACAAAACATTGAAAATGAATAGAGATGGAATTCAAGAGTTTAAGAACCAGTGCAAACCTAGACTTTTAAAACAGGGGCGGCAAAGCAGTGGCGGCCGACCCATAGGGGGCGCTGGGGCACCACCCTCCCTGATAAGAAGAGAGAAATGTAAAATATATTTTAGAAATTAACTCATAAATGTCAGTTTTACTCTCTAGAGTGTGTACCATAAGCAAAAAAAATTATCCCTACCTACTGTCATTCATTTGTGGATTTCCACAGACAGGCTCCTACCGTCTCGGTCTTGGGGCGCTGATCAGACTGCCCCACAAGTGCATAGAATCTTCCAATCATGTACTATTGCTAGGTGAATTTAATAATTTAATGGCCAATCAGCGTCTCAGAATTTTATGGTCTTGGGGCTCTGAAAATACTGCACTTTAACAGGCTTCTGCACCCAATGCGCAGGTGCAGACAATTAGAGGGACGATGGCGAACGTAACGAGCGAGATGCAGCTTCCACCAAATTCAGTGAGATCCTTATTTATCTACCCGTTTGCCAGAAGAACATCCCTGTTGTAGGATATGAAAATTTCATGTCATGGTTATTGTGACTGTGACGAATCCACCTCGTCGCTTAAAACAACCTAACGTTGCGTCCCACACACACATTCCTGTTATACTGTGCTTTTGAGAACCAATTCACTCGTGCTGAGCCCAGTAGCTCCATTAACTTAAAACACACAAGCTGTTCCCGGTTACCTGCTGGTGTATTGAGGGTGCACACTTAATACTTCAGTGGGGTTAGCCGTGTGTGTGTGTGTGTGTGTATATGTGTGTGTGTGTGTACGTGTTTATGCTACGGGGACTTGTCATCTTCAGTCTGGCGGCATCTTTGCTGGGTTCAAGCCCAGTTTGGTGTAATTGAATAAGTCAGTGAATCTGTTAAAAAGAATCAAGTTGTAAAAATTATTAGTTTTTGTATGTCAATTGTTTGTGGAGGTAATATATGGACAAAACTGATTTATGAGAAGAAATCAGAAATAAGGGAGCCTGAGGTGAGGGGCTTAAACTATTTAATGAGGGCTGTGGGAAGAAGAGCGGCCATTTCTGTTTTCTGTTTCTTTGTTACATTGCTGGTAACTGGAGGGAGGCTGAGGCCCAGAGTATCTTGTACATGTTTAGTTTTTTTTGCACCCTGTTTCTGTTTGTTATTACAAACAGAAAAGAAAAAAATCTGTCAAACTATCAGACTTCCAAAGCCTCGCTTTCCCAAAGACTGGTTTACTTTACAAGCCGGGCTTCTCATCAGTAAGCTGCTACATCTGGAGTAGTCAATACTGTATATCAAATTTTGCAATAAAACTATTTCTCTCCAAATGGTTTGAAACTATGGAAGCAAATCGTTACCATATTTAAAATGAAAAAGCATTTTTAGAAATGCTTTTTCATTTTAAGAATGTGGCTGCATTAATAGACTTATAAATGAAATTAATAATCAACCATCCTATTTGCATTTTCTTCTTTAACACTGCTCATCCTTTTACTTAATTAAAATGCTTTTTCATTATAAAATATGCTAACGATTTGCTTCTATATGAAACGGTTTGATGTTGATTAACCAAATTACAAATTAGCAAGGGAAAATATATTAATGCAATAATTTAATTGTTGTTTTTTTTTACAAGCTTCCAATTTCATGGCCCAAGTTTGTTAAGCAGCAACAGCAGGTATTATACATTGTATGCAAAATGCCTGCTTGAATAAAAATATCAGGAACGTAATTTCAGTGTGAGGTTGCAACTTATGCGTTGACATAAGTTGCAACCTCACACTGAAATCCCATAAATAGATTGAGACATTGCGGGAGCACAGTGCTTGTTGCTGAGAAGCTTTGCATTCAAAGTTAACTCAAATAAGCTGCTTAAAAAATATTACATTGTACCCTTCCAAAAAAATGTATGGGGTTACAACTGAATATAGATTACAACTCTGTCATTTCCCAAACTGAACAGGACAAAATAACAGTTTTTACATTGAACTTACTGACCTCTGGTCCCATACTGCAACACATTTACAACAAAGCAAGGCATGCGATCAGTTTCCATGAGAATGATGTTGTCATTGATTACCAAACCTCAATAATTTCACCAAAGGCCTCTATAAATAATCATTCATCAGGGTCGTGCACCATGAAAAAATTAACCAGATTTCTAGTTTTTACTGGTTATGTTTCTGAACTCCAACCCAGGAGTAATTTTTCTCGGCTCACATTAGAGAAATCTGTAATTGGAATGAGTTCTGTGACTTTATTTTAGATACTTGAAAGCTGAAACTGCAATCCTCCCCCTCGATTCAGCAATACCATTTCCTTAAAGAGTGCTTCCTTTAGCCCTCCTTCAAATCATTTGTCTTTGGTGTCCAAAAATTAAACATTTTGACTCTCAAAATCTGTGCCGAATCCCATGTTTAGGTTGATGCGGGTTTTCACTGCCATTAAAACCCGATCGATTAAGTATCTAGTAACTCTGACTGAGTTCTTATACAAAAGTCCATTAGAGCTTCTCCTCAAGAAACCCAGAAAACATTTATTTCCTCAGCCTGACTGAGTGAGTTTTGCAGAAAAGAAACAACCCTGGCAGCCCTCTGTGATAATGACTGCGGGTAATCATAACAGAAATAAAGCATGCGGTGCAGTCCTGCACAGATCGGGAACAACTCCAGTACAACTCCAAACGCTTAAAAGGCATTTTAACTTACCTTCTGCCGAGGCAGATACAGAACCAGTCTGGCAGAGAAACAAAAGCATGATCCAACAAACAGTAGCCATGGATACTTTAAAAATTGCACATGTGTAATTTTTAAAGTCTGACAAAAACAGAATATTCTATAACAAGAAAGCTTCGTGAAAAACAAGTTCTGTATGATCTCAGAGAAAGATGGTTATGGCTGAATCCTGGACATATGCCCAGACCACTGCAGCACTTTCCTGTACTACTGTACATCTCCATATACTTACTCCACCTCCTAATTACTTCCTGCTTTAGTTGTGGCATTCTGACAGATTAATGGCTGCTGACAGGAGAGTTTCTCAGCTAGTGTTACCTAAAATGCTACAACTACAGACTGAAAAAAATATTTGTTCCATGTGCATTTGAAGTTTTTAGCCATCAGAGATGATTTTATTCATTTTTCTCCTCTTTCTTGTTTTTAAAGAATGATGGTTTTTCAGAAGTGTTTCTTCAAATTTGAACTGCACTTTTCCCTGCATATACTGTTCCCTCCATGTCAGCAATTTTAGCAGACAATCTCACTGGACATCCAGCGTGTGTATATGTGTGTATATGGGTGTGTATGGGTGTGTGTGTCAGTTTGTATCTGTCTCCTTTTACACAGTAAATACTAAGTGGCTGTTTGCAGCGGCAACGGATGTTATCATCTCAACAAATGGTCACTTATTAAAAAATCAATCAACAACTTTATTGTCAACTACAATTTACATTGAAATCGGTATTTCAGTATCAGTACTAGCACTACAGTATAAGATGTTATAAGTCCCATAGAATGGCTTGAGATTGTGCCAGTATGCTCAGTAGGTTGTTATCACTCAATGAATCCTAATCCGATCCCTGAAGTAATTCCTTTTCCTCCCACAAAATTAATTCACCTATTTATGTGTAATCTGAAAATTATTTCAGTAGTTCTTCATGTACTGTAAAAATAGATAAATCAAAATAAAATGTTCCGCATGTCAAGCATATCAAACAAACTAAAAACAAATACATTTCATATCCTGCTATTTGAGTTGTAGAATCCTCTCCCTATAAATATTTAATTCTCTGTGAAAAAGTGCTGATCATTCTTTATTAAGATCCTTGTCAAACGGACATGCAATGTTTGTTTTCAAGACCTAATACCTTCAACGGACCTAGTTAATACATTTTTTTTTATGCTCAAAACTGTCATGATTTAACTAAAGATCGGACCCAAATGCAGATGACCAAACAGAGAGAGCAGGGAAAAGTTTAACAGGTTTATTTAGTATAATGAGATGAGCCCGGTGCTGCTCTGAACACTGTCGAACCGGAACTGGAAAGTGAGGGGAAGACACTGCGGTTAGTTCAGGCTCAGTGGGAAATTAGATTCTTTGACTTGAAGAGGAGGAATAGGTTGCAGACTCACATTTCCAGAAAAAGGTGTCTTTTATTGAATCCAGTCTGTGTGAGATGTTCCAGTGATTGTCTTGTTGATGGAGGGCGGACAGGGTTTACCCAGACTGCGGTTGTTCCTTGGTGAACGTAGAAGCTGATTGCCACTGACATTTCCTGCGGTACTTGAACGGGTTATTGTGGAGATGAATCCCCTGCTCAGAGAGAAGCCCCAGACTATCCTTGGGGGAAAAGGTTGATCCAAACCACAAACTTGAATCCTCAGCTCAGTTTGGTTCTCAGAAGATCCTTCCAGGGGAGAGAAGGTCCGAAACATCCTGTTTGCAGGATGACTTCCTGCCGAGAGGCAAAGACAAAAACAGCAAGATTAAAACTCAGTTAAACAAAAACTCAGTTTGACTCAGCTAAAACTCAGCTTGGCTAGAGTACCCAAACTGGCAAAACAAAACTCAGGTTAAACTCTGATAAACTAAGCATGGCTAGAGTACCCAAACTGGCAAAACAAAACTCTGGTTAAACTCTGATAAACTAAGCATGGCTAGAGTACCCAAACTGGCAAAACAAAACTCTGGTTAAACTCTGATAAACTAAGCATGGCTAGAGTACCCAAACTGGCAAACACTCTGGTGTCGAGGCAGTGGCAGCCAGCAGCTTAAGAGTCCTCATGTAATGAGGCAACGAGCTGCAGGTGTGCAGGGAGGCCCAAAGAGGACGGGGCACCACCTGGTGGAGGAGAAAAGGAAACACAAAAACAGACCACACAAACTGGATTCCTGACAAAAACTATGACACAAATCTGACTATATCAAGAAATAAAACAGCATGATTAGCTGCAATGGCGTAACGTCCCGTAAGCAACATTATCCGGTTGGGCCACATATGAAGTACAACACGTGCTAAGGGTTCAGGATACGGCGACAATTCAATTCTCAGCAGTATATGATCACACATCACACATGGAAAAATAATGACTGCGCACCTTCAATGGAACCATTGGTGACAGCGCACCACCACATGTTACAGACATCCCAAGTTCTAAAAACTCATTTCAGGGAGATGCTGCCTTTCACCTTTCCTGCAAAGTATGACTACCTGGCTTGAGACCATGAGGCAGATACTACAGCTGATAATAATGCTTATCTGCTTTGTTGCAACTACTTAGTACCTTAAGTACTTTGTTCCAACCTAAGTATTATCCCTCCTGTTTCCAGTAACCAGTTTGTGAGCCATCTATTCTAGTATTCTCTTGGACTCTGAGAGAATCCTTGTGAGGTAAATGTTGCAAATCTGGTTGTTGTTCTCCAGACCCCTTAAGGACAAGATATCGGGGCGGCAGTGGCGTTGGATGTAGGAGTTTGCCCTAAAATCAAAGGATTGACGGCTCAAGTCCAGACTCTGACTTTCAGTGTCGTTGTGTCCTTGGGCAAGACACTTCACCTGCATTGTCTTCTAATGGTGGTCAGAGGGCCCGGTGGCGCCAGTGTACGGCAGCCCCGCTTCTGTCAGTGAGCCCCAGGGCAGCTGTGGCTACAATGTAGCTTGCCACCATCAGTGCGTGAGTGTGTGTGAATGGGTGAATGAATGTACTTTAAAGCGCTTTGGTCAAGTGTCCTGACTTGAAAAAACGCGTTATATAAGTACATGCCATTTACCATTTACCAGGATATCCATCATTGAAGCTCTGTAACACTGTGCTGCTGCCCTATGGATGTATCATCAAAGTTACTCTACAACTGAGGAATCAGAAACTGCAGGTAAAAATAAGGTTGCAGAAAGCAGGGGGTACAGAACAAATTATTACACGTTTTTGTTGCTTCAGCATGTAAATCATTTATTTTCACACATAAAGTTAGACTCAATAATTCATGCCTCTGGAAGCAATGAAATCAAAAAGACATTTTCATAGCATTGCCTACTGGAAAGTGAAATTATCCTTTACTAAAGCAGAGTCTTCATTGAAAGCTGATAGATAATCAGGCGAGAAAGTCAATGACTAGGGTAATTGCACTGAGGCTTTTCAGCCTCAAAGACTTAAAACTCATTAGGACAGATTAAAGATTAAAGATCATAAATACTAGTTTAGTAGTATTTGTAGCTGGTTGAGCTTTTAATATAAAACATCCAAATGCAAAGAGGTTTCTAGAATTTCCTTCTTTCATCTGAGGAACATTGCAAAAATTAGAAATCTTCTGTCCAGGGGTGATGCTGAGAAACTAGTCCATGCATTTGTTACTTCAAGGCTGGACTATTGTAATTCTTTACTATCAGGAAGTCCACAAACTGTAGTTAAAAGCCTTCAGCTGATCCAAAATGCTGCAGCCAGAGTTCTGATGAAAATGAAAAAGAGAGATCATATCTCTCCTATCCTGGCTTCTCTTCATTGGCTTCCTGTTAAATCAAGAATTGAATCCTCCTTCTCACATATAAAGCCTTAAATGGCCAAGCTCCATCTGATATCAGAGATCTGATTGTTCCTTATGTTCCTAACAGAGCACTTCGCTCTCAATCTGCAGGTTTACTAGTGGTTCCTAGAATTTCTAAAAGTAGAATGGGAGGCAGATCTTTTAGTTATCAGGCTCCTCTCCTGTGGAACCAACTACCAGTTTTAGTCCGTGAGGCAGACACCCTGTCTACTTTTAAGGCTAGGCTAAAAACTTTCCTTTTTGATAAAGCTTATAGTTAGAGTTGCTCAGGTTATCCTGATCTATCTCTATAGTTCTGCTGCTATAGGCTTATACTGCTGGAGGACATAGGGACCCCCATTTCATCATTCTGCTTCATTCTATCTCTATTCTCCTATTCTGCAGAATCTGTTAGTTCAATCTCTAACCTTCTGCTCTGTCTGCTTTTCCTCAGAGTAGCTTTGCCTCGTCAGTTCCTGTTTGGCTGTGACTCCATCCTGGAAAGAAACATCAGCTGTGCTGCTTACATCAACACCCTTGTTTATAGATGCTGGAGATCGGCCTGTTTTCCAGTGTGGTCCTGTTTCTCTGACCGTGACTAACTCGATGTGCTCTCTCCGTCCTCTGGCATGGGAGCTGGCTCGGAGCTCGTCTGCCTGGCTGTGTGTTTCCTGGACGGGGCCGCCTTTTACAGCTGCTTTTTGTATCTCTGCTTCTGTCTCCTTGAACCCCAGTGGGCCTCAGCAGATGGCCGCTCACATTGAGCCTGGTTCTGCTGGAGGTTTCTTCCTGTTAAAATGGAGTTTTTCCTCTCCACTGTCGCTACAAGCATGCTTAGTGTGAGGGATTGTATTTGAGTCAATGAGTCAATGCAATCAGCTGGTTTTCCTTAGATATAAAACTTTGTATCAATTTGACTGTATGATCTGGTTGAACTGTAAAGTGCCTTGAGATGACATGTGTTGTGAATTTGGCGCTAAATAAATAAACTGAATTGAATTGAATTGAAACTGTGGGGGTTCTTTGGATATCTGCAAGAGTGGTGCTCAAAGGCAGCTACTATTGCTGAAACAGAACAAGACAAGGTAAAAGCAGACAATTCAGTCATACATGTTGATGCTATTGCTGTTAGACCAGACACTGATGGAAACAGAGGCCAAGGCGGCACTAATAATCGTGGTAAAGTGAGATGGGACAAGCAGTTGATATTGTCTGTGGTTTCATTTAGTTGAACACTATTCTGTCATTCAGTTGATTATTTTAAATCACCTGAACCAGCAAAGGCTACATAGCACAATGATCTCTAAAATACAGTTGACGTATTCAGACCCACAGAAATTAACGTATAGCAACATATTATGCCATATCAGTTTTGCATTAAAGTACTTAAGGTTCATCCACAGTGACAATGAATAAGAAACTCATTGAGCAAATAGAAGAGATAGATAAACCAGCCTGCTAACATAGAACATTACATTTTATGGTAAAAACGTATTATAGATACATACATCCATTTTAAGAGTTTTTTTCTTATATATAAAGTTGAATCAGTAATTCGTACCACTTTAAGGGTTACGTTGAATATTTTATCCATTCAATTAAACTGAAACACACAATGTTCCTCCAAAGTGCATATTCAGCTCTCTATTTTTTCTTGAAAACTGTCAACATGAAATTCCAGAACTAAGGCTTGATGCTTTATGGTCACAGAAGTAATGAAGCAATCATCCATATCATCCAGTCTTTATTCAGCCTCACTGGAGGAAGTTGTAGCCACTGAAATTGGCAGATCTTCTCCTGTAGGAAACATTTACAGACATTTTAAACATTGCGAGCCATCTTCATTATATAGCTAAGTAGTTAAAATATCAACTGATAAGGAAATTAAAGTGTTACCTTTGTTTTTTTGTTGATATAAAAAGATCATCAGTAAAGTGGAAATGATGTAAAGAAAGAACGAAACCAGGCGGATGAAAACATGGAGGCCAAGACTTGAAGTTACTGAAGAATGAGTTGGCTCTGGAGTTATGAATATAGGTGGACCCTGAGATATGGGCTGAGCTGTGTGTTCACATGTAAAGAGATTTAGACCTAGTAAGAAGACTTTATCAGTGGTGAAATTACTTTAAAGCCGCTGACCTTCAACAGAGATCCAGCTGGATGGAGACTCTCCATGACCACTGATGTTACACCTGTAGAGGCCTTCATCAGAGCTGGTCACATGGTGGAGGGTCATGTGACCTTTGGGCTCAGTCCTGATGAGGGAGCCATCTTTATAGAAAGCAGCTGGGAGGTTGGAGGGAGTGGTCTTTGTTAGACAGCTCAGAGTGACGTCATCTCCCTCCATCACAGGGAGGACAGGACTCTGCAGGATCACTGATCCACCTCAACACAGAGACAAACTACAGCATTTCATCCATTTCCACACAGCTTCATCAACACTAACTCCACAGTCTGATCTTACCAGTGACAGTGAGCTGGATGCTGCTGCTGGCTGCTCCCTCTCTGGACGACCCACACCAGTAAACTCCACTGTCCCATGGGTACAAATAGCTCAGGTTACAGGTAATACCAGCTGGTTTCCCCCATCCATCTCCACACTGTATCCTGGTCCCATTGGTGTTCCTCCATACAGTCCATCCAGCAGAGCTGTTGTTCTCCTCACAGCTCAGAGACAAAGATTCTCTACCGAAGAACTGAGTTCTGCTGGGACTCACAGTCAGGGCAGCTGCTGAAAAGAAAAACTTTTCACTAAGGCAGTTTTTATAGATTCTAATTTATATCACTCTCGCCTAGGTTGGTGTAACTAAAACTAAATAAACAATTTCTTTGCGAGGTGTGAGGCACTAAACAGCACTGCAGCTGTGAAAGCTGTTCCCCATCAGGGACAGGAGGCACTCTGCCTGGACATAGCTGACGTGTGGGAGACACTGACAGTCAACCTAGAAAGGCCCCAGGCCCCGATAACATACCTGGGCAGCTGTTCAAGGAGTGTGCAGGTCAGCTGGCTGGTACCCTCAAAGATATTTTTAACAACTCGTTAGATCAAGTCACAATGCTAGCATGCTTTAAGTCTGCCTCCATCATTCCAATTCCAAAGAAACCTCAAGTCACCTCTTTTATTGACTCCCATCATGATGAAGTGCTTTGAAAACCTGTTGAAAGAACACATCGTCCAACGACACCCCATTCCTAAGGGGGCGCACCTGTTCGTTCAGTTCAATTTGCATGTTTTCTAGGCCAAAACACGGCTTTATTTGGGCTACTCTATAAAACTTAGAACTCAATGCTTATGCAATGCATTTTGAATTGAAAAAACTCCCTGCATGGGAACCGAAACTTCTTCAAACCTGGAAAACAAAGTCCAGTGGATGGTCTTTTAACTTTTTTGGAGCTAATAGTTTCCAGTCTCCCTGCTACATTTGACCCGTTTCAGTTTGCCTACATAAGGTAGCGCTCCACTGTGGACGCCAACCTCCACTCTTCACCTGAGCCTGGCACACCTGGAGCTTCCAGCTTTCAACACCATCATCCCACAGATTCTGATGGGAAAACGGGAACATCTGGACTTCAGCATACCCCTTTGCAACTGGCTGCTAGACTTCCTCACCAACGGACCTCAGTCACCCCAGGCGTCCCTCAGGGATGTTTCCTTAGCCCCCCTGCTCTTCATTCTGATGATACACTACTACACCACATTATCACCACCAATAACATTGGGAAGTTTGCAGCTGACACTACGCTACCCATGAGAGTTTGGGCATGTGATCTTGCTCCTTATGTACACCCCCCCCCCCGGCGCAGACGCCACTGCTGCATGTGAGCCGATCCATGGTGCAGTGACCAGGCTGCAGACACAGCACTCCTGTGCTCTCCAGAGACATCAGTCGAGCCGCCTTTCGTTTCACCCTCCCCAAGCTCACCTCACATCACAAGGAACAATAAAATTCTGGGGGTTGGAGACTCTCCACACGTCTCCAACCCCCAGCCCACCAGAGACCTTCCACCCCTTGACTGTTAGGTTAATTGTCTTCTCTAAAATTCTCCTTAGATGTGAGTGTGAGTGTGAATAATTGCTTGTCCTGTTTCTCTGTGTTGCCCTGCGATGGATTGGAGACCTGTCCAGGATGTACATCGCCTCTAAACCACAGATAGCTGGAGATAAGCAACAGCACCCCTCATGACCTCAGCTGTGATAAAGCGTGATGGAAAATGGATGGGTATTTAATAACCTGTGCAATCACTATATATATATAAATACCTATATATACAAATACCTATGTATATGTATATAGATGGGGGGTGGTGGCCTTGTGGTTAGGGCACCGCCCTTGGAACCTAGAAGTTCTGAGTTTAAACCCCACTCAGAACCCCCAAAGGTTCTGAGTTTCATCCCCACTCCCATGGACTGACATTCTGGGTCCCTTAGCAAGACCCTTAACCCCACACTTCTCTCCAGGCACCGCACAATGTCAGGCCACTGCTCCCCAAGGGGATGGGTTAAATGCAGAGAACTCATATCGTTGCTGTGTACTTCTGACAATGTCATTACAATAAAGTCTAATTTTATTCTTCATCTATTCATAAATACCTATTTGATACCCTGTGCAATAATCCTGTTAAACAAGAGACTTCAGCTGTGTGCATATATATATATCATATATTGAATCGATGTGACTAGTGAATTTCTCCACCGTGAGCTCAATAAAGTCTATCCTCTTTTATCTTAATCCTTTCAAATAGAACCAACTCCATGTCCTACTATATTTCGCACCATGTTTACAAACTGGTTTCTTTTCTCCTACACTGTTCACATCCTGATGACTGCTGCACTATATAACTATATAAATGGTAATTTCCATTAGAATGTTTCACTGTTATAAGCTGTTCATTTCACGTTTGTAAGCTGTAAGTGACATAATTTCATTTTCTATACACTCTGTGCATCCAAAACTATAAATAAAGCTATAAATTCAAGGTGATCTTGACTGTGGAGGCTAACTCCGAATATCAGGCTGTAAAACCGGAAGTGAACTAACCTTGGCCTGTTGTGAAACTCAGCACGGAGGTTAGAACTGAAAAGAAGAAAAATAACATTACAGTAAAATACTTGATAAATTCTGACAAAAAAGGGTTTTACACCGAAAATAATTCTACTTTAAACCATTTCTGTAAATGTTACTCAAGCAGGAGGATTATCGCTAAAATGATCTTTGTGTTTTGTTTCTTAATGTTTCACCTGCTCTGAAATAATACTTCAGGCTATTTCATAAATGATCAATTGATGAAATCATTATCAATTATCTACAAAAACCAAGTACATGTTCAGAAAGAATCTCTACTTACTGAGCAGAAATCTGACAGATCTTTTCTTCATGGTGTCTCTCAGAGCTCTGATAGATCTTTTTAGATATCGTCTGAAACTGTGAGTAAAACCCTCCTCTTCCTCTAAGTCTGAGAAACTGCAGGAACATCATGTAACCTATAACCTAAAGACACCTTCACCTACAAAGCACGAGCTGTGGGTTAAGGGCTTCACTTCACTTCCTGTTTGGCTGTGGTTTAACATGGAAGCTTTTTTCTAAATTTGTTTCCTTGCTGGGCTTTAACTTCTCAAGCCTTTGTCATCTGAGTTTTTTCCAAGTGTGCTTCAGACATGTGTATTTGTTGCAGCACTTCATGTTTCAGGACTCGTACACAGTTCTCTTTCTTTGTTCTCTTTCTCTGTGTACATCAGAATCTATATTTAAGCTCAGAACCAGCGAGTCTCGCCCACCTTTCCTTCTTGTTTTACAGTCTTGTCTCGTAATTGATAATAAAACGACATGAGTTTTTAAAGACTGATGAATTTTGTTTCACTGAAACTTGGCTGCAGATGAGGTAGATGTCAGATCTTTTCTTTTGTGCTGCAGTAATAAAGCTTGAATTCTCTTGTGCAACTCTGCTTTGTTCTAACATCAGTGTTGTCTTCCCTGTTTCCAGGAAACAGTTTTTGAGCCATCTATTCTAGTACTTGGCTTCCATTTCTTTAGAATTTTCGAGAGAAGCATTGCTTGGTAATTGCTGCAAATCTCCCTGCTTCCCCCATACCCTTCTGCTAGGTAGTTGTTACTTTTGATGCTAAGCTCCAAACCTTTTCACTCATCTGCCTGTCCACCTTACAACCCTCCGCTGTTTCTCCACCATCTTTCATCTGAGAGAACAAGATGAGGCGGCGGCGGGGGATCTCTGTTTCCATGCATAGAGATGTCTGTGTCATGCACTCACTTAACATAGGCCTACGTAATCCTACAATAACATATTTACAGTTGATTTATTAAAAATGCTTTTTAGTAAAAGTCAACAGCAATAACGCCAGTAACAAACGATAATTTAATTCGAAATGTATTTATTAAAAATGCTTAAAAATTCCTGTAATGAATGAATAGCACAATGAAAGAAATAATGTCTCATCTAAACATCCCTCACTTAACAATAAAAGTTAACAATAACTCTCAACTCCCAATAACACATGATACTCAGCCTCAGCAATGAAGGAAATAATGTCTGTTCTGTAGGCTATTGGACAAAATATATTAACAAATGAGCTAATTAACAAAAAATACATCTTGTGTAGCAAAAACGTACCAAAATGTACTAAAAATGAACAAACATATCAATAGACTATCTTTACTTTCGGTGTCCAGGTGGCTTTTCAGATCCCTTGCACCTCAATTGGACACCAAGACATATGTGCCTGCTTTGCACACTGTGCACAAGGCATTCCATTTGTCTCGACCCGGTCTGAAAGCGGGGAAACTCTTTTGTAAATCGTTGGTAAACATACATTTGCGCTTTGGCATGTTGTTGGCGTACTGACAGCCACGCTGACATGGCTAAGGGATTATGTCACACGCAGTGCCGTGCGCAGTGCCCTAGTGCCTGTAAATGGTACTTTAAGGTAATTTAAAAAAGAGGACATTTCCTCACTTTCTAAAAAAAACAAGGGAAGCCCAGGACAGGACGTGAAATACGGACATGTCCTGGGAAATACGGATGTTTGGTCACCCTAGGTTATATGTCAGATAATATTTTCATGGACCGCCCTTTGAAGTGTGGGGGTAAATACGATCAAATAAAATGATACGACTGGCATAAAATCAAATACAACCAGCATAAAAATAAAACTCATCATTATGTTGAATTAGTGGGAGCCCTGAGCTTGTTTCTCCGAAACAAACCGGTCCCATCTAAGTGTAATTGGAATGAAACAAAGTGTGCTCCTGATGCCCAGTCTGCTCCGTAGCTTTGTTTTGCTCACTGTAACCGCGGAAAATCCCGCTTCACAAAGATAGGATGTTATAGATAGGATGAGTCTTGAACTGAATTAACCTGTGTCAAGAGGCAGAGATGCACCAACTGATGTATTTGGGAGATAATACCCCAATGTTTTGTATTTTTCAAAATAAAACACCACTCAGAGTCTGACATGTACCGGTCCACGGCCCGGTGGTTGGGGACCGCTGGTCTAAACCACAGAGCAGTTCAATAGGACAGGTTACACTCAGAACATTCTCACCATGGTCCACCGAAGAAGATGAGTTTAGATGTTTAGCAACATATAATGTTTGAAGTAAAAACCTGGCTTGCACTACAAATGAGAGTTACTGTGCCGGTTTAAAAGAAAGCTGCTTCTTGAACCTAATTTAATGTATAATGGAAACCTAAAGTGTCTGGTTGAAATAAGTTACTCCAATATCGTCAAGAGAAGCCTTTTCAAAAGGTGACCCAACTGGACGCATGCGATAACCATCCCTATTAATGCTTTTGAGCTAAGAACAAACCTGAGTGGATAAGTAAGGCTGGAGGAACCATTTTTACAATGAGACACAATTTTTCACAAAACGAGTAGTTTTTTTTTTTGCTAAAACACAAATCCCCTTTTTTGAAAGCACATACTCCTACATACTTCAGCGCTAGTATCTAGGCGTTTTTATCATACATCTCTTTGCAGGTGATGAAGCAGACTGAAAATGTTTTATCGTTATCTCACTTTTATCTCCTCTTTCTTTCATCTTTTGTCCTTTTTTTCTGTTTTTCTTTTCCTGTTCTTCTTACATTGCAGTGTCCATATAATCTGCAACTCCCTGCATAATTCTAAGTAAGCAATTTATATGCATGAAACAAGCGGAACACTATGGCGATAGCTGTACTGCTCCACTTGTGAGAGTAAAATCTTTTGGTCTCTTTTTGGCATCAAGACAATTATTGTTACCGCCACATTGTCAGACAGGGCATTGTAAAAAAAAAAAAAAAAAAAGAAAGGACATACTCCTTTCCCTAAACTATTTGTTGAATCAAACGCTCTTTTGGCCAAACCTCAAACAATTATTAGGTTTGTCTGTAAAATTCTAAATAGTTACAGCGAAATATGAAGCTAACTCAAAGAATACATGTATTGAATGACGTAATCAGACCAATTGGGTAGTCAGGTCCAAAGCACAGATCACAGAAATACAAACAGCTACAATGGACAGAAAAATAAATACAAGAGGTCGTGGATGAGGAGACAAGGAAGAGGCAATAGTCACTGAGGGCTGTTTGGCACGATAAAAAGGCAGGATGTCTTCCACATCACTGGAACAGAGTCCAGGGTCAGACTAAGGGTGAAGAGGTTCTGTAGAATCCCACAGAGCTGCTCTGCACAGACCTTAAGGACGCTGAGGCTGACACCATCAGGACCTGCTGATTGATTTCCATGAAGTCTCTCCAGTTGCCTCTTTACTTGACTTCTAGTGACCGTCAGGTAAAAGATGGAAGGATAATTAACATCTGAGAAATAGAATTGTTTCCAACTTTGAAATAAGCTGTGTATTTGGGGTAATAATTATAATAAAAACCTTTGAATATTTCACGAGTCCAAGAAGCCAAAGAGTAATAAGAAACGAGAATAAAGTTGACAATTTTTATTGCTCCAAACAGAAGGGGATCTCCCATTAACTTCATCCATCTGTTGTCAATCCAATAACATTTGAGCCGAATTTGAACACCACTTCAGGCAGACAAACCCGCATAGGATACTACAATTGTTCAGCACAAACTTATAGTGAATTTGTTTCACCACAGAATGATGACAGAATTTAAACCGAAGATCAGGCTCCAAACTGGATCAGGTCTCAGATATGGATCCAAAGCGACATGGGAAGTGACAAAACGCAGGACATACAAACATAGAAGGATTTGAAATTGTTAGTCTGCCCTCATACACAAAAAAATACAAAGCTGAGTGATTTATCAACAAGAAAAAAATCAGACTCTAAAGGACAGCAGAAAGCAGTCACAGAACTGTGAAACAAAACATTTAAATTACTAAATGCTTATAAAAAAAAACTTAAATTCAATCAATCTAAAAACAAATTAAAAACAATGCAAACCTGAGTCCCAAAAGCCACCAAATCAAGATCAAGTTGGAGCACCTATGTAAGAACACCACATCAGTACATGCAACATTAACAAATTATCAATTTAAAACTGTTTCCCTCCAAACCTACAAAAGTCACCAAACAATGGAAAGCATGGGCCCAGCACACACCTGGTCACTCACCCAGGAAATGGACATCTAGCCTTCACCTTGCCAGCTCCCCTTTTATGGAATCTCTGGCTGCCACCTCATGGTACTAACTGTAACAAATATCAAACATAAAGGTAGGGCATTAGACCTGTTTACAACCTGGCTTAAAATACAGGGAAAGGGGAAGTAAAACATAAAGGAAAACACAAAAAACAAGATTTCAAATACAGAAATAAAAATGAATCAATTAAAATCAAGGGGAAAAAGTAAATATCTGACAGTATTAATAATAATCGTAATTATTATTGTTATTATTATATGGGCAACAGTGCCGTCTGACGCAGCAGTTTGCTCTGAAACCTGAGGGTTGTGGGTTTAATCACTTTCAATGTTGTTATTGTACCGTCCCGGTTGAAAAGATGGTCTCCCAAACTGATGGTTCACAGTTCTCTTTTATTGAATAGCCTTGCTTGTGAACAAACCATAAGAGCTACATAATACACTAATAAAATCCACATCAGTAACTCAGGCAGTATGTTGCCTTTAACCTTTTTTACGTCATCGATTTCCCTTGAATCATATTTAACCTTAAACCTTAAAACTTTTTAATCTGGAAATCCTTACCTTTAGTGCTATCACCTTATTTTGCCATGTATATTTATTAAACCCTTTAGTGTAGTATCTTATAGTGCCTTGTACCATAAAATAAAAGAAAATGCATAATAATGTAACCATCTTTGACTTCCCATAGTAGATAACATTGCTGTTCACAAACATGTTTATTGCTGAATAAGGATGGACAACTTAACAGAGACCATTAGCACCATCTAGTGGACAAACAACGTTACTACAACAATTATAACTTCGCAGCAACCTGTAAGCTCCGTGAATATGACTAAATATGCGTCAAAATACAAACACTGATACGATGCTTGTTCCCTCATCAACCAGGTGCTAAGGACCCTTTGCAAATTAAAATGACTCTGTGACATTATGCTTTTTCCCTTTTTTAACTTTAGAACATAGCTTCTCTCTGCAGACAGGTGTTCGCCTTACTGCTGTACATCACAACAATCTATTCACGCCACTTTCCTGCTCTGGGCCTTTCACAATAAAGCACCGTCTGTATTACTGCTGGAGCAAATAAACTCTTTGGATTAATTTAAGATGCAAAAATATTTATCAGGACATTTCCAGTTATGTCCTCGGGCATGACTCTTCAGCTGCATTCACTCCTGATGGTGGCCAGAGAGCAGTTCTGTATGGTAGCCTCACTCTGGATTACCACCATGAGTGTGTGTGAATGACCGAATGCATGGTAAAGCACTTTGCTCAAGTCTCCTGACTTGAAAAAGCACAACATAAGAACAGGCTATTTGCCATATAATCACTCCAATAGCCATAATTATTATTATCATTATCAGTCAAGCAAACTTACTCATATTCATTCTATTCACACTCAAATTTTTTTAAGCTTTTTCACATTTTTCCTGTCCCTTTTTTTGTTTAATGTATTAAGTGTTACATTTAAAGATGCTTAACGCTCAGTAATAATTGTCAATCTATACTTGGTGCATTCAGAACCATGGACAGCGGCACAACAGGGATATTATGAGCAGGCTACTGATGAATTTAAACACACTCAATTATCTTTGGAAAATATTTATTTAAAAGACTACAGAAGAACAGTGTTCAGCAACAAGTGACACACCTTTCTACTTAAATATATAACTTTTCTATTTGGTTCTACCAGTTTATCTCTAGAACTAAACAGTAGGGAATAAGAGTTTCATTTGTGACACGTAGCTCAGATCAAGTGAAGCCAAAAGATTTGGTGAGGCACACACCACAGCATTAGGAAGGTACTAGGGTTGCGTTTCTGCTCTGAGCAGAGAAAGTACCAGGCTGTAGCATTACTATAATGTTCTGATTGTCTGATCCTGATCTGTTTCTGTATTAAGCCTTTTGTGTCTGCCTGCCCCTGTAAGATTAGTTTCCCTGCCTATCTTCGGACTCTTGTCAAATTCTTCTGTGGTCTGAACCTAGATCTGCCTCTTGACTTCACCCCTTGGATTATCCTGTCTTCCTTTGTTAGCTGGGATCAGATCTCTTATGAGCTCTGCAGCCTTTTAAGCTTCTGGAACTCTCTGGCAGCGTCCACTGCGTCTGTTCAGTCGACTGGCTGGAATCAGGACATGGACTAAACTGTCAAACCAGGTTAGTGACTCGCGCGTTTATAATCATCCTCCGTCAGATTATCGCAGACACTAACCTGTGCTTCTCTCCAATAGATGACCCTGCTTCTGAAGCCCTAGCTGCTGCAGCCGCTGCCACTGCAGAATCTCTGTCATTGTTTGAAAAAATGCTTTTTAAGTTATCCACTCTCCGTCTCGGCTGAACTCTGGGTCCTACCCTCTAAGTCATTACAGTTACATTGAAGTTTTTTCCCTCAGTTTTTATTCTCTGCACTGATGGTGGCTGTCCAATAGAGGGCGCCACCCAATAACCTTGATTAATGCAGAAATAAAAAATTAAATTAAATTATTAAATTTAAATATGTCAAAATATATTGATATATGTTTTTAGATGTGCAAGATAAATATTTGATGTTTAATGAAGAGTAAAGCGGTTTGATTTTTCCTCCGCTTCGTTACGTACAGTATTTACGAACTGGGGTGCAGAAGCTTTGCCCATTGACTCTCATAAAAGTTGTATAGGCGCAGTAGCTCCTCTGCAATGTAGAGGTAAAGGAGAGTTTGGGGTGCAGTTTCACTACCCGATCCGTCCCGGAAGCACATTCTGTCCTGGGCATGCTGGAGCAGAGCAGCTCTGATGTTCCTCAGAGAGAACAGGACTCTGGAGTTGTTCTCAGAAGCTCTCCTCTTGTTCATCTCCTCAGAGGTTGGTCTGGTTCTAAGTCTTAGTGGAGCAGAGCTGCAGATGATGAACTGGTTCCAAACATCTACAGATGTTTCCAGAAGGTCAGCTCAGCCTGGAGCTGCAGGAAAACCCAGCTGGAGCTGAGATGCTCCAGGATGAAAGACATGATGCAGTCAGACATCAGTGAGAACAAAAACAGGATTTTATTTTCAACCACAGTCACTATCTGAAGTTATATGTACATCAGATTAAATCTGCTTCAATTAAAAAAAGGAAAATGATCTTCAACGTGTCACAGAGCAGCTGTGTCTCTGCTCCTGGTTGCTCTGCAGGTGATTTGTCCCTGATGGACGTCTCCTGTCCTCACTGCTGAGTAAACTACAGATGTTGACGTTTCTGCAAAAGAAAAGAGTCGATTAGAGCAGCTGCTGCAGCTGGAAGACTGTTCTTAGTCTGCAGGAGCTCAGAGCGCTGATAGCTCTGATGTCATTATTTAAAGGAACAGGACAGTCAGCGTTACTTCATGCTGATTGGATGTCAGCAGCTGCTTTTCTTTAGCTGCTTTAAACAATCTCTCTCTCTCTCTCTCTCTCTCTCTCTCTCTCTCTCTCTCTCTCTCTCTCTCTCTCTCTCTCTCTCTCTCTCTCTCTATATATATATATATATATATATATATATATATATATATATATATAATTATAATGTCGGTTATTAAAGCACAAACATGATCTCTGCTGCAGAGGGAAGAAAACAGACCGACCCGCCTTCAGAACCAAAATAACCGCCATCAGAGCTCATGGAGGGGAACTCTGACACCTCAGAGTCGGTCTGACCTGAATCTAAGTTGCTCTGTCTAAACATCAGGCTTTGTCTGACCAACCAGCTACAGGAAGCTGTGGTGGTTTACCTCTGATGATGCTTCCTAACACAGAGCATGCTCAGTCTGCAGGATATTGATTATTAGCTGAGATCACATCAACTCTTCTCTAAACTCTCCTGACTAAATGGATTTTTGTTCACTATAGTAAAGCTGCTGCTTTTATAATGGGAGGAAATGATGAAGGTGTAGTAATACAGTTTGACCACCAGGTGGTGAATGAAAGTCCAGCAGAGTTCCTTGAAATGCAACAAACATGGATGCAGGAAACAGACGAATGCCCTGACTTTAATGAATTTCTTATTCATCACCAAGTTTATAATGTTAGCAAGGACTTTTTATTCAAAGGCCTAAATTATGAGGATTTAGTTTCAATCTGATCCTGAACTTTAAACCATTCCAGAATGAGCCAGAGCTCCTAAAGAGTTACCTCTGCTGTGTTCGAGCTCCTGGGGATTAAATCCAGCTTCTGAAATTAACAAATACAGGAAGAACATTTAGTCTTTGGGAGGTTCAGTCCTTTCAGCAGGTTGGATATTGTTGCTTCTTGTTGGAATTAATCTATAGAAGATTATCAGACAATAAACTCAGAACAGAAACTGTTGGAGCTGATTGGAAAGAACCGATTAAAGAAAGTTTCTCTGAATTTCATCACAGAAAGTGAAGCTTCAATGACTCCAATAATTTGTCTCACTGACCTTCAGGCTTCCTCTGGATACATCGGCTCACCAGGAAAACCAGGAAGAAGAACAGAACCAAAGCAGAACCACAGGAGAGAAACAGGATGAGGACGGGAGGACACTGGAGGTAGGTGGAGAAGGAGCAGGTAGGTGGAGGAGTGAGGGATGGAGGAGGAGGTGGAGGCGAGGATGTAGGCGGAGGAGCAGTGGTGGGTTTCCCTAAAATGATCCAAAGGTAATTATTTAGTTCTTGTCTCTTAATGAGGGTTGAAGCAGAGAGAGAAGCTGCTGACCTTCAACAGAGATCCAGCTGGATGGAGACTCTCCATGACCCCTGATGTTACACCTGTAGAGGCCTTCATCAGAGCTGGTCACATGGTGGAGGGTCATGTGACCTTTGGGCTCAGTCCTGATGAGGGAGCCATCTTTATAGAAAGCAGCTGGGAGGTTGGAGGGAGTGGTCTTTGTTAGACAGCTCAGAGTGACGTCATCTCCCTCCATCACAGGGAGGACAGGACTCTGCAGGATCACTGATCCACCTCAACACAGAGACAAACTACAGCATTTCATCCATTTCCACACAGCTTCATCAACACTAACTCCACAGTCTGATCTTACCAGTGACAGTGAGCTGGATGCTGCTGCTGGCTGCTCCCTCTCTGGACGACCAACACCAGTAAACTCCAGTATCTAATGTGTACATGTAGCTGATCTTACAGGTAGAACCAGCTGGTTTCCCCCATCCATCTTCACACTGAGTCCTGCTTCCTCTGGTTGTGTTCCTCCATACAGTCCATCCAGCAGAGCTGTTGTTCTCCTCACAGCTCAGAGACACAGAGTCTCTGTTAAAGAACTGAGATCTGCTGGGACTCACAGTCAGAGCAGCTGCTGGAATGACAAACTTTTGTATTTATTGATTAATAAAAAATTCAGCTTCAACATGACATTCTTATTCAAAGTTTTGCAGAGATGCAGTGTTTGTGCTAACTGTGAATATTAAGGTGTTAAACAGGAAGTGAACCAACCTTGGTTTGTTGTGCAGCTCAGCACCGAGGTCAGAACTAAAAAGGATAAAAAAATAACTTTGAACTAAAAACTTCATCATTTCTTACATAAAACCAGTTTTACACCTCAGATAGTTTCCATTCAGACCGTTACTCTAAATGTTGTTCCAGCAGGTAGTAAATAGCTCTATGTCCCAAAGTTCTACTAATATTTTTTATGTTTCATCTGTTCTCTTCAGATTCCAGTAGAACTTCTCCTCAGTGTGTTTTAACCCAGTTCCAGGCTGTTTCCCAGCCTCTCCTCCATCATCAGTTATCTACAGAAACCCAGGAAATGTTCAGAAAGAATCTCTACTTACTGAGCAGAAATCTGACAGATGTTTCCTTCATTGTGTCTCTCAGAGCTCTGATAGAGATGTTCAGAGGCTGAGAGTAAAACCTTCCTACTCTGTGGTTGAGGGGCTGCAGGAACATGAAGCAGCCAATGATGTAAAGACACGTATCTCCACCAACTGGGCCCTGGCTGTGGGTTAGCAGCATCACACCACTTCCTGTTTGGCTCTAGGTTATTTATTTTAAACTTGTTTCAAACAACTGTTTGCACAGACAGAAACAGACTGCAGAGCTTCTATATATCTTGAAGTTTAGTTTCTGGAATCATTATATTAGTAAATAGGTTCATAAATCTTTTTAAACAGAGAGAAGAAGGGAGAGCTGCAGATTTAAAGGTGAAACAGATTTACTGGGATATGCAATAAAATATTTCTCCAAGTTTACTAGAAAGTTTACAAGAAAAAAAATGCTAAGCTATATTTAAAATGTAGCGTATCCAATCTATTTCTGGATGGAATTGAAATTGTATGTCTAGGGATGCATGATATATCGATTTAGGCATTGGAAACGGTTGTTCTGGCCCAGCAATAATAATAATAAATAATAATAATAATAACAATCCACCTTTTCAGAAACCCAAATCTGGTCACCCTAAATATAGTGTACGATTTCTACGTTATTGTTAATTTGCATAGTTGCTTTAAAACAAACACATTTTCAGAAATTAAATAGTTTTTATATATTAAGGAATATAAAGCTGACTAATAGCTTCTCCTTTATTAAACTTATACATTTTTATTTCTTTTAGGATTGTGATGCCTTATTGGACCATGCAAAACAGATTTTGTCTTAACAAAGATTCAGTTGGGCAAGATTTATGTACAAAAATAAATCTGTACATGAAATTACGTTTTGTTTTTATGAAGTGTTTTTAAAATGTCTTTGTTGTTGCCAAGCTTTTGCTTTGTCCTTCAGTGTGTGCACACGCTCTTTTCTCTGCTCCCTGCTTGCTTGCACTTTCTGCTCCTTTTATCTTCTTTTTATCTCTTAACCAAAACTACAGAAAGTTGGATTTAGTTATTTGATTTATTTTTCTTTTATTTCTTTTCAAATATATTTTTAATTTTTAATTTTTTTTTTCCCCCGAAGTGGATATGGAGAAGAACCACCCGATTCAAAGAATGCTTACCTTCAGCACAGACGACTTTGAGAAGCTTCTACAGAAAATAGCTGTCATGGAGCTGAAAATCCACCAACTTGAAGTAAACTATGATGTAAACGCTGCGTATGGTAATGAAGCAACGCTGCCTGTGATTCCGAACGGGAACCACCAGCCCAGCACCTCAGCGAACAAACAGTTCCCAGAGGAAAAGGAGAAACCCTGGACCACTCTGGGTGCTAGACCAAAAGATCAACGAACCCCCCACCTAGACACAGAAAACTGGCCGAGACCACAGAGAGATGTCCCAAGAAAAGTGAAACAAAAACGGGATGTTCTCACAACAAATGATAGGAGTAAACCTGCTGGAAATATTGGAATTCCGTTACAAAACAGATTTGCTCCACTTCAAGATGAGACCCAGAATGATAACAACGACAATCAAAGGTATGTCAACAATCTTCACTCTAAGCTACCAGAGAAAAAACAGGCCACAGGGCCAAGGACCCTGATATTATGCAGTGGATCTATACGTGGGATTAAACATTTCTGTAACAAGAAAAACACTGAGGTGTTAATTTATACCCCTTTGAACTATGGCCTGGTGTCTAATGTAACAGACATCCTTCCAGAGATCATGAAAAAACGCCCGACCTTGGAAAAACTCATCATACAAGCTGAAGTCTTGGGCGACGCAGCCCTGAGAAAATCAGAAATACTGAAAGAGGATTACATTCGTCTGCTGAATTTAGTTGATGGTCTTAATGTCAAGGTGTTTCTCAGCGGCCCTCACGTGCCCATTAATTGTGGAGATGAAATGTTTTCCAGAGTTCTGATGTTAAACAAATGGCTGGATGCAACATGCAAACAAACAACTGTAACGTTCATAGACAATTTTAACATCTTTGGGAAGAGGAGACATCTGTTCAACAGAGATGGTTTCTCTTTAAATAGGTCAGGAGCGAAACGGCTGATATCAAACATTTTCTATTCTGTGAACCATGCACCATCAGCTCTGTTCCAAAACAAAGCTCAACCAGTGCCTAAAGAAACAATAAGCCCAGTACAGCCCGAACAAGCCAAGATAAAGATGGCCAAAAAGATGACCCAGAAAGAGCCTACGTCAGAACTACAGGAGGATTCAGCCTAGATCTCAGCAGGACAAAAAGAGGACTCCCCTTTACCGCCATCCCCACAGACACCAGTCCAGACTGCACCCAATTCCCCCACAAAGCCCAGATGTTCCTTTTCTGGAATTTTCTCATAACATGAACAAAGTTTTCAAGATTGGCCTACAGTTGTCATCCTCTCCACATAGCCATTCCGAAAACCGCAACTATGTGAAAAAACCAGCACCTTCTAAGAGCAGCAGAGCCCCAGATCGTCCTCTACATATCACGGAACGTCAGGACCTTCAGATAACTTCTCTGTGATACACACTGGGCCCTGGCAACAAGCTTATCAGACATAACAGTTTCCAGCATCAGCTTGGGCCTTCCACCGGAGCTTATGGAATATCTGTGATGATACGTGGCAGAAATAAGAAAAACAAAATGGGAACAAACAGGAACAGACACTTAAGAGTCATAAACTGTCAGATGCAGCCTGTCAAAGAGACAACATCAACCACTAATTCATATAAACTGGCTTTATTAAACATCACCCCCGGTTCTAAAGTCCTTCCACTGGCTCCCTGTATCTCAGAGAATAGGCTTTAAAATACTTCTGTTAGTCTATAAATCTCTGAATGGCTTAGCACCTAAATACATCACAGACTTGCTATCAGTGTATCAACCCTCCAGACCACTCAGGTCTTCTGGCTCCAGCCTGCTCTGCATACCTAGAACCAGAACTAAACATGGAGAAGCAGCATTTAGTTCCTATGCTCCACTTATCTGGAACAAACTTCCAGAAAACTGTAAAAGTGCGGAAAGCCTGAGTTCCTTTAAATCAAGACTAAAAACACATTTGTTTAGGATTGCCTTCAACTGTTCTAGTTAAACAGTTCAACTAAAACATATTTTCTTTAAATTAATCATTTCAAAAGCATTACCATTAGTATAATAATAAAGAATATACATACAAAATTAAAGATAACTTTTCTTTTTGGGGAGCAGAAAGGCAGTTCAGGTTTTGTTCGCCCTGTGAACCAAAAGACCTCGCATAGGAATGTGAGGCTCTCTCTAAGGGTGAGAGGAAGGTTGTAGGTGCCACCAGAAGGCATTTAATTGTACTGAGACGTCGGTAATCTAGAGTGGGATCCCCCCCAGTTATCCAGGTTGGCACCATGGGATTGGTGTGTATCAGACAGAGTTAAATTGCATATCGGGCAGAGTTAAATTACCTGTAGATAATGGGAAAGGTTTTGCAGTTCTATAGTAGTAGAACAAAAGGCAAGGTTCTGGGGAATTGTCAACTGCCCAAGGAGAAATTTTTGATCAAATGCTAACAGCTTTAAAGATAATTAGAAATCAAATACTGGAAAATTAGCTCAAACAAAGTCCTCTTCTTCTCCATAAAAAAAAAAAAAAAAAAAATGTAATCTAACAAAAACTTCCAACTGTTTTTAATATTATTTTTTTTTCTGCATTTTTTATTTTATTTATTTTCTTTTTTTCCCTACTTGCTTTGATTCTGTTTTATCTTCCTGTATTTTAATCATGTAAAGCACTTTGCATTGTCTTTGTACTGAATTGTGCTATACAAGTAAATTTGCCTTGCCTTGCCTTGCCTTGATGAGTAAAGACAAAGCTAACAGGATGGACTGAATGCTACGCGATGCAACAGTAATATGTTTTGAGATGTTGTTGAAGCTTGGACAAGCTCTATTTCACTAAGGGATTAAACACTGATATAACATTAGTGTTCATGTGTTCCTCAAATGCTCATTACATTTCCATTACCAAGTATGACCAAGAGTCATTTAGTGGAATCCTGATGTCTATTCGCTGCTAGCTATTTCAAAGAGGGTAAATAACCATTTAACTAAAGATTACGCGTTCCTGATTAAGCCAGTTATTTAATAAAACATCAGGCCAAATAATGTTTTACTCACCTCATGGATTTGCATTGTGAAATGGTCTGAAAACATTCCAATTTCTCTAAATTAGTGAAAAGCCAATTTGATCATATCCCAAATTCTTCTTAGCTTCACTTCATTGGCTTCCTGTTAAATAAAGAATAGAATTTAAAATGCTCCTTCTCGCATATAAAGCCTTAAATCGCCAAGTTCCGTCTGATATCAGACATCTGATTGTTCTTTGTTTTGTTTTATTTAGGTTGAGGTCTGAACTGCCCCCTCTCCCAAGCACATCTCAACTCTCCGCCAAGTGAGGAGCCCATTTCCCCCGTCCTGCTCTCCCTCCGCTGGCTGGTGTCTGGGGTCGCCAGTGATCTGGTGTAGCTCCGTGTTTTGAGGTGGATGCCTGGTGGCTACTGGCTTATTCCTGGCGGCTTTTCTGCGGGAATAGGCCAGGCTAGGGTTAGGGGTTGGGGCCTGCCCCTGGGGCCAAAATCCCTGGGGCCCAGGGCCGGAATCACTTCAGGGTGGCTGGCTGCCATGCATAATCAAGCAGAACACCATGGAGAGAGACGTACTGATCCTCCTGTGAAAGTAAAATATGTTGGGCTCTTTTTGGCATCAAGACAATTATTCTTATTGTCACATTGACAGACAGGACAATGTTAAAAAAAAAAAAAAAGATACATGAAAATAATATGAAATGGGAGTCAGGGACTATGTGATTCACTGATAAAAGACTATATCTGTTGTTAAAAGAAGAAAATATATGTTTACTCTTTTGAGAATATTGTGAGAGAATGTTTGAGAGGTATTCTCTACGTTGGCCTCTGTTATACTTTTATTTGTTAAGTTCTGTCTCATGTGTGGATGTGTCCCAACTGCTCTTAAACATGCTGTTGTACAACCTCTGATCAAAAAGAAAAATCTAGTTCCCTATATGTTGTCCAACTTTAGGCTTATCTCGAAATTGCCGTTTTTAATCTAAAATTGTAGAGAAAGTGGTTTTTATCCAAATTCAATCATACTTAATAGCCAATGATATACATTAGAAGTTCCAATCTGGTTTAAAACCTTTTCATAGCAGTGACATGGTGACTGTTGACTCAGGAAATCCTGCTATGCTCGTGCTCCTTGATCTTACAGCTGCCTTTGACACTGTGGACCATGGGATTATCTTAGCATGACTTAAACAGTGGGTGGGCATTACAGGATCTCTCATGGTTCTAGTCTTATTTGACTGACCGGAGCTTTTCTGTGCAGCTAGGTCAATTCACTTCATCTTCAGCTCCTCAGTTCTGGGGTTCCCCAAGGCTCCTTTCTTGGACCTATTCTTTTTCTCCTGTATATGTAACCATTTGGGTCAATTTTAAGGAACCATGATCTTTCTTTTCATTGTTATGTTGATGACGTACAGATCCACTTTGCTTTAGCATCAAAATCCAACAACCCCATACAGTCATTTTCGAACTGCTTAAACAATGTTAAGTCGTGGATGACCTCAAACTTTCTGAATCTGAATAAAAGTAAGACTGAAATTATAATGTTTGGTTGTAGTCTAGCAGTTTTTCCTCCTGGCTCCTTGGGCCCTCTTACACCTAACATTCGATCAACAGTAAAAAATCTTGGTGTAATATTTGATGACAGGTTGAAATTTGATTGTCAGGTTAGTTTGGTCGTAAAAAATAGCTTTTACCAGTTAAGAAATTTATCAAAAGTGAAAGGGTACCTGCCACAAAAAGATCTGGAGACTGTAATCCATGCTTTTATTAATACAAGATTGAATTACTGTAATTCTTTATATGCTGGCTTGGACCACTCACTTTTACACCGTCTGCTGTTGGTACAAAATGCAGCTGCCCGTCTCCTTACTGCCACATGTTAAAGTGACCACATATCACCTGTTCTAGCCTCACTGCACTGGCTCCCGATTGTTTTTAGGATAGATTTTAAAATGTTATCGTTTGTTTTTAAAGCTCCTAATGGTCTAGCCCCCCAGTATTTGACTGAGCTTCTCCAAATTAATGCCCCGGCCAGAACACTGAGATCCTCTAATCAGTTGCTGCTGGTCATGCCTAAAACCAGACTTAAAACCAAAGGTGATCGTGCCTTTATGGGAGTGTCACTAAGACTCTAAAATAACTTGCCTTGGCATATTAGATCAGCAGGCTCCTTTGAGGTTTTTAAATCCTCTTTAAAAGCACACTTCTTTTCCCTAGCTTTTAATCAAGTCTAAGGGAAAATTGAGCAAATATTAACTTTAAAATTTTATTTTATTTTAAAATGTATTTTAATTGAAACATTTATCCTACTATATTTAACCTCCATTCAATTTTTCTTTTTGTAATGTATTTATGTATTTTAGCCTTCAGTTTTTATCTTATGTTCCTTAACTGTGATAAAGAGAACTGCCCATAATAGTTTTCAGGGGTGTGGAAAAGACTCTGGATGGATATAAAAGAATGCAGAAAGGAACAGAACACTAAGACACAGGGGTGACAGCAGACAGGTCTGATAACAACATCAAAGAAAAACCTTCAGACATGTAAGATTTGTCTTTTTGAATCACACATCTCATTCTGTTTTATCTCTCGTAAAACTGTAACCAATAGATTGTGAATAGCAGTTTCTCTGTCCTCTATAGGTTATTACTGAATTGTCTTTTTGTACCTTAGCACAATATCAGCTGCAACATCATTGTTTATATATACAGTCTGTTGTTTGCTCTTATATTTATTTATTTATTACTCAGATTGAACCATCGAAAGAAGCTGAACCTTTTGGCATCCAACAGAGCTTCATCTCTTGTCAGTTGTTTGCCAAGCCACCAAGATGATTCGCCTTTTGCTGTTCTTATGCACCCTTATATTTCTGACAGGTATTTTAAAACACACACGCGTATTACATAGGCACAAACATTTGCTGTTATTGCTGGAATAAAAAGCTTTATGTCGAACATTATATTGATGGAACTGAATACAAATATTTATATCAACACAGCATTTCTACCTTTGTTCCTTTCCACTGAAAACAAATATTTTAAAATGGTCAAGGATCTTAATGTAGCACAAATCTTGAAGTCCTAAAGTATTGCCAGCTGTGATTAAGCATATGGTATCCAGGATATATCCAGTGATTTCCATAAAAATGTATCTAAAATGCTAAGAATATAAAACAAAAACTAAATTAAAGAGAATAAATGTTGAATTCACTGATGAATGAAGATCTACAAAGTGCCTACTAATAAAAACTTACTGAACTATTATTTAAAGCTGAATTATCAATCTCTATTCGTGTTTTTTTTTCATGCTTCTGACCCACATACAGAGATTAACTCCTAGAATACACAAAAAAACCAGGATAGAAAAATGTATTAACCGACAACATGGAGGGCAGAGGAGGGTAGATTAACCATCACCAGCAGCATGAAGTGCTATGTGCATTTTGATTTGATGTACATGAACAAAGAAGTAAGTATCATGTCCAAAATGCCATTTGAAGACTTTTTTTATGCCTCCTGCTTATAGATTAACACTTTGCTAACCAACACATGAAATCCCTAAAGTACCTCACTAAAAAAGTGTTTCTTTTTCAATGAAGGTAAACCTAAACCTCTTCAGTTTTGGGGAACAAGCAGCTCTGCATTTCAGTTCTGTCTCCAATGACCCCGAAGAGGTAAGTCTTTTTTGGTGTGTTATTTGTATATTTACTGTACATTACTTATTGTAAGAGAACGAAATGTCTTGGAAAACAATATTATTAATCAAATTCTTAAGGTAAAATGTAGTTATGAACTATTTAAACAATAATCTCCTATCTTTATGTTTCTTTCTTTTATGCTCTCTGTTTAGAACAATAACAAACTATTTTTTTTTGTTGCTTTTATAGACGGCAGATGTAAAAGTTGAGGGGAGGCTAGTTGACTCTGTGCCTCTTGGATCAGCTGACTCTGGTGGATATACAGACATCAGGTTGGTGAATCGCTTTTTATTTGTCATTAATCTGTGAAGCAATGCTGAAGAGAAGTCAAAGGTGTTCTTTGAGTTTTGACTCCCAAAAATCTCCCTTTATTCTTCAGGCCTTGGGATTTTACCCAACTCCACAGTACGTATCCAGAAAACCTGCTCAACCTTCACCTGCAGTGTCGACAGATCTGTCACTTCAACAAGCTGTGGAGACCAGGAGGAATGTGACGGTCATGGCAGGTAAACACTATTTACTTGTATAATGTAAAATCCTGGTTAGGCAGAAAGCTATGGACTATCAAGACTAGAACCTCACACCACAAGAACCGTTCATTTAGCTTCTGAGGTCAGTCTCATCAGTAAAGACCTCCCCCCTATTGATGATGATTGAGTTACCTTAACCAACATGCCAGAAAGAAAGGAGACAGAGAAAAAAAAGAAAATATTTGTGCCTTAAATTGTTTTTTTTATGTTTACAAAATGTGTTTTAATCTCCCTAATAAATCTCTTTTGTTTAAAAAAATTATGGTTCTACTTTAAACTGTCACGTCATCTGATTAAAGACAAAATAAGCTCCCAGTCTGAACTTCAACCCTAGCTCTCTGGTTCTATCACAGTATTACATATTAGCAGTTTTTTTTATTGGCCAAGGTCAGAGGTGTGATGCTCGAGGCCATGAGTGCTAATCTTTAGGATGCATCCCTGCTGAAACAGCCCTGGGGTCCATTTTACAAAGCAAGTTTACAGAAAACTACGTTTTCTCAACCTGAATTCAAGGAAGCAGAGTTTTCTGTTTCCCAAAGAGAGTTTACTCCAGCTCTGTTTCTGTTACCATAGTAACATTCTAAACTCAGTGTCCTTTGCCTCCACTCTTCTTTTAGCCAATCAGGTTGTCTTATTTCCTTATTTGATTGGAAGAGTTCTCTTGTAGTTACCTGCAAACAAGAAAAATATAAAAATCATTCACTTGGTCCATTAGAGACATTAGGTATTAAAAACACAAACATATGTCTTTTAGATGAGGATCCAATAAAAAACTGAGCTGCATTAATTCTCAGAGATTTCCATATTTATAGGGAGAGGTTTGTCATACAGCGTTTTGGTGTCCTTTATATTCAGAATGTTCCATTTGTTGCAGGACTAGAAGAACCAGAGATACAGATTCCTATGTTCTCTAGTTAAAAGACAGTAAATGACTTCCTTCCTGTGATGGTGGCAAACTCAATTAGATCAACAGCTAACATAATGCTAACTAAGCTAAGTGCATGTTACATTGCACAGTTGACTGATTGATTTGCTCTCTGTAAAGAACCTTGAGATGACTTGTGATGTGAATTGGTGCAATATAAATAAACTGAATGGAACTGAATTGAATAATTTCAGTTTCCTCAATACTTTCAAACCTTTGGCCATGTGGGCCAAAACTGTCAATCTGACACTAAATGAGACATTTTTTTTCTTCTTGAATTTTAAATTAGATATTTTATAAAATCTTTCATTTTTATCTATGCAACTAAAAACAAAACAAAACCTCAATCCAATAAAATGTCTGTTTAGAGATCTGAAATATAAAATCTAATTCTTAATCAAAAAATGCAAACAGTATTTTAACACTGAAGTAAATGGCTTGAGCAGAAGCCGACATCTCAGGAAAGTTTCAACCCAGGTGAGCGCAGAGGTGGCTTCAACTCTAATATGAACGTATCTTTATATGTCTTTCTCCATCAGGTGCTTTGTAAACAGGATCTGCACTGTGACCGGCCCCACTGTGGTCGACTCTCAAGGCTATAAGAGCTCTGTGACGGATCGGTGCATGTACTCTCTGCTGTCAGACTCATCCAGCAGTTTTGAAGTGCTGGCTAACTTCCAGGAACGTCGCCGTCGGGATGTGAGCTTTTTGGACAGTGTGAGCCTTCGACCTGTTGGCTCAAATGATTACTTTCACCTGGAACAAGGTGGCCAAGTTAAGGTAATTCCCAGCAAATCTGATTAATATTCCTCTACACTGCTTTCCTTGGCCACATAGATTCTCTTCCTATGACTAACTGCTCTTCCTTGGCTCTGCTGTACACAGATGAACGAGACATTGTTGACCCTGAACAGTTCAGCCCAGCAGATTCAGAATATTATGTTAAGCAAGGACAAAACTGGACTGTCAGCAGTGTTTTCATTCTCTGGGCTCAAAATATCGGTGATGTTTGATGGCTACACGGCACAGATCCACATGAATGGTAGGGAACCTATAAGGCAGTAAGAAGTCCATAATTAACATTCAGATTTTTCACATTCTGTTCGTTTTCTCCGACGGAAGATCATTCCTGCTGAAAATAAGATTTAATCGAACACAAAATTAAAAGAATAGAAAAAAAAGTTTGTTTGATTTTTTTGTGTTCCTAACTGACTATAATCTTTTTATTACAATTTAGGGCACGGTCATTTATTTGTTTAACGGTTTTCAGGTAGAGTAATTTCTTTTATCAGTTATTTATTCGTAGTGCCTGCTGGTAGTGGTCAGAGTGTACAGGCTATTTACCTTTTATATTCTGTATTTATTCCTAATTATTGTGGGATTAATCCTCCATTCATGGATTCATTGTTTCTATAGCAACAATTAAGTACAATTTTAATCTCTAAATGTGCAAAAAGGACACAGCCTGTAAGATGTAAACCTGTAATTGAAGCCAAATGGTGGTTGGCACATGGAGGCTGAATATAAAGCAACCAATAATAGATTGCTGTTGTGTGATATGATGGCAGGAAAGCTACCAATAGTTTCTACATTAGACAAATATTTTAGTGACCTTCTTTTTTGACTGATGTTGCTTTTACCAACATTATGTCTGGAATCATTTAGTACCTGTTGGATCATCGATGAAGGGCCTATGTGTTGACTCCAGGAACATTTCAAGTGTGAAACGTCTTGATTTAAGCTCCTCAAGGTAAAACATTGTTATGATTAAGTTGTTAAAAACAAGTATTCTGCATTTCAAAGGATTCCCCCAAAAACATGAAGCTGAGTTGTCCTTTTATTTATTTATTTTTTCATTTTGCCAGCTGTGAAAGGCAGTATGAAGACCCTGTCGACAGTCAAATAAACTGCAACATGACAACTGAATAGTGAGTAGATTTATAAAAATCTCTGTTATTCTTTGGGGTCATTTTCATGCTATATGGCATCATGTGCGATGACCTAAAGTGGAGGAATAATTGATTTTCTTTCCTTTCCGTGTGATAAAGCTGTAACCTGTTAAGAGTCCCCCCCTTCTCCTCCTGCAATGATTACATCGACCCAACTCCCTACATGAACGCCTGCAGCAGCACTTTGTGCAAATATCCTTCTGTGGACGACCTCAGATGTCAGTTTCTGTGGGGCTACGCCAGAGCCTGTAGCCTGCAAAGCAACATAACACTGGAGGGCTGGTGGTCAGAAGCAGGATGCTGTAAGAGAATCCCAGCTTCAGGGCTGCTTTTTTACAGTTTGCATGTTTTCAGAATTAATGTCACTTTCCTTCCCTGCAGCCAAGCCTCAGGCTTTTTGCCAGGACAAGCTCTGCGGTGATCATGAATTCTGTGGCAACAAGCATAGTGGGAAGACTGGCTGCCTCTGCAGAGCCCTTTTTGCCTCCAAGTACAAAGTGTCTGGCACTCTGGGTGGGACATTGCTGAGAAATACACAATAATACTGAGTCTTTGGGAAAAGACATAGATCAGAGTTTTTAAAGATACTTTAATTCCCAGGTGAGCCAGCGGTCTGCAAGCAGAACTCTGGTTCCATCACTCTTGTTGGCTGCCTGCTAGAGGAAAAAGGCATCGACTACTCAGTGTTGCACCTCAACGACCCGAGCTGCAGGGGCGTGATGGACGAGGAGAGCCACACAGTGACCTTTAGCTTCGACAGCAGCAATACCTGTGGGACGGAGATCACGGTGGGATCTTAGATTCATCCCTGCATTCCTCTTTTTTGGAATCATTTTGTGTTTCTTGTCAATTTTCTCATCCATTGGGTTCAATAATATAACCAAAAAGCAAAACAAGAGATAACTGCCATTTATCTCCAAGTTTAAAATGAATAAATGTCTGATTCTGCAGAGAGATCGCAGCCAGGTAAACTACAAGAACACCATCATGACCCAGAACAGCTCTGATGTCATCACTCGCCATGATCAGGTGTACATCGACTTCTCCTGCCACCATACTCAACCTGAGATAAAGGTGGTGGAGCTCAGAATTAAAGACAAGTGAGTGACTGCAGGCAACTTTTGTTTCAGTCATGATGAAAATGTGTTCAGTGAGTGTCAGAGTTTAATAAGCCTCCATGTGTTTGGTTGCTCTGCAGCTCTGTGGTCCAGCACATCAAATCTGGAGAATGGAGCTACTCTGTGTCTATGAAAGCATATGTGAATGCTGGCTACACAAAACCTATCGATTCCGCTGTGCTGCTAAACCAGAAAATCTGGGTGGAGCTGAAGACCGACGGACTGGATGCTAACACGGTTGCCGTGGTGATGGACTCATGCTGGGCAACCAGCCAGGAATCAGACAGCAGCAAACCAAGATATGACTTGATTAATGATGGGTGAGATGCAGACATGTAAAGCGAAAATGATGAGAATCATAGACGTGTTTTCAGATTGGGCTTAAAGACTCACATCAAATGGTTTTTATTTATCCCAGCTGTGCTAACCCAAATGACGGGACAGTGGAGGCGGAAGAAAACGGAGAAGGAACCTCCTGCTACTTCTCTTACAACATGTTTGAGTTCTCTGGGAGCGCTGGTGAAGTCTACCTTCACTGCAAACTGCAGCTGTGTCTCAAACAGCAGAACAACTGTATTCCGGTGAAAAAACTATCCAAACACATTTCCCTTCATTACTTATAGGAGCTCTGATGGTTTTAAATGCAAAACTAAACTGAGTCTTCTTAGTTTGTGAGAAGATAATTCTTCAGAAAATGATGTCTGTAAATATGTGGCACTGGTCTGCAGAAATGTAATGTTTCTTTGTGATTTTATGTCAGGATTGCTCCGGTGGATTTAGGAGAAGACGAAGGTCTGCGACTCTCAGACATGGAGACCCAGGCTTCATCAGCCTGGCCTGGATTCATTAGGCAAGACGCTTTGTTTTTCTCATGCATTGCCAGAGCTGCCACTGTACTTCAGAAGCTGGAAATGGCAATTTAAATAAGCTGTTCTTTAAAATAAAGAATGTAGGTATTTGTTAAAGTATTCATGAGGCTAGTAATTCATTAATTAAGCTTATTTATATCTTAAACTTAATCTTAATTAAGTTTATTTATATCTGTGTTGTTAATTCTGCCAGTTTTACACACACATTTAAATAAACATATACTGTATAAAGCATATAAAACATATATTAATGAAAAGATTGTAGATGTGAAAAAAAAACTGTCACAAATAAGTTAAGTTTAATGAATTGAATAATTGAATATTTTAAAATTACGTTGAATTAAAATGACCAAGATCATTTGTATTCTTTGATATAAACATCGATGTTTACCTGTTTTATTTTCATTTTCTGCTCCTCAGCACGACATTCACGGCTCATAACAAACTAAAACCCAGATGGTTAGCAGCGATATTAAACCAAGAAGTGGCAAAAAAAATATATTGACAGAGCAAGTTGTTAAAACAGCCTTTTGCAGAGGATAAATGTGTCACATTGACATTTCCTTGTTTTCTCAGGAGGCTTCCATGTGAAACTGGACTGAGCGGCCGGCTGCCGACCTTTATGCTGATTCCTGACTTCAGTCCTGATCTAGCAGATGGGATGTTTAGAAGTATTGGGTGTTTCTTGCTTTTAGGATGGCGCTTCTACTGCTCTTTTAGTAAATATAATCTGGGGACATAAAGAATTAAATAAACCTGAAATAAGTTTTCTGTGGTTTGGATTAAATTGGATGTTGAGAAGCATGTGGGCTATATTTAAGCTAATTCATTTGTTTTCTTTGAAAGAATAATGTTTATTATCCTTTAATAGACATTAATGCATTGCAAACCTTGTACTTTCAATTTCTTAGAAACAAAATGCTAAAATAATACAAATAAAGATTCCATGCAGATTCCATCTCCTGTTTTATTTATTTTTTTACTTTCAATACTTTGCACAATAAGGTTTTTCAGGAAGCCTTCTTGCATGAAGTGATGATGAAACCATTGGTGCTTGGAATAATCTATCTGTTTAATTTATCTGTAGATGGGAAATACACCTCCAGACAAACAAAACTGACTCAGTGACTCTTTGGTAAGGGGATATAAAAAGACTCTCACCAACTTTATCTGTTTAAAGCCTTAGTGGTATTTTTCTCTTTTAGATGTCAGGGGTTCAGGAGTTCCATTATCTTCCTAAAAAGTCCTACATGAGAGTGTCAACAAGCTTTTCCATTGACTCTCTATGCTTTATATTAATACTTCTTTACATAGCAAAATACTCTTAAGTGGATAAGTAATACACATATAATTCCCTTACATAATTACTATTGGTGAATTCAAAATTAGGTATTAAATGCTTATTTCCACCTCAGTGTTTGCAGCCTCCCCTACTGTAAGCCTTTCAGTCAGCAGAGGGCAGTGTTGATTACTGATCGCTAATGGAAATGAATGACTTTATAACACGTACTCGGGAACCACTCCATGGAGATCCAATAATGCAACAATACATGCTGATAAATATAAATTGAAATATAAATCCAGGCATTGAATATTTGGACTTTGACTTAAAATGTGGAAATTGTGCATCCAAGACTCTTCCACAGTGTTTTTTAAACATATTGCTGACATAAACATTAACAACTTGAGGAGCACTGTCATAGAGTTTAATTAAGATTCAAATTAGATTAATGTTGTTAATTGCAATATTACCATGGGAATACAAGGAGTATATTAGTAAAAGCCCCCCAAACTACTCACTCTTTTAAATGAGCTAAAAACTCTGATCCGAACCGAAGGTGGTTTTAGAAACAAACACAAAACGAAATGATTCTGAGCTTCATCACATCACTATAAACATCTCTGTTCTGTCAGCTTTGCAGTCAAATAAACCTCCCTTTAATTATATAAAAATTGCAACAAATCTCACCAGAATCTGCAAGAGTCTCAGTTTTATTTACAACATGAAAAAATTTTGTCTTTTATTATAATGTTTTTACATATTTCTATTAGCTCACTTTTATGAGGAAGGTTCCTTCTGCTACTTGTTGATTTAATATAGTTGTCTTCTGATTAGTGTGTTAGTATATGAATGAGTGTTTCTTGATGCAAGTCAGTGAATGTTATCATAAAAAGCCCTTTGAGTGTTTGGTATGAATAGAAAAGTTTGATATAAATCATGTTGAACTTTTCATTGCCTTAAGTTTTCCTAATATTGCACCAGCCTGCATTCAGACTAAGGACGACTTAGTAATTAGTAGGGATGTTAAAATGCCATATTCACACCAGCTCTAGTACCTAAACGAAATATTTACACTGTGTCATGATGCTTTTAGGTGATCTGACCCACATGCAGTAAACCACTCAGAGAACCAGGTTTAACAGGTTTATTGAGGTGAACCACAGGGAGTGGAATCTGGAACTCAGAGAGCTGGTGAACCGGAACTAGAAGTGAGAAGGGAAGTTCACAGCGGTTAGTTCAGGGGCCGTAGGAAACCGGATTGAGTTCATGAAAACAGACGAAACGGGACTCATGTTGGAGAGGGTTTCTTTCTTTTCCTTGAATCCAGAAGGTGTGGGTTTATCTAGAGGAAGGGGAACACGTTGGAGGACGGACAGGTTGGTTTTGGTTGAACCCTGAGGAGCGATTGAGCAGACTGCCACTTGGATTTCTGTGGAAACTTGAACGGGTCGTGTGGAGGTTTTTCCCCTGCTCAGTGTGAACACAAATGCTCCTTCCAGGGGGAGAAGGCCAAACATCCAGTTTGCAGGAAGGCTTCCTGCTGAAAGGCAAAGACAAAAACAACGTTAAACTTAGTGAAACAATGGCTCAGGTTAGAGTCAGCTAATCTCAGCTTGGCTAGAGTACCCAAAACTATTAACACTAATAGATGTCAGTCAACAGCTCAAATACTCCCCAGTGATGAACCAACGAGCCGCAGGTGTTTAGGAGGGCCAACGAGGACAGGGAGCCACCTGGTGGTGGAGGGAGAGACAAACAAAAACTACCCACACAAACTGGATTCCTAACAGATTCTTCTTTTCCAAGGTGATTCCATCTGTCCTCCTTCTGACAAAGCATGTGGCAACAGTGGAAAAGAAAACTTTAAGTTTCTTCTCATTGACAAAATGGAAAATGGAAATGGAAAATCTCTAGAATGTGGAATAGTTATTATGTCCCTCAATATGAACTCCATGATCCATGAGAAAATCTGAAGTGCTCACATCAGAATCACATCAAAATGTATTTTTTTAGTTTGTTTGCACAAACAAGGAACTCTTTTTTTTTTTCAATAAGCCTTTGTAAACATTATGGGAAATAAAAATAAAAAAATGTATTGGAGCAGTATGTTCATTTTTACACTCTTTATAAAGACAAGGATGAAACTGGTTTTGATGGGTGAGGAGCTACCCTGTGGGCTTTACCCTGTAGGTGTTTATTTTGTTCATGTCTGTGTTTTAGATATAGTGTTTTGTAGAGCCTCCAGAGGGTAAAAGTCTAAACCGTTTCTGTCCAGGATGTGTTAGCTGTGCTGACTCTAGACCTGTACAAGCAGCCTACTGGATGGTGGTTAAATCTGTCCTTCTAATTCTTTTCCCAGGCGTAAACATTGGTTGCACTTTGGACCCGTTTATTTTATGAGATGAGCCAAACCACACAGAGATGGAATAACACATAAACTAAATGATGACGATGTAGAAGTTGGTCTGCAGTTTTCTGAAATGCCATAGAACAGAGGTCACGGATTAGCGGACTGGGGTCCGGATCCGGCTTGGACCCCACCCTACCAATCCTGACCCAACCTGATTTAAAACATTTATAAATTACTGCATGTTGTCCGATGACAGTGTCTAATTTTCATTTCCCCCACTTCTCCTGTTAATACAGTAAAGCCCTCTGGAGCGTCCGGCTCCAGGCTGCGCGTGATCCAAATGAGCCAATTAGCTGTCAGTCTGGGTTGCTGCTGCTGCTGCTACTTTTAGACACAGCAGGCAAACCTGTGGCAAGCCGGGCGATGGGAAAGAAGGAGAAGATGATGAGAAAAAGAGCAGAGAAAGTGTGGACTGCTGGAAGAACTGCGGTGAACTGGTGAAAGAAAAGTGAAAAATGGTGCTCAAAGATGACCCTGCACATTTAGAGGATGTTGGGCTCAACCTGCTGCTGTGAAGCAGGATTCTCCACCATGAACAGAATCAACAATAAATCTGGATCCAGGCTCAAAATGAGCACCTTGATATGTGCTTGAGAATGGCTTAGTCTCTGGTTAAACCCAGGTTTAAAGCCTTGCAGGGCAGCCTAAAGCCCACTGCCAACATTAAGACAGAAAAAAGAAAGAAAATAACAAACACTCAGTTCAGGTGTTTTATAAAATAGAAAATTGTCTATAAATCAAACTGAATGATTGCTGTACTGTACTTCAAAAACAATTTAGATTTTAAAATGGAAAAATATTATTTTTTAATATTTTTTAATATCTAAAAATTCAATTTATAAAATTAATGCCTAAACACCTCATTTTTTTGTGTTTAATTCTGTTTAAAGTAACATATTATAATTAAAAATGTCTCTGGAACTTTACTGGTTGATGATTTTCTTTATTCGGACCTCACTGATTTTTAATTGGTTACTCCTGGAGTAGAAGGTCTAGTCTCTGTCTGCTCTTCTGAACAATGTGTGAGGATCACCTCAGCTCTATAGGATGGAGAGCTTCATATACACGAATATTAAAAAGTATTGCTTAGTAAATGTTAAAACCCCAAATGAATATGAAGATTTGATCCAAATTCTTATGAGCTGTAAGGCATAGGTAAAATCATATAGACAAGTGTGCTATGTCAGAAACAACAACAATGTAATACAATTAACATTTTCAAAAACAAAAAAATTAACTTTCAAACTAAAACTGGAAGCCACCAGAAAGGAGCCTGAAATCTGCCTCTAATTTTCAGTTTAGAGTTTCTGGGAACCATCAGAGCTATAGAATTGTGTTGAATCTTACTTTTTTTGCCTGAAAATCTATTTCTATAAATATTTATGGATGTTTTTCGTGCTCCTTATATTTGACTCAATTAACCACTAGGGGAAGCTGTCTACTTATGTGTTTGACAACCCTGCATGACCCAGGATATTTACCAACAGAAACTGTTAAACTTTGTTCTTAGAAAACAGGTTATTTTTCTGTTACATAAAATGATTTCAAGTTGTGTGGTAAGTTTTATATATTTCATTTTCAAAATGAGTTGCACATTTCAAATATTTTCATTAGCCTGACTTTTTTAGCTATTTGCAGTGCACACATTTATTTAACTTTGTCAGTTTATTACATTTTGATTAAAATGCAATTGATTAATTTCCTTTTCTTTGAGTGGCCAGTCTCCTTTGGATCTGCTGCTGAAGGGCTGTAATGAGCAGCAGCTTTCCTCTGAATTGGTCGTTGCAGGCTAATCAGTGGGTCACACCATTTGTTGTAATGGGAAGGGGAATATGTTCATCTTTTGTTTAGATATTCTTTTTTTGGATAGTTTAATTAATTTGTTAAATTTAAAAAGTACTCAGTGTCTGGCCAATATTTATCTGTTTAATGAAGTTGATTTGTTGGTTAGTTTGCCAGTCATCAGTCAGTGCTCCCCCTTGTGTGTCAACAGTGGTCTGACCTGCCACTATTTTAGTTTCCCTCATGTCTTGTTTGATAGGTCAGTTTGTACTTGAGTTCTTTATGTTAGTACCTGAATTCAAGTCTGTTTTGTTGACCTCTGTTTTTAGGCCCAGTTTATCATTTTTTAACATTTTTTTTTTTTAGTGGTTTTTCTGGCTGGTTTGTGCAAATCCTTCACAGCATCTACAGTGCTTTCCAAACACTATATTGTAGTTCATTAAACCTAGGCCTGTATAGTTTGTCAAAAAAGATATGTAGTTACTACAACAAATTTTAATTTGGGATCAGTACAGTATTTGTGAACTCAATTACAAAGAATTTAAATGTTTCCAGAATAAGTAATTTATTTAAACATATTTTTTTTGGCTCATGAAATCCTTCAAGTCAGATAAAAGTCTGCAGCTGCTGCAGTGACTAAAGTTTAAACGACATGGTAAGAAAATAGAACGGATGTTACTTCACACAGGAAATGATTCAATTTCTGAATCCTGAATGCCATAAGGGTCTTAAAGTGAACATAGTTTTATCTAAAGAAAAGTAGGTGGACATCAGTGGTTCGACTGAAGGAAAATAATGTATCCCTGGTTCTGACTGAATCAGGTTGGACCACATTAAACCTCTGAAGAGTTGCTGAGGGAGAAAATCCTAGAAACTTTGAAGAAAAGGGTAAACAATTAATTATTTTATTTCACACACCAGTAAGTTATTTAGAGTAAAAAAGAATATTGATGAAAAGTATTTCAAGAGCAAAGGTTATACAAATAATGAGACAAAAAGTAACCAAAAAAACAAAACAAAAGAAAAACATAAAGATCTATAAATGTTTGTCTATTTCACATTTAAAGAGCTGTTATTGCTTTTCAGAGAGAAAAAAACCTGGGAGCTTCATTCATTTATTGATCAATTCATTAACAAAAATCATTCATCTACTGATAACTATCTTCTCTAAGTTCTCATTTGCAACAGGCAGACATGTTAAAGCAATTTTTTTAATATAAAATCATTTTTGTTGCAACAATATTTCAAATCAAGGCATTATTAGAAGTGTTTAATTTTAGTAGAATCCTTGCTTGTGAGAAAGATTAGCATAAAGTCATGCTGAACTGTTTTTCTGACATGAGTTTTAGCTTCTTCAAAAAGCAGAAACTGGGGTGTGATGGAGTGATGGAGCACATTGTCGCTCTTACTCTGAGGGTGTTGCCTTGCGTCACTCCCTGTTTTGGTTGTTGCAGATCTAAATTCAGTGGTATAAAAAAGCAAAAAGTTTACGTAAATAAAGAGGCTAAAAAATAACTGGATAATCTGAATTACTGGTTCAGTAGGCGTACTTAACTTTAGTCATCAAACTTTCATCTAACTTTTTTTTTTCTGATGATAAATGATCATAATCTAATGTGCAATATCTGCATCACTTCCTGAAAAAAAATAGCCACAGAGATCACTTCTGGTAACAGCAACTGTCAAAATGGCAGTTATACTATTCTATCAGACTCACTCTCCAAGGTTATAAACTAAACCTGAAGGTGTTTTTCTTCCTGCTGGTCCACAGTATCATTTTAGACTTATTTCTAGAAACAAACCAGACCTTTGTATTTTTTCATAAAGAGGGTCAATGATGTCCCTCTTCATGACCTGGGTTCTTTTTCGGAGCTACGCAGACTCCTTGCAGTAAATCGTGTCAGGTGTGATCATCTCTATTGCCATTTTGTCGGGGTTTGGTTGAGGTTTGAGGACGCAAATGCAGAGGCAGAGAGGCTGAGGAGATTTCTTGCAGTTTAATGATGAAAACAGTAAACAAAGTCAGGAATCCAAAAATCAAACTAAAAATGTAAAGCAAACCAGAACCATGGAGACATCATGGGAAACCAAACACGAGGAGCCAGGGAGAGACTAGGTAGACAACAACATGAGTAGCCAGCAACGACAAGGAACCAACAAGGAATGACAGCAGAGGGAGAGTATAAATAGCTGACTGAGACAAAGGCAGGGCTAACGAGCAGATAAGGAGCAGGTGTGTGTGGAGACAACGAGGAAGCCAAGGGGAAAGGAACACACACAAGAGGGCAACAAAGGAAAACCACAGAAAAACCTGAGAATTAGAATAAATGTAGAAACTACAACAAAATAAGAATTAAACCAATAAAACTAGAAAACATGGACCAAAGTAAAGCACAACAGAACCAAGACCATGACACTTTTAATGAGAGCTAAATGCCACAACCTCGTCCAAAACCAATTCTTGTCGGATTGGGTGCAAAATCGCATTCAGTGTGTTCTGTTCTTAAGGTTGAAAAGGTGCTGTAGAATCCCACAGAACTGCTTTGCACAGACCTTCAGGGCTCTGGCTCTGACATCATCAACATAATAAACCATCAACGATTAAAAGTCCTCCACAAACTAAATGACCTTAGAGTAAGATTAACATTAAGAACAAATTTCCTTGCTGAATATCCAAAATTGAATAAATCCTTCCAAAAGTGCTTTTGTGTTTACTGATTTTATCTTTATCCAGTATGAAAACTAACACTATCTTAAACATAACAAATGGGAAAGAAACTTGAAAACAGAAAGAAATTACAGGGGATCTAATATTTTTTACAGCATTGATGTCTGTCTGCATTTGAAGAGAATGATTTCTTTAAATAAGCAAGTAACTACCAGAATTAAAGATGGTGTTCAGGATATCAGCTCATAGAATGGGTTGATACAGTTAAACAGATTTATTATAATATTGTGTTATTCTCATGATGTTCTGTAAACATTGTGGCACATTTCACAGAATCTCCCCCTCATTGGTCATCGGTTAGTTTAGTCCAATCAGAAAAAATTAATTAAATTCAGTTCAGTTTATTTAGATAGCGCCAAAATACACAACACATATCATCTCAAGGCACTTTACAGTTCAACCAGATCATACAGTTAAATTGATACAAAGTTTTCTATCTAAGGAAAACCAGTTGATTGCATTGACTCCTTGACTCAAATACAATCCCTCACACTAAGCATGCTTGTAGCGACAGTGGAGAGGAAAAACTCCCTTTTAACAGGAAGAAACCTCCAGCAGAACCAGGCTCAGTGTGAGCGGCCATCTGCTGAGGCCCACTGGGGTTCTAGGAGACGGAAGCAGAGACACAAAAAGCAGCTGTAAAAGGCGGCCCCGTCCAGGAAACACAAAGCCAGGCAGGACCACACTGGAAAACAGGCCGATCTCCAACATCTACAAACAAGGGTGTTGATGGAAGCAGCACAGCTGATGTTTCTTTCCTGGATGACGTCACAGTCAAACAGGAACAGACGAGGCAAAGCTACTCTGAGGAAAAGCAGAGAGAGCAGAAGGTTAGAGATTGAACAAACAGATTCTGCAGAATAGGAGAACAGAGAGAGAATGAAGCAGAAAGATGAAATGGGGGTCCCTATGTCCTCCAGAAGTCTAAGCCTATAGCAGCATAACTATAGAGATAGCTCAGGATAACCTGAGCAACTCTAACTATAAGCTTTATCAAAAAGGAAAGTTTTAAGCCTACCCTTAAAAGTAGACAGGGTGTCTGCCTCACGGACTAAAACTGGTAGTTGGTTCCACAGGAGAGGAGCCTGATAACTAAAAGATCTGCCTCCCATTCTACTTTTAGAAATTCTAGGAACCACTAGTAAACCTGCAGATTGAGAGCGAAGTGCTCTGTTAGGAACATAAGGAACAATCAGATCTCTGATATCAGATGGAGCTTGGCCATTTAAGGCTTTATATGTGAGAAGGAGGATTTTAAATTCTATTCTGGATTTAACTGGAAGCCAATGAAGAGAAGCCAGGATAGGAGAGATGTGATCTCTCTTTTTCATTTTCATCAGAACTCTGGCTGCAGCATTTTGGATCAGCTGAAGGCTTTTAACTACAGTTTGTGGACTTCCTGATAGTAAAGAATTACAATAGTCCAGCCTTGAAGTAACAAATGCATGGACTAGTTTCTCAGCATCACCCCTGGACAGGAGATTTCTAATTTTTGCAATGTTCCTCAGATGGAAGAAGGAAATTCTAGAAACCTCTTTGATCTGGGATTTAAATGACAGGTCCTGATCAAAAACAACACCAAGATTTTTTACTTTATTATCTGAAATCAGTTTAATCCCATCCAAATGAAGTGACTGGCTAATCAGCTTCTTTTTCAGAGACTGTGGTCCAAAGACTATAACTTCTGTTTTGTCTGCATTCAGAAGCAGAAAGTTAAGAGTCATCCAGGTTTTTATGTCTTCAGACATGCCTGTAATCTATGTAATGCGTTGACTTCATCTGGATTTATAGACAGATATAGCTGGGTATCATCAGCATAACAGTGAAAATTAATCCCATGCTGTCTAATAACTCTACCAATTGGGAGCATGTATAAAGTAAAGAGAATTGGTCCTAGGACTGATCCCTGTGGTACTCCACAGGTAACCTTTGAGCGTGTTGAAGATCTATCATTAACATAAACAAACTGAATTCGATCAGACAGATAAGATTTAAACCAGTCTAGTGCTGTTCCTTTAATTCCAACAAAATATTCAAGTCTTTCTAAAAGAATATTATGGTCAACTGTATCAAATGCAGCACTGAGATCCAACAGGACGAGCACAGATACAAGTCCATTATCTGAGGCCATGAGAATATCATTAGTGACTTTCACCAGAGCTGTTTCAGTGCTATGATGAGCTCTAAAGCCAGACTGAAACTCTTCAAAAAGTTCATTATGGTGTAAGTGATCACAAACTTGTTTGGCAACTACTTTCTCAAGAATTTTGGATAAGAAAGGAAGATTGGATATAGGTCTATAATTAACCAAGTCATCTGGGTCAAGAGACGGTTTCTTAAGCAGAGGTTTAATTACAGCAACCTTAAAAGCTTTAGGTACATATCCCTGTAACAGAGATAGATTACTCACCAGACAGGAACTTTATCTCTAAAATGAAACATTTCCTATTTATTTTTTTTCTCTCCAGTAAACTTCTCTCTGACGTTTGCAACAGACAACAGTCAGTGTGATGTTTATCAGGAGACTGATTTGGCCTCCTCTTAAAAGAAGAGGAAACGTTTTCTTAGAAAAGTTGCTTCAGCAAAAATACAGAACAAGTTTATTAAGATCAGGAAGTTGAGTCTTCACCACATGTTAGATTAAAACACCCACAACCTATTTTAATTCTGTAAGAAACAACGGGATTGGCTGCCGGATATCAACATCTAGTGATGATTGTGTTTGTCTTTCCACTTTGATGATCTCAACACGACGTCTTTTGTTTCACAGCCTTTTAAAACGCAGCCTCCTTCACTACATTTTCCTGTCTGTCAAACTGCTGTTGGTTTATCCAGCTGTAGGATGAAGGGAACATCTGTCCACGGGATCCTGGGTGAGTCCCAGCTGATAGATGTGTGTTTGGGGATAAAATGTTGCATCTTCTCACAGAGCAGCTTATCAAAGGTCCAACTGACCTGGGTTTGATTTCTCTCTATTCAGCTCTCATCTTCCTGTTGTGCTGCAGATCAAACCAAGGTTAGAAGCTTTTCTATCACTACTTCTGTCTCTGAAACAAACTGTTAAAGAAAGGTAAAGCAAGTTGATTTATATAGCATAATTCAGTGCAAAGACAGTTCAAAGTACTTAAATGAGTTAAACAATAAAACATAAGGACAAATAAAATCAGAATAGAAAATAGTAAAGATAAACACTGGATAAAAGCAGGTAGTAAAACAAATAAAACAGTTATCAGAGTGTTTGATACACTGACAAAAGATGTATTGAGGTGCCATTATGTACTATTTAAAGCACAAAGACATAATAATAATCTTTTAAAGCTGTTGAATCTCCCGCTCTAAAAGCAGATCTGGTGCCTTGTGTGTCTGTTTACAAAAAACCTACAGTCCAACGATAGACTCAAAACTCAGGGTCCTTCCGTAAAAGTTTTAAAAAAAGCTTTCTAGGGGGGAAGCAAAACGTCTTCAAACCTTGGAAACCAAGTCCAGTGGATCGTTTGTTTTTTTTTTTTTACTTTTACGCAGTGTCTATGACCTGGATGACTGAGAATCTTCATCAGCATAAAACTCAGGGTGTATAAAAATGAACTTTGTTTTAAAGTGTGCAGTAATTCACTCAAACAATTGACCTGCTGTTAGAATTTGCTGCAAATTGCTTTATATGTTTATTTCATGGTTTCTCAACAGGGGCGTGATGGCCTATTGATTATGGGTTTTGGTTCTGGAGGTTCTAAGTTCAACCCCCACTCATCCCCACAGCCTGCATTCTGGGTCCCTGGGCAAGGCCCTTAACCCCATACTGCTCCTCTGGCACCACACAATGGCAGCCCACTGCTCCCCAAAGGGATGGTTTAAATGCAGAGAGTAGCTGATGGCTGGATATGGTTCATCCCTTCCCCCCCTCTTAGCTCCACCCAGCGCTTATTGTCACTTATCAGAGTGACAATGCCTGCCTGTTCCCATCCATCGGTGCCAGATTATTCGAGCTGTGTGTTTCTGATCAACTGATCCTGACTACTTCCTGCCTCTGGACTTCTGAGTCTTGGTTGCCCCTGTTCTGCTCTGTTTGCCTGATCTGTTTTTGGACGGTTGCCTTGATTTGCTGGTTTATAACCCTGGCTTGGAAACTCTTTCGGCACCTCTTTGGATCTCTGAACTTCTGGCCTGGAAACCTGCTCCTGTTTCGACGCTGGCTTAGATTATCCCTCCAGGTTCTTCTGCTCTTCTGTGTCTGCTGACTTCTTCTCGTCGGTCTGCTTTGCTTCTCTCCTGGAACTGTAGGGACGGCTCCTGCCACCTGCTGTGGAGAAACAATCCCTCTTGATTCCAGTCTTTCTTTTGGGCTCAGACTGATCTTTAACCAGGTTAGTGACTCACATGCTCATTATCGATTCCCATCTGAGTTTTGTTGTCACCAACCTGAGTTTCCACCTCTACAGAGTATCCAGTGATCCTGCCGCAGCTGAGGAGCTGCTGTACGCTCAGCAGTTAATAAACGCTTGCTTTGAAAACACTCTGATCTGTCTGCTTGAATTCTTGGACCTACATTCTGAGCTTCTGACAATTTGACCCTTAAACAGGTTGCTGAAACTAACAGGAACTATTGTTAATTCATTTCCCCAGCTGGTCTGACTGTGAGTCCCAGCAGATCTCAGTTTTTTGATGGAGAAGCTGTGTCTCTAAGCTGTGAGGAGAACAACAGCTCTGCTGACTGGACTGTAAGGAGGAACACAAGTAGAAGAGAGTCAGAGTGTGGATATGGATGGGGGAAACGTGTTGGTCCGTACTGTAATATCAGCAGCCTCTTTGTAGATGACAGTGGAGTTTACTGGTGTTGGTCCAGAGAGGGAGCAGCCAGCAGCAGCATCCAGCTCACTGTCACTGGTAAGATCAGACTGTGGAGTTAGTGTTGATGAAGCTGTGTGGAAATGGATGAAATGCTGTAGTTTGTCTCTGTGTTGAGGTGGATCAGTGATCCTGCAGAGTCCTGTCCTCCCTGTGATGGAGGGAGATGACGTCACTCTGAGCTGTCTAACAGAGACCACTCCCTCCAACCTCCCAGCTGCTTTCTATAAAGATGGCTCCCTCATCAGGACTGAGCCCAAAGGTCACATGACCCTCCACCATGTGACCAGCTCTGATGAAGGCCTCTACAGGTGTAACATCAGGGGTCATGGAGAGTCTCCATCCAGCAGGATCTCTGTTGAAGGTCAGGGAGCGTTCTACTTTCTATCCAGAATAAATTATATCAGTCTTTATTTACAGGACCCTTTAGACACCTGGTAGAATTACTGAGACCAAGCAATCTATCTGGACCTGTATAACAGAATCAAAAGCCGCACTAAAGTTTAATGAAGCCAGTAAAGACGATTTGTACTGATCCTTATTAAATCTAAGTTGGTACTTATCTGCTATCGTTAGATCTAAAACATGTCTGATGTTTTCCTAAATGGCTTTTAGAGTTTAAATTAGTCTAATTAAACCTGTATCCACAGCCCTGCCGACCTCTAAAGCCACCTACATCAGACTGGTCTGCCACCTGGTGGTCTTTTGCCCATACTTCATCTCAACTCTCCGTATGATTTTCTTGTATCGAAGCAAAGCTACAGGTAACTGCTCATATTTTTATTCTGAGCTCCTCATCACTCAGTCAGCTTTGTTTTAAACTATAAAGTCTGAAATCAAAATATCTACCTTTTCTTTTTAGCTAGCAGTAAAGGCTTCAACTGTTTCCATGGTGATGACGCCCCTCGCCAAGGCTGATGATGTCATAGCTGGTGTCACCACTGAACATGATTTCTGAAATTATTAGATTTTTTTTTTACTTGTTGTTGTTACTTTGAGTGAGAAGTTCAACAATGTTTAGTGTTTATATATAACACTAAATATTCGTTATTCTTCATGGCATCTGGATTTTTACTGAAAACAGAAAATAAAGCTGCATCTCTTGTAATCATTTTATTTAAAGTTACTGTAAGAGGAAAATGTTTTTGAGTTTCCAAATCAGCATAAAGAAATTATTTTCCATATAAAGGTTTTAAATTTGTTGAAATGCAACCCCACAATAAAGACAACACATATAAAAGATATTATATCAAAATCGGTTTTATTCGCCCAGGCTTTTCAACAAAAATGGGGAACTTTACCTTTTCCACAAAGGAATGTCTAATATTCATACTCAAAAACAGTTGTTTTAAGTTTTGAGGTTTCTCCTTGTGGATATGAATAAATAAAATTTCTTTATTGTGGTGCTGTATGCATCTTTTGATGGTGTCAGTGATGTGCAATATTGACATATTTATTGCCCACCTCAGTTAGGGTGTTAATTATGCTATGTGATCAGATAATATTTGGACTGTCTTATACTGTATGCATTGACGACTGAAAGACATCTTCTGTCTCTAATTATCTGTTTACTACAGTGTGTTGAATTCATGTTAATGTGGATTTAAAGACATTTCAATTAGTGGAAAAAATTGCAGGAGGGAATATACAAAAAAAGGTCTAATGAACCAAAACTTTCGTGACCCCGATGCAGTACCTCCATGGACCCCCTAGGGGTCGCGGACCCCCTGTTGAAGACCTCCGCTCTAGAGGGTTATCTACTGTTTAATATTTTAAGCTTTATATCTCAAACTTTATTTTACTTTTTTCATTAATCAGCTGCTTAGTAGGAACATGTGGATGAAACCGACAGATAACGAAGTTCAACCGAAGGATGTACTACTCAGCAACTGATTATATCTGATCCAATATTGTCATTAAAACTGCTAAAATATAATTTATTTGTCTTTTAATGAGTTGTTAATAAAGTGATAAAGGTTAAACTTTGTAGCAATACACATTTGAAACCAGTGCAAATATTTCTTTTAGGTACTAGAGCTGGTGTAAATATGACATTTTAACATCCAGGCTGGTGCTATATTAGGAACACTGATGGCAATGACAATGAAAAGTTCAGATTTAGAAAAGATTTAGATCAAACTTTTCTATTCATACCAAACACTCAAAGGGCTTTATATCATGATAACATTCAATGACTTGCATTCAGAAACACTCATTCATATGCTATTCATATGCTAAAGTGCTAATTTAATTTAATTCAATTAAGTTTTTTTATAGCACCATTAAAAACATATGTCATCTCAGGGCTCTTTATAATTCAACCAGATCATCCAGTCAGATTGATTAAAACTCTTCTATCTAAGAAAAAACAGCTGATTGCATCGACTCATTGACTGGAAGGCAATCCCTCACTCTAAGCATGCTTGTAGCGACAGTGGAGAGGAAAAACAAAACTCCCTTTTAACACGGAGGAACCTCCAGCAGAACCAGGCTCAGTGTGAGCGGCCATCTGCTGAGGCCCACTGGGGTTCAAGGAGACAGAAGCAGAGACACAAAAAGCAGCTGTAAAGGCGGCCCCGTCCAGGAAACACACAGCCAGACAGACGAGCTCCGAGCCATCTCCCATGTCAGAGGATGAAGAGAGCACATCGAGTTAGTCACAGTCAGGGAAACAGGACTACACTGGAAAACAGGCCAAGCTCCAACATGTATAAACGAAGGTGTTGATGGCAGCAGCACAGCTGCTATTTCTCTCCAGGATGGAAACACAGCCAAACAGGAACAGATAAGGCAAAGCTAAAGCAGTATTGAACTAACAGATTCTGCAGAGTGGGAGAATAGAGATAGAATGAAGCAGAATGATGAAAAAGGGGTCCCTATGTCCTCCAGCAGTCTAAGCCTATAGCAGCATGACTATAGAGATAGCTCAGGATAACCTGAGCCACTCTAACTAGAAGCTTTATCAAAAAGGAAAGTTTTAAGCCTAGCCTTAAAAGTAGACAGGGTGTCTGCCTCACGGACTAAAACTGGTAGTTGGTTCAGAAGGCAACTAGAACATCAACATGTAGCAGGATGGGAGTGGCGGCCTGGTGGTTACAGAATAGAGCTTGGAATCCTGAGGTTCTGAGTTAAAGCCCCACTCCCACAGACTGCCACTCTGGGCATAAGACCCGTATGACCCACAATTGCTCTGTACTTGTGACACTACAGTGACAATAAAAAGTAAAATAAAGCTGGAAAGCTTCCACATAGAAGGGAGCTCATTGAAATATGTAAAACAATACAAAAGCTGTCTAACTTTATTCATGTTGTAAATAAAACTGATTTTCGTGCAGATTTTCGAGTGAGATTTATTCCAACTTTTAGATATTCAAAGGTAGGTTTATTTCACTGCAAATTTGACAGAACAAAGATGTTTATAGTGATGCAATGAAGCTCAAAATAACTTTTTTTGTTTGCTTCTGTAAACACCTTTGGTTCTGATCAGAGTTTTTAACTCGTTTAAAAGAATGAATAGTTATAATATATTATCATTATTAATAGTTGTACTAATAAAACCCTTGTGTCCCATGTTACTATTGCAATTAACAGAATTAATCAAATTTGAATTTTAATTGAACTCTATCAACTCAAGTTGCTAAAGCTTGTCAGAAATATGTTTAAAAACACTACAGTATGGAAGAGTCTAGGATGCACAGTTTCCACATTTTAAGTCAAAGTCAAGACATACAATGCCTGGATTTATATTTAAATTAATTCATATTTATCAGCATGTATTTTTGCATTATTGGATCTCCATGGAGTGGTTCCCGAGTACGTGTTGTAAAGTCATTCATTCCATTATTGATCAGTAATCAACACTGCCCTCTGCTGACTGAAAGGCTTACAGTAGGGGAGGCTGCAAACACTGAGGTGGAAATAAGCATTTAATACTTAATTTTAAATTCATCAGTAGTTATTATGTAAGGGAATTATATATGTATTACTTATCCACTTAAGAGCCTTTTGTTATAGTAAAGAAATATCAGAAGAAAGCATAGAAAGGCAATGAAAAAGCTTGTCATGTAGGACTTTTTAGAAAGATAATGGAACTCCTGAACTCCTGACATCTAAAAGAGAAAATCACCACTGAGGCTTTAAACAGATAAAGTCTGTGAGAGTCTTTTTATATCCCCTTACCAAAGAGTCACTGAGTCAGTTTTGTTTGTCTGGAGGTGTATTTCCCATCTACAGATAAGCCATAATCCATTATTGCATAGTGCAGCACATTCCAAGCGCCAATGGGTTCATCACCACTTCATGCAGGAAGGCTTACTGAGCAACTTTACTGTGCAAAGCATTGAAAGTAAAAAAAATAAATAAAACAGGAGATGGAATCTGCATGGAATCTTTATTTGTATTATTTTAGCATTTTGTTTCTAAGAAGTGAAAGTACAAGGTTTGCAATGCATTAATGTCTATTAAAGGATAATAAACATTATTCTTTCAAAGAAAACAAATGAATTAAAATATAACCAAAATGCTTAAATATAGCCCACATGCTTCTCAACATCCAATTTAATCCAAACCACAGAAAGCTTATTTCAGGATTATTTAATTCTTTATGTCCCCAGATTATATTTACTAAAAGAGCAGTAGAAGCGCCATCCTAAAAGCAAGAAACACCCAATACTTCTAAACATCCCATCTGCTAGATCAGGACTGAAGTCAGGAATCAGCATAAAGGTCGGCAGCCGGCCGCTCAGTCCAGTTTCACATGGAAGCCTCCTGAGAAAACAAGGAAATGTCAATGTGAAACATTTATCCTCTGCAAAAGGCTGTTTTAACAACTTGCTCTGTCAATATATTTTTTTTGCCACTTCTTGGTTTAATATCGCTGCTAACCATCTGGGTTTTAGTTTGTTATGAGCCGTGAATGTCGTGCTGAGGAGCAGAGAATGAAAATAAAACAGGTAAACATCGATGTTTATATCAAAGAATACAAATGATCTTGGTCATTTTAAATAAATGTAATTTTAAAATATTATTATTTGTGACAGTTTTTATATCGTAGCTATAATCTTTTCATTGATATATGTTTTATATGCTTTTAAATGCTTTATATATGTTTATATAAATGTGTGTGTAAAACTTACGTCCTCCTGGCAGAATTAACAACACAGATATAAATAAACTTAATTAAGATTAAGTTTAGTCTTTGGGCAAGACACTTCACCTGCATTGTCTACTGATGGTGGTCAGAGGGCCCGGTGGCGCCAGTGTACGGCAGCCCCGCTTCTGTCAGTGAGCCCCAGGGCAGCTGTGGCTACAATGTAGCTTGCCACCATCAGTGTGTGTGTGAATGGTTGAATGAATGTAGTGTAAAGCACTTTGGTCAAGTCTCCTCACTTGAAAAAAGGCGCTATATAAGTACATGCCATTTACCATTTAACAAATACCTACATTCTTTATTTTTAAGAACAGCTTATTTAAATTGCCATTTCCAGCTTCTGAAGTACAGTGACAGCTCTGGCAATGCATGAGAAAAACAAAGCGTCTTGCCTAATGAATCCAGGCCAGGCTGATGAAGCCTGGGTCTCCATGTCTGAGAGTCGCAGACCTTCGTCTTCTCCTAAATCCACCGGAGCAATCCTGACATAAAATCACAAAGAAACATTACATTTCTGCAGACCAGTACCACATATTTACAGACATCATTTTCTGAAGAATTATCTTCTCACAAACTAAGAAGAGTCAGTTTAGTTTTGCATTTAAAACCATCAGAGCTCCTATAAGTAATGAAGGGAAATGTGTTTGGATAGTTTTTTCACCGGAATACAGTTGTTCTGCTGTTTGAGACACAGCTGCAGTTTGCAGTGAAGGTAGACTTCACCAGCGCTCCCAGAGAACTCAAACATGTTGTAAGAGAAGTAGCAGGAGGTTCCTTCTCCGTTTGCTTCCACCTCCACTGTCCCGTCATTTGGGTTAGCACAGCTGGGATAAATAAAAACCATTTGATGTGAGTCTTTAAGCCCAATCTGAAAACACGTCTATGATTCTCATCATTTTCGCTTTACATGTCTGCATCTCACCCATCATTAATCAAGTCATATCTTGGTTTGCTGCTGTCTGATTCCTGGCTGGTTGCCCAGCATGAGTCGATCACCACGGCAACCGTGTTAGCATCCAGTCCGTCGGTCTTCAGCTCCACCCAGATTTTCTGGTTTAGCAGCACAGCGGAATCGATAGGTTTTGTGTAGCCAGCATTCACATATGCTTTCATAGACACAGAGTAGCTCCATTCTCCAGATATGATGTGCTGGACCACAGAGCTGCAGAGCAACCAAACACATGGAGGCTTATTAAACTCTGACACTCACTGAAAACATTTCCATCATGACTGAAACAAAAGTTGCCTGCAGTCCCTCACTTGTCTTTAATTCTGAGCTCCACCACCTTTATCTCAGGTTGAGTATGGTGGCAGGAGAAGTCGATGTACACCTGATCATGGCGAGTGATGACATCAGAGCTGTTCTGGGTCATGATGGTGTTCTCGTAGTTTACCTGGCTGCCATTTCTCTGCAGAATCAGACATTTATTCATTTTAAACTTGGAGATAAATGGCAGTTATCTCTTGTTTTGCTTTTTGGTTATATTATTGAACCCAATGGATGAGAAAATTGACAAGAAACACAAAATGTTTCCAAAAAAGAGGAATGCAGGGATGAATCTAAGATCCCACCGTGATCTCCGTCCCACAGGTATTGCTGCTGTCGAAGCTAAAGGTCACTGTGTGGCTCTCCTCGTCCATCACGCCCCTGCAGCTCGGGTCGTTGAGGTGCAACACTGAGTAGTCGATGCCTTTTTCCTCTAGCAGGCAGCCAACAAGAGTGATGGAACCAGAGTTCTGCTTGCAGACCGCTGGCTCACCTGGGAATTAAAGTATCTTTAAAAACTCTGATCTATGTCTTTTCCCAAAGACTCAGTATTATTGTGTATTTCTCAGCAATGTCCCACCCAGAGTGCCAGACACTTTGTACTTGGAGGCAAAAAGGGCTCTGCAGAGGCAGCCAGTCTTCCCACTATGCTTGTTGCCACAGAATTCATGATCACCGCAGAGCTTGTCCTGGCAAAAAGCCTGAGGCTTGGCTGCAGGGAAGGAAAGTGACATTAATTCTGAAAACATGCAAACTGTAAAAAAGCAGCCCTGAAGCTGGGATTCTCTTACAGCATCCTGCTTCTGACCACCGGCCCTCCAGTGTTATGTTGCTTTGCAGGCTACAGGCTCTGGCGTAGCCCCACAGAAACTGACATCTGAGGTCGTCCACAGAAGGATATTTGCACAAAGTGCTGCTGCAGGCGTTTATGTAGGGAGTTGGGTCGATGTGATCATTGCAGGAGGAGAAGGGGGGGACTCTTAACAGGTTACAGCTTTATCACACGGAAAGGAAAGAAAATCAATTATTCCTCCACTTTAGGTCATCGTACATGATGCCATATAGCATGAAAATGACCCCAAAGAATAACAGAGATTTTTATAAATCTACTCACTATTCAGTTGTCATGTTGCAGTTTATTTGACTGTCGACAGGATCTTCATACTGCCTTTCACAGCTGGCAAAATGAAAACAAATAAATAAAAGGACAACTCAGCTTCATGTTTTTGGGGGAATCCTTTGAAATGCAGAATACTTGTTTTTAACAACTTAATCATAACAATGTTTTACCTTGAGGAGCTTAAATCAAGACGTTTCACACTTGAAATGTTCCTGGAGTCAACACATAGGCCCTTCATCGATGATCCAACAGGTACTAAATGATTCCAGACATAATGTTGGTAAAAGCAGCATCAGTCAAAAAAGAAGGTCACTAAAATATTTGTCTAATGTAGAAACTATTGGTAGCTTTCCTGCCATCATATCACACAACAGCAATCTATTATTGGTTGCTTTATATTCAGCCTCCATGTGCCAACCACCATTTGGCTTCAATTACAGGTTTACATCTTACAGGCTGTGTCCTTTTTGCACATTTAGAGATTAAAATTTTACGTATCTGTTGCTATAGAAACAATGAATCCATGAATGGAGGATTAATCCCACAATAATTAGGAATAAATACAGAATATAAAAGGTAAATAGCCTGTACACTCTGACCACTACCAGCAGGCACTACGAATAAATAACTGATAAAAGAAATTACTTGCCCCGAAAACCGTTAAGCAAATAAATAACCATGCCCTCAAATGTAATAAAAAGATTATATTCAGTTAGGAACACAAAAAAATCAAACAAATAAATAAGGACTTCTTACTGCCTTATAGGTTCCCTACCATTCATGTGGATCTGTGCCGTGTAGCCATCAAACATCACCGATATTTTGAGCCCAGAGAATGAAAACACTGCTGACAGTCCAGTTTTGTCCTTGCTTAACATAATATTCTGAATCTGCTGGGCTGAACTGTTCAGGGTCAACAATGTCTCGTTCATCTGTGTACAGCAGAGCCAAGGAAGAGCAGTTAGTCATAGGAAGAGAATCTATGTGGCCAAGGAAAGCAGTGTAGAGGAATATTAATCAGATTTGCTGGGAATTACCTTAACTTGGCCACCTTGTTCCAGGTGAAAGTAATCATTTGAGCCAACAGGTCGAAGGCTCACACTGTCCAAAAAGCTCACATCCCGACGGCGACGTTCCTGGAAGTTAGCCAGCACTTCAAAACTGCTGGATGAGTCTGACAGCAGAGAGTACATGCACCGATCCGTCACAGAGCTCTGATAGCCTCGAGAGTCGACCACAGTGGGGCCGGTCACAGTGCAGATCCTGTTTACAAAGCACCTGATGGAGAAAGACATATAAAGATACGTTCATATTAGAGTTGAAGCCACCTCTGCGCTCACCTGGGTTGAAACTTTCCTGAGATGTCGGCTTCTGCTCAAGCCATTTACTTCAGTGTTAAAATACTGTTTGCATTTTTTGATTAAGAATTAGATTTCATATTTCAGATCTCTAAACAGACATTTTATTGGATTGAGGTTTTGTTTTGTTTTTAGTTGCATAGATAAAAATGAAAGATTTTATAAAATATCTAATTTAAAATTCAAGAAGAAAAAAAATGTCTCATTTAGTGTCAGATTGACAGTTTTGGCCCACATGACCAAAGGTTTGAAAGTATTGAGGAAACTGAAATTATTCAATTCAGTTCCATTCAGTTTATTTATATTGCACCAATTCACATCACAAGTCATCTCAAGGTTCTTTACAGAGAGCAAATCAATCAGTCAACTGTGCAATGTAACATGCAATTAGCTTAGTTAGCATTATGTTAGCTGTTGATCTAATTGAGTTTGCCACCATCACAGGAAGGAAGTCATTTACTGTCTTTTAACTAGAGAACATAGGAATCTGTATCTCTGGTTCTTCTAGTCCTGCAACAAATGGAACATTCTGAATATAAAGGACACCAAAACGCTGTATGACAAACCTCTCCCTATAAATATGGAAATCTCTGAGAATTAATGCAGCTCAGTTTTTTATTGGATCCTCATCTAAAAGACATATGTTTGTGTTTTTAATACCTAATGTCTCTAATGGACCAAGTGAATGATTTTTATATTTTTCTTGTTTGCAGGTAACTACAAGAGAACTCTTCCAATCAAATAAGGAAATAAGACAACCTGATTGGCTGAAAGAAGAGTGGAGGCAAAGGACACTGAGTTTACTAAACAGAACCTGCTCCTGACCAGGTTATTTCTGGACAGAATGTTACTATGGTAACAGAAACAGAGCTGGAGTAAACTCTCTTTGGGAAACAGAAAACTCTGCTTCCTTGGCCAATAAAAAAACTGCTAATATGTAATACTGTGATAGAACCAGAGAGCTAGGGTTGAAGTTCAGACTGGGAGCTTGCTTTGTAGAGGCCTTTAATCAGATGACGTGACAGTTTAAAGTAGAACCATAATTTTTTTAAACAAAAGAGATTTATTTGCGGGATTAAAACACATTTTGTCAACACTAAAAACAAAAATTTAAAGCACAAATATTTTTTTTTTTTTTTCTCTGTCTCCTTTCTTTCTGGCATGATGGTTAAGGTAACTCAATCATCATCAATAGGGGGGAGGTCTTTACTGATGAGACTGACCTCAGAAGCTAAATGAACGGTTCTTGTGGTGTGAGGTTCTAGTCTTGATAGTCCATAGCTTTCTGCCTAACCAGGATTTTACATTATACAAGTAAATAGTGTTTACCTGCCATGACCGTCACATTCCTCCTGGTCTCCACAGCTTGTTGAAGTGACAGATCTGTCGACACTGCAGGTGAAGGTTGAGCAGGTTTTCTGGATACGTACTGTGGAGTTGGGTAAAATCCCAAGGCCTGAAGAATAAAGGGAGATTTTTGGGAGTCAAAACTCAAAGAACACCTTTGACTTCTCTTCAGCATTGCTTCACAGATTTAGGACAAATAAAGCGATTCACCAACCTGATATCCTGCAGCCGCTGATGTCTGTAAATCCACCAGAGTCAGCTGATCCAAGAGGCATAGAGTCAACTAGCCTCCCCTCAACTTTTACATCTGCCGTCTATAAAAGCAAAAAAAAAAAATAGTTTGTTATTGTTCTAAACAGACAGCATAAAAGAAAGAAACATAAAGATAGGAGATTATTGTTTAAATAGTTCATAACTACATTTTACCTTAAGAATTTGATTAATAATATTGTTTTCCAAGACATTTCGTTCTCTTACAATAAGTAATGTACAGTAAATATACAAATAACACACCAAAAAAGACTTACCTCTTCGGGGTCATTGGAGACAGAACTGAAATGCAGAGCTGCTTGTTCCCCAAAACTGAAGAGGTTTAGGTTTACCTTCATTAAAAAAGAAACACTTTTTTTAATGAGGTACTTCAGGGATTTCATGTGTTGGTTAGTAAAGTGTTAATCTATAAGCAGGAGGAGTAAAAAAAAGTCTTCAAATGGCATTTTGGACATGATACTTCTTTGTTCATGTACATCAAATCAAAATGCACATAGCACTTCATGCTGCTGGTGATGGTTTGCACTGCTCCTTTGACTTGTGCTTCATACGACGCATCTTTTTCCCTGATCTTGAATTTCGCCTCCTCAGAGTCAGGTTTAGGCCCAATAATGCAGTCACCGTCGCTACTGAGGTTGTAAAAACCATTGAAGCAAATCACAAAGTTCTCATTGGTGAAGTTGACCTGTTAAAAACAAAACAAACAAAGGGATGATGCAGAATTTCAAACGTGTGATTGGTTTGCAACATGGCTTTAGAAGAAAGCAGTCAGGTAGGGAATTATCCACGATTTGGTAAATGTCAAGACAAAGTATTTAGGATTATCTTTCATATGAAATATATGGCATCTTATACCTAAACATTAAGATTCAACCACTAAATGGGATGGATGAACTTGCATGTTAAAAACTTGCCTCATAACCCAAGCTAGCATATATTCAGGTTTATTCTGAAGAATTTGGCTCCCTTTTACTTACATAGACCTGCTGGTACATCTTCTGATAAAAAAATATGGGGCACAAGGTGAGGTTGAACATCTTAGCTGCATTGAATATCTCTGAAGAAGATCCTGCAGACATGAAAACAAACTTTCTGAGAGTGCGAAATAGAGATGGTATGAAATTTTAGATAACTTAGTGTAAATATGAAAACGTGAATTGCAGTTGATATTCATCAAACCTAAATTACACAAGTATCTCTAAGAAGAGAAGAAGCTTGCTGCCCATCATCAGAAAATGACAAATAATATTAAAATCTTACCAGTCTGAGCAACAAGTTGGACTCCAGTACTTTGAACATTCTCAAACACAGAGAACAGCGTGAAGGTGTATGTGGTTTCAGCAGAAAGTGATGAGACTGTGTGATTTATTGGTCCATTTCCAGCTGGAGCATCAACTCTTGTCATGGTACCGTTGAACTGCAGAATGAAGTTTGTGACGTTGCTCACTCTTTGCCACTGCAGAGTTATACTGGTCTCTGTTTCACTTAAGGACAGCAAGCCAGTTGGATTTTGAGGAGCTGAAGAGCAAATTTAGAAACGTTTTAAACGTTGCATCACACTACATGTCAATTATATTGTGCAAGTTCATGAAATATCAGATGGAAATATGAATTAATTAGTTATTTATACAAAGAAAATAAAAATCATTCCAACAGTGGGAAAGTTTGAATAATGACAATTTCACAGCCATCCTGATAATCAGTGTGTGATATTAATGTAATGTAAATCCCTTTATTGTCCCACAATGGGGAAATCTGTTCTCTGCATTTTAACCCATCCCCTTAGGGAGCATTGGGCTGCCATTGTGTGGCGCCCAGGGAGCAATCAGGAGTTAAGGGTTTTTTTCTCAGGAAAGCACAGTGCAGGCTGTGGGGTCCTTGAAACCTTCTCAGAGCACAAGCGCACTGCTCTAACCACTGGACCAACACTCCATCTTTTAAAACTAACATCTGGAGAACGTCAGTGAGAATATCCTTCTCAACTTGACCAAATGCAGTTCTGGCATAAACATCCACCTTGGGTGATCCTGCATGTACCTAAATTGTTTTCCTAGTTGCTTTGATTCTGTTTTATTTTCCTATATTTTATAATGTAAAGCTATTTGCATTGTCTGTACTGAATTGTGCTATACAAATAAATTTGCCTTGCCTTGCCTTCCATCTAAACAACTGAGCCGCATCTAGAAAGCTGGCATGGTAGGGGAAAGAACTAGAGAATACACCCTACCCGATGTACTGAGGCGTCACCCTTGACAGGACCTTGTCCTTCAAAAAGCGTGTTTCTAAGCTCCGGGGGAAGGTATCCACTTGCAACAACCTTCTGGACAACCTTGCAAATACCAACTGGGGTGCCGACCCCAACAACCTCAAGCAGTCTGCACTGGCACTGTGCTACTAAACAGCTGAGTACTGTGCTGCAGTGTGGGAGATGTCAGCTCATGCTCCCAAGAATGATGTAACGCTCATCGGAGCAAGGACACAAGAACATTCTAGAAAAGATGGTAACTGGGCTTCTACATTTGTTCTTGATGATCATCCATCACGCAGTTCTAAAAGGGGACAAGAAATAACAAGTGCATAGCTTGTATTATAAATTATCACACAATTGGGCTGATTGGTTTGGGACACAAAGAAGACAAACAATTAATTCACCCAACTCTCCGATTGGTTCAATGTTTGGTCGGCATTTCAAGAGCCAAACATATCACTCTACTAGTGACGCTTAAAAGAGCGTACAAGCTCTGAACATTCCAAATAAACTCAGAAATTACATCAGCAGATTACTTCTTTGGATTCAAACATTGAGCTGAATGAAGGGTGGGCTTAATCACTTCTAACCTCAGCCGTGCCCAGAGGCATCAAGTAACAAATTTATTTCACATCATGTGCTCCATCCAATGCAGATCATTGGCTCCATCCACATCTAGTGAAAACTAGTGTGATTGGATGAGTCATATAACGCAAACACTCATTGGTTAGCTAAAGGAAATCATCAGAAGCAAGCAGGTGTTCTTCAAACTGTAAACGTGAATTGTCTATGCCATGCTACAATGTTGGATTCAGAAAAAGATGTTGAAATGTCTGAAAGGTCGGACACAGGCGAGAGCGTATCGGGAGACGGAGACCAACAAGACCTCCCTCATCCTTGGCCTCTTTCTCAAAGAAATTTTCAAAAAAGTCAAAAATTGAGCTTTCAATTCACATAGTGGCATCTGGCTGTTTTTTAAAAGGTTACTTTATACTTTAAGTAGTTTTTTGAGCACATAGTTTTTCACTTTGGCTACATTCACACTGTAGGCCTTGAGGGTCAATTCCGATTTTTTTTGCAAAATCCGATTTTTTTATGATGTTGTTCATATTTCCAAATATATGCGACTTGTATGTGATCTCCTTTGTATACTGCAGTCATACAAGGCAAGTGTCCCGATGCGCATTAGAGGACACGATGACGTTATAGGCCAGCATGCTCTTTTTTTCCCGGAAATAAACATGGATGGTAGTGCGGGCGCACATCTAGCGGTCTTTTCCAACCATAAAAACTCAATCTTTTCAATATGGTTAAACATAAATACTGCTCTCCGCATCACCATCTGCCATGGTTGTTGTTTTTCTTGCAGCTTCAGCGTATCAAGATGCAGAATAGTGACCTTTGTCGGGTATTAATGACGTTCAGGACAGATGAAAGATCAGATTCGTATTGGATTCAGGACCATATAACCAAGTGGCCTGTTTCGGATTGAATAAAAATAGGATCTTAGTTGTTCAGACTGCCAGGAAAAGATCAGATACAGGTCACATATGGGCCAAAAAAATCATATTTTGGTCACTTCAGGCTGCAGTGTGAATGTAGCCTTTTACTTCAGTAAAGATGTCAAGTTGATACTTAAACTTTTACTTTTTAAACTGCAGTATCTATACTTCTACTTAAGTAACAAATGTGTGTACCACTGGCCGCACCATTTTTACAGTGTAACAGGATGTTACTTTAAAAGATAATTATATGTACTGGTCAAAAGAGATATCCTATTGTAAAAAAATCTACAAGAGAAATGAACTATCATGTTATCTAAAAACCAAAATCCATGTTTAAATATGTAAAAGTGTTTTTGATCGCCTCTTAATAGAACTTCTGAATGTATGTTTTAATGTGAAAAGTGAATTTGAAACACTGAAAAACTGATATATTGTTTTTGTTCTAAGGGAATACATTATTTTAACACCTAGATTTGGCCCTTTCTTTGCATTGAAACCAAAATGTAATCTCCATGGCTCCAAGTCATCTTAGGCGACAGGTCCTAGTATATTTTTTTCCTTAATTTTACAGCTCTAAAAGAAAAGGTCCTTTCTCTGCTCTTGTGTTATGCCTGCATCTTCTCCACCTACAGATTATATCTACCTCTGTTAATATTTGCAGCTGCCTATACAGTTAAGATGCACACAATACCATGTGACAAGTAATTAATTCACTTCTGTGCTGCTTGATTGGATCCCTCTGCAGTGATCACATCAATACATTTGCATAATTCCCTCCTTCAATTGGACCTTAAGATGAAAGTTTTAGAGACAAACACCAATTGGACAGCAGCAGGTTACAGCACAGTCCTGCACACATCTGTACCTCTGGTCATCATTTATACCTGGTTGTTAAGGTTTTATTTAAATACCAAAATAATAGTGAGTCTGAATCTCTATAGTTGATCCTTTCTCATCTGAATTAAAACTCAAGGATTTCCTTTTCTATCCTGCTGGTTTCTTCCTCCAACTGTTACAGAAGCTGTGTTGAAGGAGGACTATGTTTCAGAATTTTGTGCGCACCATATACTTATGCTGTGGCAAAAGATAACTACATCATGAAAACAAGTTTGCGCACAAATTAGAGAACTCATTGGTTGATCAGTTCTATTGGCCACAAGTTATTAATTCTTGGGAACAATTTAGAATTTCGTGTTATGTAATTTTTGTCAGGTCCGTTACCAGGCTCAATAGAAGCTGAAAATTTAATCAGGAAATTTTGGCTGTCAGAGTTGTGTTGGAGGTTCTTTTGGATCCAAATCCAGAGGCAGAGTGGCTGAGGTGACTTCTTGCAGTTTAATTGGTGAAAAAAACAGTTAACAAAGGCAGGAATCCAAAAATCCAACAAAAAATGCAAAACAAACCAGAAACATAGAGACTTTAGGGGAAACCGAACACGAGGAGCCATGGAGAGATGAGGTAGGAAGACAACAGCAAAGAGAAACCGGCGACGACAAGGAACCAACAAGGAGTGACTGCAGAGGGAGAGTATATGTAGCTGACTGAGACAAAGGCAGGGCTAACGAGCTGATAAGGAGCAGGTGTGAGTGGAGACAACGAGGAAGCCAAGGGGAAAGGAACACACACACAAGTGGGCAACTAAAATAAATCTAGAAACACAAAGTAGGAAATAAGCCAATAAAACACACGGATTAAAGTAAAACAGAAAGTAAGACCATGACATTGGATCTCAAGCAAATCCTGCTGCTGATGAAAATAATAATAATGATAAATTTTCTTTCCAAAAGTAAAAGTGAAGCATCTTACCAGTGGCAGCTGTAAGTTGTACTCCTCGGTTTCTAACATTTCCAAGTACATCAGAAACAGTAAAGGTGTATTTAGTTGCTGGGGTGAGGGATGAAACGGTGTATGTTACCGGTCCACTTCCACTCTGTGCTCCGACTTGTGTCTCTATACCATTATACTGGAGAACAAAGTTGACAATGCTGCTTGATCTGCCCCACTGTAGAGTGATGCTGGTCTCGGTTTGTCCCACTGATTTTAAATCAAACACATTCTGCGGAGCTATTTCTGGAAAGAGAATTATATCAAGATGTTCTGGGTTAAAGACAAACACTGAAACATTTAAAAATATTAATAATAGTGATCATGGAACAGTACCTGCACAGTAAGCAAGACTGCAACCAGATGGTTTCTGAAGTTTGTAAATGTAGAAGTTTGCTGGGCAGAGCTTGACCTTTATAGAGTTTGAGGCAAACTGACAACAGCTGGAGCTCCAGTGACCACACACATTGCGTGTCACAATTTCATTGATCTGTGCAGGATGAGGCTCTGTTATGAACAAAGGAGCATGGGTCCCACATCGGTTTTTTTCCACACAGTGTTCAGGAATAGAAGCACTGAACTGGTTTAGATAAAAACGATACCAGCCATCCCAGTTAATATTTTGGTCACACTTTAGATTGGACTGGTCTGTGTTATTCACTGAGCGCCAATCATCATGTAGTTCAGTATAGTGGCTACAGGGATCGACGCACTGAAGAGCTCCATTTACGCTGATGCAGTCCATGCCTGCAGAACAACTTCCCACTACACATGAGAGAGCTTGTTCTACAACATATAGGGAGGGAGAGAGAGAGAGAGATACTCTTACTGATAACTTTCACAATAAAAGTCAAACAAAAAAACATCTGAAATTACATTCTGAAAAGATGATGTTTGAATTTCAGGAGCTTCTCCTGTATTCTTGGTTTTCCTCGGTTTGCCTTTGAATCAGGAAATCTAGAACATACAGTAAGTCCATGCTAAAATACACAGCCTATTACTTTCATTTTAGTTTGTAGCACAGAAACATAAAGAGCAGAAACATCCTCAGATCAGTCACACTAACATACATAATTACAATTACATAATCCTATGGATGAATAAAATGGTGAACAATTCAGATCATGGATTCCAGCAAAAACGATTCTTGAACAATTTGACACACCTGGTTTTCAATCATTAATTATATAAATGGAATCTTTGCAGGGTGACAGAAAATCTCTAGACTATGGAGGCATTCTTAAGAATGTGTCTTTTACTTTTGAAAGTTATTCTATTAAACCAAAACTCAAAAGCCTAGTCTGACTTCAATTGAATCATTTTCATAACATGTTTATTTATTATTACTTTTTTCGGTTTCCGGTTGTTTTGGTGACAAATATGTGATTTCTGATTATTAGCAGAATGGATACCTCCCCCCCCAACATGTTAGATTTTAGGCTAAATTTGTTCAGTTCCTCATAGTTTTGGTTTAGGCCAGAGATAGTGGTTGAAAATTGGGCTGTGTTTGGTCTGTCAGATTTGGTCCCATTTTAGTCGAATAACGGACGTTGAAATCCTGAAAATTAAGGCTTTTCACCTTTCAGTTTTCCACAAAATGCAGACTTAGTCTAGAAGTCAAGCCTGCCATCTTTTCACTGCCCTTTCAACCAATTTTTGGTATATGGGCACTCTGCCACTGTTTTGGTCATTGTGGTCGTTCAACCAGTGTCCCAGCGGCACGCTTACAATGTAATGCAATGCAGACGTGCACAGCGCCCCCCACCGAACAAGATGGGTAGCTTTGGAGAGATATTTGTGCCATCGGTTTTAGCGTGCAGCAACCAATCCAAGCGCGCAGTGAGACAACACGGGCGCGCGCAAAACCGGTCTGGCGTGCGCTCAACTCTGAAAAACCCTCTCAACACACTGTTCTTGCGCTCAGTTTAATATAGTACAGCTCAGTTCAGATAGTACAACCAATTGATGGACAGTACTATCTTCTGTCCATCAAATGGTTAGGAGTGTTGAGCAAATAACTGCAAGAGTTGTTTGATTTTCCTGATTGTATTTTTATTTTTTTTCCATTTAACCGGATGTAGTATTTGGAAAGAATGCTTTCATTGGATGAAAAGAAGCTGAGCGTGATTGGCTGATGGTATGGTTCATTTACATACATTGCTGAAGTCGCGAGTGCAGAGAGTCGACCGAGCGGAGAAACAGCCGAGCGCAGAGATGAAACTGAGCGCGAGAACAGTGTGTTGAGAGGTTTTTTTAGAGTTGAGCGCACGCCAGACCGGTTTTGCACGCGCGCGTGTTGTCTCACTGCGCGCTCGGATTGGTTCCTGCGCGCTCAAACCGATGGCACAAATATCTCTCCATAGGTAGCCCAGTGGGCAAGGACCTGAGGAAGAGCGTCTGCTGACGTCACTCTGCTGCGCCCGCCGCTCAGAATGCTTTTGCGTTTTCGAGTTAAGGACAGGACTTTGCTGGCAGACCATGAAAACAAAAAAGCAATGTCCGCTGTGTTTTCTCTTTGATTATGGCATAAAATGCGCAGTCTTAGAGAAGCAAATTACAATGCAAATCGGATGATTGATTACTAATTTCATTTATGAGTCAAGCAATGCAGCCACATTCTTAAAATGAAAAAGCCTTTCTGGAAATGCTTTTTCATTTTCAAATTTTACATTTCAAATTGAATTTTGGTATATATTTTCTGGGGTACATTTTTAAAAATAAATCTCAAATGTCTTTTTCTTTTTCATTTTAATTAAGTAAAAGGATGAGCAGTGTTAAAGGAGAAAATGAAAATGCAAACAGGATGATTGATTACTAATTTCATTTATGAGTCAAGTAATGCAGCCACATTCTTAAAATGAAAAAGCTTTTCTGAAAATGCTTTTTCATTTTAAATATGGTAACGATTTGCTTCCATACCTCCTTTGCTCCTTGCACCTTTCTACATCAAAGTAATTTTGTTCATGATTTTTTTAGGTAACCCATTACTGAGAATTTACGAGCCTTTAAGCAAAGAGCCTTCCCTCCAGAGGGGAACGGACTGGAACCACTCCTCCTTAGGCAATCTGTCCACCCAGCAGCAGCCATGGGCCTAACAATCTCTACTGGAAGGACGCGTTGTTCTCTACCAATCCAATCCACAATATTTATATAGCACATTTAACCGTAAAAAATGTCTCCAATGTGGTGTACATAAAAAAATACACACACTAAAAAGTAGTAAGAATTTAAGAAAGGAGTAAATAAATAAAAAGGACACTAAAGATCACACCATTATGCGGTGTTAAAAGGCAAAGAGTAAAAGTGGACCTTAAGACCAGACTTCAAACACTCGACTGTGGAGGCTGTTCGTATATTGAGGGGCAAAGTATGCCAAGGTCTGGGGCCAACAACAGGAAATGCTCTGTCTCCTCTACCCTACCTAGTTCTCAGCAAAAGACTCGAAAAGTAAGCCTGCTGTTTGCTGCAATCTTTCCCCAGTCACCTTCCTTTTTAACCCAATAGCCTGTTTTTCAGAGGAGCAGAACTACAGAGCTGTTTTTTTTTTATATACCCTCAGCTGCCCTCCATGCTGTCGGTTAATATATTTTTTTAACCTGATTTTATTTGTGTCTTCTGGGAGTTAACCTCTGTATGTGGGTCAGAAGCCTGAACAAATCCATGGCAGGAGATTGATAATTCAGCTTTAAATCAGTAAATTTTTGTTAGTAGACACTTCGTAGTTCTTCATTCATCAATGAAGAAAACTGTTTTATTCTTTTTTATATATTCTTAGCATTCTACATACATTTTTATGGAAATCACTAGAAATTTACTGGTTACCAAATGTTTAATCACAGCCACCAATATTTTAGGGCTACAGCATTTAGATCCTTGACCCTTTAAAAATATTTTTTTTCAATGAAAAGGAACGAAGGTTGAAATGCTGTGTTGATACAAACATTTATATCCAATTGCATAAATGTAATGATTGGCATGAAGCTAGCAAAAACAGCAAATGTTTGTGCCTATATAATACAGATGTGTGTTAATACCTGTCAGAGTCATAAGGGTGCATAAGAACAGCAAAGGGCGAAGCATCTTGGTGGCTTGCCAAACAACTGATAAGAGATCAGGAGAAACTTTGTCAGATGCCAAAAGGTTCAGCTTCTTTCAATCTGAGTAAGGAATAAATAAACAAAAGAGAATTGTGAGCAAAAACAAAAGCAAACAACAGATATTATATATAGACAATAATGTTGCAGCTGATATTGTACTAAAGTAAAAAGGGAAAATTCAGAAATAAATTATAGCAGACCTAGAAACTGAGATCCACAATCTAATAGTTACAGTTTTAAAACAAACAGACATGTGTGATTCAAGAAGACAGATCTTACATGTTTAAAGGTTTTTCTTTAATGCTGTTGAGAGACCCGTCTGCTGTCCTCTTTGTCTCACGTCTCTGTTCCTTTCTGCATCCTTTTATCTCCATCCAGAGTCTTTTCCACACCCATTGAAATTAGGATGGGTAGTTCTTTCTGTGTTATACTGAACAAACAAGTCCACTGTTACACAACTAGAAAAAAAGAAGACGTACATAATTTTTCATATACTGTATGAATTGTTTTGTGTATAAAAGTAAAAATTCTTAAAAACAAAAACTTACATACAATTGTTTGTGTATTGTTTTACTTGCCTCTGGCACATCGGTCTGATGGTTTCTTGATAACATGATAACAAATATATTATTTCCACCTTTTACAGCAGTTCTGGCCTTTTAAATCATCTTAGAGACCTATTTGCTTCAAGTCCATCTATCTTTAAAAACAATATTTGGAATACTTGTCATCAGGTACTACAGCACACAGCTGTTTTATTTTTTTTCTGAATGGATATTTTAAGAAAAAATAATCAATGTTTGCTCTTTTATGTTACTAACAAATATAAAGAAAAAATCAATATGAAGTTTGTATACATTTCCCAAAAGATTTACTTTGTTGTCACTCTGTAACTAAATTATGATCTGCTTTGGACATTTTCATTGTAAAGAGAAAAAGGACATTCTTAAAAAATATTTGGCATTTTGTTTTATTAGAACATTTATATATATATATATATATATATATATTGTATTTATAATTAATGTAAATCTTGATATGTTTAGTCTCTTTTTATTGTAACAAGAATAATAGTTGGTGTTTTTACATAGATATTTGTATGTAGATTTAGCAATATACATGCAAGGTTCAGTGTTAGAAAAGGTTGAGTGCTTGAAGTACACAAAAGCTCCTGTACAAATATTCCTTTACTTATCAAAAATCAAACAGTAGTCCTTTTGCACAAATTAATTAGAGATATACTGAGTCAACCACACCTTCTTCCTTGTTCCATTGCAAAACAACTAGTAACCACATTGTTCATTACCCAAATCCCACTACTGTCATTCAATTATATTAAAAGCCACATATTTCTTTACAAACTATTGTTTTTTTGTTTTTTTTCAAATAGACTGTGTTGATCAGGCATAGAATAGAATAGAATAGAATAGAATAGCCTCTTAACACCCACCTAATTTTAAGTAATCATAATATTACATAACCACATGGAAAAGCAAATAACTAAGTAACTGTAAGCCCAAATTACAGGTCTGAAACATAATTTGAAAGCTAACACCTTCTAGTTTCTGAAAATATAAAATAGTGTGACTAAAACACAGCCGAAATTGCAGCAGTTAAATTTTTTCTTCTCGAAAATAATTATGCAAAACAAAACAAAAAAATTTAATGCCTGTTCCTTTATATCCAACTGGTGAAACATTCTTCCGATGTTGCCAATAGTAATACTTACAGCTGCACCCTCCAGAACATAATGTTAGCTTAGCATGAACAAACTGCCAACATAAACATCCCTCTTTAACCCAAAACTATGGTAAAATAGCAATGTTTTTTTCCCATTTTAACATTATCCTACAGCCTTTGCGGCTACTCCAGCCTCAGAGGACATTACAATGACTGCCTGAGTGAGTGGTGGAAAAAAGGAGAAATAGAGCTTGTACACTAAAAAAAAAATAATGCATTGGTTTTTTGCATTTACTTAATAATACTTAGTTAATTATACACAATTATTTCATGTTAGCAGGATAGGACATAAAACAATTGTGTTAAAAAAAATAAATATGATTAAGTAAATACCAAAAGTGGTTAAAATATTTTTTTCCAGTCTACTGACTGACACAAAGGTACTGACTGTAAAAAGTTCATCATGATCTATTGTGTCGGCCTACAGCTTCAGAATTCATGTTTATGTGAATAAACACTTATTAAACACAAACACATCTTGTTTAGGGATGGTAATCGAAAACCGGTTCCTGTTCTGAACCGGTTCCGTGTGTTCCAATTTTATGGCGCCGTTTGGCAGCTCACTTAACGGTTCTTTTAACGGTTTAAAAGGCAGCAGCAGAGCCTAGCGCGCTGGGCAGCATGATTTAGGTCACGTTTTCTATGTAAGTTACTTCACATTTTTTACGCACACGGCATTCAGTAAGCAAGTATGACGTGACCATCAGGTAAACCGATCGAAAGTTTGGATGTAAAGTGACAATTACATCCATTGGAGGAAATACATGCAACATGCAGAAACACCTGCGCACACAACATGGCATGCATTTTAACGAATGCTGTGTTTTTGATGCTTCTGGACTGAAGCTCAAGTTACGAGCACCCCTATCCTGCATTCCTTCACTCTGTGTTTGTCTTCTACCTTGATTAAAAAATAATCTATTCTTGAATGTACACCAGTGTAATACTGTAAATCTATCATTCCCATCTCTTCTAATGAGATATTTATACATTTTGCTAAATGAATCTTAGTTTTTTTGTGACTCGTTGTGTCCATATCATGATTTACAACTACATTTCAATCTGAAAAACTCACACAAAGAGAAAAGACAATTAGAAGAAATTTACTGATACAATTACTTGTCTTTGGTGCCCAGACCTTGGCAGGAAACATAGAGCTTAATTTTTATAGATATGCATGGACAGGAGCAAAGAATAGGGCTGTTGCCCCCCCAGGCCTGAAAATGGTGGCGGAGTGGAGATAGAGGAAGGGACCTGGAAGATGGAAGTCCAGTTTGGATAAAACAGGTTCAGAGAACCTGTCCATGATGAGCAAGCATGAAGCGACAGTGGAGAGGAAAAACTCCCAGTTGGGAAGAAACCTCTGGCAGAACCAGGCTCAACATGGCGTTCTTCTGCCGTTCCAGTTAAGATGAGACACGGAATGCAGTAAGAGTCCGGGAGGAATGAAACCCTGATGAAGCTTTAGGTGCAAAGGTGGAGGAGGGGATGTGGGTGGGTGGAAACGGGTTCATCTGAATGAAGTGATATACAAAGCTATTGCTATAGACTCCCTTATTAATCTGTGTTTACCTGAGATCTACAAAGTAAAACCCATAATTTGGAGAGCAATCTGTGTCAAGAAAGAAGTTTAAACATAACATCTAACAACTCTTGTATTACCGGGAAGTACCTATTTGTTTTCCTTGAATTACAATCAGATATGATGCACTGTTTGCTTTAGCACCTTCTACGTATATACACACCTTGTTCCAGTTCTCATATGACTGGATGTAATTTTTGTCTTTAGGTTTAGATTCAGTTACAAGCAATTATGATTAAGCATTTTGGTTAGGTTTTTACTTCAGAGGAAAATTCAATACAATTAGTTAATGACAGAAATAGAAGCATGGCTGTGTTGGTGCTTCACGCTTTTATACATTTTATGAATATTTAAATTTTCAACCCTTGATTCACATAGATTATATTTGATTACAAATTAGCACAAGTATAAGCAAAGAATTTACCGCATCTTTTTGCAATCAGACAAAGGTTTAGCCGATTAAAATACAGATAATATTCTGTCCCTGCTGTATCTAAGCACTATTCTTTTCAAGTAAAAACACCTCTGAACTAACTGCTGTAACATCATATAAATAGTCAATAAAATTAAGAGAGCAATCAAATTCAATATGACATTTCCTCTTGAAGGGAGGAACCCCTTTTTTGACATCCTGTTTCTTTCTGCCTCTATGTGATACTGCTGATGACACATAAAAAGACTTATCCTTCAGGAGGTATGGGGACACCTGGGCCCCAAGACTCTTATGGTTCAAAGCTGCTGTGGTAAAAGAGGGTAACCTGATGGACTTGTCCTAAAATTGAACTGTTTTGCATGTTAGAGAGGATCAATGCTCCAAGATACACTTTTTTTTTTCCAAGACCAGTCGCTGGATGGGTCCTGACCAGTTTCCCATATATAGATCTGCTCACATAGATTCATGCACACACACCCATTCACTTACTGGGGTGCACACACACGGGTTCAGACACGTAGGACACACAAGGGTCCACATGCTAATTACGTTATTTTTTACACTGACATTCAAAGCTACTAAGCCTGACGAGGGAATTTTAAAGGGGAATTAGCACCAAGCTGGTTGTTCTTACATATTAAAGAACTTTAATCCCTTTCAATGGGGAGAGAATAAGAGTAAACGAAAAATGCAGATTAAAGTTTAGAAGAAACTAAGGTTACTATGCTGTGATGAGCTGTAGGCTTCAGATTAAAAATAGTTTTAATATTTTGTTTAGGTTATCCATGAATTGAATGTTAAAATGTGTAAAACAGGTTTAAATGCTTTCTAAATATTACATGTTTCTTTACAGCTTCAGTTTAAATCCTTACGTAAATGAGATAATTCCATATTAGTTGCAGTGATTTTAGCTTATATGCACAAAATAAGGAGCTGAAGCATCCATAGGATGTTGGGGATGAATACATTCTATTATAGATTACTTTCAACTGCCAGGCATTGAAAGGTATCGGTATTTAATGTTTTCTGATTTGGAGTACAAATCTTTTAAATGACCTGTGGGACTCCAGAAGCAGCTGATATGTACCGGCAGTCAAAGCGACAGGTGGCTCTGCTGGTCGCTGAGGCAAAAACTCGGGCGTGGGAAGAGTTCGGAGAGGCCATGGAGAAAGACTTCCGTATGGCTTCTAAGCGATTCTGGTCCACAATTTGGCATCTCAGGAGGGGGAAGCAGTGCAGTACTAACACTATTTATAGTGGGGGTGGTGTGCTGCTGACCTCGACTCGGGACGTTGTATGTCGGTGGGTGGAGTACTTCTAAGACCTCCTTAATCCCACCAACATGTCTTCCATTTAGGAAGCAGAGCCTGGGGGCTCCGGCTTGGGTCCTCCCATCTCTGTTGCTGAAGTCACTGAAGTGGTTAAAAAGCTCCTTGGTGTGAATGAGATTTGCCTTGAGTACCTTAGGGCTCTGGATGTTGTGGGGCTGTGTTGGTTAACGCGACTGCAACATTGCGTGGACATCAGGGGCAGTTCCCCTGGATTGGCAGACTGGGGTGGTGGTCCCTCTATTTAAAAAAGGGGACCGGAAGGTGTGTTCCAACTACAGAGGAATCACACTGTTAAGCCTCCCTGGTAAGGTCTAACCCGGGGTTCTGAAAAGGAGGGTCCGTCGGATAGTCGAACCTTGAATTCAGGAAGAGCAGTGTGGTTTTCGTCCTGGCTGTGGAACACTGGATTAGCTCTATACCCTCAGCAGGATTCTGGAGGCTGCATGGGAGTTTGCCCAACCAGTCTACATGTGTTTTGTGAATCTGGAGAAGGCAGTCGACCATGTCCCTTGGGGGGTCCTGTAGGGGGTACACTGGGAGTGTGGAGTACCAGGCCCTTCAATAGGAGCTGTTAGGTCTCTGTATGACCGGTGTCAGAGCCTGGTCCGCATTGCCGGCAGTAAGTCGGACTTGTTTCCGGTGAGGGTTGGACTCCGCCAAGGTTGCCCTTTGTAACTATTCTGTTCATAACTTTTATGGATAGAATTTCTAGGCGCAGCCAAGGTATTGAGGGGTTCTGTCTTGGGGTCCTTAGGATTGCATCTCTGTTATTTGCAGATGATATGGTTCTGTTGGCTCCATCAGGGCATGATCTACAGCTCTCGCTGGAGCGGTTCGCAGCAGAGTGTGAAGCGGCCGGGATGAGGATCAGTGCCTCCAAATCCAAGACCATGGTCTTGAGCGGGAAAAGGGTATCTCAGAACAACTCGAAGACGTTGACTGAATTAGCCATTGACATTGTGTCTAATGTTAGAAAATTGAAAATAGAGTAATTAGAAAGCAATTCACTGTGAAATGTCAGTGTAGTAAATCTTTATTAAATGGATGATGCTGTCGTTTTGATGTTTGATTTTTGTTATATTTTTAATTTGAAAAGTCATGTGCATTTTTGAATGCTAATGCAAAGACACAGCATAGAGTATTTGGCATCATGAATGCACAATTTGCAAATAGGAAAATTCTATAGCATCAACAAACATTTACTTGTTATTCAGTCTTGACGTAAAATCTTGAAATTATATCCATCCATCCATCCATCTTCCTCCGCTTATCTGGGTTCGGGTTGCGAGGGCAGCAGCTTAAGAAGGGAGACCCAGCCTTCCCTCTCCCCAGCAACTTCTTCCAGCTCCTCAGGAGGAACCCCAAGGCGTTCACAGGCCAGCCGAGAAACATAGTCTCTCCAGCATGTCCTGGGTCTTCCCCGGTGCCTCCCCCCAGTGGGACGTGCCCGGAACACCTCACCAGGGAGGCGTCCAGGAGGCATCCTAACCAGATGCCTGAGCCACCTCAACTGGCTCCTCTCGACGAGGAGCAGCGGCTCTACTCCGAGTCCCTCCCGAGCTTCTCACCCTATCTCTAAGGGAGAGCCCAGCCACCCTACGGAGGAAACCCATTTCGGCTGCTTGTATCCGCGATCTCGTTCTTTCGGTCATGGCCCAGAGTTATTGACCATAGATGAGGGTAGGAACGTAGATCGACCGGTAAAACGAGAGCTTCACATTTTGACTCAGCTCTCTCTTCACCATGGCGGACCGGTACAGCGCCCGCTTCACGGCAGACACTGCGCCAATCCGCCTGTCGATCTCCCGCTCCCTTCTTCCCTCATTCGTGAACAAGATCCCGAGATACTTAAACTCCTCCACTTGGGGTAGGACACCCCCCCTGACCCGGAGAAGGCACTCTACCCTTTTCTGGCTTAAGACCATGGCCTCGGATTTGGAGGCACTGATCCCCATCCCGGCCGCTTCACACTCGGCTGCGAACCGATCCAGCGAGAGCTGCAGATCACGAGCCGATGAAGCCAATAGGACCACATCATCTGCAAAAAGCAGAGACAATCCTAATCCTAAGGCCACCAAAACGGTTCCCCTTAACACCTTGGCTGCACCTAGAAATTCTGTCCATGAAGGTAATGAACAGAATCGGTGACAAAGGGCAGACCTGGCAGAGTCCAACTCTCATCGGAAACGAGCCCGACTTACTGCCGGCAATCCGGACCAAACTCTGACACCGGTCATACAGGGACCTGACAGCCCGTATCAAAGGGCCCAGCACCCCGTACTCCCGGAGAACCCCCCACAGGGACCCCCGAGGGACACGGTCGAATGCCTTCTCCAAGTCCACAAAGCACATGTAGACTGGTTGGGCGAACTCCCATGCACCCTCCAGGACCCTTCTGAGAGTGTAGAGCTGGTCCAGCGTTCCACGACCAGGACAAAAACCACACTGCTCTTCCTGAATCCGAGGTTCGACTATCCAACGGACCCTCCTCTCCAGCATCGCCGAATAGACCTTGCCGGGGAGGCTTAAGAGTGTGACTCCCCTGTAATTGGAGCACACCCTCCTGGCCCCCTTTTTGAATACGGGGACCACCACCCCAGTCTGCCAATCCAGGGGGACTGCCCCCGATGTCCATGCAATGTTGCAGAGTCTTGTCAGCCAACACAACCCTACAACATCCAGGACCTTGAGAAACAACGGGCGGATCTCATCCACCCCCGGGGCCCTGCCACCGAGGAGCTTTTTAACCACCTCAGCGACCTCGCCCACAGAGATTGGAGAGCCCAGTCCAGAGTCCCCAGGCCCAGCTTCCTCCAGGGAAGGCATGTTGGTGGGATTGAGGAGGTCTTCGAAGTATTCCGTCCACCCACCCACAACGTCCCATTGAAATTATATGTAAAATGTAATTGCCATAACAATGTAATCAATACATGTATATTACATGTACATTATCGATTTCGCCCTTTTGGCACATCTGTATTACTGCGCATATTAATTTTGTTGTGAGTGATTTGTATAATGTGTTATATTACATAGTTTATAGACTTCATTGACTTCAAAATGACTTTGCAATGTGATGTGCTTATCTTTTTTATCATAAATTACAGTAACCTACTTATGCTATGAAAAAGCAAGTGTATGTCTAAGTGACGAATTTATCTTTATATTAAAAGTCTGAAATTACATTGCGACCGGTCTAACTAGGGAGTACCAACATGACGCACGGTAGCCTCACTCCACCCTCTACTATCAACAACCTATCAGCAATCCAGTGAATAAATAGAGATCAGTGGCACCAGAGCACAAACTACGGTCCATAAAGACATGAATGGCAGAGTCTGGTATGACTGAACCTGACTGTTCCACACAGATTCCTGACCTAAAACTAGCGTTGCACCGATACCGATAACAGTATCAGGCAGGGCCCCGATCCAGCACTAAAATGGTGGTATTAGTATCTGTATCGGCGAGTACCAACAAATAGGGCACCGATACCATTTTGAGAGCTAAAATGTATCTAACTATTGTCACCCATTCCAGTAAATAAAAAAAGTTCTACTGGATTCACTTTGTATTAGTCTTTTTCCTGCTTCACAAAGGTAGGCAGCAGCTTGACAAAGCCATGATGGCAATTATTTTACATCCAAGCAATATGCAGTTCTTCATATATACACACACACATCAATTTCAAACAGATGGTATTGGTATGGTATGGTACCAATGCCAATACTGCACAGCCAGGTATCGGTATCGGGGCCAAAAAAATGGCATCGGCGTAACATTAGCCAAAACCAATGGGAAACCTTTGGGATGGATAAAGGGTTAAATATACTTGATGCACAGACATTCCACGAACAACATGTGCCGCCCGTCACAGTATCTGCATTATTTATAAGCGGTGCAACTTTCTGCTCTGGCCAGCTCTGGGGGGGCGTGTTCAAAACAAACAGCAAGCTAACAACACCACAATACACAAAGAAGAAGAAACACAGCTGTTCAGATGTATTTTCTGGAGTTTTCTACTATGTGTTGAAAGTGGTGATATTTATGGGCTAAGTTAAAGGGTTGTCTCTAGATGTTTACATTTGGGAACCCTCGCCAGCAGGAGCTGCTGCTAGCTCGCCATGTTTTCAGTGCGGATCATTGGCCCAGTTACAATTTTTCTTAAGTGGGAAACTTCTGTCTTCACTGATTCTGCACAGAGGGGCATGGAATCCCAATTGACATAATTTGGCCAGATGGGCACATAAAGCATAAACCAAGCTTTAGAGCACAGGCTGAGAACCAGGCCTTCTTTTCCAACATCAGTGTGTGACCACACAAATTCGCTTCAGGGAGAGTGGTCAGAAATCCCCATAAACACTCCTAAACCTTGTAAACATTCTTCCCAGAAGAGTTGAAGGATGACATCATCATATTGAACCCCTATATGTTACGGGTGGGAAATAACTTAAGCTCATATGTGAGTCAAGGCAGGTGAGCTAATACTTAAGTAAGATATTTTATTTCTTTCATTCAAAGTTTTCTTCATATAAAACAATGCATTCATTGTTTTAATCTGGTTCCACTGAAACAGTTTCTTATCCCAGGCTGTCTCTCTGACCTGAGCACAAACATGCAGGCCTATGTACTTATCTTTTCTGCAAACAAAATAAGCATGTTTGCACTTCCAAAACGCCTAAAAACAAATATTGGATGTACAGCTTCATATTTACATATTGTTCATTTCAGTGTCTTTAATTTATTTCCATTATCAGGTTGTTTATTGTTAAACAAACTTTTTGTACATTATGAGCCCTTGAAACTATGAACCAACTAAACGAAAAAAATAAAAACACCTTTGTTAATCTCTCGTAAAATGAGGCTTCCTCAATGACATCAAAAAGCTTTCTGTCTCTTTAAACCTTTATGTAAGCAATAATCAGTTTGGGAATATTTTTTTTGAACTGTACTGGTTTGCAGGTGTGCCCCTCTTTGACTCACAGTTGCAGTTGCAGTGCAGGTAAACATCAGCAGAGCTCCTAGAAAACTGGAATATGTTGAAGAAATAGTGGTAGGTTCCTTCTTCATTTCCCTCCACCTACACTGAATGAGAAAGTGCCCCATACCCATTCTTGACCAAGTCCTGTCTTGGCTCAGCAGGGGTTGACGTTAAGGATTTTTACCACTTGCCCTTTGGGCATGTGGCTTTCACATTTCATTTGCCCAGAAACAATTTTTACTTGCCCAGTATAATGTTTGATAAATATAGTTCCTAACAATAATTTTTGTATATATATCAATGAAACATGTTTGTTTTTTAAATGTTTTTTTGTAATTCAGTATTTTTTAAGTTTCCAGGTTCCTGGTGTGTATATGCATACGTCAGATAATGAACTCAAGTCTACATTACCGTGTTAACATGCTTTTAAACCCTTCTGGCACATTCTTTTCAAACTAAACTTTGCTTTAAACTGTTGTGTGCTTGGAAAAATATAAATTGTAATGTTAAAAATCTAAAAAAAAACTTGAAAGGTTAAAGACTTACACTACTACTACTCACCAATTGAACATGTTTAGCTCTATAACATTTAAATGCACCTCTCCAATGTCTAAGAGAAAAAAATTTAATGATCATTTTTTAATGTATGACCTGCATCACTGTACAGAAGACTGCCATATGATAGAAATATTAACACTGTGCGCATGCAGTTATTATTATTATTATTTTCCTAATCCCTGACTGATCATTTTGAATCTAGCGTGTATTATAGTATTTTGGAAAGAAAAGGCAACATTCCAGTCGAAAACATTAGCAGTGGAAGAGATTCTGGAAAATTCAGCACCTAGAGAAGCTGAACTGGGGGACCTTCCTATTTGAAATTTTGCTGAAAATGTTTGACAACAGCTGTTAACACTCAGTTAACAAAGTCAAGTTTATTTTTTGCGGTAGGGTATAGAAAACCTATGACTAGGAGGAAAATATTGAAACGCTTGCGTCCAACCCTGGTTCCTCTGTGCAGACAGCCTGCTGCAACGGGAACTGCTACAAGTTCTGCAAGGCTGATTGTCCAGCAGTAAACGGACAAGTAGAGAATTGACATGATGGAAACAACCTTATTGTTCCTTCAAATGGATGTCATACAAATCCTAGGAATTGATAGGCATCTGTAATCATTTAGACCTTCATTATTTGCATCAGGGTGAGTATTTCATCTTTCTTAAGAATAGTGTCTTCAGTAGGAGGGGTGAGTGGACAGAGACAGGGGCCCAAATTCTCCTCTTGTGTTTGTGTGTGTGTGTGTGTGTGTGTGTGTGGGGGGGGGGACATGTTTTACCTACAATGTGGAGGAAATACTTTGTAAATACCCTACATGTGGGGACTTACTGGTACATATGGGGACATTCAACTGTTCATTGGACGGGCCGGCGCACGTTTGTTGGTATCTCTCAGATCCATAGCGAGGCCAGTTTGTAGAACTTGGAGAATTAGGGTTAGGGTTAGAGTAGCTAGGTTTTAGGGTCAGAGTTAGGGTCAGGGCTAGGTTTTATCAGCAGAGGGAGATGACGGGACAACGACAGGTATAACAGCAGAGGGAGACGACAGGGGAGAACGACAGACTGTAACAACAAAGGAAACGAGAGCAAAACGAGATCACATGCTGACGGGTTCAACAACATGGTCAAACAACATAAAGTGAAGAATAATGCAATGCACGTTATCCCTCATGTAGACACAATACATATGCTCACAGCATATAGACACAACATATGAATCTGACATATAGACTTTAAACCACTACATATACAGCTTCCATTACATAGGGCACGATACATGCACACCTTACATAGACACATGGACACACCAGAAGACACATAAACATACCAGAAGACACATAAACATACCAGAAGACACATAAACATATTTTTGGCACTAACGGAACCCCATACAAAAGTCATTAAGAAATGGCTCAAAGCAGTCAGCTGAGTTTCCTTAAGTAGAAAACCTTTAACCAATCTAACTATATGATTTTATGAACTGTTTTTGTAAAGTGCCTTGAGATGACATGTATTGTCAATTGGCTCTAAATGAATGAACTGAATTGTATTGATTGTTGCAGCAGCATTGATCCTGTTAATTGTTTTATATCAACTCAGAAAAGAAGCAAAGACTGAACCTTTCCTAATTAAACCTGGGAATGATTAACACCTATTATTAACACATTTCACCCTCTAAGTGCCCATGGAAATCCACATCTGGTTAAATGACCTGCAATTTCTCTCATGTAGAGGAAAACTTCACATTGTCTGGATTTACTGTCCTGATGTAAATTAACTACATGGCGCCACCTACTGACTGGTTATAAGATTGTTTTGAACTTAATAGCCAACAAAAGGGGGAGATATAATTAATTCCCTTGAGGACATAAACTGCAGAAACAGCAAAAGAAGTTATGTTGTTTTGATTTCTCTGGCAAAGTTTAATTTAATCACTAAATATTATCGTTTAAAGCAGGGGACCTCAGTGCCAGGTCGGTTTTCTGAACCTTTCAGATGTGTCACCTGAGTCAAGTAATCAGGTCATGAACATGACTTGGAGAACTTGACTGCATGCAGAGAAGGTGACACTAGCCCTGGATTTAAATGTGTTAGAGACACAGGTGACAGTTGCAGGACACCGGACCCTGAGGGCCACAATGGAGCAATACTGTTCTAGAACGTCACAAATAGACCAAAAGAGGGTCACATGGAAGGTAACAAATAATTAGCGTCAAAAGATACTATATAGGCTTAATGAACTTTAAATTCTTAAACACAGATTAAATTACTCTATTTTATCTGTACTTATCTCTGTGATAACTATACATAGACTTTAGTTAATGCTAAATATGCATCAGTTATGTATTTTACCACACAGTATGTATGCACATTTAGGTCCATCAGCGTGGCTGATGGGCTGGCAGCTTGTTGTCCAGGTGGCCACAGGTGACCCATCTTACAAACGACCTGAACTATCATGAGGAGATACTTGACCCCCACGCTACGGAGAAAGCTGCGAAATATGAGAAGGTGGTCGAGGTGACGTGTGTGTCAGGTTTTTTGAGACACAATGTTGTTAAAGTGGGACACTTTATTTTTTGCAGCAAAAAGAAAGTAACAAACAAGCAAAAAAAATATTTAGTAAGTAAGAAGACAAAACTATGTGAGATTTTGCAAACATAAAAAAGTAAACCTTTTATTTAAAATTCTGCAGGTAGCACACACATATGAGTGATGTTAATCTAGATTAATATAGATTACTTCCAAGATTACAAAGAAATGAATCTAGATTAAATATATATATATATATTTATATATAAACATATACATAAAAATATATATATATTTATATATAAACATATACATAACATGGTAAAGAAAAATGTATAAAACAGCCTCCTCATGTTGAGTCAATATCACTTCTCGCCACTAGATGGCGGATTTGATCCACTTTGAGAAATGGCAATGACTAAAAACACAAACACTAAACTTTAGTGTCTAGTTTTGTTTTAAACAGAGATATTTCCAATGCATTGATGGTGTTTGTGGATTAATGGGCCGATTAGTCTCAGACAGACCTATCCAGTTACTGTTTCTAGATCAGCTGAAGCAAACAGAGCATCTCTTTTATAACAGGAACAAGAACACAGCTGTTGAGGCTTTGTTTCTAAAACAAAACACTGATGTTATTCAGAAATATTTTCTTTTATTGACTCTGTTGGTTTGCTTATAAGAACATCATCAGATCTGTAATCAACATTTTATTCAATGGAAAGTCTTCATGAATGTCTTGCAGTTTAAGTTAGGATGGATTCTGAATCCCGTCTCCTCTCTGCAACAGCCAAGAGTCCAACTCTGCTGGGTTAACAAAGAGTAAAAAGAGTGAAAGCTGCACTTAGAAAGTTTTCATCACGTGGATCCTGTGAGGCTGGAGGTGGATGGATCCTCCTCCTCACTCTAGGCTATATATATCTACAGAGATCCTGCACCCTGTGCCAGTCCAGTCCTCTTCCTCTGAATTCCCCTTTCTGTCTCTCTGAGCCCAGATGAAGACATTAAGCAATGAGTCCCAGTCATTCCTCCTGAGCTTCAGTGGAAACACATCCCAGCTCCAAGTTCCCAGCTTCACTTGGATATTTAAAGGGCGCTGCCAGAGAACAGGAGAGCAGATCAATAGTGTGTGAAAATATTTATTTCAAATAGACCTCAAGAACGCCACCTGAGAGAAAAAAAATGGATGACAAGAAAGAGATAGAGGTTTTCCTCCTTCTTTTGACTTTATCTTTAGTTTTCCCCTCCGAATGTCAAGGTGAGGTTTACATTATTATTAATTTTTTACATTTAGGTTATTTACTATAAAGGTATATATGTTTTCTTTTCAGGCTCCTTATTTAAGATGTTTTTAGCTTTAACAATATATAACTATAATATTTGTACTTGTTTATATAATTGGTTGAGTAGATGCATGTGGATAAAACAGCCGCCGGTGCATGAAAATAAATCAGTAAGGTGTAAAGATCCAAGATAGAGCTTTTATCAGGTCCTTTCCAACGTTCAGATAACTTTACTAAAGTCAGAAGAGGGTCAGCTTCAGGAAGTTTTTTTGTCTTTAAAGAGAGTGAAACGAAACTAGAAAATTATTTTTTAAAGTGTGAAACTTTACCAGCAATTGCCAAATCATAAATAACCCTCCAAACATCAGCCTTTGGCTTTTATTTTAAATCTGGTCGGTCTGTCATAGTCTTGATTTAGTCAGAAAAGATAGTTGTTGAAAACTGGGCTGAGTTTGATCAGTCTCTTTTTAGCCCATTAATAAACAATCTAAAAATTATGGCTTTTCCCCTTTAACTTTTCAAACAACGTAAATCATGTTGTCTTTTCAAGCTGTTTTTGCTGGATAGTGAATAATCTGAAAAACTCACATGAAGAGAAAAGGCAATTAGGAGATATTTATTGATACAATACTTGGTCTTTGGCGCTCAGATCTCAGCAGGAAACATGGCGCTGAATTTTGATAGATATGCATGAACAGGAGTAAAGAACAGGGCTGTTTCCCCCAAGGGCTGCTGAGGGTGGAGTGGAGATAGATGAAGTTGGTCAGTCTGTAGACATCAGGCTTTTGTGGATCAAAGCTGATTGTATGTTGCAGGGGGAGAGCCATCAGTTTCTTCAGTTGAACTCCCTGCTAGGCTTCATATTTCCATTTAGATGAATAGATTTGAAAACTGAAGTTAACAGATAAAAAAAGGGAAGCATGTTCTGGTTTACTTAAGGCTGAAGTAAAAATTATGAAAGTTTGCTCCCATATAGTCTACATATATATATATATATATATATATATATATATATATATATATATATATATATATATATATATATATATATATATATATATATATATATATATATATAATTGAAAATTGGTCATATTTGATTTAAATGACTTCAGAAAAAGCCCCTTCCCTTCTAACCTACCTCCACTTCATGTCCTCTTAAAACACCCTGCTGAATGACACAGAAAGCAACCATTTTCAATCAAAGCCCCCATCATAGATTATTTTAGACATCCTTCCGTAGTTTCAAACATGCACTGGGATAACATCTCCCACGGAAAGGTTTCAGTCTGAGTCAGAGCCTAGGCCCTTAGACACCTTTCCTGCAATGAGATTTTAATCCTAATTCAGGTCAGTCAGATTAAAATGAATGGAATAATGTTCACAGTCCAAAGCTCCAACTTTAGTTGGTTGATGTTAATATGGCAAAACTCTTCATTAGTAAAGTGAAATATAATACAGGTCCTAACTTCACTCTATAATTGGCATAATATAGTATCTCTTAGCTCTATATAGGTAAATAACAGGCCGTTTGCCATCTCTTCTACTCTCTCCTATTTTCTTTAATCTTGCAAACTTGTGTTTTAAATCATAAAGAGACTAACAGCTGATTTACATAAAAGTTTTATTTCACTAATTATCTCTTATTGGACATTTTTCTGGACAATTTTACACTAAATCAAAATAAATTCAGGCCTCTTGTAGATGACTGTGGTTAGATTAAATCCTCAGAGACCATCATTCAGTCTGAAGTTCTAGACTCTCAACAATGAGCCCTGAAAGATTTCCCTGAATCCTAAATTTGTTTTAGGGTTCCCCTAAAACATCTGAGCAGCACCAAACTTTTTATTCTGCATCTAGCCTGAGTCACTCAGAACCTGAAGTTCCCCTAAGATAATTTCAACTACAACTGCTAAAAACTTCGAGCTTTAGTTTAAAATCTTCCAGCCAGTCTTAAACTCAGTGGTTTAAAGAGAAGGAGCTGAAGAAGATCCTCCAAAATGGCTGCCTCAGATTTCACCTGATCAGCATCTTATTTTCTTTATATCATACATTATTTACTCATATAGAAGCAAATTGTGTTGCCTTATGTTATTATGACCTTAAGCTCACTTGGTAACACAGAGTAAGCAGGATGAAAACAGGGTGTCTACAGGCTGGAAGTCACGTACAAATCTTGGCAAAAACAGGGTTCTTAAGGGCTGACTCACACAATCGGGTCACAGGCCAAGAAGCTTCCAGGAAGTTCTCCAGAGCTTCCAGTCATGCACGTGCATCCACACAGTGCAATATTGAAACTATAAAAACCGCCCAGATTGGAATGGAAGTGGAGAAATAAGCAGATATGTTCTGTTGGAATGTTCAGCGCTGTGATACGTGTACTGAGGACAGCATGTCAATTTGATCTATAAAATAAATGCTTCTTCTCCTGTCCTGGGGCAATCAGATGATCGACTGAAGGTGTCCTGATTTTTGAGATTCTACCATTGAAAGCCACCACACTCACAACCCCAAATTTGAACTGGTACCTCCGACAATCTTATCCATAAAATCAACCACAGTGGGGTACACCCCCCCCCCCACCCCACACAGAGTGCACCACTGTTCAAATTCTCATCTGTTGTAACGTTGATAATGGCAGAGAAACAACCTACCCATCAGTGTGCCATAGCTGTTAATCTGTCGGCATCAATGGCCTTAATTATCAGGCTGTGTCATCACAGCAGGGTACGCTGTAGGGCTGTAGGGGATGAGCTGTAGGAAGGGTTTTTAATAAAAGTTATTGGCATTGCAAGGACGTATTCTGGCTCTGATTAGTTCTTCCTCCAAACTGCATTAGGTCCAGTGGAAGAAAAAAAAGAAAGCTTTTTTGCATCACAAGTTATTTGCCTCCTATGTCAGGAAAAGGACATTTTCAACTAATGCAGAAAAACAATACATTTTGCAAAAGTTGCCACCAGCAGCTGTGAGCGACAGTGGCGTCAGATAAAGGAGGTTGCCCTGCAGTCAGAAGGTTGTCGTTTTAAGACCTGGCTTTCAGTGTGTTTGTGTTCTTGGGCAAGACACTTCACCTGCATTACCCACTGATGGTGATCGGAGGGCCCGGTGGCGCTATGTACAGCAGCGTCGCTCCTGTCCGTGAGCCTGAGGGCAGCTGTTGGCTTTCCACCACCATATAAGTACAGGGTATTTAACATTTAGCATGTTTTTTGAAATGGAAGAGTTCTTTCATTTCTCAGGTATCATAGATGGGTTCAATATCTACTTTTGTTGTTTAGACCTTAATCTCTTGAACCTGCCTGGTTCTTTTCATCTCCTGTAGATCAGAGCAACGTCACAGCAGAAACTGGAGAGATCATCACTCTCCCATGCAGAGCTGCCGAGAACCAACCAGTCCATGTTGGAGAGTGGAGAAGAACCGATCAGGCGTCCGAATATGTTCTGAGGTACAGAGACGAGCAGTTTGACGAGGAGAACCAGCATCCATCTTTTAAGAACCGTGTTGATCTGAAGGACAGACAGATGAAGAATGGAGACGTGTCTTTGGTGCTAGAGAATGTGACGGCTGATGATGAAGGACTGTATCAGTGTTTGGTCGCTCAGGGAGGAAAACCTCAACTGGAACTCCTCCGCACCATCCAGTTGGTTGTAGCTCCCCCTTCTGCTGCAGGTGAGTCTTTCCGTCTTTGGATCAAAACCTCCAGCAGCTTAAGGGAAATGGCTCAGATCCTATGTCGGTGTTTCCTAGAGAAGCTGTTGGTGTGCATCTGTAGAAAGCAGCTGATCTTGGAGCAGTAGGTGATCTTCCATCATCTTAGTCAAACTAACATCTGGTTCTCTTCTACAGGGGAGAAGGATGGAAGCAAAGAAGATGGAACTAGCCGCCAACATTTTGTGCTGATAGCTGTAACCGTCTTGTTCGTTGTTGTGCTTTGCCTGGTTTGTCTTTGCAAGCAAAAAAAGATGGTGTTAAACACATCGAATGTGTGAAAGCACTGACACATCTGGAATTGATTCTCTACCAGCTGCTGCTCTGCCGGCTTTAAGTTCCTACTTGTATCACTGGTCAACTTAAAGCTTGGGGTTATGTTTCTCAGATTGCTTCTGGTGTTTGGGGTCTATTAATTGGTACTCTAATCCTTTTCCTCAAATGACGTCTGCTGAGATCACATGCCTCAAAATGTAGAATAATTGGTGCTACTTTGACCAATAGAGGTTTTAGGGAAAGATGGATCATGTCACATGTGCTAAAAGAACACCTGAACCAGTATAATAAAACAAGCTTTAATGATCTCATAATGTTCTTTCAGTGTTAGTGAACAAAGGGAAAGCTGAAGTAGATGGAAAGGTTAAACCTCAACACTCCTTTCACTGTGATCTATGGAGAGCTGTGATGTGGACTTAATGAAAACAGTGATTTAATGTTACCAGGTAAAGCATTAATAATTTCTTATTTAAAATGTTAGCGATAAAACATTAGCTTCCTTTATAATTAATTCCTGCAAGACTTAAACCTTTTCTCTCCAACAAGGAGGCCTCGGTATTCCGGTTCAGTTGATCATAGAACAAAAGAGTCATAACTTAAACAGAAGACAAACTACCAAGATTATAAAGGATGAGATGCAACCAGCGTTGATTTGAAGTATATGATCTGGTTGTTGACTCATGTTTCCAGAGAAGTGAAGGATCTTTGACTCCAATCTGTGTGTTGGTTTTCCAGTGTATGTCTGATTCAGCGGAGGGCGGAACAGGGTTTACCCAGAACTCGGACGGTGTAGGAGAACTGGGACGCTGATTGCCACTCAGATTTCCTGCCGAACTTGAACGGGTCGTAGTGAAGATGATTCCCTTGCTCAGAGAGTAATTTCAACGTCCTCTAAAGGAGACTGGATCCAAACCTCCTGTTTGAATCCCTCGCTCAGTTTAGAATCAGTTGATCCCTCCTGGGACAGGAGGTCAGAAAAGGTCCAGTTTTCAGGATGACTTCCTGCCGAGAGGCAAAGATAAAAACAAAGTTAAAACTCGGGAAGACCAGAACTCAGTCTTACTCAGAGAAAACTCAGCTTTGCTAGAGTACCCAAAACTGGCAAACACTCTGGGGTCGAGGTATTGGCAATCAGCAGCTTAAGAACACTCCGTTAACGAGGTAACCGTCAGCAGGTGTGTGAGGAGGCCAACCGGAAACAGGCGTCTCCTATTGGTGGAAGGGAGACAAACACTAAAACAAACACACAGACAGGAGCCCTGACATAATCTTTGTCTAAAGCATTAGACACATAAAGCAATAATCTGACTTTTCTATGTAAAACATTTACAATTCTGCCTGCTGGTCATAAAAATGCAAATCCACATTTTGACTCTGGTCCACAACTTGGTACTTTAGTTCTTCTGGGGTCCAAATGGCTGCTACTACTGTACATTGAACTCATACCAGTAAATAAAGACACATGTCCTTTTTCAGCCAAACTAGATGTTTTGAAACTGTTATTTTATTTTTCATTCAGGACTGAGCTTTGTGAATCGTGCAGGATCGCTACCTGTTTATTTCAAATGGTGTACATTTTTTGAGTTCTGTTTGTTTGTTAAGTCTTTGTATTTTTTGTGAAACCTTTTTTTCTCATTGTTTCCTGTGTCGTATTAAAAATCAGCTGGACTGAATTTTACATTCTGTTGTTTCATCTTTTAGATTCATTAAAATATTTCATAGAAATGAAGATCTGTTTTAACTGAAGATTTCTACACCATTAAGTTTGCAGAGATTTTACTTTAGAGTCGACCTAAAATATATCTGCAATCATCAAGTGTTGGTTTTGTTTATAAAACCAAAAATCTCTTGGTAAACTTCCTATTATCTACTTTATAATTCAACAAAGTCTGCATAAACTAGTGAAGGGAAACCTCAAAGTGGTGACCTGAGTCACCACTGATCTGACTGTGGCAGTACTGCAGAGTTTTACTTCGGTCTGACTCATGGAAAGTCCCAGGAAGTCAGATCTGGTCTGTGTGTTTAAACTTTTTTAGAAAGCAAACAACAAACAAAGGTGTGGCTGCCTCCTGTATAAGTCTGCCTTATCATGTAGATTCATGTAACTCCATGCAGAAGGTTTATCTTATCTAAAAGAACTAACAACAGAGAGTATACAAAACTGCTTAAAGAGACACTTGATATCATTATTGTTTTGAAGCCAGAGACTTTCATCGAAGCGTCTCATCACACCAGAGGAACATTGATGAAACAGTGAAGATAGCTCCACTTCAGGGACAGATGGACAATGTGATGTTGATTTCAAGCCCAATAACCAAACATGTTTATAGTCATGCTTACACCATAACTTGAATCAACAAAGTGGTTCTTTCTAACTCGTATTAAAATCACCAGACAAACAGTTGTCACTAACTTCTGTAAAAATAAAAGTTCTGACTTATTTAGGTTATAACGTCTCAGTTTGGAAATGAAGACAATTTACAAGATCAGAGAAGTTTCTTTACTTTGAATTTGATTGAAACCACATTCTGAGTCAATGCTTGGTTCTGATTGGCTGCAGGGTGTCTATCTAAGAGGTTCTGCAGGACAGTAGGCGAAGGAAGTGATTCTATAGTTTTGTTCAATCTGTTCTGTGAATCTGTTCAATTCAAAGACTGCCTTCCAATATCAGCCTGTTTTCTGAAGAAGAAGAAGGAAAAGAAAGAGACATTATGAGAAGAAGGAGTTGCGACACAAAGAGGTGACTATTTAGAGGATGCCAAAGACGAGGTAAGCACAAAGAAACCACAGATAAGGTCTAATAAAACAGCTGAGGCAGACTGAGCTGCAGGTTCTGTGGCCAGAAGCTTGGTGACCCGCCACAATAAGAGATGGGCCATTCCTACTACTGGGTGCCATTTGAACAAAGAAGAACTTGTTAAACTATTTTTAAAAAGGACCTTGGTGAAGATTAGGATTTTACACTGTCCTGATTTTTATCAAATTCTCTGCAAAAGTCAAGATATCCAGCCGGTTGCAGGACATTAAGGCTACGTTCACACCGCAACCTGCAGTGACCCAAATCCCACTTTTTTTGCCCATAATGTGGGGCGGGGCCACAATCGGCCCTCGGACTGATCCTGTGACCCCATTTAACTAATGGAATATAACTGAGCCACTCAGCCCAGGTTTTAGATGCTGATTCTGGTTTAAATCAGAGCAAATCTTTACTCATGGATTACAAGGTTTTTAAAGGAAAGACTTTTAGCAGAAGTTGAACATCAACCTTTAACTGCCCATAACTGTATCACCGATGATGAATGTTACTGGTGGTTTGGGCCTGTTCCATAACTTGGAAAAATTTTTATTTTATCCTTTTATGAACAGAGATCCCTTTGAATAATCTCAATAATCTGAATAATCTCAGAGTAACAGAAATGGAAGCTGATCTTCCTTCTGCACCAGAGGAGCAATAATGAAGCTCTGCAGGTTGACCTTTTGCTTTGTTTCATTAAAGCAAATGAGTCGGTCTGGATTTAATCTGTATAAAGAAAAGCAAAGAATCAGAGCAAGTAGAAAGTTCAACCAGGATCTCAGGGTGAGGAATGCAAGAAATAAAGGTGTGTCTGGATCAGATTCTTATCTAACACGGCAGAAAGTCCCCCAGATTACAGGAAAATGAAACCAGTTCCCATTTACTGTAAATCAGGTGGCTGAATGGGCACTAAAAAAATCCCCAGTGAGTCATCCTGAGGCCCCACTTGTTCCTTTCTCTTTTAGAGGAAGGCTTGTCTCATTGTTGAAGGTTAGATTAGTAATCTGAAATATCAGCTTCTGCTGGATGAATGGAGCTTAAATGAATAAAAACATTTCATCTGTTATCTGCTCTGAATTCTGATGTTCTGTTTCAGTAAAATGCAGAAAGGAGAAGCTGTTTAAAGGACTGAACCTGAGCGATCCAGATCTGACCTCCAAAGGGCCTCAGGGTGAATTTGCTGACTGTTGGCTGTTTGAAAAAACACATTCAAGAAGAAACCTATGTTGAAGTCTAGTTTCTCAGGTCGGACATGGGACCTGTATCTGTTCTTTTCATGACAGTCTGAACAACACAGATCCGATTTTTTCCAATGCGACCCAGGCTGCTTGGCTATGTGGTCCTGAATCTGATACGTATCTGATCTTTTCAAAATGCGTCCTGTGTCTGAACAGCCAGGTCGCATTCATCCGCCCTGAACGCCATTAATACCCAACAAAGGTCACTACTCTGGGTCTTGCTATGAAGAAGCGGCAAGAAAAACAACAAACATGGCGGGCAATGATGCAGAGAGCAGTATTTATGTTGAATCATATTGAAAAGATTGAGTTTTAATTGTTGGGAAAGAACGCTAGATATTTACTTCTGTAAACATAGAGCAAGCTGGCCTGTGACGTCATCGCCTCCTCAACTGAGCATGTGGGACACTTGTGTTGTCTGACTGCAGTTCACACAGGAGATCACATACAAGTCACATATATTTGGAAATGTTAACGGCAAGGCAAAAAAAAAATGGATTTCACAAAAAATCAGGTTTTGAGCATCAAGGCCTGCAGTGTGAACGTAGCCTTAGATCAACTTTTGCTTAATTTTTCATTCGTTGATTCATTTGATTTATATAAAGTCAATATTCCCAGAACAAAGCAGGGTCACTAAGGTCAACACCATCAAGGAATCCTTTCTATTTTAAGTAAACAGTTATCATCCAGATAATAAAATGTGTCTACATCAAAGCTCACCATCCAAGGTCTTCCACCTCCAAAATAAAGATTTCTCTTTATTCTCTCTTGTGTTTTATCTTCTTTTCCAAAAAAAATCATTCTTCTCTCTCCTGTTTTTCACGGAGGTCTGAAAGGGTCTTCTCCTATATTCCTTTTGTCTTTCAGGGTCTGCATCACAAGCCCAGTAGCACATTTTCGTTATTGCAGAATACATTCCCTGAAAATTACTGTACATTCATGTTTCTTGATTAATCTTATCAAAAATTGCAAATACATGAAAAATCCCTCATGGATTGGTTTAAATAAGAAATAATGGAGGAAAGACAAACTGTTCTGGCCATTTTTAAGTCCTTCCATCCATTTTTCGTGACAAGGGTTGCTGGTGCCAATCTCCAGCTGTCTACGGGCGAGGGGCCGGGTTCACCCTGGACAGGTCTTCAGTCCATTGCAGGGCAACACAGAGACAAACAACTATTCACACTCACAACTAAGGGGAATTTAGAGAAACCAATTAAAAGTCATGTTTTTTGACTGTGGGAGGAAGCCGGAGTACCTGGAGAGAACCCATGCATGCTCAGAGAGAACATGCAAACTCCATGCAGAAAGACCCCGGGCTAGGAATCAAACCCAGAACCTTCCTGCTGCAAGGCAGCAGTGCTACCCACTGCAGCACTGAGCAGCAAACTGTAACAGGAGGAGCTTTTCTGCTAAACTCATAAATTGCTAATTATTTCATCTAAAACAAGCCAGCAGACTTTGAATTTTTGCTAGCACTACTTTTAAAACTAAAAAAGTAGAATTTTCACTATAAACAATGTACGTCATGTTATGCTTTATCACATAAATGGTTTTAAAGCACAGAAAACATTTAATTGAACATTATTACTCATGTTTTCCCAAAACTGTAACTTCAGTATTTTAGGGTAAAATGCTGAGCAGTTAGCTCATAAAACTCAGTTAGTTTTTAGTAATTCTAGCTTTAAGGTTATTTTGATTTTGATATAAAATCATGAAGTTAGAACTGCCACAAACTGTAATATGAATTAGTAAACTTTAAAATTTCATTCATGTTATTTTTTATATTAACTTGATTTTGGAAACAAAAATAAAAAGGAGACATAGATGTTAAACCAAGTAGAAATACACAATTTTATGTAAAAATAGGGCTATTTATGGCACTGGGGACTGTGAAGATACCGAAGAACAAAATGACCCAAATATTTAATAGCAATCAGAAGCTTCATGTCAAAAACGAATTATTGTGACAATGGAACAGGTGGGATAAAACATTTTGAAGTGTCCGTAATCGGAAATGAACAAACTTCTTGAAAGCAACAGTCGGATGGTTCAGGCATCCATTCATTTCTGGTAACAGACCCCTCAGACAGCCTCTTCCCTAACATCGTTTATGCTTTCAGACACTGCTGCCATAGAAATACAGTGGAACTGTGTCAGATGTCACATGCTTTGTCCAAAGTTTGACTTTTTAAATGAAAGAGTTGATAAAAGAAACGGTTCTACAGGACAACACCAGCAGTTCAGAGAAAGAAGAGGAAGCTACGGCCACGATACACTCAGATCATGCTAAACCAGATCGACTGAATTTAAAAAAGGAAAACCACAATATGTTTGTTTTGCTGCTTCTGGGAAACAAACCTAGAGGCTCCTACTTCATCTAAACCCATAATGTGGGGCGGGGCCACAATCGGCCCTCGGACTGATCCTGTGACCCCATTTAACTAATGGAAAATAACTGAGCCACTCAGCCCAGGTTTTAGATGCTGATTCTGGTTTAAAGAGCAAATCTTTACTCATGGATTACAAGGTTCTAAAAGGAGAGACCTTTAAAAACCTTGACCTCAGCAGAAACATTAAACATCAGCCTTTAACTGCCCATATCTGTATCACAGATTATGGATGTTACTGGTGGTTTGGGCCTGTTCCATAACTGGGAAAACATTTTATTATATCCTTTTACCAGCAAAGATCCTTTTGAATAATCTCAATAATCTGAATAATCTCAGAGTAACAGAAATGGAAGCTGACCTTCCTTCTGCACCAGAGGAGCAATAATGAAGCTCTGCAGGTTGACCTTTTGCTTTGTTTCATTAAAGCACATTAGTCGGTCTGGATTTAATCTGTATAAACAAGAATAAAGAATCAGAGCAAGTAGAAAGTTCAACCAGGATCTCAGGGTGAGGAATGCAAGAAATAAAGGTGTGTCTGGATCAGATTCTTATCTAACACAGCAGAAAGTCCCCCAGATTACAGGAAAATGAAACCAGTTCCCATTTACTGTAAATCAGGTGGCTGAATGGTCACTGAAAAAATCCCCAGTGAGTCATCCTGAGGCCCCAGTTGTTCCTTTCTCTTTTAGAGGAAGGCTTGTCTCATTGTTGAAGGTTAGATTAGTAATCTGAAATATCAGCTTCTGCTGGATGAATGGAGCTTAAATGAATAAAAACATTTCATCTGTTATCTGCTCTGAATTCTGATGTTCTGTTTCAGTAAAATGCAGAAAGGAGAAGCTGTTTAAAGGACTGAACCTGAGCGATCCAGATCTGACCTCCAAAGGGCCTCAGGGTGAATTTGCTGACTGTTGGCTGTTTGAAAAAACACATTCAGATGAAACTGATGTTGAAGTCTAGTTTCTCAGCCCTGCTGCTCTGGACCCATTCGCTGCATGTTGTAGGTGTTTTCCTGCATCTGCAAAGATGATGAACAGGACCTGCAGGAACTGGTGACAGCTGAGGACGTAGTGGGACCAGAACCAGTTTCAGCCACTTTGTCGAAAACTGTAAAGATTTACTAATTGTATCATTACTTGCATTATCTTTTAAAGCCAGCTGCCACCTGCTGGAGGAACCTGACGCCATCCTCATATCTCAGGAGGAACAATTAAGATTTGATCACAAAGTGAATCTATGGATGGATTTGCTGTAAACAAAGGAAAAGTTGACCAGATATCCCCAGTTACAGCAGCAGGAAAAGCTGAATAAAATGTGATTAAAAGTCAAAAACTGTTAAAATCAGAAGAGTTCAAGTTTGAACTCTATCTGAAAGATTTCATTAATGAATGAAATGTAAACCAGTGTCCCTTACAGGGGCCATGTCCTTAAGTCTGCATCAGCAAGACACCATAAAGACATTTAGGTCTGCATGATTTAGACAGAAATATTTTTTTGGGAAGTTTCAATTTTAATGAGTTTAAACTCTATGCTGGTTATATAATGTACAGCAAATAAACACATTTAGAGGAAAAAGGTACAGTATTTATCTTCACTTTGTCAAACCTTGATCCAATTTGTGAATTGGTGCTATATTAGTAAATTCTATGATAGAGCGGTTGATTCTTAACCAAAATACAGATAAGGGTCCCTGCAGGCTGCTGAGGTTCACTAGGCTGAGATGTTGGATTTGTTGAACAGCTGAACACAGCAGCAGCTCATATTTCCACAGAGGGTTTCACATTCCTTATAAAAAGCCTTTAACTCTGGATCAACCACTGAAATATTAAACTGATCAAATCGGAATAGTTAGTTTAACTTTAGGTCACTGGGTTTCTCCTCTAGTCCACTTTGACCAACAAAGACTGCAGCTAATGGAGAGCTCTGGCTTTCAGGTGTCTTTTTGATTAAAATGCTGTTTGTTGATTTCAGTAGCTGATGAGGTGCAGACATTCAGTTATTAACCCTGACCCGTTTCTATTATGTTTTGTGGAAATAACAACATTATCTACAAACCTTATGGTTTTATTTTTGTTTAAAGAACAGCAGCTGGAGCTGTCTGTGTCATTTTTTAATAAACACATTTAGAAGTGGAAACACTGCATTGCTTTATTTTCTGAAAAAGAGATATTGACATAAATCACATTTTGTTATATAAGCAAATAAACTTTGACCAATACTTTATTTTGAAAAAATATTTCAGCTTGCTAGAAATAATACTTAGTTTATCTTCAGGCGGAAGCAGCATAATTCAATTCCATTCAGTTTATTTCTATGGCGCCAATTCACAACTCATGTCATCTCGAGGCACTTTGCAGTTCACCGGATCATCCAGTCAGATTGATTCAAAGTTTTCTATCTAAGGAAAACCAGCTGATTGCATCGACTCATTGACTCTTCAGAAATCCCTCACACTAAGCATGCTTGTAGCAACAGTGGAGAGGAAAAACTCCCTTTTAACAGGAAGAAACCAACCAGCAGAACCAGGCTCAGTGTGAGCGGCCATCTGCTGAGGCCGACTGGGGTTCAAGGAGACAGAAGCAGACATAGAAAAAGAAGCATAGATACAAAAGGCAACTGTCAACCAGCTCCACAGGCGTCATGGAAACACACAACCAGGCAGACGAGCTCTGAGCCAGCCTCTATCAGAGGATGAAGAAAGCATATCCAGCCAAGCACAGTCAAAGAAACAGGACTATACTGAAAAACAAGTCGCTCTCCAACATCTAGAAACAAAGGTGTTGATGGCAGCAGCACAGCTGATATTTCTCTCCAGGATGGAGTCACAGCCAAACAGGAACAGACCAGATGAAGCTACTATGAGAAAAAGCAGAGAGAGCAGAACGTTAGAGATTGAACTAACAGATTCTGCAGAGTGGGAGAATAGAGATAGAATGAAGCAGAATGATGAAAAAGGGGTCCCTATGTCCTCCAGCAGTCTAAGCCTATAGCAGCATAACTATAGATATAGCTCAGGATAACCTGAGCCACTCTAACTAGAAGCTTTATCAAAAAGGAAAGTTTTAAGCCTAGCCTTAAAAGTAGACAGGGTGTCTGCCTCACGGACTAAAACTGGTAGTTGGTTCCACAGGAGAGGAGCCTGATAACTAAAAGATCTGCCTCCCATTCTACTTTTAGAAATTCTAGGAACCACTAGTAAACCTGCAGATTGAGAGCGAAGTGCTCTGTTAGGAACATAAGGAACAATCAGATCTCTGATATCAGATGGAGCTTGGCCATTTCTGGCCACAGAGCATAGAGTTCACAGAGAATCTGGACATTAAACAGTTCCTGGAGCCTTTCAGAGGAGCCCACCCAGCAACAATAGGTTGAAAGCACGTCATCCCAATTTTCAACAATTATTTCTGGGCTAAAATGAGATTATGACGGAGCGAGCACGTTTAGATTAAAAACAGTCTGAATGACGTCTGGTGTTTGTGGGGAGGGGGCAGTCTGAGAGAAGAGGGTGGAGTTTGGTAACATAGCTATATATACAGCATTGCTCATTGCCCAGTTGCTGCTGAAAGTTTCTCAGTCTGTTTCTGTTTCTGTTCCTGTCCTCTGTCTGTGACTCAGTCTCAGTGAAATGTGGAGCCACTCTGCTTCATTCTGCTGCTGCCTGGCTGGGATCAGGCTGCAGATCTGTGAGCAGAAGGATACTAGAAGCTGACAGCCTTTATTTCTAACTACTTTAAAGAGATATTTAATAAGGAGATTTAGAATATCGAAATGGACCGAGGAGGATTTTTCTCCCTTTCCTTACTGCTGACTCTTTCTTTAGTCTGTTGTCAAGGTGAGGATATTAATGCTTTAACTCTGAAATGTGATTGAACTCCTACAGTATATGCTTCAGGTCTCTGTTGTACTATGGAAGACTACCGCCTCTGCATTTTCATAATCCCACTATTAGATTTGATCAGAATCTGTGTTTCTTTCTTTTTTTTTTTCCTTTTTTAAAATCGGAAAAAATAACCGTGTTGTTTTTTGTTTGCACGATGTTTTCCGGTTTTTAAAACTCAATTAGGGTTTTTGATATTTGAGAATTAAGTAAAAAAGATCCAAATATGACATTACGAGTAAAAAGTCAATATTTTTTAATGAAGCTCGCGCTGTCAGATTTTACAAATAAACAATTGTTGTTATCTTTACAAACGGTAGTTTGTTAATCTGATGATCTTTTTCTATCATGACTTTGTTCTCAAAACTTTACAACTTTATTACTGGAATAAACTACTTTTTTTTCCAGAATAAAGTAATATAACGACTTTTTTCATTAAGCTATTTTTTATTTATTTATTTTATTTTGGCTCCAATACTCCGTTGTAGATTTCGATCAAGTCAACAAAACATTTTCTAGTCTGCTTTACCACAGCTTTGCCTTCCTTTAAGTTAGAAACCTGGACTGGACCAAAGTTCTGAAGGAAACAGATTATGAATGAAATTATAAATGCGGCCTTTTGCTTCCACCGTCATTCCCACTTCTCTAAACCAGCCTGCGTGAATATGACTCATTACTGCCTGTTTATTTCTTATCTCTGTCGCCTTGCAATATTTCACTTTATAATATAGGTTGTCTTCTCTTTTTTTTGTGTGTAAGAAAGAAAAGTTGTGATTCCTAAATGAAAATGTAATTTCTTTTTTGTTCAATAAAAAAAATAAAATAAACCCACATGAAAAAAAAAGCACAGCAAATAGACCAAACGGTTAGTTCTTTGTTAGTCCGGCTGTTAAAACTGGTTCTGCTTTTCTCTTAAGATATCGATCATTTTGATTAAGGCCGATGACGTCACCATCTGACCGAGGCTGCTATTTTAACCTTTAGACCAAATGTACCGGTGTGGCCAGGGATTTTATTTTATTTTTTCTTCTGGGCACCAAATAAAATAAGGAAACTAAAAAACACGTATAAAATTTATCACAAGATATATTATGTGAAGCAAAGAACAATGTGCAGCTCTGGAAAACTCAGATCTAGATGAAAACTATGTCTGAAGCTGAAAGTTCAACAAATTCAGTTTTAAATCATAAAATAAAAACAAAAAAGTTAGTCTTTTCCAGTAAATATTTATTTATTATAGAATTATTTTACATTATGTCTTCGGTAGCAGGGCCATAACAGGGGCCACACCTGCTCTAAAGGAGCAGTAGAGATGAAGCAGGTCGTTAGGTCCTCCTACATTCCTGTCACCAGTTTAACTGATGGTAAAAGTAAAAGTTTGATATCATTTATTAAGTCATATAAACAGAGTAAAAGCATCACAGTAACATTTCATAAAGAAAAATATTTTCTATAATTCACAATAAAAGCATAACTGAAACCTACCATTACAGACTGCTGCTAAGTTACTCTCTAAGAGCAAATGTTGATTTATCTATGGTAGAACATCCATTTTTGGAAAACACAAACAAAATTAAATTTAACTTTAAATCAATCTTTGCTTCAGATTTAGACATTGAGAAAAAAAAAATGAAGACATTTTTATTTTCTCTTATTATTTTGGGGAATAAAAGTATACAGTCAATATAGGATGAAATCGCCATCTAGTGATCATTTCTTTAAAGAAAGTCATTCTGTTTCTTAAAATGTTTATTAAGGAACAAAGTTGAAGTCAACCATGTTAAAAGTGGAAAACAGTAACACACTTTCACGTGGATGGGATGATTTTGTGTAGCAGTCTTTTGCCCCTCTCCTTATGAGCCCTCGATCCACTCTTTGGTGAAGCGCACATCTGAGCCAATAATCTATTAAAGTATAATACCCATAATTTATTGCTGTTTCTGACATTTTAAGCTAAAAGGTGGAAATATGATGATGTTCAACCTCCTGTTCCTCACAAATAAATATTGATAAACATACAATTCCCTTTAATTCATCCACAAAGGATTCTCATTATCCCCTAAAATTAGATACATCAATAATTCTTCTCTACTAGCTTGTGTTTTATGAAATAACTGGAAGATAATTAGCAATAAAAAGACAATTTTCTTTAATTAGAATAGAATAGAATAGAATAGAATAGAATAGAAAATCCCTTTATTGTCAAACAATGGGGAAATTCTGGTGTTTTCAGCAGCAAAAATATTATAGAAAAAATGGTCAGACAAATGTGTACAAAAAATGTATAAGAATAACATCATAGTGAAAAGTTAAAATATGAACAATAAAATACAGTCAAGTTTTTTAAATATATAAATACTGTCCACCTGTAGAATAAATAACCAATATGCAGCTATGGACATTTTTACAGTAATTGATATTTGAAAATAGCAGCAACATCAGCAATTAGCAATAAAAGCCATTTTTTTAATTAAAAAAAATGATGCAGTGAGGCAGTGTTTCCCAATCTTTTTTGACTTGTGTTTCCCTGCGTCCATTTTGTCTACCATGAGTACTTTTACTACCTAATAAAAAATATTTTTATGTACCCTTTGCTATGCACTCACGGACCACTAGGGCTACAAGTAACAAGTATATATATATATATATATATATATAAACAACATTTAAGAACAGAATGCTCCTCAATAGTCGCCTCCAGCCACTTATTAAATGGTCCATTCCTCCAATAATTAAATTAACCCAATTAAAAAGCAAACCATATATAATTTTATACATTTTAAATGTATAAAATTAAACACAAGTAAACACGTTTGAATTTGAACTGAATGATTATGAATTTTGTAAAGTTCCAGTAATTCATAATGTTGAATACATTTACATTGTTATTTATTCCTTTTAATATTGAAAGGATCATTACGGCAAATAGAAAGTATTTGAGTAGGATTGGAGTGATCTTTAGAGCTTCATTTCTATCAAAACATCAGAAACATGAAAAAACACTAGAAGCAAAAATATATAATGACTTGTTTGAATACTTTTTATTCTTAAAAACATCTTTATTTTAATTTTCCCTCCAACATTTGTGATGCAGCTACATTCATTCCCTTCATATCCTTGTTTGAATTTCACCTGTTTATTTGTGAATAAAACGAAAAATTATATTCATAGCCTGTGCTAAAATAATAAATCTGTAGAAAATAATGGTTGAATTAATTCATATTCTTCTACATTTTACACGTGTGAATAAA